>CAWUFW010000376.1:782500-1382500 GCA_963921515.1 Calotriton arnoldi | reverse complement strand
AAAGTTACAAATCTGTTGAAGTATTAAGATGGGAAGAAGTATGACAGCATTATTTTTTGGGTGGGCATGCTATTTGGAGGACTGACAGCTCTGTGGAAAGATGATCAGTGCAAGATGTAAAGTAAGGCATATTAAGTAAAACGGTCTGTGAGAGGGGTCATGCAGATTCAAATTGATTACAGAATGCTGTTCAGGGGAATTGCTCAGGACCTGGGAGATCAGTAGATATGTACTCAAAGTATTAGAAAGTTGCTGGGTGGATGGGGGAGGGGTGGTTACCTTAATAGTTTGTATGGCTCAGGAGCTAGGATGTAGTTACTTATGCTTCTAGGTCAATTTTCGGCCTCCGTTTAAGTGAACGTTTAGCAATCTGTTATGAGTGTGAGTGGGTCCTTCCAGTACTTAATTTATAAAGTAATACAAATACTGTCCTAGCTGGTGATGCCAAATGCCAGGGCCAACAGTACCTACTACATACACACCGTCCAACAAATGTAACCATTTGGACGATTCCATGTCAACCAAAAGCAGTGAGAATGGCCTGGGCAGCTAGTATTGATATGTTTAAATATATCATGGGGGGGCGTGGCCAAGATGGCGGCGGAGTAGCACCGTTTCCTTGGGGCTCTGCTCGCCGAGGCCGATTCAAGGCATCCATCGGCGGTAACGAGACCCGGGAAGGGACCAGAAACGATCCCGCGTTGTGCTGCTGATGGGGGGCGTGGCTGGCTGGTGAACGGGACCTGCCTGCGGTGGTGATCGGCTGCGACCTATACGACGCGGCGCCCAGCCGCGAGGCCTGTGGTGACGGAGGAGTGCCCCGGGGGACCAGGCGCATGTGGTGACGGCCCCAGCGGCGGCGGACCTCGCCAATCCGGGAGCCGCGGACGCCCTGCCTACGGCGGGGAGTACAGCGGAGGAGGCGGAGACCCCGGGGAGTCCGCGGCCTTTTATCGGCAGCGAGGGGGTTTGTCCGCGGCCTGCAGTCGGAGTCCACGAGGCGGCCATCTTGGGGGACGCCTGAGGCTGGAGCTGGGAGACATCGGCGCGGCCCTCCTATGACACTCTCCCTGGACTGACATCGAAGGAGGTACGATTCCGGGCTTGGATTGCGGGGGACTGAGGCGGTGATTGAGGCCGGATTGGGTCTGAGGGACGGCGCCATACAGCGCGCCCTGCACTGGGTTGGTGCACGGCCTGCTCCACACGTGGCACTTCAGGCCCGGCGACAGAACAGGAGTAGGGGGAGGCATGGAGCTGTGGCCTACACGGGACCGGAATATACAGCGGGAGGCGGAGGCCCTACGTGACGCCGACAGGAAACGACCCCTGGACCCGCTACACCGTGGTGAGTCCCGGATGCCGACTTGCGAACACGGCCCGCTCTTGGGGTGGCCCTGGCCCTCTCCACCATCGTCCCTCGTGAGGGCAGTGGATCCGTGCCCCGGATTGCGCCTGGGGGCACTGGACCTGGAGGTCTGGACCCCCCATACGGCTCCCTGGGGCTGTGGGCCTGACTCGGCTCGGCAGGGATCTGGCATCTGACCACTGGTGCCCTTGATTGCGAGGGAACACACCCACGGCTGTAGTTGGAGGTGCCCCGTTCTGGGGGGCAACGCCCGGGGGACTGTATAGAGACTTTGCGAGTGGGGGGCGGCTAGGCCCTGCTCCCGCCCGGCGCCCACATCACCGGATCCCATTGAACCCCCGCGGAATTAGACTGGCTCTCGGAGTGAGCGGTGGTGAACGGATACCTTACACCTGCGCCTGGAGCTGCGACGCCCGGAGCCCAGCCAGCGGTGGCTATGACCACCTCTCGAGCCAGGAGAGACACCATGAATAAAGACCCCTCCATTAAAGACCTGCTCCAGAAAACGGGCGGGAAAAAGCCCAACGAACCAGGCAGGGAGCTAGAGGCCGGCCCTGCTGCGGAGCCCATCGCAAAGGACTTCATGGAGCAACTCTTCAGCTCTCTTCGGGATGGCTTTGCTAGCCTCCGCCAAGAACTGGCCTCCGATGTCAAGCAGTTTCAGACGGAGCTCGGCAAAATTGGGGGTAGAGTGGACACCCTGGAACGTAATGGACACAGGCGAGAGGAAGAAATTACGCTTCAGGCCCAGGAACTTATCGACCTCCGAGAAAGGAACGACGAGCTGTACCTCAAGTTGGAAGACCTAGAAAATCGCTTGTGGCGCGCTAATATTCGCATTAAGGGCGTGCCACTCTTGGCTGATGGTGGCAAACTGGAAGAGTGGGTCCTTCGCCTCTTTCGACACATGGCCCCGGAGCTGCGAGACAAGGAGGTCATCCTAGACCGCACGCATCGGGCTGGGCGACCCGCCTCGGGCCCCGGCCAACCACAAGACATCCTGACCTGCCTGCACTCTTTCAGACAGAAGGAAATTATCATGGCTGCCACACGGGACCATTCGACAGTGGAGTTCGAGGGCCTCCAGGTGGGTGTCTTCCAGGATCTCTCTCCTCTTACCTTGCAGAGGCGCAGGGAACTATGCCCAGTCACTTCTTTCCTCCGAGAGCAGGGGATTAGGTACCGGTGGGGGCACCCCTTCCGCCTGACCTTCGTATGGAAAAATGAGACGCAAGGGGTGCGGTCTGTGCAGGAGGCAAAAACTATACTAGGTGACGCTTTGATGGTCCCGTAGGAATCGGAGGAGGCAACGAGAGCACCAGTGACTGGGAGGCGGCCGAGAAAGGGCAGGAGACGGGGCCTTGGGAATGGCACCCAGGCGAAACCTTCTGATGATGAACTTCAGCAGGAAAGGAACGCCCTGCTCAGCCAGCTGCAGAGCCGGGAGAGCCCTGGAGATGATGCTGCCAAAGTTTCTTGGTGGTTGAGGTCCAGAGCCTTGACGCTGACACGAAGGGTCCGTGGCCGGTGACTTGCTACATCGGTCTTGGTGGGGGAGCCCCACCTTCTGAATGGTGAGGACCGACTGCCTGTCGCATGGACCCCTGCACGGTGGTGCGTTTTGTCCTGGTTGGACGAAGTTCCTGATGTTCTTTTGTTTTCTTCATGCTTCTCTTCTGTTGTTTACTCCTCTCTTCCCTTTCTTGCTTTTCTTCTCCACCCACTTGAGATCTGCAGCTCGTCCACGGTCAGGTAGGGAATGCCTTCGATACTGGTGGTCGAGGGTGGGGGCTGTGCTTGGGGAAGTTGTGAACATCCGGGGAGGGAGGTTTTGGTGGTTGGGCTTTTTGGGGGTGCGCTGCCTGTGCATTCTCCCGGCACCCCTTTACCGCAGGTGCACTGGAGGTTTTGCCAGGCTCCTGGGGCCTATGCATAGGCACACACAATGGGATACCCCCACCAAGCTGGGATACAACGCGCGGAGTTGTGTGGGTAGACAGGGGTGCCTAGATGGGGGGGCTGGTGATGAGGCGGGGGTGGGGGAGCAATTATCATGTCCTCCCTGGTTTATTTGTTGCTGGCGGGGCGGGTGTCTGGCTGCGCGTTCCCATACAGGCCCAAGACCCGTCTTAAAGTAGTCATCTTGAGCTTCAATGTGCGGGGCCTCAATTCCCCGGCGAAGCGGCGAGCGCTTCTTGCCTTGTTGAGAGAATCTAAGTGCGATATCTGCCTACTACAGGAGACTCACCTCATGTGGGCGGACTGGTGGCGACTTTGCTCTAGGTGGTTCGATCGACAATACTTCTCATCGGGGCCCGGGAAGAAGGCGGGGGTGGCAATCCTTCTGGCCACGCATTTCCAGGGGACAGTGGTCGGGAACTTCGCGGAAGTCGCTGGACGACTTCTTGCTTTGCGGGTGTTAATGGGAGAGCAGGTGCACACGATAGCCTCGGTCTATAGTCCTAACGAGCACCAGGAGGTCTTCTTACGCGACGCGCTTAATTTACTCATGGAATCCCCAGATGAGGATTTGATAATCGGGGGGGACTTCAACATAGTCCCGGCCGCAGATCTGGACAGGTCGACACTTAGGGTGGGGCATACGGGCTCAATTTCAACCACGACTCTCCAGAGGCTGAAAGAAGCTGGCCTTACGGACGCCTGGCGCCACCGCTTCCCCTCCGCGCGGGAAATACACTTTCTTTTCCGCGGCTCATCAGACGTATGCCTGCATAGACCTCTTCTGGACTTCTCCCAGGGTCACGGCGTCCATCTAAGACGTCTCTATTGGGGTAGCGGCCCTCTCGGACCATTCACCGGTGGTTTTAGCGCTGACTCTCCCGGGCGGATCCCCGGGGCGACGGCCCTGGCGTCTCAATCGCACCATACTCACGTATGAGGCTAATATCACCGACCTGCGGGACACTATTAAAACATACTTGGAACTGAATGACGTGGGCATGGTCGGGGTGGACACGCTATGGGACGCTTTGAAGGCGGTCGTCCGTGGACGCTGCATCGCTATAGCGGCGAGTCGCAACAAAGACCGGAGAGAGAAGAGAGGGGAGCTGGAAGCTCAAATTCGGGAGCTGGAGGGGGTCCACCGCCGTACTGGGGCGGTTCAGACGCGGCGACTGCTTACGCAAGCGAGGAAACAACTACGAGCCCTAGATTTGGATCGCGCCGAATATGCCTTGCTCCGCACCAAACAACGCTATTACGAGGGGGGGAACAAAGCCGGGAAACTCTTGGCGCATGCTCTTCGAGCTGAAACGGCGTCACGTCGGGTTGCGGAACTTACGAATGTCCGGGGCGAGACCTTGCGAGCGGACCGGGACATTGCGTCTGAATTCGAGGCCTTCTATAAGGCATTATATTCAGCTGAAAGTCTGGACCCCAGCGCAGCTGAAGAATACACTCAGGCGGCGCCAGTGACACCGCTATTAGACCCCATTGCGACCATGTTGGAGGCGGACATCCGCCCGGAGGAAGTTATACTGGCTATTCAGGGTCTTGCGACTGGCAAAGCCCCTGGCGAAGACGGCTTCTCAGTGGATTTTTATAAGGTATTTGCGTCCGACCTCGCCCCTCTTTTGGCGCGCCTCTTCAACACCTTCAGCTCCACCGGGAAACTCACCCCCTCGATGACCATGGCTGAAGTTGTGGTCATACCCAAACCGGGGAAGGACCCTCGTGAGTGTGCTTCATACCGTCCCATCTCCCTGCTCAACGTTGACCTGAAGATCTTTACCAGCATTCTGGCAGCGCGACTCGCTCCACATATGCAGGGTCTGGTGGACCCAGACCAATCGGGGTTCATCCCAGATCGCAATTGTGGGGATGGAACTTGGCGACTGTGTCATCTCTTAGATAAAACGCAGCGCACCCAGATTCCGGCGATACTTTTGTCAGTGGATGCCGAGAAGGCATTTGATCGGGTCCACTGGCCCTATTTGCATCAGGTCCTGTGCCGATTTGGTCTCGGGGAACGGTTCCGGCAATCGGTGAACTGTGCGTATGAAGGGCCACAAGCCCGGATTAGGGTTAATGGTGTGGTTTCCCAGCCTTTCCCGATCAGGCGCGGCACCCGACAGGGGTGTCCGCTTTCCCCTCTCCTGTTCGCGCTCTACATGGAGCCTTTGCCGAACGAGTCCGCCACCTTCCTACGGTCACCGGGATCCGGATGGGAGACAGGGAGCATAGGATCTCGCTAAACGCAGACAACGTGCTCCTTTTCCTCTCCAATCCGCTGTCATCTCTTCCACCCCTGCTGGCGGAGGTGGACGCCTTTAGCGCTGTGTCGGGGTTCAAAATTAACTTGAAGAAGTCGCAGGCATTGAGTCTCACGATCCCGACGGCGGACCGCCTCCAATTGTCGCAACTCTTTCCATTTTCCTGGGCGGGCAGTGATATCACGTATTTGGGACTCCGGGTCTTTTCGACCACTGCGAAGACGGCCCAGGTGAACTACTCGGAAGTGCTGGTTAAGACCCGTAAAGACCTAAGCACCTGGAAGAAGCATGCTCTTACATGGTTGGGCAAGATAGCTGCGGTTAAAATGACAATCTTGCTGCGTCTGTTGTACATAATGCAAACGCTTCCCCTATGTCCACCACCCACAATATTGGCCCAACTGCAGCAACTAATTAATGGCTTCATCTGGGGAGGGAAGAAGCCGCGCATGGCTCGACACCTCACGTATCTGCGACAGGAGGACGGCGGTCTTGGGGTACCCCACCTGAGCCGGTACTATGAAGCGGCGCAGTTGCGCTGGATGGTGGAATGGTACCAACTGGAGTCTGAAAAGCACTGGTGCTTTATGGACCGGGGCGTGGCCGGGATTCATATTTGGAAAGTTCCTTGGCTCCGGCGGCGACACCGCCCACCGGGTGCCTACCTCTCTCCGGTCTTGCGCGCTACCATGACGGTATGGGATAGGGTACAAGAAAAATGTCAGCTCTCTACGACCATTTTACCCTTGACCCCTTTTATTGGGAACCCCGACTTTCCTCCAGCTCTCGCCGGGAACACCTACTTGAAATGGCAGGAGGCCAACTGTAAACGTATCGGTGACCTTTTTGATTTACAGGGCATTATGGATTTCCCCCAACTTGTATCTCACTACAGGATCCCCAAGGAAGCTTACTGGCAGTACTTAGTGCTGCGCCATTGGATTTCGCGACCTCAGGTGCGTCCGCATGCAAGCCGTCTCCTTACGAAATTTGAGATCTGGAGTATCACCCGCACTTCAAATAAACGTCTCCTGTCGGACATTTACAATTTTCTCAACAGGGCTAAGAACCCCTCTAAGTCCCCAGCGCAGCGAAGGTGGGAATCGGAGCTGGATAGGGAATTCTCCCCGAAAGAATGGTCGGACATTATACACAGGG
Source organism: Calotriton arnoldi (assembly GCA_963921515.1). Taxonomy (NCBI): domain Eukaryota; kingdom Metazoa; phylum Chordata; class Amphibia; order Caudata; family Salamandridae; genus Calotriton; species Calotriton arnoldi. The sequence goes on along the minus strand of CAWUFW010000376.1, from coordinate 1,375,741 downwards.
CTCGAGCATCATCATGCAGCACTTCAGGGAAGGAGATGCTCCTAAAAATTGCGCATTACTGGTATTATACCCCGGCGCGGGTTGCTAAATGGAGGCCTTGCTGCAGCGATCTTTGTTGGCGCAAATGTGGTCAGGTGGGCACTTTATCTCATATTCTTTGGCATTGCCCTAAGATACAGTCGTTCTGGGATTCCGTCTTGCCTTTAGTTGATCATATATACCAAACTGAACTCCCTAGATTCCCCAGCTACATTTTATTGGGACTTCCTAACCCCCTTACATACCCTCTCCGTTCCTGCAGAGATAGGGCGATTACTTTGGCATTGGGAGCAGCCAAGCAAGTCCTCCTGGCGAAGTGGGGCACGGAGGTAATCCCAACCAAGCTAGACTGGCTACACAGACTATGGGAGGTGGTCGGGATGGAACGGATCACTGCTGGGCTTCATCGCACGTTCCCTAAGTTTGACAAAACCTGGGGGTCTACTGTGGCGTACCTCTCCTCCGAGTTTGTTGAGCTCACATGCCCTTGATATCTCAGGGTTCTGCGACTCCCCAGGTCCCCCCATGCGGCCCCACCCTCTCCCCCGAGGGGACCTCGGCCTTGACTTCCTACCAGGCCTTACTTTGAGCAAAGGGTGGCTCTCTGTCTCTTTGTTCCCCAACTGATTTCTCTCTATTCTTTGCTATACTCTGTTCTCTTTCGACTCCCTCCTTGTTTCTTTCCTTTGTACAACCCTGTGTTCGATTCAATAAACATGGAAGCAACGGCTAGTTCCCCGCCGGCCGATGGTTGTAGGTGGGCGTATTGTTATCATTCACGACAAAATTCAATAAAATGATTTAAACCATAAATATATCATGAATTACTACACTATGTTGCTGACATGCTCTGCTTTAAAATAGACAAACAGTGCCACCGTGTGGTGAACTGTAAAAAAAGGTAAGTGCTGGTGCCGAGCACCAGCGGACACTGGCACAAATTAAGAGCTTGGTCCCACTATGTTACGGATATGCTCTGCTTTAAAATAGACAAACAGTGCCACTGTGTGGTGGTCTGTCAGAAAAAGTAAGTGCTGGAGCCGAGCACCAACTGACACTGGCACAAATTAAGAATTGGGTCCTTCACTGTACTCCCCAACAGGACCCTGGGAGAAGAGCAGCACAGCTGCATGTCGTATAAAGACAGTGGCGGTAGTCTGGCTGGAGGACTCATAGCTATAAGGACATGGTGCAAGATGTCTCGCGAGGCCGGTCTACTGCTAAAGTGTGGAATCAGCCCTATAAACATATAAATCTCTGTTCTGTATCGACTAAAACAACCTTTTCACAATCTACAAGAGCGTGAGCGGATCCTTCCCAGTTACTGCACAAAGATATCACACTTGACACCTTTGTGCAAGGACCCGATGCTACCTCCCAGCCCAGTGCTCTCCTCCCTTGCATCAGAACACTGCTTCTGCAAAATGTGCTCCACTTGTTTAAGTTAGGGCACTTCACAGTGGCTTTATAAGCTCTTCATCTAAATTGAACCAACTCCCAGGGCGAGGATGTGCATGGAGAGAGGGGATGATAGCCCATTAAATTTCCTTACTCTGTTGCTCCAGACAGGTCTAAGTACTGCTTCTCACGTTGTTCTGTTAAATAACTTGTGTTTTCCAGTGAGTTTTAATGTTAACCCATTATCAGTGAGATGCCTGCACTTGCATTTTAATAGCTACCTCTGCCTTCTCACCCACTAGGCTGTTAAGCTGTGTTTGCCTACAAGGAGAAAAATGCAGAAAGCTAATAACTACATTTTATTTTGCTTTTCATAACTGCACTTTGGCACTATCACATAGGACACAATCATCTATTTTTGTTTTCTTCGACCAACAGCACGTTGCTCTGTGGGACTTTTAGTTTTGCTTTTAACAGTTTCATCATTTCTAAAACTTCTTGTTTCATGCATAAAACCTAGGGTTGCATTAAACAAGCATTGGCACTGTGAATTGTTTGTTCTTACGTGTAGTGGGAAGTTTAGTTTCATAACACACTAACGCTATAACAAACAATTGACAAGACAGTACATAAACATCATCACATACAACAGTCCCACTGTGTAAGCATAGGATCATACCTTTCCTACATGTTTCAAACACATGCAAAAAGATATTGATTTCACATCTTAGACCTCTGCCACCAAGCATAAAGCAAGTATCTGGATAATGTGAACAGAAGCCACCTTGTTGTATCAGACCTGAACACACGTAGTGCATCTGCAGGACATGTTAACATTAACGATCAACATGCAGGGATAATCCATGTTTTTCTTATATGAGCATAGTGGGGACAAAATAAAATAAAATGTTCAATGGTTTCAGGGCTAGAGTCGCACAGCGGGCACAATGAAGTTACAGTGGCATTCGCCCAGCTACATTTCATAGCATTCAATGGAAGAGCCCCAGTCCTAAATTGTATATAAAGTGCTCGTGCCTGAGGGGGTTCAACATCGTCCATAAAATTATCAAACTTAAAACAACTTTTAAAATTTAAAAATCTGATGGTTAAAGTGCCTTGTGCCTTAATATTAGTGCATAAAGATTCAATCTAGTCCCAGTACCTTTTTTTGAGCTGGGGGGGGCATTTTTTTTAGTAATGGACTGTGGATCGTCCCACATAATCCCCAACCCCAATTTAAAAAAACACTGTCTGGCCTTTTTAAACCAGACCAGACGTCCTGCCTGTCTTTCAAGGGTTAGTAGTTCTTCCAGTGCGTCCTTAACCGGGATCTGGGTGTTACTGATCCAGAGTCTCACCCAGAACACAAGGACATTTAACACAGCAGTATGAGTGATAGACTTTAGGCCAAGATCAAGGCATACTGGTAATAACGGAGTGTTCGTTGGTAGGTTTAAGATTGATCTTAAGAATTTATTCTCCGTGACCTCTAACTGATTCAATTGCTCCAACCCCCGTAATTCGGCACCATAAAGGGCCGCGCCCAACCCTCTGGCCCGATATATTTCTATTGCAGGTGAAATTGGGCAGAAGGCTGATCGTTTGATTCTCTTTACTATCGCACAGTCCACTTGCTGAAGTGTGAGAGTGCTCTTCTGACTTTGGGAAGTCCATGCCATATTATCAGTAATTCTAACTCCCAGGTAATCAAAAACCTTGACTTGGTCTAGAAAATTTGCGCCCAGTCTCAGTTTCCCCTTAGAGGATTTATAGGGATTAAAAAGCATGAACTTAGTTTTGGAGCAGTTGATTTCAAGGCCCCGGTCCTCACACGCTGATGCAAACTGAGTTAAGACTTTCTGAATGCCCATTGGGGTTTTGGAGATGAGCAGCGTGTCATCTGCAAATAGAAGAGAGGGAATTAATTTGCCAGCTAGTTTAGGTGGGTCACCTCCACAATCATGTGTCGTTATTAAGCCAGTTCATATACAGGGTGAATAGAGTTGGGTCCAAAACACAACCCTGCCGCACCCCCTTTGAGACAGATATGTTGTTAGTTAGACCACCATCGGGGTTCCACCTAACTTTGGCATAATTGCCTTGATGTAAGTGGACCAGAAGCTGAAGCAGGCCACAAGGAAGCCCAAGATCCCTAAGCACAACCCATAGCTTGGTGCGATCTATAGAGTCAAACGCAGTTTTGAGATCAACAAACACAACGTACAGGTGTCCCCTCTTGATCGTTACCTCCTTCCAAATAAGCATGAGGAAGCGGAACACCTGATCTAAAGTGCTTGTGGAGGCCCTAAAACCAGCCTGCAGATGGGTGAGTATACTATTTACCTCTATCCAACAGTGAAGGTGTGACAGAATCATTTTGCTAAAAACTTTCTGAGAAACATCTATGTGGCTAATAGACCTATAGTTAGAGGGGTCCCCTTTATCCCCTTTTTTAAATATGGGGATTATTTCGGCACCCATCCAGGTCTTGGGGATGTCCCCCCCCCCCCTCGTGTAATGGCGTTAAACACTAGTTGGAGCAATGGGCCCCATATATTTGGCTGGGAGGGATAGAGCTAGAGATCTCCAGGTAATCTATCTAGCCCTGGTGCTTTCCCAGACTGAAGTGTACTAATTGCAGTCACAGTTTCCTCTAGGGAGAAGCTGACTATATCTCCCACTATTGGCTCAATAGTACAGTCCCTCCCTGCTAATACTGTCTCACATTCGGACTCGTGGACCTCTCCGGAATATAGTTTCTGAAAGTAGTCTTCCCAGACATGTGGCTGTATATGGAAATCATCTTCTTTAACCAGCTGGGTTGGTCCTTTCGAGAGTAAGTTCCAAAATAACTGGCAATGCTTCAGTCTGGATGCCTCTACTAGGGGGCGCCAGTTCCCTACCTCCCAATTCTTTTTTGCTTCGTCCTGTGTCTTCTTGTGGACTCTTCTTCTTTGTATTATGTCGCTGTTAATGTTATTTGGAGCAGCCTCACCACAGTGTAACTTGCTATAGGCAGGGAGACAGGCACCAACCTCTTCGAAAAGGTTTTGAATGCACAAGCACCAGGCATTGTGCACTCCTGGGTTGGGTGCTACACCTGTTCAAACTGTTGAGGGCTGCCAGTGTATCGGAATCACGTTTTATAAGACCAGAATCCTGCTGGGTGTGGGAAGCACAGTTTCAGGTAGGCACGCCTCATACAATGCTCATAATAACTGTGCATGTTTCTGCAGGTTCCCCTTTGTAAATGTTATTTTTTTATTTTATGTGCTTTCCTGGCTCCTCTTTCTTGTCTGTGAAAAACAATTTCAGAGATTATGCTTTAGCAGTAAAACTGGTGCTGCCGGTTGCTTTTTATTATTCAATACTTGGAACCTAGCAACCTGCATTCATCACAATTTTTGTTCTGTTGTTGGTGTACAAATAGATGCCAAGGCAAGAGCCCAGGTAGCCTCTGTGGGATGGCGTTCATCATTATACGCCTATGTCCCTCTGAGAATTTCCATTGCAGGATACACGGAGCCACCCACAGGGAATTTCTGCTGCAGTTTTAGTCTATTGCAATCCTCGCTGATGTGCCCACAACAACAAACTTAATAGCGAGCATCCGCAAAGCAAACATATGTGCCTGAATTTTTGTTTTGTTTCATAAGCACGAATTGTATCATGTGTTTAGTGCAGATAGACATGTAGGCAAGGTCTCTTCACCACTTTTTCTATAGTGCAGAGTGTGGGTAAACTTGCAGGTAGATTCAATTACGCACTGATGTGGATGGCTCTCACTGAGAGCCACTAGTGTGAACACCAGACTCTAAATCTGCTGACATAGCAACAGTGAGTGACAAATGTTGTTACCTATAGCTGCTAGGTAAATGAATTCCAGACTGCTCTGAGAGCCTGTGACTGCAGTCTTCTCTGCTCCGATGGAGGGCAGAGGGCACAGCTTTGCAAGCACAACAGTGTTGAATAACACAGATAGTGGTGGCTTCGGTGACTGAAAGCCAGGTGTGTATTATTATTTTGTTGATTTACTTTTGGGATAGAAACGAGAAGCCATCTTATGAATGGATTCCCATTACTCCTCTGACCTTGCGTAGCAGCTGAAAGTAGGGGCAGATGTTTTTGGAGGTCATACATAAAATAAAATTATACATGGATAAAAGGTGAATAATGGGGATGTTTTTCACTTAAAGGGTTTTATTTCACATCAAATAAACAGAGAGCATCTTCTACAGAAGAGAGGAGTACATTGCCTTGTTTCAACAATCACACCGGTGCAGCCCTACGTGGCGCTTACCACATGAGGTGCCAAGTTTAAAAATAACACCGGTTTAAAAAGCACCTGCTGCAGAGTTCCTAGTCTGTCCAGCAGTTTTCAGGCAACTATTAAAATGTCAAGATAACACTGGTGATTAATTTTCCTGCGGGAGAGAGATCTTTTGTCTAGTGGCAGGTTTCACTCATGATAAAGTAGCGCAGAGGGTTAATATTCCTGCTGCAAAGAACGTGTACCACCCAAATCACCAAACTGTATTTTATGTGGCTCCTTCAATGGGTTACTGCTTTTGTCACATAGATCCTTTTGTTACTTGCAGTTCATAAATTACAATCCTAATGTAGCACAGTGAGCTATGAACAGTCGTCAAAGAGCTGCATGCAAACTGCATGGTATAGGCTAGAATGTTATTTTTTCCCCAGTCTTTCATTCTCCTAATGTTGCGAAAAAGTCTTTGTTTGGGTAGAAATACATTCTTATTTGTAAAGCCAACCACTGTGACGCGTTGTAAATTCTAAGTTTGTGCTTCTCCAGACCAAACACTCTTAAAATATAATGCCTACTAGTGTGGATGATGTGATTTCTACACTTTGTAATCCACATTGTCTTATTTGATGTTTCCTATAATGGCTCTGCATAATGTGTGTGTGATGCAAAGTGCTCTGACACCCTACACTGGTATGACTAGCACTATAAAACAAATTAAATCCATGTGAGAGAGGGGCTATGGAGAGATGAGGGGCACTGGTGGGTCCTGGTAGGGAGGGAATTAATGGAAAAGGAGTTTTTTTTTAGGGAGGACGCCAATAAAGATTGTCACACTGGGCGCCTCCAGCGCATAAGCTGGCCCTGCCAACAATGGGGAACGATAGCAGACGAAAGAGAGAAATTGCACACTTCGGTTAGGACTGGATTAATCATTTCCACTGCCAAAACAGCATTTTTTTTGCTGGTTTCTTATGTAAGAGAAAACCCAATTTAGTAGATTTTATTACCACAGAATAGATTTGGAGGGGAAATTCTTAACTCTACTGTGAAGATTGATAAAGCTGGCTTTAGAAGTGGTGGATTTGTAGTGCATGGTACCAAAATATTATCTTTAAAATATCCACCTGCAACATTATCGACGTCAGGATCATGAGTTGTGCAATATCGTCAAGGTGTACAGATATGAAGTTAGAATAATAAATTCACACTGCCTTATGAAAGCTTATGTTGATAATATTATGCAAGTCAATATTTTTGAGTTAATATTCTTGCAGGTTATTTTTGTGGTAAATCTTTTTACATACAACCATTAGTAGACATGTCTTGCTGAGATGCAGTACTCTAGAGGAGTCACAGACATGGTGCCATCTTAGGTACTCAGCTATTTTACCTGCAGATTTGTGTGTTTTAAGTTCCTTGTAATACCAAGGGGCTGAAGACTGCACACTGGAAGATTTTTTTCTTAAGAGGCGCTACCATGTCAGTCACGGAATCAAGCCAGTCGTATACAGAGGCAGCTGATGCTGGATTGGAGGGAAGTGTGAGGGCGGAATTCAAAGCATACTTACATGGCATGGGCAGCCTTGGACCAATGGGCAGTTAGGACAGAAGTTGTGGATGAGTGGCATGATGAGGAAGAGGAGCAAGTGTAAATAAAGGGCCCCCTGCGAATGGATGAGAGTTCCTCTAGGCAGGGAAAGAACAAAGGAAGAGGAGCAAGCAAACAATAGGTGCAGAATTGCATGGTCTTCCAGGGAAGCAAAGTCCCTGGCAGAAGTGAAGAGAGTGAGAGGATGTGAAGATGTGACCAGGGGTGCATTCTGCTATCTAAGTGGGGCCAGACACTCTCTGGGTAAGTCCAAGGATATCACAGGCTTCAATAAGGCTCATAGCTGCAAACCTGGAGCCTCCCTGTATTCTTTGGAGTATTTGGATACGTTGAGGCCATAGGAGCATCTCATCCCAATGTAAGGAACCTTTTAAATGCATCTACGCGTAAAATGTAGCGTCTATAGCTTATAGAAGACCCACGACCACCCCTGGCACAGACTCAGAGGAGTGACCATCTGCTTCCCTGCCAATGATACCAAGATCACCACTGACAACTTCACATAACACACCATGCCAGTCACGCACAACTACTACCGCAAGCAGTGTCTGTTCCAATTTCTGAAAGTGTACCCCAAACCTTGCAGCCTTGTAACATCCTCAGCATACCAGAGGAGGACAGGAGATTGTCGTGAAGGTACAGATGACTCACTGATATTGGAAACAGATGAAGCCCACCAGCCCAACACCAACCCATACCACCAATATCAGCTCCATTGGTGTCTGTTGCCACAATGGACTCCATTTGCTATTACCTTAAGCCAGAGGGTGACCACTCTGAAGGCTCAGCAGCAGGCATCTTTGGATTACCAAAGGATGATCACAAATGCCCCTTCCGAGGACCAGGAGCCGATTATAACACACAGCACAACCTACAACAAAACCTAACACACATGATGACCCCTCTCTTGAAATGTTGTACATAAATTGTATTTTATGAATATATTTTGTGTTGGGGAGTAGGCCACAGAAGCGAAAGAGCACAGGGTGTTTTGGGGACAGGAAGAGGGCAGGACTGTAATGCTGGGGAATAGGTGTGTTGGTTTAGAGATGGTTAGAGATATAGAGTGTGTTGGGGTTCGTGGGCAGGGGCATCTCTGCTGGGGAAGAGGATATATTGGGATTAGTCTGACTCTAGCATGATGGGATATAGGCGCCTGTGTGCAGCGTGCGCAACAGTAGCGGCAGAAAAATGCAAATCGTCCATACATGTGTCCAATTGTATGTTTGCTCGAGTGCATTGGGTGGCGCTCTCATAAGGGTCTGTATGTAACAAAAGCTGAAGAGGATTTCCAGAGTCACCTGCAGGGGATGCGGAGAAGGGGATCACAAATTCCCTTTCACTGCACATTTCTACACCCATGTGTGGATCATCTTTGAGTTGGCGTGGAGCTCATTATTAGACCAGAGTCATATGTTCAAACATACAATGCCATAAACCGGTGCACACAAACATGGGAATGTTATGGACAAATCAAAATGAATCGTAGTGTTAGTTTCAGTGGTGTGATGGGCTTCACCCACGAATTGCCCAGTAACACACGTGCTAGCACTGGTATTTCCAATGTGAAATGAACATATAGGCATTAGTGTAAAATACAGTTGTGGAGCAAAGGTATATACAGTTCTGAAGATGTTGCATGTCAGGACATGAAATAAAAGATGGGCATGGATTCAATTAAGGTGTCCATGTCAATGCAGGGACGGGGAGGGAGAAGAGTTTCAAGGAGTCAGCTCCTGCGGCAATGATATGGCACCCAAGTGTGTGGCATGATCATGCAGCCATGGCTTGAAGCAGGAAGCCTGGCACAGCAGTGTGCAAAGCAGAGGGCAGCGGCACATAGCATCTGCACATTGGGGAAGTGCTGTATTCTGAGGCTTCTGTGCACTTGACCTTTGCAAGTGGAGTTTGGATGAATCAATATCTCCTGTCACAGGACAGTAGCCCCGCAATGATATAAAAGTGTAGCATTTACTCTTTGCACGCCCATTAAAAATATTATGGGCCGATACACAGTATCAGCGGTGCATCCTCGGCATGTGTCAGTACACCTGAGAAGGTGTAATGTGCTTGTCCATTTGACATGGCCCCTGGGTGATGGAATGAGCCTGTGGCCCAGAAACACAGTACTGCACACGTTTCAGTAGTGGTGGGAGGGCTGTCTGTATGTTTATGCTGGGCTCTAGCGCCTCATGTAATTTATGGGCCCCGTGTTGAGACAGCACAGTGCTTGGGCCCCACCCATATAATGAAATGAAATGAAAATAGGATTTCTAAAGCGCACTAATACCCGCGGGTGTCTAGGCGCTGAAGCTTCATGAGGGGAGAAAACTGGGTAGCGGCCCCAGACAGTGGCGAAACTACCGAGTAAAGGGGGACGAGTTTGATCTAATTATTGAAAAGCCAGGTTTTTAGTGCTTTGCGAAAAAAGAGCAGATTACTTGAGGTTTTGAGGGTAAGTGGCATGGTGTTCCAGAGTTTAGCAGTGGTGACTGCAAAACTCTTTCCTCCCCAGGTGGTCCTCCTGAACTTGGGGACGGCCAGTTTTGCATGGGAGGCCGATCTTAAATTTCTGGTCGGTATATAGCGATGGAAGAGTTGCCTAATGGAGGCTGGTCCTTTGGAGTGGAGGGCTTTAAAGGCTAAGCATAAGGATTTGAACACAACCCTTTTCTTAACCGGGAGCCAGTGAAGTGATGGAAGAAACTTGGATACCGACTGATGTTTTGGGATCCCTAACAGCAGCCTGGCTGCCGCGTTCTGGACCAATTGTAGTTTGTCTAAAGCTTTCTTGTGGGCCATAAGGAAGAGCCCATTGCAATAGTCAATTTTGGAAAAGACTAGAGTGGTAATCACTGCTTTCCGCAGGTTCAAAGGGATGCAAGGAAAGATCTTCCTAAGGGATTTGAAGATGAAAAAACAGGATGAGGTAATAGCATTAGCATGTCCCACAAAGGAAATTTTTCCATCAAACTGAATGCCCAGATTTTTCACCTTTGGCACGGGAGTGGGTATATATTATACTGTTCCTTTTCATCCTCTTGCACTGTACTACTGCCTGGCCCTCTTCCTCCAGCAGCAATGTATGTTCCTCAAGCACAGGAGTCTGGTGTACAGCCAGGAAATTACAAGCAAGAGCTGCCTTCTTGTTGACATCTACTAGTGTGTGTGTGTGGACGGGCTTTATACCTATTGCAGCACCTGTGTGTAGGATGTGTGCATCACAGTGTTTTGATTAGTCCCAGTGTGCTAAGTGTATGACGTCATTATACTTTTTCCTACATTTTTACATTATGCTTCAATTTGTTGGTATTTGCTTTTATGATCTTTTTGTAAAGTTTTCATCTTTTTGTGTATTGTTTATGAGAGGTTATGACTTAATTCCTTATTTAGCACCTGGTTGTAGGTTTTTCAGGGGTAATTGTGCCTGGTCTGCCGCTGTTCTTGAAAAGTGCTAGATGGATTTGCTACTCCAAATTTTCAATGGTAGCTTTGCAAGAGGTTTGTTTTTACAAGTGCTAAACTTGTGTGTCACTGTCACAGTGGCGGAGGAGCGTCGCCCCGCCTGGTGTGAGAGCAGCAGGCAAACAAATTAATAAAATGGTAATAAATACTATTTTATTTTGGTCGCAGGCTCACGCTGTTACAGCGCGAGGGTAGGGGGTGGGGCTGATTTGTGCAATTACACTATTACTGCAGCCTCTGCCAGTGTGCATGTCAGATTGTCCGCCTGCATTCAGCCGGCCAATCTGACATGCACACTTCAGCATGCACAATCCCAGGGCTGTGAAACAGCAGAGTGATTGCAGCCACACGCCCCCAGCTGCAAAATGAACGCTGGGTTAGCCTGCTCCAACCAATCTGATTGGTTGGAATCACTTTGCACAAGGGAGGAAATCCTTCCCTTTCCTCCTGCCTGCTGGAGTCACCGTCGAGGAGAGAGACACCGGACGTGGCTCAGTGCAACATATATGGTGAGTTTTTGGGACATCATGCCCCACTATATTTTAATGTTGCCGGCCGCCACTGCACTGTCATGCCTAAAAATCATATGGACACTTTCGGATGTAGTTATGATGTTTACAAGCAGATTTACACTGAGGTTTTCCTATTACCACATGCAAAGGGGCATAACTCTACAGTAAGAAATAGAGGGTAAGCATAAACCTACTGGTATTACTGTAGTGGAATCTATCATATGTCAAAAACAGGCTGATGCCTCTCAAGTTCTGGTACCCTTAAGGCAGAAATAGTGACATCAAAAGAGCAGCCTCATTAGCATATAAGTAACCACCCAAACCTCCCTAGATCTCAGAGGCCTTCAGTAAGTCCTTTGCTCCACGAAACAGTCCTCCTCTTATCCCCCAGTCTTAGAATTGTGGACCGGCTGTGGGTTTATCAAAAGCTTGCAGCTTCAACACCTCTTTACACACAGGGGCATAGCTTTAGGGGGTGTTTGGGTTATTACACCAACCTAAAAAATGTATTCTGTAGTAAATAGTTGGGTACAAGCACTTTCAGTCTGGTATGGTGAGGTGTCTGTCGGAATTCACTTGGGATTTTTACGTACACACAGACAAAAACAAGTATTTGTAATGCAATAGGTCTCGCATTTACGCGAGTTTAAGCTATTGGCATAGTAAATAACAATCCCTTTTATTTATGTTTTAAAAACGGAAACAAAAATAAAAGGAATTGTCATTTGCAATATCAATAGCTCAAACTCACGTAAATGCAAGACCTATTGCATTGCAAATGCTTTTTTTTTTAAAATAACTTATCCTACATTCCCGTCTCTCCTCCCCGGTCTCCGTATATTCTCCCCTCTCCCACCACCCCGTGTCTGTGTCAATCTGGACCTAAAAAGCGGCAAGCGCTGGCTGCTTTATAGCACTTTTTAATGTCATACTGTTATCCACCCCGCAACCCACCCATTTGATCGCCAAAGGCAAAAGTTCAACTAAAAATGAGACCTACGGGTTTTGCCAATACTTGTTTTATTTAGTTTGGAAGTTTTTGAAGAGTTTGGACGTCCCGTTTTTCGGTTACTTCAGGGCACCAAATCTACATTTCTTTTCTGTTCCCTTCAGTGTATGCCTGTTTAACGAGTTCTTTTTAGGAAAGAAGAGCTGAGGACGGCGCACGTGGTCTACCAAGACTGGTGCCCGAGTAGGTGATTAATTTAACAAATTGATCCGAGTTCGTAGAAGAAAGCCCTCCTGCAATGGCTGAGCGAAACTTACAGGCAGGCATAGTAGAGCAATAGTGCCCTGTTGTGGCCGTTTGAACTCCGTTCAAATAAAATGTAAAATAGGGTATGTGCGTGCGCCAAAGGAACTTACTTACATTACTAGCTCCTTGCACAAGAGAGCTATGCGTGCACGTATGAAAAAAGCGCGAACGTGCCTGTAAAACCCAGATCCATTGCCTTTGTCCCAAGGAACGAACAACAGGAAACCACGAACACTCCTTCCGAAAGGAGAAAACGGTGGCTACTAATCAGCAGTTAGTGGCTTTTCAACAGGGACAGAACAGCCAAGGGGGCAAAGACGGGAGGTCTGCGGGATCATTTAGGAAAGATCTCTTCGAGTTTAAAAGCTACTCCGATGGAGGGGGCAGAGCCCGTTGTTTGGTTTAATAAACTTCCAGTGCCGCGTCAGCGGAGCAAGACGAGCGTTATGGAACATAAAACGCATTTGAACCTCAAGACATTTATCAGCTTGCATATGGTTCGATGTTTTATAAAGCGCTGACACAACTTGTGAGGGTTTCAGAGCGCTGCCTATATGTGATCCAACTCGAGTCACAGTGTACAATATCGCATACGATACGATAATACTTTATTTCGGCGGCAAAAAACAGCCATAAAAGCACAATACAAAATTTTTAAAAGATTACCACATCCTTATATGCGCTCATAATTAATGGGGGTAACATTTAATAAAGCGGCCATGTGCAATTAGAGGTGATTAAAATTAGAATGGCATCGTTTGTCTTTTGGCAACAGCAATCTTTAACAAGTGCAGCCAAAGCGGACGGTGCTGACAATGAAAAGAAAAGAGTGCTTACCGTGTTTTAAGGGAGAGCGTGTAAAGCCGCCAGTAAAAGATCCAGTCCACGTGGGCGGGGCAAAAAGTGGACAGGGTGGTAACCAGGAGGGACTAAAAAGCCTCCGGGACAATCATAACACCCCGTTTAGCATAATTGGTGACGCAAAATGACACACACCAATGGAAATCACGGGCGGAGCCGAAAGCGAACTTCTAAAACCGTATTGATTCCAAGAAGCCCTCGCAGAGCAAGCAGCGCATGCGCGCTGCAATGCCAGGCGAGACCTAAAAAGCGCACACATACATACACACTTGCTCTCTTGTCTCTGTTTTAAAGGTCTTGCTGCTTAGTTTGAAAAATATTGTGTTTTAAGTACTCCTAGCAATACACACTGCCCCTTAAGCTCCCCTCATGCCCTGCTTCTCTTATAATGTATTTTAATAATATATGACAGCTTTATTGTTGGGAAATCTGAAATCCAAACACACCTTATCTTACTACCCACGCTACACCCCTGTATACAGAGGGCAAGAAGCCAAGGCTGTGAAGAGTCCCTTAGCTAATCCGATAATCCAGGACTGAAGTCTGCAAAGAAGTCTTTGAATATGGGCTTGTCTCACTAGGAGCGTTAGGAAGTCAGGTTTTCACACTCACGTGTGTTCGTCAAGGCAAAAGCAAACTGAGATGGCAGAACCAGCAGAACAAAGGAATCCACTGACTGATGGAGGTTGGGAAGCGTGCCTCCTGTTTGAACCTGTTGGCACATCTCTTGCCGCAATCTCTGCTGCCACAGGCATTAGCGCCTCTTTCCCGGTGCTGGGTGCGGCGGGAAATTGCAAAGCAACTGGGTGTGTAGGTGATGCATGATCTGCCCTACCTGCTATTGCTGAATTTCTCTCACACCTGAAGTAGGTCATTTAAAACTATGACAGAAACTGCCAATTGTCCAGAGACTGATATTATACTTTATCCACAGAACTATCAGTCCTTGCGTCAATGAAATCTCATGTAATCTCTAAAATATTCCATTTGAATGCAATATTTCTCTTTACTCTCCTGTGTCGTGTATTGAAACTAAATTGTTTCTACCATGATGAGGTCTCACTCTTCAAATCAACACCTTTACAAATAGGTGGGGTCTCACACATTCTGTGCACCCATAAGTTCATGGTCATTGACAGTGCCTCACTCATTCCGATACCCTTCAAGGTGGCACTCACCACATAGACTGAGTTGCAGGATATCTGGACAGAATAACTGGCCCTTCTTTAGAGCCCTGTAATTGTGCCTAATGACTTTGAGACGGCAAGCTTGGAAAAAGGTTTCTTCAAATATTCAGAGCTGTCTTGAGGATGATTCTAGGACAGTTCAGCTGAGCAAGGTTAGCTACTGATACTTACCATTGGATAGATTCCACTTCAATCTCTTTTCCTTGCTTCTTAGTCATCACACCTCCTGCGTCCTGCCAGCTTCTCACCTCCTCCTGCAGTCTTCCCCAGGCTTCTGTCCATACTGCGGAGGATGGACCCAGCACAGCTTCCTGTTTGCGCCCAGTGTCCTTCTACTGGCCGCATGCTGCTCCAGTTACTTTTTTAGGTCAAGCCTGGGCAGCGCATGCGCTGCTCTTCGAGGCATGCTGTATTCAGGTATGGACTTGTAGCTCCGCCCACTCTCCACCCATATTATTCATTGGCCTGTGTCATTGTCCACTGTAAACTGTGGCTTTTCATTGGTCAATAGGCTTAGTGGTTCCTCTTTAGTACCACCTTGTCTCATTTTGCAACCTCCCATGAGGACACCCACTGTTACGTGTGTTGTTACTCGGTAGGCTTTAATTACAGCCTCCGAGCACAATTTCCTCAAATAGCTTTGTCCTGCCTGTTGCTGCAGGCAGGACACGCTCTCTCCTAACGCTTTAAAAAAGAATCTTTATAGCACGGGCGCCGCACGCATTTGCAATGCAATAGGTCTCGCATTTGCGAGAGTTTAAGCTATTGCCATTGTTAATTACAATGCCTTTTATTTATCTGTTTTTAAAACAACACATAAATAAAAGGCATTGTCATTTACAATGCCAATAGCTCAAACTCTTGGAAATGCGAGACCAATTGCATTGCAAATGCTTGTTTTAACTTTTGGCCATGATCTCTTACAGAGTGCATGGCACTGTACAGTCTCTCCGCAACCCTGCAGTCCATTTCCCCCCCACCCCACTGACATTCGTTCACCCACCACCACCCCCCCTACTGCCCTTTTTCCCCCACACCACCACTGTCTGTTTTTTTGCCATCACTCCCGTTCGTTTTGCCCCCCACTCCCTATAATGCTACATTATTGTCATAAAAAACAGGAAAATTTTAAAAGAAAAAAATATATCCACTTGCATCTTAAAAGCCGTGGCAGCAAAATATAGTCAAGCCCCTTGTGGTTCCACCCACAGCTTTGGTAAACATTAGAAAGGACGTTGTAGAAAAGCTCCCAGAAAACGGAGGGGTTGTAACTCACAAAATGACCGTGATCAGTGGCTTTTCTTGCGAAAAACAATACAGAACAATCATTGGCGAATCCTATAGGTCTCACTTACGGGCGAGCTATTGGCTTTGGCATTTGGGTGGGGGTGGGGAACGGAAGGACGGATGGGGGTGGTGAATGTAAATTACTGCTTTGTGGAAGCACAGGCAGATCGAGCGGTTGGCGTTGGAAAACCATCCGTTTCTGTGGTTCCTCTGCTTTGAGTTTTTACTCAATATTCTACAGATGAACCAAAAAAGGCACAATTTGCCAAGTTCGCTTTTCTGCAATTTTTATCTACCCTAGTGAGAAGGAGGTAACTGTAGGAAGAAGGCAGAAGAGCAAAAGGAGTAAGTAGTGTGCTCTGAGTGGAGCATGAGTGATGGGCAGAGAGAAGGAAGGGAGGCGCGAGCGAGGAGACTGGAAATGGTGCGGGGTGTGCGTGTCGATCTGGTGAGCGGTAGAGGATGTGGCAGAGGCAGCCAGGGCAAAGAAATGAAGGAGGTCGCGATAGTAAGGCCGAACTTGAAGCGTGAGGAAGGATATTCCTTTGGATAAAGGGATGCACAGGGAGATGGCCTTACCCCATCAGACTGGGGCTGTTATAGAGGCAGGAGAAGATAATCGGCTGACCTGTGCTTTGGGAGGAGGACGACTAACTCTTGCTCTGGCAGCCATAGGCCTCTACCGCCATGCCCAGGATGAGACGGGCTGCAACAGTGGCTTGGAACCTCCACACCCAGATTATCAGATTATACATCAATTTTTTCAATGTAGTGTTTCGAGCAGGTGCGGGTTTTGTTGCCAAATGTCCTGCATCTCCTGCGAGCTTCTTGCCCTTTCCCTTATCTGTGACCACCATGATCTGGTAGAAACAAACTGATGAAGATGATGAAGAAAGAAGACGATGTAGAGGCTGGACTGAAACTCCCTTTTAATTGCTGTTTCCTGTCATCCTGTCTAATCCACACCCTTTACCACCTAGACTCACTTTTGTATGGGGCCAACCTTTTGAGTCATCTGTTTGGCAACTTTTCCCCCTCCACTCCGAGCTGGAGATCCTCCCAGGAGACTAGTGTTTTCAGAAATGATGGTTTCCTGATGAGGAAAGAAAAAAAAAGATAAAGAACTGTGCTGAGGATTGTGAAGGGTCTCAGTGATGTGTGCAATGGAAGATACAATGGAAGATACCCCTAAACTGGTCTGTTAGGGATGTGTACACTCCAGAGGAAAGTAGAGGTGAGTCGTATTGGCAGCAGGGTAATGTGCATAAGGTTGCTATAGGGGGAGGAATAAGAGGCCAGAAGTAATTTGACAGAATGGGGTAGTAGTCTAGATAGAAGGGGAGCTGGGATCTGATTCTGGCAGGACCATTAGAAGCACAGTAACTAGTGAAGCAATGACATGTGTCCTTATAAATGACATTATATGTAGCAGAGAGTTGATGATGCAAGACACAGCCACTGGCCTGCAATCTGTGAGTTTGTTAGCTACACTGTCTGCAACGAGAAGCCTGATATGAGCACCCTGAAAGCCTGAGATGGAAGGGTCTAGGTGATGATGGCCTTCGTACTATTTTGGGAAAATGCGCACCGCTGGCTAGAAGGAAGCTCATGGACCCGGATAGAAACGCACATCAAGGCTGAGATTGCCCTGATTGAAAGGATCACGTGCACAGTGATCTCAGACTACAGTAGATCAAGTTCTGATCTTGGGATTGGGTGGACAGAGGGCTAGTTAGTGGGACAGGCTAGGATTGTAAATCTAAGGGTAAGCAAGAGAGCGGCCTACCTTACCTAGCAATCAGTGCCTGGTAAATAGCGTCCCTCATATAGGCTAGTGCAGTGTATTTTTGATAGAGTTATTGTTGTCTCACTGTCTAAGTACGTGTGCAAGGAGCAAGCTAGTAGCAGCCAGATTCAGTTGCTGGGCCAGTCCATGGAATCAATGAGACCCAAAGAAGGGTCAATATTTGCAGATACGTGTGTCTTTCTTTATGTGCTGCTTCTGCGTAGTCTGGGAAACATAGCTGCCTTGTCAACTTGGGCTGCATTACCCGTAAGCACATGGTGAAATGAGTCAAAGTTGCTTGCAAGATCACCTCAGTGGCAGTGCAACCTTGAGGTTGGCACCTGCTAAGTATGAATGACTTGAATATTTGATATGGGGAGGCACGTGTTCTTGCTATTTGCCCAAGGTGTGTGGTCAATGTTTATACAAATTTGTTGATTAAATTGAACAATGCATGCAACTCACCAGTGACACAGCACCACATTGACCTGAGCAGGAACAAAGTGCATGGCACACATTTTAGGTAGTTATTGACTCTAGTTCCTCTGTGCTGGCAGAGCAGCTGAACAACCAATAGGCATGGATGCTTGTTTGTGGGTGTTCTGGATCTCGATTGCCCATTTTCACGCAATACAAGATTTTGTTGTAATTCCTTCAGTGGCAAGCGACCATGCAATCATCGCCTGTAACATACTATACCCGCAAAGTCACTGGCAAAAAATCAACCTGATCAGTGTGGAGGAAAATCTGGAACCATAAAAAAAATCAGGTGGTCGACAGAATAGAAAGATAATATTAATGAAGAAGTGGTATCAACCCTGAACAGGGTAACCCAGGATAATGGCTATTTACTTTTGACAAAATCTTGGGAACACCTTTTGGAAGAGATAAGGGAAAAGTTAACCACTGGGATGCAGCAAAGAACGGATAAATCTCCCTCGAAAAACGATCGCCTCACAAAACAAAAACAATTAATAGTGATAATAAAACTTAATTTAAACAACATCATGCGGATAACCACCAGTGACCCCTCCGAACACAGATCTGTCCAGGCAAAGGTTGCAGAAATTCGCCGGAATTATACGAAAGCAAGATTTTCCTATCGGAGAATGATTGAAGAAGGCCTCTGGAATAAAGCATATGAAATAATAGAGTCACGAGATCAGAAGCGTTTTGAAAGTCGATGAATAACTGCTTTAAATCAAAACAGAGACCTACAACCACAAACATCTCGCCCACAGCATGGGAAACCCTCATAGAAGCTCTCTATGTAGAGTCACTTTGTGATAACAGCATAAACCCCTAAAACGAGGGCCATCAATAACGTATCGCGGTGCATGGACTCACAAAATCGACCCCTTGGGCAAAAAGAAATAACACCCAAAACGGTCACGCACCTCATTAATAAAATGCGACCCAGTGGTGCGCCCGGCCCAAATGGTATCCCGCCTATGATGTATAAAGGAACGGCTCGGAAATGGGCCACAATCATGACACCGTTATTTAGGGAGTACAGGTCGGGAAGAAATATCCCTCAGTCATGGAGGGGCTCCCTCTTGGTGCCAATACATAAAAAAGGGCTTGCGATCCAATCCAGAAAACTACAGAATGATCGCACTCTTAGACGTAGACGGGAAGTGCTACGCTAGCTCACTACTACAAGAACTGACGGCTTGGGCTGAAGCACATAACCTGATCCGGTATACGCAAACAGGCTTCCAAAAGGGATCCAACATTGAAGATAATCTGGTCTGTATGTCCCATTTGATTGAAACATTGCTTGCAACAAAAGGGAGAGCCCTGTATATATCCACATTCAAACAGCTTTCGATAGCGTGGCCCACCCAAGATTGTGGATGAAATTAAAAATTTGGTCATCGATAACACACTATTAAATGCACTGGTGGCCCTATATTCAGAAACTTGGGTTAAGATCAGAGTGTCTACTGACTGGTCCACGACCCAAAAAATAAAAACCAATAAAGGCTTAAAGCAAGGATGCATACTGGCCCCAATACTCTTTAACTTGTATTTGGCAGATTTACCTGAGTATCTGGCTGATGCCCGCGCCCTTTCCCCCAAACTCGCCAAAATTAAAATCCAATCGTTGCAATATGCTGATGACACCATACTGCTCGATCAAACTCCGATCGGGCTGCAGCGGCTCCTAAACACATTGTCATCATATTGCACGACAAACAACCTGAAAATAAACACGGCAAAAACAAAGGCGTTGATAATCTCCAGACAAACAAAGAGAAAAAGCTCATGGCATGTTGATGGTAAACCCATCGAGATAGTTACAGCATACGAGTATCTGGGAGTTTTGGATCGATCATAAAGGAAGACAGTCCACCCACATCACTGCAATGCAAGGTCTGGCACATTCGCTGGAGGGGGCTTTCTACAGAGCAAGAAACGCCATGTGCAAAATTCTTACCATCTGTGGCCCATGACGCAATAGCCTTTAAAGATAAGATGTCGCTGTGGCTGGACAGAGCTCAGTCAGCCTGCTTTTGTAAAGTATTTTTCCTACCTACCTCTACCTCCCACACGCAAATTTGCATGGAATTTAACCTGACATCCCAAAAGTGGATACTAAAAGCAAGGTTCATAGCTTAGTCCCTAAAAGCCAAACAAGCACGGGACAATTCGCTAAAGAAGCACGTCTGGCTAATGATAAAAGACCCTGAATCAACCTGGAATTACTTTTCAACACACTCTGTTGAAACATTGGCAGCCCGTGAAATATGGTCTGCCCCCATACCCATATCAGTGGCAGCAAGACTTTTAACAAAACAAGCAAAAATAATGTCAGTGGACTGCGATGCAACAACCGTGAAAAAATTAAAGCACGGATGTTGGGCAACAGAATTATACAGCAGCGGGGGCCTGCCTCATTACCTGTTTTCCCCCTTAAAGCCAATAATGAAACGTCAACTAATGAGGCTACGGTTCGGCTTGATCCCACTAATGGCATACAAATACGGCCAATGGTACAAAGAAACGGTAGTCACACAGTGCCAAGCATGTGGGGGAGAAGAGGAATCACTAACTCACATATTGTGTATCTGTGAGAATCTACGCCCTTTGAGAATTTACTGGCACCATCCCACATGGCGAACTCTAAACATAAGGACATGTCAGGCAGCCTTGGTAGAGTGCATGAAAGGCGACTCAGCACAGCTGCCGGCATGCTTCATGAAATTCCTGACGGCTGTAAAACCCACGCTGGGCAATGACAATTCTATAGAATCATAACGCTCAATGCTGTCCAAATTTTTTAAAAAGAACAATTGATGGACAGAATGCAGAACAATGTCATACATTCACCCCAGTACAGAGATCTGGGCCTAAATCCATTGTGTTTTCACTCACCATGCCATTCCAGTTTGAACCCAGCCATATGCAAATCAGTCTTGACCCTGTGCCCAATGGGAACAGTCCAGCCCGAACTGCCAGGCCAGGTCCTCCCTGGACTGGAACCAAGCATCCTAGGACCGGTTTCGGGGTTTTACCCCTCATCAGCCAGGATAGCTTGACACCAGTGGCATGGAGAGCACAGGACCCACGTCGGGCATACCCGTCCCACTCGGGGTGACAAATGCAAAAAGAACAATTGATGGACAGAATGCAGAACAATGTCATACATTCACCCCAGTACGGAGATCTGGGCCTAAATCCATCGTTTTTTTGCTCACCATGTCATTCCAGTTTGAACCCAGCCATATGCAAATCAGTCTTGACCCTGTGCCCAATGGGAACAGTCCAGCCCGAACTGGGGTGGTGTGGTGAGCAAAAGAATGATGGATTTAACCCAGATCCTTGTGACTGGGGGTGAATGTTTGCATTGTCCAGCATTCCGTCCATCAATTGTTTCTTTTGCATTTCTCGCCCTAAGTGAGCCGGGTATGCCCGACGTGGGTCCCGGGCTCACTGTGCCACTGGAATCAAGCTATCCTGGCTGATGAGGGGTGAAACCCCGAAACCAGTCCTAGGATGCTTGATTCCGGTCCAGGGAGGACCCGGCTTAGCAGTTCGGGCTGGACTGGTCCCATGAGGCACAGGGTCAAGACTGATTTGCATATGGCCAGGTTTAAACTGGGGTGGCATGGTGAGCAAAAGAATGATGGATTTAACCCAGATCTTTTGACTGGGGGTGAATGTTTTGATTTGTTCTGCATTCCATCCATCAGTTGTGTGTCTTTTGCTTTCTCGCCCTAAGTGCACCGGGTATGCCCAGACGTGGGTCCCGGGCTCACTGTGCCACTGGAATCAAGCTATCCTGGCTGATGAGGGGTGAAACCCGGAAACCAGTCCTAGGATGCTTGATTCCGGTCCAGGGAGGACCTGGCTTAGCAGTTAGGGCTGGACTGTTCCCATGAGGCACAGGGTCAAGACTGATTTGCATATGGCCAGGTTTAAACTGGGGTGGCATGGTGAGCAAAAGAATGATGGATTTAACCCAGATCTCTTGACTGGGGGTGAATGTTTTGATTTGTTTTGCATTCTGTCCATCAGTTGTGTGTCTTTTGCGTCCAAATTGATTTAACATTGATGTTTCTACAGCTGTCGGCGTGATGTCTAAAACATTTTTTTAAACTTTTCTTTATAGATTAGCAGGATGTTATACTGTTATAGCTCATTTTAATATTGGGAATTATGCACTTTACATTGTTTTTAACCCAGTTCGATTGCAATGATTTTAAATAATTGTGCAATAAAAATGATCTATCTATATG
The DNA here is from genome assembly GCA_963921515.1 of Calotriton arnoldi. NCBI lineage: Eukaryota > Metazoa > Chordata > Amphibia > Caudata > Salamandridae > Calotriton > Calotriton arnoldi. Next base: position 1,353,333 of record CAWUFW010000376.1, on the reverse strand, counting down.
GATGTTCTGGGTGCTGTTGGTCTGGGACAACCAGGTTGTGTCAAGAATAACCTAGCCGGGTCTGCTTGGAGGCCAGGGGTATTCCTCATGGGGTGGGAACTGCAGAAACCACCCTTTGGCTGCAGAGGTGTTTCACGTTTCCTAAGGTGGGTGAGAGAAGCATCCTTCCGATGGTCTACTAAGTGCTGTGTGGCAGTGGTGTACATGACTGCTGAAATGCCCAGGTGAGGAATTCTGTCCTCCCACCAAACATGTGGTGGCTGTTGTGAGCAGTTAGATGTTCAGTGATGAGGGGAGGGATATTTTTGCAGTTGAGACTTTCTAGTATCATGTCATCTATGGATAGCCTATGTGAGTTAAAGATGTGAACTTGTTGGTGGTGACTGTTTAAGTAAAGGGGGGAGTCTCTTAATGGCATGTGTGTTCAATGTTGGACTCTTGTGGGGTGGTTTTGATGAAGTTATTGTGTTTGAAGTATACAGAGTACCAATAGATGCTCTGTATCTGTCTGATAGTTCAGCCACTATGGCAAGGAATGGAGGTTCTGATGGTCGACATTTTGGGGCTGGCTAAACCGTGACGAGAGGTCCTGGATTAGGAGGAAAAGGCAAGGGGGTGATGGAAATATAAAGACTGTCCTGCTCCAGGGATGTCAGGTACCTGACCTGGCAACCAAGATAAAGTCCTCCAGTGGTACACATAGATACACAGTGGTAACATCACAAGACTGAAGATAAGAAATTGCCAGAAGAAATAGACAAGACAACAAGTTCCCAGGGTATGGAACTTCATCCTAGTTTGATCTGGCAGGCCTCAACCTTCTCATTGTTTTTATTTTCAAACAGTTGTTAATTCGTTTTGCAAGGGAAAAGAAACATAGTCCTGACAATATAATGCAAGTCAAGATTGTGAAGCATGTTCCAATATATGTCAAGTCGGATCCATATGCACATCCTTGTTTACATTTACTTGACAGCAGGGTCTGACTGGGACAGAAAATAGGCCCGGGCACCAAAATAAAAGTGGCCCCCATTAGTGAATCAGATAGCTAACAAAGTGGCCCACATTTTCAAATAGGGGTAGTTTTGAATGTTTAAAGGAATGCTCTGTTGGTGTTTTACAAAATATGGGAGACTGCGTGCATGTTTGCTTGCTGCAGGCAATGTTTGTGGTCATATCAGGGAAATCAATAGCAAAATCCGTCCCACCTAACCATAATATCGGCCTACAAATAGCCAAAAAACGGCCCACACACTGACCTGTCAGACCAACCAATTGGGCACTGTCTGATTGCCCTATGAGCCAGTCCGACCCTGTCCGACAGTTCTAATAGGGATACACACTAAAGCCCAACGCACACGCATGCCATTCAATGACAGGAGGCAACTGAACAAGTTTTCAATCTCATAGAGGGTCTTAAGGCAGAGTACTTTCATGGTCAGTCACATCCTGATGATAGTAGCTCTAGTATGATGCCCATATTTTTTCAAATTTTGAGGACCGCTCCTGGTCTCATAAACCACATTCTCGGCATCCATACACTGGTTCATATCCAGATGCCACCTCAATCCTATTGGGATTAATGAATTACCCCATTCTTTTGCAATGTCTCTCTTTGCGATTATGAGCCCTAGGGAACAAAGATTAATTTGCTCCAGTCAGATTAACATAGTTGTAACTTTTGACAAATACATCTGTCTCTTATAATGTTTTCACACACAGAAGAAGGTTGCAGTTACTTTTTTTAGAACTATTGGTGAAAGCCATTCTAAAGCTTCATCTTCCTCAATTGTTTACTCAGTAATGGGATTGTGAAGGAGGGTTTGCAGATCCTTGCATACACAAAGTGGGACAACCCTCTCCCTTTTTGTCTGGCAGGGATCGATCCTTGCTTCAATTTTATCAGGTGAGTAAAACCTGCTGATTTACCTGGGGTCCAATTGAAGAGTTTTTGAAAAGTGATTTTATCAATGGAGCTGTAGTCATGGTCACAGATGGCCAATACTGAATCTGGTGCACTAGGGTCCAGTATTATTTGTAAATGTTATTGGTCTGTCCAACCCAAAACACATGCTTCTTTATGTGTTACATAGACTTTGAGTTTTGCTGAACTCCCCATGAAATGTTGTTAGGAAAACACATTAAAATCTATGGAATGACAATTAAAGGCAACTGCCTCAATGTATGGGGCACATAATGGATCAACTGGAACTGCGAAACGGATATCAAAACCTTTCTGATGATAATGATGCATGGTGACCCACAGTCCACCATCACTCCCAGGTCATGGATTAATACACAAAGGATGCACTTTGGTGCACTGTCGGGTTCTGGTCTTACTGTGTCAATATTTTCCCATATTACTATGACCATATTGTTTAGTTTCTGGTCCTGTACTATTTGTTGTTCCATATCATCAACTTGTACAATTCCAGGCTTCATTGTACGGTTGCCATCCTTGCAAACTCTACCAAAATGCATAATGCATCCAGAATTGGTGGCTTCTTTCACTATTGTCTGACAATTTTTAGATGTACCAACATGTAAGGAACTACCACAACAATAGCATGACCACTTTATTTCAGGCTTTCTTGCCTTCAGGCACTGTCTCTTGTTTTGTTTTCCAGTGATATTGCATACTTCCCATCTTCTGTTCACTTCTATATTTGTTTACTTCTTTTACCCAGGATACTGTCTGCTCAATTGCTTTAGCTGACTTGATTACTTCATCAAGTGTGGGATCTCTTATGACCCCTAGTTTCTCTTGAATGTTTCTGGTCACGTATCATCTCATCAGTGGTATTACCAAAGTCACAATTGGTCAACAGACCTCTCAATAATATGAGAAACTCATTGAACGATTCTCCATCTCTTTGTCTTCTGGTACAGAAATTGTGGCATTCTAGGGTAATACTTAAGGTTGGTTTTAAATAATTATCTAATAAGAGCATGGCTTTCTCAAAATCAGTATAGTCATCTTCTCCTTCCGGTACCTATACTTTAGGCAAGGTGTGGAAAATATCTTGTCCCTCAGAACCAAGGCAATGTAACAACATGCCCTTCCTATGTTCTAATGATATCTTTTAGGCAGCTATTTCAAGCAGATATGTTTGAAATTCTTCTTTCAAAACGCCTCCATGGTACTAGTGGATCGGCCTTATTTTGCAGAAAATTTTGTGTGGATAAAGCTGCATTTTTTTTAGGTCTCGCTGAGCCAGCGCATGCGCTGCTCTGCGAGACATTTAGTTAGTGGATTTTTAAAGTGCTACCAGAAGCTTTTCCTGGCCTCAAGCTTGCGTTCACGAGCGCGTGCACGCGCGCAGCCGCCATCTGTCTTTCCTCCGTCTGGCCGTCATGGCTCATAAAGCACAGCGCTCTCCCAAGCGCCTCGCTCTGCCCCTCCCCCACCACAGAGCGCGTCCCTGCGATCACTTCCCGCTCACTTTTGGCCTTGCATGCTTTCTACCTGTATATATACGCTGCACTGCACATGCTCCGCAACATAAATTCAGCCATTATAAAAATCACGCAAACCATACACTCCAGTTGCTGCACCCTTACGCCCCGTCGTGCTCTCATTTCTTTTATCGCCTAAATTTGGGATACGATTCTCTGTGCACCCCTATACTGTGTTTGGTTGCTGTTACATATGTATCACTTCCTTCACGTCTCATGGTACACTTAATCTTCATGCTTTCTATACCTTCCTCGCCATCTCTAAGGGCTCGGTGCTTCCTTCTGTTCGGCCCCCACACTCTACCCAGCCTATTACTATTTATATTTATCCCCTTCACCCTCAGCTCCTTCTGTGCTCCCACCGTGCGTATACACACCCTGTGTACTTCCCACTGCGCCTATCCAATTCAAAGCTAGGCCCCGGCGTGTTCTCTCTTCCTCTTGTGCCTAGATGTGGGATAAAAATATCTAGTGCTCCAAAGCGGGTCTTCAGCAATTTTGCTCATTTCCGTTTCACCACCTTCACATGTCTACTGCTTCAAATGGAATATATAAGGAGTCCCCGTTACGTTGCAGCGGTTTCTGTGTCTCTGCCCACAGATTCTAACACTGTCTGCACCACGGCATTCAGGGAAAGGTGACAACATAAAGGCTTTACATTAAGGCCTTGCATGCTTTCTACCTGCATGTATGCGCTGCACCACGCATGGTCCGCACGTAGATACTTCGCATATAATAGCCACATGCCTCCCAAAACTTGCTTCCTGTCCTTTTGAGTCTTACAAGGTCGTCTCTGTCACCAGGTTTGATAGGGGAGACATTAGCATCCTAAAGCAAAGTGTTCTCTTCTTTTCACCACTTGCAGTCGCTTTTAAGACCGCCTTATCACACCAGAAATTTCTTTTTATCAACGGCGCCATCTATTTCACACTCACTTTACCATACAGTTTTAAACACAAGTTAAACATGCCCTCTAACCATTCATTTTGCTCACTCTCACACATCCCTTTGATCCTCACAGCAGAACGTTCGCACCTACTTCACATACATACAACTAAGCATCAACACACCATCTCTAGCTCACACACGTATTTTACAAAAGTCACATGCTCTACTTTTCTTATTCAAATTAGGGTCCCCTTTTTTATTACCTATTCGTGTACTTAAATGGGACAGAACACGTTTTTGCATTGGCATAGCCAATAGGTCTGCCTTTGGGACCTTATAAGTGAATAGCCATGCAACAGTTGATGTTGCACCAAGGATATTGTGCTGCATAACTAAATACTTATAAGGTCCCAAAAGCGAGACCTATTGGCTATGCCAATGCTTGTTATTATTTGTCTTTTTTTAATTCAAAGGAGTAGTGATGAAATGTCAAGTAATGAATAGGGGCGCAAGTAAAAACATTACGTGAACACGTGATTAATACTGAGAAATTGTGGCCAAAACATATGAAACTCCTATATCGGAAAGGATTAAGGATGAAGCTAAAACATGCGAGCGTCAATTTGTAGAGGAAAATAAAACACATTCAATGCTGATCAGTCAAAGGGCTGAAGATTAAAGTTCGTTTTTTTCTTGGCCTCTGTTCTGTCTTCAACTGTAGTGGAGCGCATAAAGTACATGGAGTGCAATGGAAATTAAAGATGGTCCATGTTTCAAGACCAGGCTTGTAGCGCCGTGTAGATTTCTCCTCGTGTGAAGAGAGTGTGCAGCAATGGCCCGCTCAATAACAGAAGAACTCATCGGTTGCCGGCATTGGGGCGTAACCTCCATAAAGAACTACCTATCAAGGAGCAGGGAGGGTGTGGGTGGTGGGAAATCCTCCCAGGGATGGAGGCAACTCACATTATGGCATGGCCTCAACTCTCCTTAGACAACAGCAGGCAACAGAACTGGACCCTCCAGGAGCAGATGACGCACACCTCAAGGAAGGGCTGCCACAGCAGGATGGGTGGTTGGCGGTCAGTAGAGAAACAGCTTCTGATGCTAGCTAGTTGATGCGTGTGAAAGCTTTGCCCCAAGATCAAATGGCTGCTCGCAGGGCCAGCTCTAAGGCGGTGCGACCAGTGCAGCCTCACCTGGCGCTGACCTCAGGGGGTGACGTGTTTAGAAATAACACAGGTTTAAAAAGCACCTGCTGCAGTGTTCCTTGTGTGTCCAGCACTTTTCAGGCAACCATTAAAATGTCACGATAACTCTAGTCATCAATATTTCTGCTGGAGAGAGAGACTGTAGTTTTGTTTAGTGGCAGTATCCACTCATGATAAAGTAGTGCACAGGGTTAATATGCCTGCTGCAAAGAAAGTGTACCACACAAATCACTGAACTGTATTTTATGTGGATCGCTCAGTAGGTTACTGCTTTTCTCACAGAGATCTTTTTGTGACTTGCATCTCACAAACCTGCTGGGTCACTCTGCTACTCTGCCATGAGGGGAACGGTTACCTCTCTGCCTTTCATCTGCCGTGAGGGAAACGGCTTCAGGCTTTCTCGTTTATCTCGCCGTGAGGGGAACGGCTAACTACAATCCCCAGCAGCCCCTGCAGCGGCGACTGCCGTGATGTTTCTTCCCGCGCCTGGAGGCGCGTAAAGGACCGGCCAGGCCTCCCCGCAGCGCGGGACGCGCGCGGGCGTGCCCGGGCAAAGCCCGGGCCAAAGGCGGGCACATCTGCGCCCGTCCGCGACTGGACGTGGCAGGGCAGGGCCATTCCCCTTTTTGTTGCCATTTGGCGGAGAGACACAAGGTAACGGTAAGAGTTTACCTATACTGGAATAGGCATCGTATATTGAATAGCCTGCTAATATGGGTAAAAGAAAGTTACCACAAGAAGGGGGGAAGAAGTCTATGAAAACTACAAAAAACGCACCAATAACGAAATATTTAACAAATGCAGTGGGTCTCATAAATGATGAAATTATACATGTGGAGGAACAATTGGCAGCAACCAAGACAGCCCTTGACGCGGTCTTAAAGGAATCAATATCAGAGGGAGAAACGGAGCCTCTAATATCTGAATATATTGCGAGAGATAGGGTCACGGAGCAAATTACATATGAAATAAACGCCCGTACAAGTCTGGATAATCATCAATCCTTTAATCCTTGTGTTCAAAGCCTATCCCTGGAAATTTCCGATTTAACAGATGATATGTCTTTGATATCCCCTCCAGCAAAAAAGATTAAATAACCAGGCCAACCTGTAGATAGCCCCGTGGAAAAACAAAAGAGTATATCTAAAGCTAAGTTAAAAGCCAAGCGTAAAAAGGGAGGATGTATTCCTGGGCAGATCAGTAAGGAACATGACAAAATAAAACAGAAAACCCCAGATTTGGAAATGTTATGTAAAAAATTACATGGTAAAATGGACTGTATTGAAAGACGTCTAACGCAGGAGATTAAACAGATCCAGAAGGATGTGGCACATTTAACAGATATGGTTTCTGAATTTCTATCAATAAAAAATACAGGTAAAACATCTAATACTCTTAAGATAGGACAAAATCAAATGGGATCTGTCAAAGGAAACCCAAGTCCTGCTACTAGAACTATTCCTGTAGTACATATAGAGACGGAGACGGAGCCACTTTTAACAGCCACTTCAAAAGTTAGTAATTTTCCAACAATAATTATAAGTCAATGTAACAAAGACAATGAAGATACTTATCAGGACACAACAGCATGTAAAAAACCGTTATTACATATGGAGAATAGCTATACATATGCTGCTAATAACTACAAGGGGACACTAAATCTCCCTCCTGAGGCAACACCTTACGTCATAGTTTTAAATAATGTGCCAAAATTATTGAGAAATCAGAAGGAAACATACGATATCATGAAGAATCAAGTGGTCCATTGGCTTTGTACAAATACAAATGTTGGGGCGCATATTTTATATCAGGACATAATCATGTTGAGGAGAACAAATTGGCTGGGTACATCGCGGAAATCATGTCAGGGAGACTGTATTGTGGTGAACTTCTGAAATAAAAAATTAGTGGGTGAGATATTGAAAAATCTTATGCATTATGGAAAAGGAGACTGTTTGGACATTACTAATACCATAACAGCCGTTCCATTAGGTTTCTTCTATAGACCAAATTATGATAGCCCCAATGCAATTCCTAGATTTAATCCATCTTTGCATATGCCGCTGTATAATAGATACGCGCCACTCCGGAGTTGTAGTGAAATAGATTGACATACAGTTGTTGACCAACAATATGGAAGAAAGGTTGAAGTAAATGTCTACGGTCTGTCAGATGTTGGTAATATAGACTCCATTAAGGAAATCGGTCCAGAAGAACCTTTTTTAAGCACTATGGGAGATGTTAATCTCCATACCCCAAGTTCACCTATGGAAAATTGGATAGGTACTCCGTATATAGAGATCTTAGACATTCCTGCAGATGACCATAGTAATAGTATTCCCATCAGTAACCCAAAGAAAGAAGAACTTAGATTATATTACAGTGAATCCCTGAAAATCATGACGTGGAATATAGCAGGAATTAAAAATAAAATATGTGATACAAATTGGTTACAATTGTTGGATGGCTTTGGAGTGGTAATGTTACAGGAAACTTGGAGTACTGAACCTTTCTGTATAAATGGTTATCAGACAATTTGTACCAATGCTACTGTGTCCAGAAAGGGAAGGGCAAAGGGTGGTCTCGCCACATTAATTGCTGTTACCTCACCACTGACTTTAAAGAGAACTTTTATTACATCACAATATTATCAGTTTGTATACCTCGAATCTAACGGAAAAGAAGCAATTGTTGCTATAAACTTTTATAACAACCTGTTTGATATTACAAAGAGTAAGGTAATTAGCTTATTAGAAAAGGACTTAGACTGCTTCCTAAAGGGAGTGATAGGGGAATATGTTTTAGTATGGGCGGGGGATTTCAATTCTGTTAGATGTGATTATGAAGTAGGTGAACCCTGTGGATATTGTGATGATTATGGTGACAAGATTACACATTTTGTGCATGATATGTATGGGGAAGCCATTAATATGGTGTTACATAAATACGATTTAATTGTTTTAGAACCCAATATATCAGAAGGCGAAACAAAATTATATACTTTTGTAGGAGCAAGGTCCTCGTCAAATATAGATAATTTTATAATATCAGCAAACGGTAGCAATTTGGTTGAGAAAGTCCTGATTAATATTAGTCTGTTTAGCGATCATCATCCTTTAAGCTTGATACTGAAAATAGACTTGCCGACCAAATTACAAGGAAAGAGAGCAGATGCTGATATTGACGTCCAAAGAAACAATGGTGTATCCATAAAATGGTCGGGTGTTAACCCAGTTATGTTTATGGAAAATATTAGAGAGAGAACACGAAAGGATTTAGAAATTTGCTTGGATAGTTCTTCGAGTAAAATAGCTACCATAACTGCCTTTAGTAATATTGCCAAGGAAATTGCTGGTAATTTAAAAGCCAAAAAGAAGAAGAAAACCTGTGATCTTAATCCAAGATGGTTTAGCCATGAATGCACGAGGCTGAATGGGGAATTGAAATTGGCTCTTAAACAAAAACCCAGGGACCCTGATAGGATTAATACCGCAAGGAAAAATTATTAAAAAAACCTTGGAAAATAGAAAAAGGGAGATCCGTGAGGGCGCCTGGGAGAAGCTAAAGCAGGCAGCTGAGACGAAAGACTCTGTTCTTTTTGGAAGACAATTAATCATCCATATTTCAAAGGAAATAATGAAGTAAGGATTGATACTGTGGTTCCACCAGAAGACTGGGTGTTACATTTTGAGAAGATCTTTAATCCTGAAGGTTTAAAAATAATTGATTGTAAAAGAGATAAGTTTATAATAGTAAACTCCGTAAAGGCATTACCCATAACTACAGAAGAAATCAAATTAGCCCTTGAAAAATGCTCAAATGGAAAAGCTGCTGGACCTGAAGGGGTGCCTATAGATGTTTTTAAGTGTAACATGGATTTTTGGATACCTATTTTATTGAATGTTTTTAATGTGGCCTTGGGAGGTGTATTACCCGCCACCTGGGTGCAAAGTATCATTGTTCCCATTTTTAAAAAGGGGGACAGAGGGAAGGCTAACTGCTACCGCCCAATATCCCTTCTTGATACCTCATCGAAGCTGATGGGTCGAATTATGTTAGAAAGGCTAGAAGACTGGGCTAGTGAAAGTAAAATCTTGACAGAAACCCAGTATGGTTTCAGAAGGGGTATTGGGACGGTAGAGCAGTGCTTAAATTTAGAATTGTTAATAGGGAAGTATACACAGGCTAGGAAGGGGTATTCCACCTATGCTTTGTAGACCTAACTAGCGCCTTCGATTTAGTTAATCATCAAAAACTTTGGCAAATATTGAAGGGGCTAGGGGCCCCTATTGAAATAATTTCGTTTTTATCACAAATTTATGCCTTTTTAACTACTAGGGTACGATATGGGAAGTTGGGAGAAGGTACACCTGATTTTATGGTAAAGCGGGGGATTAGACAAGGATGTGTTTTAGCTCCTCTTTTATTCTCATTATACATAAATAATGTGGACCCATTTTTACAAAAGTTAGCTGCAGATGCCCCAAAAGTAGGAAAACGCCCACACCTGTTTTATTATATGCAGATGATGCTGTCTTAATGTCTAGGACTGGAAATGGCCTGCAAATTTTGATTGATAACTTTGCCCTATATATGACGGATATTGATTTGCAGTTAAATTTAAAGAAAACTTTTGTAATGACATGTGGGGGGAAAAGGCCAAAGCACAGACAACATCATGTGGATGGGGTTTTTATTAACAGAGTATCCACCTTTTCGTATTTAGGGTTGTTATTCTGCAAAAATGGTTCTTGGAATAAGCACATTGAATTATGTCAAATGAAATTTTTAAGAATTACAGAGGGTATATTAAAATTTGCAGCAAAAATAGGAAACAAACCCATACTGGAAATTCTATCGTTGTACAGGAGCAAGTGTGTCTCAGGGGTTTGTCATGGTGCAGCGTTATGGGGGAGAACAAATACGACTGAACTACAAATAAAGGAGAACAAGTTTTTAAAAAGGCTGTTGGCGGTCCCTAGTGCTACTGCGACCGCTATTGTACATAAAGAGTTATTTGTACCATATTTAAGTGATACAATAAACATGGCAGGCCTTATATTTTGGCGAGGGCTTTGGGCAAAGGAAGAAACTAAGTTCACAAAGGATTTAATAATGGACTGCCTAGCCCTTGACCATAGTTTTAAAATACCCTGGTTGGAGCACATTTTTAAACTTTTAATGAAATGTAAAGTCGGTATCGACAAAAACAATCCCATTACAATACAGGATTTTTCTAAAAACGATTTGAAATCAAAATACTTAACTGTAATGGAACCGGAGCGGGAAAGCGCTGTCATTAAAAAAAAGACTGTAGCCAGTTATTGTGAAGGTCCGTTTATAAGGGGCATTCAGCCATATTTGATATTGGTAAGGAATACCCAGCACAGATTCTACTTGACTAGGCTAAGGCTAGGTACCCTACACCATTTAATTGCCTTTCCAAGTACTGAAAAATGTTGTCATATATTACCACCTTGCCCATGTGATGGTAAAACTTTACAATCAACTATGCATTTTATACTTTTTTGTCCTTTTTATATGGGTATCCGGAAATCAATTTTAAAACCTCTTTTTTAAGAAATACCCTTTATATTTATAAAAATGCGTTTGATTTTGTTTGCAGTCTGGATAACATAAAAGTAATAAGTTCTGTTATACGTTATATACAACTCTCAATTGGGAAAAGAAAAGAACTTGTACATTTGGAAGCACTATTATATGAAGAACAAGATCAATAGTTGTATTTTATTATGTATGTTTAAATACACGCATTTATAAGCACTAGCACTTTATTGCTTATATTGTAGCAGCTTGTACTTTTGTACTAAGATTTCTCCATGCATTGGCACTTTATTAACTTTATATTGACCTGTATGTATTAGCATTTTTATTGCACAAATTGTGGTAGCCGTACCAACGTATTATGAATTTTTCATGCACTGATATTTTAATAATTTTATAACCGAATTAATCTCTATGGAAAATTTAACCTGTAAAATCGATTTTAATTTCGAATATTAAGTATCATGTATTATGTGAATATTTTCTTTTATTGTGTATTAGTATGCTTTTATGGTGTTTGTTGTATTTACACCGAATAAAGCTTTTGAATCTGAATCTGAATCTGACTTGCAGTTTATAACTGTGTTAAGTTGGGTTCTTGTTGCAGTACCCCCACCCCACAAACACTTTTGCCTGTTTTTTTAGGCAACTTTGACTGTAGTGGGCTGGGTCCCTGCCACCCAAATTCTCAGTACCGCTGTTCTTTCCCCAAAACTGTACCATAATTGGCACAACTTCAGCAACCTCTGCAGCACCAATTGTGCCACCCTAAGGACCCCTCACCAAGACAATGCACACTGCCATTGCAGGCTGTGTGTCTTGGTGCAGAGAAAACTGAAGAGTCGACACGCACACAGCCCTGTGTGCCATGCCCCCATACACTGCATGATGTATAGGTAAGCCACCCCTACTGCAGGCCTTATAACCCTAAGGCAGGGTGCACTATATCCAATGTGTGGACATATCAGCATGAGCAGATTTGACCCTGCAATATCAAGTCCATTCTTGGATATTGTAAGTGCACAGGAAAGCCATAGAGAGTGCAAGGGCTGGATACTTGTCATTGCAAGTTTCCTAGCTCTATAATGGCTTCACTGTACCCTAAGATGTTTGGTACAAAACATCTTGTCTTAATAAATCCTCACTGATGGCAGTGTCGGATTTATTAATAAATGCCTACAGGAGACACCTTAGAGGGTCCCCTGAAAACCTACCAAGCACTGGTGTGGTCTCTGACTAGTCTTAGCCAGCCTGCCACCACCAGACATGTTTCTGACCTCATGGGGTGTGGTCCAGTGCTCTCAGAGGCCAGGAAAAAAGCCTTCTCTGGAAGGAGATGCTTCACACCTCCTCCAGGCCTTCCAGGGCAGGAAGCTTCAAAGGCGATGCTGCCTTTGAAATGCAACCCAGGCATCTCCAGATAGTGGAGGATGCCAACACCCCTTTCTTGCTCCACATTTGGTAGGAGGACAGGTGGGAAAATTAGTTAGACTAGGAGGTGTGTCCACCTGCCCCTAAGGTGAGGCAGGTGATGTGGACATGACTTTTCCAATACCTCCATCTTGGGATGGCAAGAATTTGCCTATCAGGGCTAGGGTAGTGCCCCTTCTCACAGGAAGTGGTCACTTAGAGGGTGCATACACCCTAAAGGTAGTTAGGCCATTGGCTACTACCTGTTCCTCCCTTTTATGCCCCTGAATTTACAATTTAGGTGGCATCCTTGGACCTTGCAACTTAGATTTGATGGACACAAAGAAGATACGGACACATAAGAGCTGCTGACCCGAGAACTGAAGCCCTGCTGCAGAATTTTGGCGCCAAACCTTGACTGCTGCCTTAAGTACTCGAGAATCATTGTGTGCTGTCTTGTCCTGCAACCGTGAGGCCTCCAAGAACCCTGGAGCTCCTCCAGCCTTCTACAGATCGCCAAAGAACTTCCTTGGAGTAGAGGTACTCCTCCCCTGCAGTCTGCAGGCACCGAACCCCCGAAGTCTGGTTTCTCGACTTGCTGCTTCCTGGCGACTCTGACGCAGCATCCAAACCAAAAGAGATACATCAGCTCCGGAGGGTCAGATCTGTCTTCCCACCAAGTAGGAAGGCACCAGGACCTGCTGGCCGTGCCGTACCAAATCCCGGGGTACCGGACCCCCTGCAGCATACAGCAAGACTAAGAGTCCAGTCCAGACTCTAGCTGCCCAGGAAGCAAGCGCCCATTGAGGGACGTCGAGACCCCTGAGAACCACATCGGGATTGGCCCAGTTGTCCTGGAATCACCTCAACAAGCTGCCTGCTCCTGACCGTGAGGACATCTTGACGCACGCCGCCCAGCTGACATATCTGCTCTGCACCCAGCCCGCCCAGCCTTGGTAAGGATGAACCAGCTGTGCTCCTGTTGTCCTGAGGCCCTAGCGACATGTTCTCTCGAGTGGGACCCCTCGGACTTACCTTTAAGTCCCCTTGTGCAGTGTGCTTTCAAGTGGCCCCCTTCTTCATAGCGCACCAGCTACCAACAACATCAGTACCCTGCTCCCAGCCGAATCCGGGACGCTCCTGAGAATCCACTGGTGGAATATTGGGCCTGGCCTTTCTCCTTACCTAAATCCAGAAGGTGAACCTTAAGATCCAACTGTGTGATTTTATATGCCTTTTCTAGTTTCTTCCCATTGACTTCAATGGTGAGTATTGCGTACAAAAGTGATTGATTTTGCAAACTTTGAAAATTCATAACTTAAAAAGTACTTACTGTAGAACGAAGTTCTTGGACGAAAAATTATGTAAAAATCAATGTTATTTTTGCAAATTGGTCTCGGATTTATTCCTGAGTGTGTGTCATTTATTGCCTCTGTGAGTACAACAAAAGCTTAGCACTACCTTCTGATAGGTAGGTGTGTGTGTGTGTGTGTGTGTGTGTGTGTGTGTGTGTGTCAGTCAGGAGTGGGCGGAGTGGACAGACAATAAGGTAAAGTTACATTTTTAGAAAAAAGAAAAACACTTACCTTGTGCTTGCCACAACAGCGATGCGGCGAGCGCAAGGTAAGTGATTTTCTTTTTTTTTTTTTTACTTTACCTCGTCATCGTCTGTTGACTCCCTCCCCACCTCGCCCCACCGCTCTTACCTGCACGGGTCGGGGGAAGGGGTTGTGTGTGTGTGTAAAAAAGTAAGACTAAATTCTATAGTAGTCAGTAGCGGCTGCTACCGGACGGGGGAGGGAGAGGAATGTTATTAAAAAAAAAAAAAAAGACTTACCTTTAACTGCCGGCCGCTGCCTCTCCTCCGTCCTCGTCATCTTCCTGTACCGGCCGGCAGCAGGAAGCACCCAGGCACACAGGCTCCCCTGAGCCAATCACAACGCTGCAATGCAGCTATGTGATTGGTCTGAGCGCCATGGATCGGCGCTCAGACTGGAAGAGGGAGCCTGTGCATGTTCCTCACCAGGCTGTGTAATTCAGCCTGGTAGGAACATGCAAAGTGCGCTTGTACTGTTTGGTCAATGAATCAATCAATCAGGGGATTGTAAGCGCACTACTCACCCGTGAGGGTCTCAAGGCGCTGGGGTGGGGGGGGTCGCAACTCCGTTCAGTTGAAAAGCCAGGTCTTGAGTGTCTTCCTGAAGGAATTCAAGGTGGGGGCGCGTCTGATGTCGATCGGGAGCTCATTCCAGGTCTTGGCCGCGATGTAGGAGAACGCCCTTCCGCCTGTCCTGTCTTTGCAGATGCGCAGGGTTTCGGCGAGTGCGAGGTCGGTGGATCGGAGGTTTCTCTTGGGTACGTGGAAGGAGATCCTCTCGTTGAGGTATTTGGGTCCGGTGTTGTGGAGACATTTGTATGCGTGGGTGAGTATCTTGAAGGTGACTCTTTTCTCTATGGGGAGCCAGTGGAGGTCCCCCTCACCATGAACCAACAGGTCAACGCCGTCACCTAAAGCTGCTTCAACACCCTCCGAATCCTCCGCAAGACTTTCAAGTGGATCCCCCCTGAGTCAAGAAAGACAGTCACTCACGCACTCATCACCAGCAGACTGGACTATGGAAACGCACTCTACGCGGGCATCAACAAGTCCCTACTCCACAAACTCCAGATGATACAGAACACCGCCACCAGACTCGTCCTCAACATCCCCCGGCACGAACACACCAGCCCACACCTACGTAGGCTCCACTGGCTCCCCGTGGAGAAAAGAGCCACCTTCAAAATCCTAACCCACGCCTACCAATGCCTGCACAACACCGGACCCGAATACCTCAACGACAGAATCAACTTCCACGTACCCAAAAGGAACCTCCAACCTCGCACTGGCCGAAACCCCGCGCATCCACAGAGCCAGAGCAGGCGGAAGATCTTTCTCCCACATCGCGGCCAAAACATGGAACGAACTCCCGGCAGACATCAGGTACGCCCCCTCCCTGGACACCTTCAGAAGGACTCTCAAGACCTAACTCTTCGGCTGAACGAATCTGCTGCCCCCCCCTCAGCACCTTGAGACCCTCACGGGTGAGTAGCGCGCTCTACAAATCCTGATTGATTGATTGATTGATTGATTGATTGATTGAGGCTACGCAGGTGTTGGGTGATGTGTTCGTGTCGAGGGATGCCGAGGACGAGTCTGGCTGCGGTGTTCTGTATGGTCTGAAGTTTGTGGAGCAGAGACTTTGTTGATCCCGGCTTAGAGGGCGTTTCCGTAGTCCAGTCTGCTGGTTATGAGTGCGTGTGTGACAGTCTTCCTTGATTCTGGGGTGATCCATTTGAAGGACTTTCGGAGGATGCGGAGGGTGTTGAAGCAGCTGGAGGCGACGGCGTTGACCTGTCGGGCCATGGAGAGGGAGGCCCAAGAGGGCTGGCCAAGCAGTTCATGGGCACTTAGGGAGTGCACACCACTCCTCCCCTGCTCTGGCCAGCCCCTCTCCACCACGCCGCACCACTGACTGCAATAGGGAAAATAAAATGATAATAACAATACGCTATTATTTTATTTTTCCTTTTGAGCAATGGGTCGACGCTCCTCATCCTTAGCGGAGGAGCCGCCACTTTTAGTAGTCCTACCTTTATGTATGGCCTGTCCCGGTTTTTCCTTCTCAAAATCTGGTCACCCTTAAGGCCGTCCTAGTCAGGGCACAAGTCGGAGGTTCACGCGGGTACCCGGCGTCCAGCCACTATTTTCACAGGGTGGACTCCGTCCACCCTGCACGAAGCTGGGCCCCACTAAAATATGTTGAACTTGTCCCAATGTAATTTCCAGGCACCGGGACACACTCAGCAGCGCCTGCATGTTGTCTACTTTCTTTCAGAGCAGCAACGTGCAGGCAGAGAGGTGGGCCTTCGTATTTCAGACTCCAGCTGGGCGCTTAACAAAAGTCGAATTTAAGGTGCCATCAGGCCTCCTTTTGTTCCACTATCCTGGCTGTGAGTTATCCGAGCGGTCACACCTAGATGCAAGGGAGGGAGAAGCAAAGGCTTGCAGCTTATCTCTTCACAAATACTTGAGAGGAGTGCTTTTTACTTTCTTCAATCCCTGTATATAAGGGATATATGCATGCACTGTAAGAATGTCAGATTTGCTGGTCTGTCCCAGTATGTACACAAATAACATTTTAAATACCATTATTTTATGTTTTTATAGCCTTAAGATATTTAAAAATGTGGACTTTGCAACCAATTAAGCAGAACAGATTTACTGCCACGTTTCTCCTTGTTGCCAATTTCTTTGTGGCACAGTTTTTACAAAATAAATGTATAAGTTGAGGCTCACATTGTGCGTCAGGGAATGCGTCACTTTTTTGGCACAACCCGACGCAAAATCTCATTTGTTAAATCTCGTAATGAACTCAAAGGTACTCATGACAGACCTGTGAAACATATGTGTGAGGTGTTACGATCTGATGTCACTTCCTGTGAGGTCATGGGTTGTGATGTCACTTCCTGTGAAGCCGCACCATGATGTTGTGCTGTGATGTCAAGCACCATGATGTCACTTGCATACTGCCTAACTTGGTTAGTCCCCCCACTTCCTTTTTTTTGGACTTGTGCCCTGGTCCTAGTTGTTGTGCAGAGTATCCCTCCCACCCATGGCACTTCACCTGCTGCACCATTGATAACTATGCCCCTGGACTAGAACAAGGAGGAAGGGCGTGTCTATCGTGTAAAGTTAAACGGCCTCGTGTGAGAAGACAAGCATCTTCGTCACTGCTGGCTGCTCATTGCGTGCGACCTGCGTTCCACGCAGAGGTGGCATTCAAACAATGAACGCTCAGGCACGCGACGAGGTCATCATGACGATAACCGGGACAGTGCGCATCGCTCTTCAGGTTTTACTGTTTTCCCCATTGTAGACAGAATGAACACCATCCTCGTCAAACTACATCGTCCCAGCGTCCTCCATGTGTGATCCTGGACACAGCACTCTCTACCTCTGAGCCCGTGCCTCGAGGCTCGGGTCCGGGCTAAAGAAAGGATTGTTTCAGGACTATTGTTTCGTGCGTGCTCACTTCAGCGTGGGATCAGAGGAGTGCTGCAGGTTGGGGGCGTGGGGCTGTGATGAACAGGTCATGCTTGCTTCAAACGTGGCAGCAGAGTCACCTTTGGGATTATTGGGGCCCCTGACAAGACATATTTTGGTGTCCCCCGTTAGGCACAACTTTGAATTGTATTACCTATTTTCTGTTAATTTAAGCCCACATTATGCCACCCAATTCTACTGAATTATATGTCAGATTTTTTGACATGGGGTCAAATAAAAAGAGACGAAATACATTTTTACGGGGCCCCAAAAACCTTCCCTAACACTGTACAGAGAGAGTGAGAGGTAGAGGTAGGCAAAAGAAAAGGAGAGACTCAGAAGTTGAGATAAATAGGAGATAGAGTCCGCAAAATCCACTTTCCGGGAGTCCCCTTGGACGGCGAGGGCCCTGGACAATTGCCCAGTATGCCGAGAACGTCCCTCCATGACAGGAGAGCTGTATGGGGGCGGGACGGGGGAGGCACGGGTCGCATCTATGCACAGAACTAAGGGAGTGGCCCTCCTTAAAAAAGTAAATTCCCGTCCTGGCAGTGGTTTCGGTGACGGTTGGGCTAAAAGAGGACTCAAAACAACAGTTCAAAGCCCTCCTAGTGTGATTGTAAATGTATTTATATAGCACTTACGACCACGGTTGGATTAGAATTAAGAATCGTCCCGGGCACGCTAAAAAAAGTGGCCCACATTTGCATATTACCTTTCGCAAAACACTACTTCGGCGAAATGTATTAAAAATAAAAAAAAGTGTGGGGGGGGGGGGAGGTTTAAAAAAAATTCACGGATTAGTTTACACTGGTGAAACACACCTGAAAACAAGTGAGGCCACTTCTGCTCAGGCCCCCTGCCCCCGCTCAGTAAGCATACATTAATTGGCCAGCCCAGCGAGAGAAAGGGAGTGACACCTCTGCCCGTTGATAAAAGGGAGGTAATGGACGCCCATCTACCTCCAGAAAGGCCTCTCAGGCACCCACTGGGCCGCTGGCGGCATCGAACAACGCAGAAACCGCCCAAATCAGCCCCCCAGACTGCTCAAAAAAGCAGCCCACAGCTGGAATTCGGATACCGGCCCCTCGGGCATTGCCCGAGTGCCCGCGTTACCAATCAGACGCTGCTTACGACCCCTGGCGAGGCATCGAAGCGCCTTTTCGGCTCGTAGCACGCTACTCCGGAACAAGGCTCCAGATGAAATCCGTCTTCTATTGAAAAATACCTTATCCCGGGCTTCACTGCAACAAAAGCCAAGCATTTCATAAAATACTGGAACCTCCCGCGCGTATTTTTGGGGTATAGAACTGTACAAACACTGATTTTCCAAATTTGTGAAAACACAGGAAAGCAGCGGCAAAGGCCCAACAATAATCACTGAAAAAATTCAGTTATAATTAAAAGATAAGATACGCCTGAAAAGGAATGTGCCCTGGCGTCATTCCCATCATTTCTTCACCGACTGTCTGATCTAGAGCTTTTGTTTTTTAACTGCCTTTCTGGTTTTGGATGGCTGGAAACGGTGTAGCTGGCACACATTTGTAACGTTTTAATCTGTATTATTTTCCTCATGCAACGCAACTGGTTCTATTGTACAGCGCTCTGACACCTTCGGGTAAAGTTCGCGCTATATAAAAATGCATTAAATAAATAAAATAAATAAATAAAACACGCAGTGAACAGGCCCTGCAGGCAGGACAGCAGTGACAGTGACGCTTCCCCTCTTAAGTAAACGGTCAAAGGTCAGATGTCACAAGGCTCACTTGTAGAAACAAAAGAGATCCGAATGGCTTCTCTCTGCTTTAGCTATGCTCAAATACACTGGGCTATCTACACATTTCATAGGTTTCCTACAATCCCATCCTCTTCAGATACGTTTGCATAAAACAGTAACAAAAGAATGCTTGATTTATTTTTGGGAAGAAAACTTCAGTGTTTGGTTTTGTTTGAGTCTGAAAATGTGTTTATTAAAAGCTGTCACAGCATTAGCTAAGGAGTCCATCTCCTTAACGCTAGGCCGAGCATACCTATTATGGATGTTTCTAGAATCGTTCACATCCCTAAGAGGTTCAGTATTCGAACAAGCAGGTGCAGGGGTAAAGGTGGACAAGCCAAGCAATTCATGGGAAGAGCTGAGACAGGGATCCGGCTTGGATCTAAGAGCCCGAGTATGAGCCCAGCCCAAAAAACAAAAAATCAGCATGGAAACCATGAAAATATTTGTTGTAACTCACATAAAAGAAGTCCATTGCAAGGGAAAAGAAACGTAATCATGGCAGTCTAATGCAAAGTCAGTATTATGAAGCCTGTTCCAATATATGTCAAGTCAGATCCATATGCATTTCCTTGTTTACATTTACTTGACAGCAGGGTCGGACTGGAACAGAAAATAGGCCCCAAACTAAATGTGGCCCCCATTAGCGAATCAGATAGCTGATGAAGTGACCCTCATTTACAAATGGGGGTAGTTTTGAACTTGTAAAGACATGCTCTGTAGGTGTTTTACAGTATGGGAGACTGGGTGCATGTTTGCATGCTGCAGGCAATGTTTGTGGTAATATCAGGGAAATCACTAGTAAAATCTGACCTGTCAGACCAGCCAATCGGGCACTGCCTGATTGCCCTATGTGCTAGTCTGACCGTGTTTAATGGGGAAACACCCTAAACCCAATCCACAGCCAGCCCATCCAATAACATGAGACAACTGACCAAATTTTCCATCTCACAGAGGTCCTGAAGGCAGAGTGCTTCTACTGTTAATCACATCCTGCTGATAATATTTCCAGTACGATGCCCATGTTTTTTTCCAATTTTGGGGGGCAGCTCCTGGTCGTTTCATAAGCTACCTTCTCGGCATTCATGCACTGGTTCATATCCAGATGCCACCTCAACCCTATTGGGCATAATGAATTACCTCATTCTTTTGCAAGTCTCTTCTTGCGATCATGAGCCCCAGGGAACAAAAGATGAGTTTGGCTCCAGTCAGATTAACATAGTTAGTTGTAACTTTTGGCAAATCCATCTGTCAATTATAATGTTTTTTATGCAGTGCTCTTAAGTCCACACGCAAAAGAAGATTGCAGTTACTTTTTTTAGAACTATTGTTGAAAGCCTTTCTAAAGATTCAAATTCCTCTATTGTTTACTCAGTTATGGGATTTTAAAGTAGGGTTTGCAGTTCCTTGCATACATAAAGTGGGACACCTCTCTCCGTTTTTGTCAAGCAGGGACCGATCCTTGCTTCAATTTTATCAGGTGAGTAAAACCTGCTGATTTCCCTGGGGTCCAATTGAACACTTTTCGAAAGTGTTTTTATGGATGGAGCAGTAGTCATGGTCACAGATGGCCAAAACTGGATCTGGTGCACTAGGGTCCAGTATTATTTGTAAACATTTCTGGTCTGTCCAACCCAAAACACATGCTTCTTTAAGTGTTACATAGACTTTAAGTGTTGCTGAGCTCCCCATGAAATGTTCTGTACTAGGAATATTTTTTTTAATCTATGTTATGACAATCAAAGGCAACTGCCTCAATGTATGGGGTACATAGTGGATCAACTGGTGCACTGTCTGTTTTTGGTTTTACTGTATCAGCATTTTCCATATTGTTTAGTTTCGGGTCCTACATTATTTGTTGCTCACTGTCATCAACTTGAACGTCCATTGCTTCAGTGGCGTAACAAAGGCCCCAGCAGTCCCCGCAGTGCGGGGGCCCCCCGGGCTTCAGGGAGCCCCCCCAGCACAGTACCCTGACCTGAGAGCTCCTGAGTGAGTCCAGAGGGGGCCCCTCCATGTACTTTGCAGGGGAGCCCCTCAAGTTCCGTTACGCCACTGCATTGCTTGTACAGTTCTAAGCTTCATTGTAAGGTTGCCATCGTTGCAGACACTGCCAAAATGCATAATGCATCCAAAATGAATGCCTTCTTTCACTATTGTCTGACAGTTTTTAGATGTAGCAACATGCAAGAAACTACCACAACAATAGCATGACCACTTGATTCAGGCTTTCTTGCCTTCAGGTACTCTGCCTTGTTTTGTTTTCCAGTGATGTTGCATACTTCCCCCTCTTCCATTCACTTATATATTTGTTTACTCCCTTTACCCAGAATACTGTCTTCTCAATTGCTTTAGCTGACTTGATTACTTCATCAAGTGTGGGATCTATCTGTATCTGTTAGTCTTAACCACCAACTGGTCACGTATCATGTCATCAGTGGTATCAACAAAGTCACAATTGGTCAAAAGACCTCTCAAAAATATGAGAAACTCATTGAACGATTCTCCATCTCTTTGTCTTCTGGTACAGAAATTGTGGCATTCTAGGCTAATACTTAAGGTTTGTTTTAAATAATAAACTAATCTGAGCATTGTTTCCTCATAATCAATATAGTCATCTTCTCTTTCCGGTACCTATATTTTAGGCAAGGTGTGGAAAATATACTGTCCCTCAGAACCAAGGCAATATAACAACATGCTCTTATTAATTGTAATTAAGGGTGTGGCTTAAAAACACGTAAGCTAAAAATCTGTGCTTAGCATAGTGTGCCGCCCGGGGGGGCGTGGCTAGCCGCCGATCATGGCGGACACGAATTGAGCGAGCTCCGTAGCCCGAGCTCAATTATCCTGATTAGACCGGCATCCTGCCCTTTAAGCGCGCTATAGTGGGAGCGGAGCGCAGAAGAAATGAAGCGACATCGGACCTGGCGCGAGAACCGCACTGGGACACCAGGAAAACGGAGATCTCGACCCCGTTGCACACGGCAGTCATCTACAAGGTGCGGCAGCGCGGCGCTGGGCGAGGCCTTTGTGTGCCGGGCCCGCTGAGCCGGGAGGATAACATAGGCTGCCGCTCGAAGGCAGAGAGGAAAGGCGACGGGGTGGCAGCGGATACCGGGGACTGTAATTGAGCCAAGCGGTGTGAAGCCTGAGGCCATAGAAGCGTACGGCTGATCCGGCGGGACCTGGTGGAGCCCAAGGCCGCAGTGGTGAAACGGGGTGAGCTGCGGGGCCCGTGCGCGAGCCTGGCCCTGTGGGCGCCCCAGCACCGATTAAAGCCAGTAATAGCCGCTGGGACACGCAGCCCCCCCCCCCCCAGATGATCGGCACTGACGGAGTCGGTGCATAATTGGGCACACGAAGGGCGCTGGTGGGGCGAAGCCCGCTTATAAGCTATATAAATCGAAGGGCGGCCGGCACGAGTAACTGAACATCACGCCCACTGAGACCCGGACTGATAGAGCCGGCCGGAAGGAGCGGCATGCCCGGGAAGCGGAGGCCTCTTCCCCCGCCGGTGAATGTTATACCGGGAGCTGCGGACTGAGGGCAGAGGCAGAGCCCGCAGGGCGGGATTGCGCAGGACACCTGGGGCCTTATTGCAGTGGCGGTGATCTAAACCAGTGGCTGCGGAGCGCTGATGGAGCCAGGGGCATTGAACATCAAGTGACAAGCTGAGAGGGGTACGTTTGGGTGCGAGTGAGTAAAACCCCCCCGTACCCCCAACTAACAAGTGCCCATAATGCTGAGGGGGCGCGCTGCGCACTTCGAAGGGGAAAGTGGTGGAGTTACCGCCTATTGCCTATAGCGCAAACTAACACTGGTGAGGCTGCCCTAGTTGAGCACCCGAGCGCCCCTGCGGGGATAGGGACTGCTACTGGTGGCCCGCGTCCTGCACCGTATCTCTAAGTGACCACAGTGGGGAGGCCTGCAGAATCCTGACCTGGGCCTCAACGTGTATTATACCCACACGGAAGGGAGATCAAGCGAGAGTGGGACAGGCAGCGACACACCGCTGGAGACAATGGGGCGTCCGAAAGGGAAGGCACAGGAGGCCCCGGCCTCCAACGACTCGTCTGAACAGGACCAGACCCCAGCCACACAACTATCCGAATATGTCCCACCAACACAAGAAGCGGGAGCCCAGGACAAGCTGGACTTAATACTGAATGAAGTGAGGGAATCCAGAAAGGTGATAGAGCAGCAAATAGGCACCCTCACTACTAATTTAACATTACTTAAAGCAGACCACGACAAGCTAGCCACCACTGTGAAAGACCATAGTTTAGCTCTCGATGAGATACTGCCCCAGCACAAAGAGCATGCGAAACAAATACAGTCACTGCAGAAGCAGGTCACGGGGCTCATGGACAGGGTGGAGGACGCAGAAGGGAGAGCCCGGCGCAATAACATCCGCGTCATCGGGCTGCCGGAACTCAGTGAGGGGCCGGATGCGGCCACATACATGGAGAAATGGTTCAGAATGCATGTGGCCCCAGAAGGGCTTTCGGATTTCTTCTGTGTCGAACGGGCGCATCGAATCCCAGTGGGAAAGCCGAGAACAGGGGCAATGCCGAGGCCGCTGATCGCCCGGATCCTCAATTACTGAGACCGTGACACCCTGCTACAAAAGGCGCGGGAGAGCCCGCAGATTCGGTTTGAGAGCTGCCAGGTGTCGCTCTACCCTGATTACACGCTGCTAGTCCAGAGACGGCGCTCCTCGTACCAGGTGATAAAAAAGAAATTGCGCACACTGAATCTTAAATATGCACTGTTATTCCCCGCTCGTTTGAAAATCATATACGAGCAGAAAACATATTTCTTTGAATCCCCGGAAGACGTGGAGGAATGGCTCGAGGTCATGAACCCAACCCAGATGTCCGGCCGACCCCCCCAGGGATCTCCACGCGGTCAGGGAAGTGCACGAGACAAACGCCCATGACAAGCGACAAGATCAAGAACGGATCGTTGTTTAAGGGCCCCACACAAGAGCAGGTGCTACAGAGCAGAGAATTGGCCTTGGAGGCTGTGAACACTTTCAGGGACACATCCGCGCGCCGAGAATCGGAATCATCTGAAAACAGTACTATCCGCTCCGGCTCCGAGAACAGTATGACATTGTTCCCCAGTGCGTCGTCACAGACGGCGGATGGACTACAGGATATGTAGAGGCCTCATGAACATATAACCGGTCTGATAGCCGTGGTGGCCTGATTCGGAGATGGCAAGAAGCTCCCAATGAGTATATCCTTTGGTGATGATACTGCGAATAATGTATGGTCTATTATGATTACTAATTGTTACTTGCTCGGGCTCGAAAGAGGGCTCCTCCAGTGTAGGACTCCCTTCCATAGCGGATATGGCTGCCAGTCCCCCGCTTGCGAACGCCACAGTCCGGTTAATGTTAGTAATATGTATGTTATGTTTAGTTTGGCCTTGGTCAGTTCACCGGCAAGGCCTAGTATTTGAATTTTCAAGGGAGTTTATGTGCTCTGAAATGTTGCAATTACTAAGTCACATTAAGTCAGATACTCCCCCCCCCTGAGCAATATCAGACATGACTAACATATGCTGTACAACTTAGACACGTATAACATTATCACTTGGAACATCCGAGGACTGGGATCCGTGCACAAGAGACACAGGGTGCATGCGCAATTGCTGCGACGCAAAGCGCATATTGTATTCCTACAGGAATCGCATTTGACGGACTCTGAGGCCGCAAAAATGCGTAAAAAATGGAAAGGACAGGTAATATCCACTAACTACTCAGCCTTCGCCAGAGGGGTGACCATATGGATAAGAGGGGCGGTCCCCTTTGCCATAATGGATAAGCAAATAGACACCCAGGGGAGGTACGTCTTTCTGAAGGGCACTCTGGATGGTAGACCAATAATACTGGGGAGTGTATATGCACCGAACTTTGACCAGCACAAATACTTCCTAGATTTGAACCCCATATTAGCGGGATGGGAATCCTTTCCGTGGATTATAGGAGGCGACTGTAACACAGTAATGAACTTGGTCTAGACCATTCTCACCATCCTCTAAGAGGGTCGATGGCAAGTAAACACAGAGGCTCTGTGTAGCTGGGTGGAGGGCTGGCAACTCAACGATGTATGGAGACTAAGGAATTCGCAGAGTAAGGAATACTCCTTTTACTCCCCAGTGCATCATTTGCATACCCGCATAGATAGGTTCCTGTGCTCCCGCTCCATAGCCGACCAGGTAACACACACCACCTATTTGGCCAAGACCTTCTCCGACCACAACCCATTGGAGATGTCTATTAGTTGGGGGAGAATACCTACACCGGTACCCACATGGAAACTCTGGCCCCAACTGTTAGAGGACACAGTGTTCCGTGACACGCTTTCTACAACACTCCAAAACTATTTATCTGAAAATAACAATACTGCATCCAATATTCTAATTGAATGGGACACGCTAAAGACAGTAATCAGGGGGGCGGCGATCAGTACCACGGTAGGCGCCAGGCAAGAGGTCCATAGGAACCTAAAGGCTATTGAAGACAAGATGACAGGACTAGAAAGGGAGGCAGCACATGACCCAGACAAACAGGCTAGCTTACAGGAGGTACGCATGCAGAATTGCTGGAAACACTCCGCCTGATAGATTATAGCTCCTACACTCAAATGAAACATACAGAAGCAGATAAGTCAGGCGCCCTACTAGCCAAATTAATTAGAAACGACCCGCCGCATACCGTCATTAGCCAACTCAATCTACCAGGGGGGAACACGGTGTGTACACAATATGACATAAATGAGGCGTTCTGTGCCTATTATGAATCCCTATATGCGGTACCCCCGCCACTGGACGAAACACACATTGATACTTTCCTTACGGATCTAGAGTACCCTCAGGCTCCGGAAGGCATGCAGGAATCCCTAACGGGACCTATTACCAGAAGGGAAATTAGGGCGGCCATCAAAGGGCTTTCGCGGAACAAAGCCCCAGGCATGGATGGCCTGCCGGTAGAATTTTTTGAGGCCTATTCGGAGACACTAGTACCCCAACTGGAGGAAGTATATAACAAATCCCTATAAATAGGACATCTGCCCCGCACCACGGTGCAGGCGCTGGTAGTGTCATTGCCAAAACCAGGTAGGGATTCGGCCGACATGTCGGGCTACCGCCCACTGTCTCTGTTGTCTACGGAGTATAAGATACTCAGTAATATCCTAGCGAACCGGATCCAACCGTACCTGCATAGACTGATTCATATAGACCAATGCGGATTCATTCCGGCGCGAAACACGTCCCTAAATATACGGAGATTACACCACATAATGTCTTCTGATTTAACCCCCCACCCACGAGCTGGATGCATTGCATTGGATATGAAACCGGCCTTTGACACACTGACCTGGGAATATATGTTTAAGGCCATAGCGTGCTTTGGCTTACCCCCTGACTATGTTAAATGGGTGCGCCTATTATATGAAGCCCCGATGGCCAGGGTCCGGTCTGGGAGACATATCTCACGCGAATACCGAGTTTTTAGAGGCACACGACAGGGCTGCCCTCAGTCCCCAATATTATTTGTATTGGCACTGGAACCATTAGCATTGAGGTTGTGAGCAGAGGCCACCCAGTGCGGTATCCCAGTCGGTGCCCAGTCACACTTGTTATCGGCATATGCAGTTG
The DNA here is from genome assembly GCA_963921515.1 of Calotriton arnoldi. Classification (NCBI taxonomy): domain Eukaryota; kingdom Metazoa; phylum Chordata; class Amphibia; order Caudata; family Salamandridae; genus Calotriton; species Calotriton arnoldi. The sequence continues at coordinate 1,326,278 of CAWUFW010000376.1, read as the reverse complement.
ACCTAATAATTTATGTGACGGACCTTACGAGCGGGTTAGACCCCATACCGAGAATCTTTGCTGAGTTCGAGAAGATTTCTGGACTAGCAATTAATGAACAGAAGTCAAATGCCTTTTTCTTCCATGACCAGCATCACCCAGACAACATACGCTTTGGCAGTCTAAATCTACAAGTGGCCGCACATACATTCAAATACTTGGGTATAAATGTATACCGATCCCATGAAGACATGCTGGAGGGTAACCTCAATAATGCCATTAGAGGGATAGGCTCCCAGGTTGCCTTTTGGTCGGCGCTACCCCTATCAGTCATGGGTAGAATAGCAATATCCAAGATGGTGGTGCTCCCGCGCCTCTTATACTGTTTCGCAAACCTTCCGCTGACAGTGCCACCGTCTACTTTTCACACCCTGGACAACATCCTGACGGACCTAGTATGGGGAACAGGGCGCCATAGAATAAGCCTCAAGAAACTACAGATAGAGACACAGGGGGGAGGGCTAGGAGCACCGGACTTTAAAGCGTATTATTACGCCTGTCAGTTACAGTGGCTCTCCTATTGGACGGCGGGACGGAATTTACAGGAGATCGGATACACAACAAAGCACCTAGAACAGGGCCTACTACACACTTTGCTACTACCCAACAGCAAAGCTCCCCTGACCGCCTCGCCGCTGCTGAACACTGTGCTGGGCTGCTGGAAGAGGAACCTGAAACACACAGGCACCCATAGACCATACGCAGGCAATATTCCGCTGGTAGGGATACCGCTGGTAAGTGGCAGACTGACGACACGGACGCTTAGGCCATGGCTGGACGCAGGGGTGGACACCATAGGAGCACTTTTTAGCGGGGAGACGCTTATGGACCACGACAACTTTGTGCGTGAAACGGGGGACCCCAACACCCTGTACGTTTTTCACGCTGCGCTAGTACAATATATATAAAAACAATGGTCTCCAGACCGGGTGGAACTCCAGACACATGAATTGGTTAAAGCGTTATACCTCATGGGCCGGGGAAGTCATCTCATTAAATGGCTATATCTGAGTGTCAGGGCGCACACCGGACTCCCCCTAGTAGCTCTCGGGGCGCAATGGGTGACAGACACGGGGCAGGAATTCACGGACAAGGAGTGGGCAGATGTCCTAGAATACCCCAAGAGGATTCCACGGAATGCAAAATTCAAATTCATACAGTGTATGATAATGCATAGAGCTTACCTAACACCACACAGGTTGCAAAAGATGTACCTGCTTACCGCTCACTTCTGCCCTAGATGTCGGCTGCCTGAAGCTGATTTACTTCATATGCTATGGGCATGTCTGAGACTGAGAGCCTTCTGGGACAGAGTAGTGCATATGATCGAGAAAGCCACTAATATCACGGTGGGAGCCTCCGCACTGGTATGCCTTCTGGGTCTCTGTAGACGAAGATCAGCGCAGAAGGTACAGCTGCGTTTCCTAGATCTGGCACTATTGATGGCCAAGAGGACTATCACTATGCGTTGGAAGTCGGCTAGGGCGCCCTCCGTGCAGGCATGGCATGAAGAGGTGGTAAGATGGGCAAGGGCCGAAAGCGCATCCCTACGTAGGGAGGAAGCCAGAGGACTCCGGAAAAATCCAATCTCGTTGGAATGGGATATAGTATTAGAGTCATTCAAAGGAAGCAGCCCAAATGACACATCGGATGTTCCACACTCACAATAAATAAGTACACGCCACATACATGCAAGAGAAGAAAGTGTTAATTGATGGACGGTATCACATGCAAAGATAATTTACCCATTCGGGATGAGGGGAGAGACGTAATATAGATTAGAGGTGACGACAACCAGAGCCCGGGGAGGGATAGGGAGGGCGCGGGAGGGAGGGTGGGGGGAGATGTTGGGATGTATTTAACATGTTGCCTATTATTGAGCCCTTGGAGCATCTCAGAGTGCTCATAAGTAATACGACAGCCTCTGTCCAGCACGACATAAATGTGAAAACTTTGTAATTTGCAAATCGGGACCGCATACATGAGATCCGGTATGATAACTGGACAGGAAAATGCAAAGTTTTGTATTCTTGAAAAACTCAATAAAGTTTGTTTTAAAAAAAAAAAGCATAGTGTGCCGCCCGACTGGTATTTTGCTTTTTCTGTCATTGCATCCAGATATATAATACAACAAGTAACATTATACCTAGATCAAGTCAGGACTATTGGCTTTGCCAATGGTTGTTAGTTGCATAAGATAAATAAGCAACAACTATGGCTTCGTTGTATATAATATTGAAAATGCTTCACTTCTGAATTGATGAGACTGAAAGAACTAAAACGAGTTTCTTTGAAGTTACATTAAAGGCAGTGAAGGGTGGTATTGCTGCAGAGTTAAGATTATTTTTTCACCCTGAGGGTGAGTGCAAAAATGGAGAGCCCGATAGGGACCCGTCTCAGCTCCTGCTGTGTAGAACTGCCGGTCCTGAGCACTGGCAGGATTCGGCCCACTTAAAGCCCTGGTTGAATGCAGGGCTGGCTCTACAGTGGTGCGACTGGTGCAGCCTCACCTGGCGCTAACCTAAGGGGGCTCCGTGTTTAGAAATAGCGCGGGTTTAAAAAGCACTTGCTGAAGAATTTCTTGTGTGTCTGGCAGTTTTTAGACACCAATACAAATGTCAAGATAACTCTAGTGATTAATATTCCTGCGGGAGAGAGAGATCAGAGTTTTTTTTAGTGGCAGTATCCTCTCATGATGAAATTGCACACAGGGTTAATATGCCTGCTGCAAAGGAACTGTACCAGGAAAATCACCGAACTGTATTTTATGTGGATTGCTCAGTAGGTTACTACTTTTGTCACAGAGATTCTTTTGTGACTTGCAGTTCATAAGTTACAACCCCAATATAAAATAGTGAGCTATGAACTGTCATCAAAGAGCATGATATAGGTTGGGACGTTATTTTTCCCCCAGACTGTCACTATTTTAATGTTGCTAGAAAGGGTTCATTTACTTGGATAGAAATGCATTCTTACTACTAAAGCCAACCACTTTGGGACGTTTTAAATCCTGGGTTTGTGCTTCTCTAGACCAAACACTAGTGTCGGTGACATGTTACTCCTACACCTTGTAATTCTCGTTGTTTATGTAACATTTCCTATAGACTGATTTGCACGTGTATGATTCATTGGCTCTGTATAATGTGTGTGTGATGTAAAGTGCTCTGACACTGTACACTGGTCTGAGTAGCGCTATAAAACAAATGAAATGCATGTGAGAGAGTGACTGTGGAGAGATTAGGGGCACTGCTGGGGTGTGGTAGTGAGGGAATTCGTGGAGAAAGAGATTTCTGGGGGGGGGGCGGGCGGAGTGACAACAAAGATTGTCAGAATGGGCGCCACCATCGCTAAAACCAGCCCTAGCTGCATGTCAACACTTTGGGGTCAGGGAGAATTTCAATTACAAGGGTATCTCGTCCTTGTCACCAATATCAGCGTGAAATAACTGTGCAGCAAAGCGTTACAAGGAGATGACCAAATCGTAGGGGAAATCTGCAGGAACAGCTCCATGACCAAGGACAACTCCAGAGGGACAGGAAGGTACTACTCTGGGTGTCTGCATGAACATTGCCCAAGAGCTGAGCTGGTGGTCAACCCATGCTAGAGAAGGTGACCACCCACACCCCTATGTGATTCACATATGTCATTGCTACCTAATTGTCCATCCCTGGAGTCACACCTTCTAAACAAGAACTTTGACCGTGATGTGGCAAGGGTGCAAGGGCCCTGAATACAAACAAGGAAATAGGCTCCCTGCCTCCTGTTAGGATAGTAAAAGCCGTCCTAGTTGTTGTGCAGTGTAATCCTCAAACCCATGCCACTTCACCTGCTGCTTCATTGAAAGCTTCGCCCCTGGTCTAGGACAAGGAGGAAGGGCGTGACTATCGTGTAAAGTTAAACGGCCTCTCGCGTGAGAAGACAAGCATCTTCGTCACTGCTGGCTGCTCATTGCGTGCGACCTGCGTTCCACGCAGAGGTGGCATTCAAACAATGAACGCTCAGGCACGCGACGAGGCCATCATGACGAGAACCGGGACAGTGCGCATCGCTCTTCAGGTTTTACTGTTTTCCCCAGTGTAGACAGAAAGAACACCATCCTCTTCAAACTACATCGTCCCAGCGTCCTCCATGTGTGATCCTGGACACAGCACTCTCTACGTCTGAGCCCGTGCCTCGAGGCTCGGGTCCGGCCTGAAGAAAGGATTGTTTCAGGACTATTGTTTTGTACATGCTCGTTTCAGCGTGGGATCAGAGGAGTGCTGCAGGTTGGGGGCATGGGGCTGTGATGAACAGGTCAAGCTTGCTTCAAACGTGGCAGCAGAGTCACCTTTGGGATTATTGGGGCCCCTGACAAGACATATTTTGGTGTCCCCCGTTAGGCACAACTTTGAATTGTATTACCTATTTTCTGTTAATTTAAGCCCACATTATGCCACCTAATTCTACTGAATTATATGTCAGATTTTCTGACATGGGGTCAAATAAAAAGAGACGAAATACATTTTTACGGGGCCCCAAAAACCTTCCCTAACACTGTACAGAGAGAGTGAGAGGTAGAGGTAGGCAAAAGAAAAGGAGAGACTCAGAAGTTGAGATAAATAGGAGATAGAGTCCGCAAAATCCATTTTCCGGGAGTCCCCTTGGACGGTGAGGGCGCCCTGGACAATTGCCCAGTATGCCGAGAACGTCCCTCCATGACAGGAGAGCTGTATGGGGGGGGGGGCACGGGTCGCATTTATGCACAGAACTAAGGGAGTGGCCCTCCTTAAAAAAGTCAATTCCTGTCCTGGCAGTGGTTTCGGTGACGGTTGGGCTAAAAGAGGACTCAAAACAACAGTTCAAAGCCCTCCTAGTGTGATTGTAAATGTATTTATATAGCACTTACGACCCCTGGCGAGGCATAGAAGCGCCTTTTCGGCTCGTAGCACGCTACTCAGGAACAAGGCTCCAGATGAAATCCGTCTTCTATTGAAAAATACCTTATCCCGGGCTTCACTGCAACAAAAGCAAAGCATTTCATAAAATACTGGAACCACCCGCACGTATTTTTGGGGTATAGAACTGTACAAACACTGATTTTCCAAATTTGTGAAAACACAGGAAAGCAGCGGCAAAGACCCAACAATAATCACTGAAAAAATTCAGTTATAATTAAAAGATAAGATACGCCTGAAAAGGAATGTGCCCTGGCGTCATTCCCATCATTTCTTCACCCCACTGTCTGATCTAGAGCTTTTGTTTTTAGGTCTCGCCTGAGTCAGCGCGCATGTGGAGCTCTGCGAGGCTTCTAGTAAGGACTTTCAACTCGGACCACACGTCTGTGCATGTGCTTTTTTTTTTGCTGACACGCTATTGGCCTTTGAGTGCGTCTTTCTAAGAAAGACAGCACACAATTGGCCAAAGGCGGGTGCATGTCCCGCCTTCTCTCTCCCCTGGCCTAGGGAGCTCGGGAGCGAGCAGCAGCGCGGCCGGGTGCCAGCTGCATACCTCACATTCCAGTGCGTGCGCACCGCGCTTGTTATGATGGTCCTCATGCCATGCCCCTTTAAATGATCTTCCGCGCGTGGTCTGCTTAACCCTTTACAAAAAACGGTAGGCCTAGACCGGTAACCTGCAATTTTCACACTCTTTCTTTTTGGTGTATCCATGGTGAGACTCTTGGCTGGCTTCACTCCCCACCACCTGGGACATGGTCGGGATGGGACGCCGTAAGTGCGCTGATATATTTCCGGGACCTCAGCTTGTTACCACTCTGTGGCCAGCCTTCGCCATTCCCTGGGTGTATGTGTCTCCGCCCCGTGAGGTACTTCGTGCCTCTAACGCTTGGATGGGAGGGGGCGGCTCTATCAGGCAGGATAAGCGCGGCACCGCATCCTTGTCTGGAACGGTGGGCTTGTAATTATCACTGGAAGCAGTCGGATTACACCTGGCCGCCATCTGGCAATTGATTCTCTCCCCTCCTCCAGTACCCCCCACCTCCAGAGCTGGCGCGTGGCTGGCACTTAATTGATTTCTGTAACTTCAAAGGGTTCGATAGCGCGGTAAAAAAGAAGAATGGAGGCGTCTCATGCATGCAGTGCGCGCACTTCATCGCGGCGCCCCTTCTGTTCTCCCTCCGTACCTCCTCGAAGACACCCACGTATGCACCCTCGTATGCCCATCTCCGCGGATAGCCAGGAGGCGGTGTATTGCTCAGCAGTGTACCACAAGGCCTCTGCCCTTTGTACTTGAAACTCGGGCCTCTCGGGGGACATGGCCTTTTCTCTTTCCTCCTCCTCCTTCTTCTGTGCGTCTTTTCTCTCCTCGCCCTTCCCACCCCGCGCTGTCGGTATATTGCGCCCACTGTACGTTCCCTCCCTCTTCAGTCTACACCCTGTACAGTGTTTTGTGTCAGGATTTAAGCCTTGTCACGAGTCTGCAGGGCTACTTTAAGGCCTGTAGCTCTTCCCCTGAGCCAGTGCAGAGCAAGGCAAACCCACTAATGCTGTTCAAAAGCATCGAGTAAGAGCTACGTGTTCACACCCTTCTGAAATGAGTATGATTTTCCATTAATCCCAGAGCCGCTCGGGGATAGTTACTGTGTCTGTCACTCTATAAGGGAGCCTCGAGCTCATGCTGGCAAAGGCCTGAGTTCTTGCCACCCTGTTCTGTGCCTGCAGTAACTGGGCAGATGGCTCATGCTGACACTTGCGTGGAAAGGGAGATACTACATCCCACCCTTCACCGCATAGTTGCTTTGATAAGTGCTGTCTAGCAGCTTGATATAAAACACAGGTGCATTTTGGCCCTCTTGAGATGATGTTTATGATGATTTCGCAGCTCGAGTATTTACGGCGAGTGTACAGATCCAGATGAAACTTTTAGGGTGGATGCTAGTATCTGTGAGCTTGTTTCTAATTGCTAACACTTCTGCACATTACGTCAGAGAGCTGCAGGTGTTTATCATTTCAGCCTCCATACACTACCTTTTTTGCTGACTAACTGGCGCTTAGGACCCGTGCATCCTTTTTCTCAAAAGTAGTGTCACGTTTCCACTTCAGGCAGTCCACTCCCTTTCCTACTTTATTTTCTCCACCACATCCATCTAAAGAGCAGGAGAGGCTACATCGTTTGGATTGATGGTGTACCCTTAGATTCAACATTAATAGGACTAAGGAGCACCAGGTGAATGATCACCCATTGGGTTTCCTGGTGCAAAGAAAGTAAAGTTGGTCTAGAAAAGGACATTTTCCCTATGGATAGTTCATTTCATTAAACAGTGTTATACACTGGCCAAGAAGGATCCTCCTGGAGGTCTTTTAGGTTAGTTCCACAAGAAGAAACAGCTTCAATAACTGCTTTACATTGAGCATTCCAGTTTTGGGCATCTGTCAAGCAAACGTGAGCATCTGTCCATACTTTTCTGGTACTACTACATTAATTCTCAAGTCCATAGGGAGGTCTTTTTGCCCTTCTGGTCCTGCAAGTCTTCCTCCTTATGTAGTCCACTTCCCAGACTTACATCCTTGGAGGTGACATTGTTGTGCTATTCATTTCTCAAGTTGAGAATCTGTGGTTCGAGCCTATCATCAGCAACATTGACTGCCGACCGGACGATACTAACAGGACTGTGTCCCCAGAGATACAACCATCAGGTACTTATCATGGTAGCCTTTAAAACTTAAATACTTGTGCGTCGACAGCAGGAATTTGAAATATCTCAGACCAAGGGCTCTTCATTGCCTCTGTGTTCCTGCGTCTTCTTCACATCACCATTTGCCCTGAAGAAGTTCATTTTATGTATGAACGAAACGCGTTGGCTGGAATCTGTATATTTTGATATTGAAAATAAAGGATTGATTACCACTATACAAAATGAACATTTGGATTTATTGAAGAAAACTCTTTGGTAGTGCACCGCTCCACCATTTTCACAGTTTTTTCTCTGCTTGGCAGCTGGCATCCAACAACGGCAGGTGCAGGAGCTATATGTGCACACCCAATCATACTATCCACTACAATTTCTTATACAAGAAAAGGAATAAAGCAGGGAGGTGCGGTTACTCAGATCCGCCGTTGCTCATTCATTCTCCCCTATCATCAAATGAGTCCGTTATTTACTTTTGGTCACACTCTTTCTGTCTAACTGCTGTATTCTCACCACCTACCCACCTCCAATATCTGTGGAGTCGACTGTTAGGAATTAATATGGGTTCAAGTTACCTTTCACACCCTTCTTGTCAAAAATCTACCCTGTTAGCTTTTCTTGGGCACAGAATGGTGTAATGAATATACTGACGTCAGCTTGCAGTAGTGGTGCCTTTATGCAGCTCCATGTCATCATGTCTAGAGGCGGGACAGAGGCACAACAGAGGTCGATGGTGCCACGTATCAGTGCAGGAGCTATTGCAAGAATGTATGGATCCACTTTGGCACTTGAGGAGATTCACAGGCGAGTAATCAGCGATTAGATAGATTATGCACCACAGTGATGCCAAAGGTGAAAAACGTATTTGATTTTACCCATGTTGCTGTGTTCAGTTCTTCCGTGAAGATTTGTAACTTAATGCTTCTGGCCAGGATTTTTTTAAGTTTAAAGATGCTTCTCTGGCACAGTGCCCAGATTCCTATAACTACTAACCCCCTAAACCAGTCTTTAGACTTACCCAGAGACAAGCACTGGTATTCTGTAGTAGACCAGGTCGTGGTCCTTCATAGTGCTCACACCCGTTACAGTGTATGAGTTACACGGCGAGGATGTGCGTTGTGATTCAGGTACAGTGCATAGCTACCAAGTTTTCAGATTGCTTATGTGCAAAGGCGAGACCTATTGGTTATGCCAATGCTTGTTTAACTGCCTTTCTAGTTTTGGATGGCTGGAAACGCTGTAGCTGGTACACACGCAGTGAACAGGCCCTGCCGGCAGGACAGCAGTGACAGTGACGCTTCCCCTCTTAAGTAAACGGTCAAAGGTCAGATGTCACAAGGCTCTCTTGTAGAAACAAAAGAGATCCGAATGGCTTCTCTCTGCTTTAGCTATGCTCAAATACACTGGGCTATCTGCACATTTCATAGGTTTCCTACAATCCCATCCTCTTCAGATACGTTTGCATAAAACAGTAACAAAAGAATGCTTGATTTATTTTTTGGAAGGAAACTTCAGTGTTCGGTTTTGTTTGAGTCTGAAAATGTGTTTATTAAAAGCTGTCACAGCATTAGCTAAGGAGTCCATCTGCATAACGCTAGGCAGTGCATACCTATTGCGGATGTTTCTAGAATCGTTCACATCCCTAAGAGGTTCAGTATTCGAACAATCAGGTGCAGGGGTAAAGGTGGACAAGCCAAGCAATTCATGGGAAGAGCTGAGACAGGGATCCGGCTTGGATCTAAGAGCCCGAGTATGAGCCCAGCCCAGAAAACAAAAAATCAGCATGGAAACCATGAAAATATTTGTTGTAACTCACATAAAAGAAGTCCATTGCAAGGGAAAAGAAACGTAATCATGGCAGTCTAATGCAAAGTCAGTATTATGAAGCCTGTTCCAATATATGTCAAGTCAGATCCATATGCATTTCCTTGTTTACATTTACTTGACGTCGGGAGGTACCAATTACTTTGCACAATGTATATAATACAGCTTAAACTCTCAATCTCCAAAAATATATAAAACATAAATTACAATTTCAATTTAGAAGTAGGTTCAACAGTAATTTTCAAAAACCATGGGAGAGAAAAGGGAACACACCACAAAGGCAAGACAATTTAGTCAAAAGTAAAGTTATTTACTAAGATATTATATACAACAAACAATGAATATGGCTGTCAATGAAACATTACATACACGGCGATGTAACGGTGACTAAAGTGCAGGATAAGTGACTTGTGGTGATATGTGAAGTCAAAAGTGCTATACACGTATAACCAACACGAGTGACACATAAAATAATGAAAATGACAAGCTTAATTCTTCCTGTCCATTCCTTAACGCATGAACACAAGACCCAAATATTATTTTATATTCGGGTCAAGGGAACTGCATGGACTAATGTGACAGTAACGTCGACATTTCGACCCTGGAAGATAGCGCAGCTTAATATGTGTCAGAGGTGGGTCTTCATCAGGACTGAAAGGAGGGGGAAGGTGTTGACAGCCGCAAGGAATTGATGCCTGAGATCCTATTGGGTAAGTCGATAGAGATCCAAGTGTAACTGGAAAGTTGTCCATTTAGATGAACGTGAAGACCTACACCAGGAGGTTGTGGTCTGAAAATCAAGATGATTGAGTCACGGTACGTGGGCTCCACCAGCCGGTTGGAGACGTGATAATTTGTAACTTCGAGCCAATAGGCGATCGTCAAAATTGAAGAGACGTGTCCTCGTCCGTCTGCTTCCGCTTGGGTTGTCTATCGACATATCCAGATGCCACCTCAACCCTATTGGGCATAATGAATTACCTCATTCTTTTGCAATGTCTCTTCTTGCGATCATGAGCATGTCAATTATAATGTTTTTTATGCAGTGCTCTTAAGTCCACACGCAAAAGAAGATTGCAGTTACTTTTTTTTAGAACTATTGTTGAAAGCCTTTCTAAAGATTCAAATTCCTCTATTGTTTACTCAGTTATGGGATTTTAAAGTAGGGTTTGCAGTTCCTTGCATACATGAAGTGGGACACCTCTCTCCGTTTTTGTCTGGCAGGGACCGATCCTTGCTTCAATTTTATCAGGTGAGTAAAACCTGCTGATTTCCCTGGGGTCCAATTGAACACTTTTCGAAAGTGTTTTTATGGATGGAGCAGTAGTCATGGTCACAGATGGCCAAAACTGGATCTGGTGCACTAGGGTCCAGTATTATTTGTAAACGTTTCTGGTCTGTCCAACCCAAAACACATGCTTCTTTAAGTGTTACATAGACTTTAAGTGTTGCTGAGCTCCCCATGAAATGTTCTGTACTAGGAATATTTTTTTAAATCTATGTTATGACAATCAAAGGCAACTGCCTCAATGTATGGGGTACATAGTGGATCAACTGGTGCACTGTCTGTTTTTGGTTTTACTGTATCAGTATTTTCCATATTGTTTAGTTTCTGGTCCTACATTATTCGTTGCTCACTGTCATCAACTTGAACGTCCATTGCTTCAGTGGCGTAACAAAGGTCCCCGCAGTGCGGGGGGCCCCCGGGCTACAGGGAGCCCCCCAGCACAGTACCCTGGCCTTAGAGCTCCTGAGTGAGTCCAGAGGGGGCCCCTCCATGTACTTTGCAGGAGTGCCCCTCAAGTTCCGTTACGCCACTGCATTGCTTGTACAGTTCTAGGCTTCATTGTAAGGTTGCCATCCTTGCAGACACTGCCAAAATGCATAATGCATCCAAATGAATGCCTTCTTTCACTATTGTCTGACAGTTTTTAGATGTAGCAACATGCAAGAAACTACCACAACAATAGCATGACCACTTTATTTCAGGCTTTCTTGCCTTCAGGTACTCTGCCTTGTTTTGTTTTCCAGTGATGTTGCATACTTCCCCCTCTTCCATTCACTTATATATTTGTTTACTCCCTTTACCCAGAATACTGTCTTCTCAATTGCTTTAGCTGACTTGATTCCTTCATCAAGTGTGGGATCTATCTGTATCTGTTAGTCTTAACCACCAACTGGTCACGTATCATGTCATCAGTGGTATCAACAAAGTCACAATTGGTCAAAAGACCTCTCAAAAATATGAGAAACTCATTGAACGATTCTCCATCTCTTTGTCTTCTGGTACAGAAATTGTGGCATTCTAGGCTAATACTTAAGGTTGGTTTTAAATAATTAACTAATCTGAGCATTGTTTCCTCATAATCAATATAGTCATCTTCTCCTTCCGGTACCTATATTTTAGGCAAGGTGTGGAAAATATACTGTCCCTCATAACCAAGGCAATATAACATCATGCTCTTATTAATTGTAATTAAGGGCGTGGCTTAAAAACACGTAAGCTAAAAATCTGTGCTTAGCATAGTGTGCCGCCCGACTGGTATTTTGCTGTTTCTGTCATTGCATCCAGATATATAATACAACAAGTAACATTATACATAGATCAAGTCAGGACTATTGGCTTTGCCAATGGTTGTTAGTTGCATAAGATAAATAAGCAACAACTATGGCTTCGTTGTATATAATATTGAAAATGCTTCACTTCTGAATTGATGAGACTGAAAGAACTAAAACGAGTCTCTTTGAAGTTACATTAAAGGCAGTGAAGGGTGGCATTGCTGCAGAGTTAAGATTATTTTTTCACCCTGAGGGTGAGTGCAAAAATGGGTAGCCCGATAGGGACCCGTCTCAGCTCCTGCTGTGTAGAACTGCCGGTGCTGAGCACCGGCAGGATTCGGCCCACTTAAAGCCCTGGTTGCGTGCAGGGCTGGCTCTAGAGCGGTGCGACTGGTGCAGCCTCACCTGGCGCTAACCTAAGGGGGCTCCGTGTTTAGAAATAGCGCGGGTTTAAAAAGCACTTGCTGAAGAATTTCTTGTGTGTCTGGCAGTCTTTAGACACCAATACAAATGTCAAGATAACTCTAGTGATTAATATTCCTGCGGGAGAGAGAGATCAGAGTTTTTTTTAGTGGCAGTATCCTCTCATGATGAAAGAGCACACAGGGTTAATATGCCTGCTGCAAAGAACGTGTACCAGGAAAATCACCGAACTGTATTTTATGTGGATTGCTCAGTAGGTTACTACTTTTGTCACAGAGATTCTTTTGTGACTTGCAGTTCATAAGTTACAACCCCAATATAAAATAGTGAGCTATGAACTGTCATCAAAGAGCATGATATAGGTTGGGACGTGTTAGAAATGGGATTTCTGGTTGGCTAAGGCTTGCACCAAAGCCAGGCAGAAACCACCACTCTAGTCAGGGCAAGGGAGTTACACGCTGAAGATAACCCCTGCTCACCCCCTTGGTAGCTTGGCACGAGCAGTCAGGCTTATCCCAGAGGCAATGTGTAAAGCGTAGCAATGTGTAAAGCGTTTGCGCAACACACACACACAGCAGCAACACACTAGGCACACTACAAAAGAAACTCCACACAAGGTTATATAAAAAATAGCCTTTGTATTGTCATAAACACATTAGAAACAGAATCACACATTTACACTGTGCCAACTGGCACGGGCAATATTCACAGGGGATTATATACAGGACCAGGCCAATCGGGCCACGGTCAGAACCATCAGAACAGGTAAGTAAATGCAAAACACAATCAGTAACTACTGGTACCATAATGACCTAGGCATTATCATATTAGCATTAGACACCATCCTAAAATATCATAGCATGACATTAGGCATAACCAGTGGTCGAAGTGGGGGGAAAAAAGTAGGGGAACTGTGGGCGGAGAATCAGAGGGCAGGAATAACCAGTGGATTGGGGTCAATGGGCGGAGTCAGAGGTGTGGCAGGAAGAGCAAAATATCCCAATTTTTAGTATTTGTTTCCCATTTCACTAACCGGTTACAGCTTATTACGTTATTTAATTTAACCAATGGATACACATGTTTAAGGTTTAATGTGAGTTATTGACATTAAAATACATTCACAAAGTGGGATACGTTTCCAATCACAGAATGTCCCAAATATCCTTAAAAGTGGGATTGCAAGCCATTTGTCTCCCAGCCATGGAGTTTCTGTCATCAGCACTTCTCCTCCCTTTTTCCACAAGAGCAGTTCAAACATGAATGGCAAAATATCCTAGTTTGCAAATGTTTTCCACATAATTATGGCTCTGCCATATTTGCCACATAATACATCATCTGCTGCAAAATCTAACGATTTTAACTAGTAAATTGTTTATAGCTCAAACGGATCAAAAGTTCCTAAAAAATGTGACTTGTGCTGCTGTGAAGGGGAGGGCCCTTTGCAAAGGTTGACTGGTCACCTTTCTCACTGCTGCAGTTGTATGTTCCACATGTACTAATAAGGAACAATCTTTGCAGAGACTGTTAGCATGTGTAAAAATGTCAAAATAATAAAGTATCAGAAAATTTACAGCACCACTAATACCAGTGTAGGGTGTCAGAGCATTTTACATCACACATATTACACAGAGACAATCAATGATACGTGTGTAAATCACTGTATAGGAAATGTTACATAAGACAAAGGACTACAAGGTGTAGGAGTCACATGACAACCATACTAGTAGGCAGCATAGTTTAATAGTGATTGGTCTGGAGAAACACAAACTCAGAATTTAAAACGTAATACCATGGTTGGTGGTTCTCTATAATAATCAGAATTGATTTCTACCCAAATGAACCCTTTTTCTGCAACATTAGGATAATCAAAGACTGGGGGGAAAACCATAACGCTCTAATTTATACCTTGCAATTTGCATGCAGCTCTTACATGACAGTTAAGAGCTCACTGTTCTATGTTAGTTTTTTTAACTTATTAACTGCGAGTAACAATAGGGTCTCTCTGACAAAAGCAGTAACCCACTGACCTATTTACATTATGTGCACTTTGTGATCTGCATGGTACATGTTTTTAGCAGCAGGCACATTAACCCTCTGCGCTTCCTTTCCATGAGTCAAAACGTCCACTAGACAAAACACCATCTCTCTACTAAGAACATTAATCACAGGAGTTATCATGACATTTTTATTGTTGCCGAAATTTGTTGGAGGCCAGGAAGGAGGCAGCAAGTGCTTTTAAAACCATTTTATACTTGCAAACACGACGCCCTCAACTGAAGTCAGCGCCAGCCGCCGTCCATGCAGGTAACAACGGTGGGGCGAGGGGCCGGGTAAGGGGGGATTTCGAGGGATGATGCAGAGGGAAAATAAATTATTTATTTAATTTTCCCTCTGCATCGTCCCTCGAAATCCCCACTTACCCGGCCCCTCTTCCCCACCGCTGTTACCTGCACGGACCGCAGCTGGTCAGCGCCTGGTGCAGTCACACTGCCCTAGAGCCACCCTGCTCAAGGGTCCTGTGACCTCAGTGACAGAGTCACTGTCACTCTATGATGTGCTGCTTCATAGGCCTGCCTGCAAGACTGGAGGTGAACGTCAGAATGAATTGTACAAAAAGAAATGGCCCAGTGGAAGATAAATCAACACAATATACAGTAGTATACACAAATGGTCTATGTTGCTAAAAACTTTTGACAACACCACCTTTGAATTATACCATCAAATGGTTATGATTTAATCTCATCACCAATTGGAATAATCAATTCATATACAAAATACAATACATGTGAAACTTAAAGGTTTAAAAATGGTGCAACCTAAGAGAAAAGAGGGAAGGGTTGTGAACAGTGCGTGATGTGAAAAAGGAAAGGTAGTGTACATGTGAACATCAAAATTCAATATTTGATATTGAATATTGAATTTTGATGTTCACATGTACACTACCTTTCCTGTAAAGTGGCGCTAATGTGTTTATGTGTAAATAAATCAATCTGGCCACCTTGCAACCACTCTGTCTTGCTTTAGTTAGTTAGTTAGTTATTTTTCATATTTTGAATGTTTTATTTCTCTCCACCCCGAGGCTGCACTTAGAAATTGAAAAATGTCTGAAAAAGACGTTTCCAGCAAGTGTTTTTCTTTTTGGATCTATTTCAAAGGGGAGCAAATAAACGAAAGGAGGAAAGAGAAGGTAATACCCGTTTCTTGAAGTCTCGGTTTTCACTAAATGAGGAGGAGCGAGACAGAAAGAGAGGAAAGAGGGGGAACAAAGAGAGGGGGGGGGGCAGCTGCCAGCGGCAGGAGAACTGGACACTGTCCTTGTCTTTGGGCACGAAGGAAAAGACAGACTCCTTTTCCTTCTCTGCCCGTTTCGCCCGTCCCCAAAAGCCGAGCCTTAACTATCGGCCTTGGTGATTTCTGCCGTCCAGGAGGTATGTTTAAAATAAGAAAGTAGGGGAACGGACTCTATCAAATTAGAGAAGTAGGGGCACGCCGTGCCCTGCCGATCCCGCCCACTTCGACCACTGGGCATAACCACATTGGCGTTAGACACCCTCCTAAGCATAAACACATTACGCATTAGGCCTCACCAGCATAAACACATTATGCAATCACCTCATGAGCATAAACATCATTAGAGGCATAAATCAGGGTGCATAAATCACATCACATAAATCCCATTATGCAATCACAATCACAAGGGGCATAAAACACATTGTGTAGTTTTGTAGAGCCTGGCGCTCTACCCATCTCACCCACAATGATCCCAGGCCATCTGGCCTTCTCTAGGGGCTCAAATGCCCTGTGTCCCGCAAAGTCAGGGCTCTAAGGGGGGGCCTCACCAAGGGCCCCCTGGCTGCCTCCGCAGCAAACACAAAGTGCGCACTGCGCTGGGGCCTGGGGTGCTCCTCACCCCTTTTCTCATCGACAAAAATGTCCCCAAACGTTGCAGCTGCCCACTGTCAGGCGGGGCAGCTGTGGAAATGAGGCCTGGCACAACTGTGCCCCTTAGGCCCCTCTGGGACTCCAAAACAAATGTGGCCCCACGTTGCAGCTGCCCACTGCCAGGCGGGGCAGCTGGGAAATCAGCACGGCACTCACGGTGCCCTAAGCACTACCACAGGGGGGCGGACACCGGCAATGTGCCCCGACACACCCCCCCAACCAGTGTACAACTGAGCCCCACTCACCGGGCTCTCTGCGGGGGACTCTGTCTCCTCTCTTCGCTCCTCCGGTACACGCGAAGGAAAAGCTGCATTGGAACCTCTCGGTGCTCCGGTCGCTTCTCCTCTCGGGGCTCGGGTCTTCCCTTCTCCATGACAGCAACACGCGGGGCTCTCTTTGCTCATGAGAGCCCCGCCTGGATTCTGGCCACAATGTTGCTGCACGCGGTGCTCCCTCACGCTCACGGGAGCCCAGTTGACCCGCCGCACTCTCCTCACTTCACCCGGGCCCCCTCCTGGGACCCGGGACTTCTATGTGGGATTCGCGAGCCTCCGGACTTCTTCTGTGCTCGTCCCAGCGCGGGGTGGGCTCCCGCCTGGGTCTTCCGGCCGGCGCTTTCCTTCCAGCCTTAGGCCCCGCCCCAGGCCAGGCAGACGTGCCTGACTTCCTCTTTTGGTGCTCCCCGGGCCGCAGCGGTGATTCCTTACAACGAAACGCGGGGTGGGCTCCCGCTTCAGGTTACGGCAATTGCGGGGTGGGCACCCGCTAGGAGTACAGAAAGAAAAAGGCAGAGATACGGGGTGGGCTCCCGCTCCATAAAACAGCAGGGGGGGAATCCCTACGCCGGGCATTCCCTCTCCTAGGAGGTGCAGCTCAGCGCTGCCGATGCAGGAGAACAAAGGCTCCTCCCCTCCTAGAAATCAAAGTATAGCGCTCATGAGGCGCTAAAAGCCAACCAAAGTCCTTAGGTCCCTGGGGCATAGTTGGGCCCAGGGAGGCCAGCACACAGGGCCCTCCAGCAGGGAGGCAAGCCCTTGTAGCGGTTCCTCCTGGGCCCCAAGCAGCAGCAAGCCCCAGCAAAGTCAGGAACAGCACAGACCAGTTTCATGGGGTCACAGCCCCTATATTTATACCCCAGTTTCCTTTGTCTGTAGTGCAGGGCATGGGGTAACCAGATGCAACTGGTTCTGGGGTTTTTTGGAGCACTCTCCTTTCAGTGCTCACACCCTCCTTTCAGGGATGGGGCTCTGCCATCAGACACACCACAAGGGGGCGGAGCCAGCATTGTACAGGCCAGGCACTGACCTATTCAGGGACCGGGGACTTCCCCCTCCCACTACTCAAAATGTAGATGTCCCATTCGGCCTAGCGCTGACTCACCCTGCCCCTCCTGGAGCCACACACACCTCCCAGCCCCTGTCACTCACAAGCCAGACATGCAATTCACATCAGGCAGGCAGACAGATAGCACACAGAAATGCCAACTTCTAAAAGTGGCATTTCTAAAATAGTTATAATAAATCTGCGCACACCATTGCGTAGCATTTATTATTACTATTTCAAACATACCAAACTTGACCACGCTGCGCCTCCCATATCAGGAATTACCACTGAAACACTTATCAGGGAATCCCCAATGCATTCCTATGGGAGGGCAGCCCCACAGTAGTGAGAATCCAAAATGGCTGTTTGTCACTACCAGGACATGTCACACACTTAAGGTACATGTCCTATCTTTTACCTACAATGCACCCTGCCCATAGGGCTAGCTAGGGCCTACTTTAGGGGTGACTGATATGTAGTAAAAGGGGGGTCACGGACATGGCACACACTTTAGGTGCCACGTCACAGCGGCAGTAACACTGCGCGCATAAGCCCTGCGATGGCAGAGGCCTGAGATAGGTTTGAAAGGCTACTTTGGTGGGTGGCGCAATCAGCGCTGCAAGCCCACCAGTAGCATTTAATTTACCAGCCCTGGGTATATGGGATACCACTTTACAAGGGACTGACAGGTAAATTAAATAGGCCAAACAGGTGTAGACCAATCTTACCATATTTATCACAGAGAGCACACGCACTTTACACTGAACAGCAGTGCTAAAGTGCCCAGAGTCCTAAAACCACCAACACCATGTCAGAACAAGCATTGGCATAGCCAATAGGTCTCGCCTTTGGGACCTTATAAGTGTTTAGCCATGCAACAGTTAATGTTGTTGCACCAAGGATATTGTGCTGCATAACTAAATACTTATAAGGTCCCAAAGCGAGACCTATTGGCTATGCCAATGCAGATACCCGCAGGAGAGACTACTGCTCTTTGCTAGTGTCAAGTGACAAGCGTGCGAGTGGATAAACATTTCTTGCAGCAGGCAACGTGTGAGATCAACCAAGGTTTTGTGTTGCTAAACGCATCTTTGCATTATTCCAGAAGTGGTGCACGCCAAGGGAAATACAGTGTTTGATTGCGTAGCCTCTTCTTCGTCCTGCTAATGCCGGGGCCAGAATGTCTACAGGACTCAACTTGGGGAAGCAGTTGCGAAGTCCTTCCTGGCAAATTGTGAACGACGGTTTTATGTCATGCTTTTGCATCGAAGTTATGTCCTGGCTCCTAAGACACAACTACATCAACAAACTATTAATCAATTACAAAGCCACTTGACATAGCGTGAACGAGCTAAGAGGTTACTGCAGGAGGCAGTGAGAACAATCAAAGCAGGAGGCGGAAATGGGTGCCATTGAGTAGGAGAGGGCAGCCTCACCAGTTCAGCCTACGAAACGTGCACACATCACAAATCTGTCGCACTCCATCTCTCCTGTCTAAATTGTACTACCCACGTCACATTTCAGCTGCCAGAGTAGCGTCAAAAACTGTAATAAAAGTGCTTCATGCTGCTGGCAGAGTTTGCACAGGCTGTGGTGCTTTCCCGGGAACCTCCAGCAGTAGGGAGCGTAGACACAGAGAAACAAGCCGTCAGAATGTAACAAAACCGGTATTAGGGTTGTAGTTCCCGGAAGCACAGTAACTATTTCAGACAGTGAGAGAAATAAAGTTAAAAAATACATGCTACGTGAGTTTTTATTTGGAGGATGCGCATGCATTTTTAGAGACAAAAATTACAATTTCGCTGCAGCTTACTTTAAAGGATTAACGCGATGCCTTGCCACTAGAACTTTACAATGGACCAACTTTCCTTCAATTATTTACAATGTTCGTTTCAGACAGCAATTCATTGTTCCTGGAGCAATGCGGGGTGAAGGGGGTAACAGTGGGCGGGAGTAATAGGGGTTGGGAGGCTACTCATATGAACGCAGCTAATAGCGAGTAAAAACATGAGGAATAAACGTCAGGAAAGCTTTGTTCTCATCTCCAAGTAACTATCAGCTCGGTGGGTGAGGAAAAAATGAAAAGCTAGCAAAATTTAAAAACATGATATTGATCGGGGGAGGGCCAGTGTCACAGTTAGTAAATTAAAACAATTGCTACCCAGGCATTGTTTAACAACACTGGCAATTTCACAAAACACTATGCTGCGTGAGCTACCAAACCACCCTCAAGTGTTCTTTTGAATGACTCAGAAGGCTTTCAGCAAAACTGTTGTTTCGCTTTTTTCAGAAGGGATTAGCACTCTGAAATAGACATCTAAAAGCAATATACAGCAAAACACATGAGAGTAACCGACACCAAACTTCCTTCAAATTATTTCAGCTGAACTCGTTTGTGTGCAATCTTGAAAGTAAAAAAAAAAGTGAAAGCGCGAGCTGGGAGCAGGGCCGTGGGCCAACAGGAGCGGGAGAAATGGGGCGAGAGATGGGCGGAGCGAGGCGCTTGGGAGAGCAAGCGAGAGGAAAGCCAGATGGCGCCTCATCGCGCGCTGTAAGGGTGCCGCGAGGAAAGCCAGATGGCGGCTGTGCGCGTGCCCGCACGCATAAACGCAAGCTTGAGGCTAGCAAAAGCGTGTGGTCGGACTTTTAAAAGCCCACTTACTAAATGTCTCGGCCAGAGCAGCGCATGCGCTGGCTCAGGTGAGACCTAAAAATGGCTAGGAGAAAGGCAAAAGGTTTAGGGATGACCCTGCAAAAAGGGCCAAGTCCAACAGGACGTTATTTTTTCCCCCAGACTTTCACTATTTTAATGTTGCTAGAAAGGGTTCATTCACTTGGATAGAAATGCATTCTTACTACTAAAGCCAACCACTTTGGGACGTTTTAAATCCTGGGTTTGTGCTTCTCTAGACCAAACACTAGTGTCGGTGACATGTTACTCATACACCTTGTAATTCTCGTTGTTTATGTAACATTTCCTATAGACTGATTTGCACGTGTATTATTCATTGGCTCTGTATAATGTGTGTGTGATGTAAAGTGCTCTGACACTGTACACTGGTATGAGTAGCGCTATAAAACAAATGAAATGCATGTGAGAGAGTGACTGTGGAGAGATTAGGGGCACTGCTGGAGTGTGATAGTGAGGGAATTCGTGGAGAAAGAGATTTCTGGGGAGGGGGGGCGGGCGGAGTGACAACAAAGATTGTCAGACTGGGCGCCACCAGCGCTAAAACCAGCCCTAGCTGCATGTCAACACTTTGGGGGTCAGGGAGAATTTCAATTACAAGGGTATCTCGTCCTTGTCACCAATATCGGCGTGAAATAACTCTGCGGCAAAGCGTTACAAGGAGATGACCAAATCGTAGGGGAAATCTGCAGGAACAGCTCCATGACCAAGGACAACTCCAGAGGGACAGGAAGGTACTACTCCGGGTGTCTGCATGAACAGTGCCCAAGAGCTGAGCTGGTGGTCAACCCATGCTAGAGAAGATGACCGCCCACACCCCTACGTGATTCACATATGTCATTGCTACCTGATTGTCCGTCCCTGGAGACGGGTCACACCTCCTAAACAAGGCCTGGGACAGTGATGTGGCAAGGGTGCAAGGGCCCCGAATACAAACAAGGAAATAGGCTCCCTGCCTCCTGTTAGGATAGTAAAAGCCGTCCTAGTTGTTGTGCAGTGTAATCCTCAAACCCATGCCACTTCACCTGCTTCTTCATTGAAAGCTTCGCCCCTGGTCTAGGACTAGGGCGAAGGGCGTGGCTATTATGTAAAGTTAAAAGGCCTCTCGTGTGACAAGATAAGTGCACGTCACTGCTGGCGGCTCATTGTTTGTGACAAGGGAGTAGCCAGAAAATTAAAATACCCCCCACTTTGATCCTTATCTCGAATTCCATCAGGTGAGCGAAGCAAATAAGCTGTGCCCAGCCTAGATGAGCGCTCTTCTTCCCACCTTCCGTCCATCTATCTCTCCATCATTTAAGACTTTCATGCATCCATCCATCTATCCATTGTTTCATGTTTCGATTCAACCATCCTTTCACCATTCCATCCTTCATTTACCATTCGGTCTGTCCATTCTTTCATCATTACACTCTTCCATCAATCGTTCAGTCCTTCCACTTCCAGTCATTCATCCATCCTCCTGTCCATACATCCATTTTTTTCATCCATCCATCATTTCACCCTCCTTTTATCAATTCACCCATCCATCCAGACTTCCATTTGTCCATCCACTCGTTGATCCAGCCTTTCATAATTCCAGCCATTCTTTCACCCACCCAACCATGCAAATACTGTTTTTTAAACTACGATTAGTCCTTTCATCCTTGCATGCATCTTTTCATGTGTATTGGCCTTCCTTCTTTTCAGTTTCTTTCTTCTTTTTATATGCCATTCATTTCACTCTTCCTTCCAGCTCTCTCTCTCACAGTCTGAGTAGCACAGTCAGCGCATTGTGGGCCTTAGTGCAAGGAAAAATGCACCCATAGCTGGCATTTAATTGTTAAAAATACAGCAAAAATCAGCATTCAGAGAACCTGTTAAGCCTCTTGGCCTCGGTAGCACTGCATCTGCTGCACCTATGAAGATACGCATCTGCAATCTCTTTTCCTCTCATTCCCCCATCATTTCACCTTTTGGGCCTCTTTTTCTTTGATTGGATTTGTATCCTGGACCTCGGTTTCAGTTTCCTTTACACCGTGTTTTTAAGAGCTTCTGTCTGCAGAGGTGCAGACAGACAAGGCTCCCACCACACAGGTGCTATTCGAACAATGAAAGATCAGGCACACGACGAGCCCATCATGAAGAGAACCAGGACAGTGTGCATTCCTCTTTGGGTTTTACTGATTTCCCCAGTGTAGACAGAATGAATACCATTCCTGTTACACGGCAGGCTTCTTCCCAGCGTCCTCAATGTGTAATCATGGACACTGCACTCCCCCCCCCCCTCTGAGCTCAGGGCTAGAGTCAAAGGTAGACGCTGTCTAGCCACTATTTTCTGAGGGTAGATGCCGTCTACCCTGCCAAGAGGTTGGGCCCCACAAAAATATGCTGAACTTGTCCCGGTGTAATTTTCTGACACTGGGTCACTTTCAGCAGTGCCTGCACGTTGTCTGCTATTGTTCTGAGCAGCAACGTGTAGGCGGGGAGGAGGCTTATCCGATTCCACCTGGGCCCATAACAAAAGCCGAAGTTAAGGGGCCATCAGGTCTCATTTTGTTGGAGTATCCTGCTTAGGAGCTAATCGGAGCCTCGCACCTAGATGAAATGGAGGGTAAACAAAGGCACACAGCTTATCACTTCACAGGTACTTAAGCGAGGCATGATTTTGAGTTTGTTCAGTCCCTGTATTTAAGAGATATGCATGCACTGTAAGAATGTCAGATGTGTTGGTCTGCCACAGTATTTACACAAGTAACAATTTAAATACCACCATTTAGTTTTATTTCTTTTAGAGCGCCATAGAGTTACTTTACTTTACTGAACTTTTAGAGTTCGAAATAATGGATGCAATAATTCGGTAAGTCTTGTAGAAAACATACTATGTAATCCATTACGGGAAGTAATAGGGAGTGACTGATGTTTTGAAAACACCAAGCAAGCTTGTGCGCTGGGTTAGGGGTCGGACCAGAAGAGTCCCATTAATGTGATAAATGAAACAGTATTCTTAAACAATGCCAGGCGTGGTGTCTCAGCGAGGACTTTCAGTGATGTGTTACTACATGCCTTGCTAATTATCAACGAGCTCCTCAGAGGCACATATGTAACGTGACAATCACTTATTGAACATTTCCATAATTGATGCTTCGTGGAGTCAGGCAATCTGTTTGACTAGGTAGATTTGCATATCCTGCGGCTGTCTGCTTAAGGACAACACAGGCCGAGAGCTTTTCACAAGTACATAGAAGGGCATCTGAGCAAAGCTGAGAGGGTTACTACTGCTTCTTACTTTAAAAGCGGCAAGCTTTTTTCATCGTAATTTTATTCATCTTGAGGCAACACTGACTGTACACCATGCACCTCCCCTGCACCTGTACTATCGGACTGCACTCTAAGCAGTGGCAGCGTTCACCATGTGTATCTTTCTTTTCCTAAAGGCTACCTGTACGAACACCCCTGCCCTCACAAGCAGTTGCACACCTTGGCTTAGTCACTCCCTGCAGACCCCAAGTCTGCAGTGCCTGCAGCAGGCCGCTTCACGAGCTCTAGACATTTTCGCCATCACCTCAGTGAATAATATGCACTCCAAAAACAAACAACAATTCCAGGCAGCACGCAACTGTAACGCAATCAGAGGGTGCCAGCAGCATGAGCATATATGACGATGCCTCGGTCACTGGCGATAATAAGGTGGCCTTCTTGGAACATGTCTTTCTACGCTATTGACCACGAAAATAGTATTGAAAAACAGGGTAGGTGCTGGCAAATTCCGCTAAGCGGCCGTTGGCGGAGTTTTTGCCAAAATCCGTGTTCCAAGTGGAGTACGAAATTGGCAAACTCCGCAAACTCTGCCAGCGGAGCAAAGTATACCGCCCACCACTAACCTAGAGTTTGTTTTTAGGTCTCCCCTAAGCAGTGCTTGTGCTGTTTCTTCGAGGCATGTTGTGTTCAGAATATGGGCTTTGAGCGCCGCCCATTTCCCGCCCATGTTTTCAATTGGTTCCTGTGACTGTCTTTTGTAAATGTCTATTTTCATTGGTTAATTTGTTTAGTGGTCCCTCTGTAGTACCTCCTTTTCTCCTGTTGTAACCTCCCATGAGGATTGCCCCTGTTACATGTGTTATTACTCGGTATGTTTTATTTACAGTTTGTGAGCACTATTTTCTTAAATGATTTTCTCCTAGCTGCTGTTGCAGGCGCGACACGCTCTCCCACTTCCGCAACCCACCCTGGGGTCTAACTGCACCGTGACGATGCACACAACCTAATATTTATTTTTAAGCAGCGCAGCACGCCGCACTTTATCTTATGTTTTTTAAGCAGTGTGGGATACCGCGCTGCAGCTTCAACAATGGCTGCTGCGCCTTTCTTTTCTTCTGCGCTCCTCGCCCAACTCTATCTTAGTCCTCCATTCCCTCGAACCCACTCCTCTCCCATGTCACAGCCCCCCATCCCTGAGTCTCTCCGCATTTGACCCCATCCCGCTCCCCTACACTGACCCCCACCCGTGCACTAAACATGA
This sequence comes from Calotriton arnoldi, assembly GCA_963921515.1. Lineage (NCBI taxonomy): Eukaryota > Metazoa > Chordata > Amphibia > Caudata > Salamandridae > Calotriton > Calotriton arnoldi. Next base: position 1,301,351 of record CAWUFW010000376.1, on the reverse strand, counting down.
CACTTTGAGGAGGTCGCTCCCTGGCACAGGCTGTTCGGCCCTCTCCACACTCACTCGCCATGGCGAGGCTGGTGTGGCTGGCTGCCTTGCTGCTGCTTTTGGCCTCCACGGACACAGGTAAAGTGAAGCAATGAGTTTTGTTGGCGATTGTGCAACGATGCTATTCCGTGAGAGAAGAACCTCTGTGCTGATGCACGATTCAGTGATAGCTGGGCAGGTTCATGCACCTTCATGTTCATGCTTGTTGCAGTGGTTGGAAGCTACCCTGGAGGTTATAACGTGGAATGCCCGACTTGGGCCCTTAGCCTCTCAAAGCTTAGGAATCAATTTGGTAAATAAGAATACTTTCCGACTGGTTAAGCACCAAGAGACAAATAAGTTAGTCATGTGTGCTATATAAATGGTTTTGCTTAGATTTGAGCGCATAGATTCCATTCTACTCTGCGCTCACAGCACTTGAGCTGTACCGTCCATTGCCACCTCGTCTACAGTACGGCAGAGTTCCCTGCCCACTTAGGTGAGTGTCCATTGTTGCAATCACCTGTGTGCTTCAGAACAGGGCTGTTTGGACTCAAGAGGGAGTGTTAGTGCAGCGCCCAGTCCCCTAATTGTGTGTTTCCTCCAATAAACATCAGCTAAACATTTTTTCTGCACATGGTGTTTTACAGCCTCATAAATATGAGTGGTGCATGTTGGTTAACAATTTGGGTAAATACATAGGCTTTTTTGTGAGGATATGTCAAACCCAGTTGTTCCATATTTACTGTAGAATCTCACTACATGGACACCACAGAACGATTTCTTGGAGGAGGAAGAGTACCATGCCACCACAGAGACAGTCACTAGCATGGCTCAAGAAAGTAAGTGCCTCCGCTGGTCATCGATAGCTCTCATGCTGCTCTTGTGATTACTGATGGGGTTTACTCTAGGGAAATGCATTCTGCATGTGTTTTTGTGTGTGTTCACTCCGTCATCTGTTATGTAGGCATACCTCATATGTACTGTGTGTCTGCGCTCCTTTTGTGAATGCTGTACATGCAGTCTCCTGTGTCTGTGCTTATGCGCCGTGTGCTCTGGGTGCATGCCACAAGCACTATGTATGGTACTCTGCGTTATCCGTAGGCATAATGCATCTATGCCCAGAGTAGGTGAACAGGGTGATCTCCATGTGCTGTTTGCACACTCCACGTGTGCTATATCTGTAAAATGTGATTTCTCTGTATGCACACTGCATGTCTGTTCGTGCACAGTTACCTGCTGTGCATGCACACAAAAGGAAACAGAAACCACGTTCTCTTGTGTTAAGGGTGTAGTTTCTAGGTCCCTCGTTGCATTCTGGTACATGTAGTTTTGCCTCCCATACCCCACTATAAATGCAAAACAAACAATTTGTCCGACAACTCAAAGGCTCGTGCATGGCTTTGGAAGAGCTGTTCCCTTGATTTAACAAACTTTAAGATCTCTGCCACTGTTCTGAAGCAAAAAGGCCCATTTTACTTAACTGGTCTCGAAGCAAGACATGGCAACCAGGCTACCTACATTGGCTAGCACGCTGCGTGTCATTACAAGTAATACAAATTGATGTAAAGACGGGCAACACGGTATAAACAACACCTATTGGGCAACATTTCAAAATGTCTCAAGTCCAGCACAGGCAGGCCCTGCACAGGGAGCGAGGATGGGTCAGACCAGAATAAAGCTGACTAATAAACCTTTGCTTGTAGGTGCTTGTAGTCCAATGTCAGATGCATGGGCTCGATAGTAGGGCCGGGGTCAAAAATACCCCATCTGCCATCACAGTACAGCTGCTAACTTCAACAGCACGACATGCAAACCAATGACGTTTAAAGCAGGTAAAAAAAAAATATATCAACAGTGAGACCCTGCCATCAACATTAGTCCTAAAGACCGCACAATAAAACAGATTTGTACCAATTACGCTGTAACAAAACACTAGGACTCGGAAGCCAGCACCACTCAAAAATCCATTAGCATTATAGTTACCCAAACGCATCATACCTTTATGTGAATTGATTTACCCGATGCATTACTCCAGAATTGCCATGTTACATTTTCAGCCCCTCCACTAAAACACCAAGGCGCCATTTTCTGCCTTTGAACTCTTTCCCCGACCTTTTTAATCGCTTCAGATTTCTTGAAGCACGTTGTGTGCTGCCTGCCCCCATTCGTGCTTGAAAGGTAAATATATGAAAAAAAGGACACTTTAGACTGACAAAAGCATCCAGTAACCCCATTAGCCAAAGCTCCGAAGGACAAGCAATACCTTAATGCTGATTACATCTATGTTGTATGCAGTGGCATAGCTTGGTCAGTAAGATTGGGTGGGCGAACTTCAGATTTCCCAACAATCAGGCTGGCATGTAATGTTAAAATACATTATACGACAAGTAGGCTGCATGAGAGAGGCTTAACAATCAGGCTGCACGAGAGAGGCTTAAGGGGCAGTAGAAAGGAAGAGGAATGCAGTTGGATAGGAGCAGTAACTGAGAGAAACATAATATTTTGTAAAATAACCAACATTTTGAGGACTTTCAAAACAGAGATGAGAGAGAGAGTGTGTGTGTGTGTGTGTGTTTTTGTCAGTGTGTGCATGCAAAAATCCCATGTGAAATCCGACAGAGACCTCACCATACCCAACTGAAAGCACCTGTACCCAACTATTCACCAGAAAATACATTTATTAGGCAGGGTGTAACACCCCAAACACCCCTCCTGAAGCTACACCCCTCGTTGTATGTATTCTGTCCATATAGTTTTAAAATTATAAACACATCTATTCTAGTCAGGGATGTGTGTATTTTGCCCAGTTAGTTTACGTTAACATAGCAATAGCTTTAGTGTACAGTTGCTGTCAAAGCTTATAATATGGTATAAGTGCACTTTTTTCCTTTAAATAATCACTCCACTCCAAACAAAAAAAATTGTCATTTACAACGCCAATAGCTCTAAATTTCACAAATGCAAGACCGATTGCATTGCAAATGCTTGTTTTTGAAAGGCGCCTTTCTGGTTTTGGATGGCTGGAAACTTTGTAGCTTCCTGGACACAGCCACAAACCCAGTGAATTGGCCCTGCAGGCAGGGCAGCAGTGACACTTCCCCTCTTAAGTAAGAGGTTAGATGTCACATGGCTCACTTGTAGAAACAAAGGGATCTGAATGGCTTCTCTCTGCTTTAGCTACGCTAAGATCTTTTGGGCTACCTACACATTTCATTGGTTTCCTACAATCTCATTCTCTTCAGACAAGTTTGCATAAAACAGTAACAATAGAATGCTTGATTTATTTTTAGGAAGAAAACTTCAGTGTTCGGTTTTGGTTGAGTCTGAAAATGAGTTTAATAAAAGTTGTCACAGGAAAATAGAGAAAATGGATCTCCATGCATTAGCTAAGGGGTCCACCTCCTTAACGCTAGGTAGTGCACACCTATTACGGATGTTTCCAGAATCGTTCATATGCTTAAGAGTTTCACTATTCGAATAAGTTGGTGCAGGGGTAAAAGTGGACAAGCCTAGTGCTTAATTTGAGCCGGTGGTTTCTGGTGCTCAGCTCTGTCACTTAACTATCAACATCAGCGCTTGTGACAGTCTGCCACAAGGTGGTTCTGTCTGGCTAATTTAGAGATGACCACAACAGTAAATTATTAATTCAATATACATTAACAATTACTATTACCTGCTGCCCAAGCCAATCTTATAGCTTTGGGGGCATGGAACAGTCCCAATTGTCACACTTGTAGGTGTGTGATGGTTAGAGGTTGTGTTGGTGCTGTCATGGGTATCAAGAGAACGGGTTATGCCCTAATCCCCCCAAGGATACATCTGGGCAGAAGCAAACCAACAAAAGGAAATGATGTCCGGGGAGTTGCTACAGCAAATAGGGACAAAAATATTGATCCCCTGCGTGGGAGCCTAGTCCCCAAATATAACTTGTAAACAATTTACTTACTCACGAAGGCATCCTCAATTCTTTCACATATCTTTGCTTTATTTTTTGATATAGATATCTACACAATTATACATTTTTACACATAAGACGACCATTATACGTACAAGAGCACATAATCAAAACAACAAATTTCTCAAACTTTTTTGTACCCATTCATTTAAACCCGGTTGCAATCAGATGCATATATCTAAGCAATCCGGGGGAGGTAATCCTTTCAACACACCACCGAAACAGAGAGAGACTCCCCCTCTATTCAGTCACTTGTGTAGTGTGTGTTATAAAAGTACATAGGTCCACATTTCAATTTGATGGACTCCTCCTCTTCTTCTGGTCATGGCAGGGGGAATGTGTGCTGCAAGCTGCAGTGGCCTCCTGACGAGAGCCCTGGCACTTATTTATTTACAGATTCACCACTAGACAAGGCAAACAATTCCTTGGAAGAGCTGAGCCAGGGATCATGCTTGGATTTAAGAGCCCAAGTATGAGCCCAGCCCGGGAAAAATAAATCTGTATGGGAGCCATAAAACCATTATTTTGTAACTCACAGAAAAGATGTCCATTGTCCTAAACAGGTGTAAAAATAAGCCACAACTCCTTAAAATGTAGAAAACAAATGTTTATTTACTGAGCATTTGTGTTTCAGCTTTCTTCAACAATTGCAATATTCAGGGTTGGACTGGGACAGAAAATAAGTCCGAGCACCAAAATAAAAGAACCCCCATTAGCGAATCAGATAGGTAAAAAAATTGGCCCACTTTGGCAAATCAGGGTAGTTTTGAACTTGTACAGACAACCTGTATATGTGTTTTGCAAGATATGTGCCACTGCGTGCATTTCTGCTTGCTGCTGACAATTGTTTGTGGTAATACCAGAGACATAAATGGCCCACCAGACCATAAAACATGCCCACAAACACACAAAAAATTGTCCCACACACTGACCCTGTAAGAGCAGCCCTTCATTCATTGTTAGATTACCCTACGATAGGCCAGTCTGACCCTGGCCGAAGTTTCCTTGTATCAAGGTCAGCACTTCAACATGTGGGCGTTTTAGGCATGTCTACTACTAAAGAGGTCATCAGTCTTGCTGAACAGCTGTTCATCTGCACTGACACTTTATCCAGGGTTGCCACCTTTACAAAACAAAATTACCAGATATTTGTTCATGTTTTAACAGTTTGCAGAGGCACAGGCGTGATACTTAATGATAACTTCATGTAAAGTCATCTGTATTAATTTGTAACATGACTTTTCTGTTTTTGTTTACTGTACATATCAGTCAGGTATCATTATGGCAGCTATTGAGCACACTATAAAGTGCTGTATTGTTATATTTGGTGTTCCAAGTATGTACTGATAAGGGAAAAATACTGGCTTTCTGTGAGTTACCTTATTTTTCTAACGGCCAAAACATTAAAATACTGGTCATGTGGGTAGAAAACTAGCTGAGCTAAGCACTCTTTGCTGTTCCATCTCTTTGCTTAATATCCCTCTGTTTCCCTCCCCTTTCTTCTATCTCGCTCTTGCCATTGTCCCTCTTTTGGCCTCTCACTTCTTAATTGGCGCATGTACATGAAAACACAGTCATTGGCAAAGCCAATAGGTCTTGCCTTTGTGAGATCTATTGGCTTTGCCAATGTTTCTTAGCTATGTTGCAACATGGCTGAAAGTAAAGAAAAAAAGCTGTATGACAACCAGCGTTGACCACGTTGTAGCACTTTTCTTTTCTTTCAGTTATGCTACGCTGAAGTCAGTGCTGCTGTACAATATGGTTAAAAAAACATTGTCAAAGCCAATTGATCTCGCATAGGCGAGACCAATTGGCTTTGCCAATGCTTGTTTTCATTTAGCAAGCACATCTACGCCATTGAACAGGCTACCAACATGTAAACGAATAGGATCTTAGATATGCAGGCATTGGTAATGTTTTCGCTCAAAATAGCATTAAAGGTTGATCTCTGAATTGTTCTACTAAACCTTTTGAGTGTTACTGGTTGGCTTTATACATACTATAGAAAGGGCCGTCTTTAAGTGGTATTGTGGTGTTCTAGTGTTTGCCATGCTCTATCTGTGTTACTACGGTTGCATACTCTGTTCCAGAATGTTTATGAATAGGAATGTTGACACTTGAATGTAGACAGTTATACCCTGGACCTGGAGGATTAGGTCTCTATGGATGTTACTGACATTAAACCTTCTTCCTACTACTTCAAGTGTGTGCTGCAGTTCTTGTTAAAAGGTGCACCTCACTTCATCTTGGCGACAAGTGAAAACTATGAGCATCCTCCTCAAAGAGACCTGAACCAGATCCCAACAGATCAATGACTTCACCACCAAGGGGTTATGGTGGTGAAGTCATTGATCTGTTGGGATATTCTTGGGGCACTATTGAATTTAAAGGAAGGATTTTTCCAGGGAAGATCTACGTCTCAATGAAAGGTGACTCTCTCATTAGTTGGTGTCACCAGCGGGACTTACATGTTTACTTGGATCCCAATGAATCTCCCTCTGTGTGTCTAAGAGAGCTACCTGTTGTTGAAACAGTGAGTGGTGGTAGTGAGATTTGGGTCACTAAGTATCCGAAAGTTTTGGGAAATGTGTTGGGTTGTCTCAAGAATTATGTACATCTTGTAAAATTAAAGCCTGATGCCACTCCTAAAGTAGCAAAAGTTAGGTATGTACCATTACTAGTTAAGAACAGCATGAGAGCGGAGTTGGATAAACTATTGAAGAATGGGGTCATCCAAGAAGTCGAAGCCACGGAATGGGTTTCTCCTGTGGTGATGGCTCACAAGGCCAATGGGGAAGCCAGGTTGTACGTTGACTTGAGGGAACTGAACAAGGCAGTTGTTGCGGACCATTACCTCTTCCTAATATTTCGGAGATGTTGTCTCCTCTGGGTGGTGCCACTCACTTTTCAACATTGGACCTTTCCTCAGCTTACCATCAAGTCAAACTTCATCCCTCTTGTCAAGAGCTCACAGCTTTTGTTACCCGTTTGGAACCTTTAAATTTCTCAGGATGCCCTTTGGTCTGATCTCTGCTGCCTCTGTGTTTCAGAGAGTGATGGAGAATGTTCTGAGAGGTATTGATGGCATCAAGATATATCAAGATGACGTGCTGGCTCATGGGTGGATTTGGAAGAACATGACAAAAGATTGTCTGAGGTGTTATGTAGGTGCACAGTCAAAATATCGATTTTTTTATATCGACCTACACTAATATCGAGTTTTTAATATCGTAGGGACAGAATATCGATGTCAAGAATATCGGTGACCAGAATATCAACCTTAAGGTAAGTAATATCATTTTTTTTTATATCGAAGTAAGTAATATCGAAGTAAGTAATATCATTAGCAAAAATATCGTTGTTAATAATATCGATATTTATATTATTGTTATGTATTTTAGTATGTATTTTATATGTATGTTTAACATTTTTTGTAATGTATTTTTATTATTTTTAAATATATGTATTAAATGTTTAGAAGTTAGTCATTTTTTTTACGTTAATTTTGCGTTTTAGTATCAGAGCGGGTTGTGGGTTTATAGGGGAATAGGGTGGGAAGTAATTTAATTATAATTAATATGTTTTTATTTATTGTTATTGATTATAAATTTATTGTTAATTAATTACTAATTGGTAATTAATTTTGTAATTGATTAATTTATCATTGTATTAATTATAATTATTTTTTTATTTTTTATTGTTATTAATTAATTTATTGTTAATTAATTATTAATTGGTAATTAATTTTTATTAATTGATTAATTGATAATTAAATTAATTATCTTAATTTTTATGTAGCAGGTTGTGGGTTTATAGGGGAATAGGGTGGGAAGTAATTTAATTATAATTAATTAATTAATATTTCTTTATTTATTGTTATTGATAAGTAATTTATTGTTAATTAATTATTAATTGGTAATTAATTTTTATTAATTGATTAATTTATAATTATATTAATTATAATTAATTTATTATTTTTATTTATTTATTGTTATTGTTAATTAATTTATTGTTAATTTATTATTAATTGGTAATTAATTTTTATTAATTGATTGATAATTAAATTAATTGTGTTCTTTTTTATGTGTAGCGGATTGTGTGTTTATGGGGGAATAGGGTGGGAAGTAATTTAATGGTATTTAAGTAAATATTAATTTAATTTTATTGGTATTTATTATAAATTTTTTAGTTAATTAATTATTAATATGTTATTTATTTTACAAAAATTATTTAATTAATAAGTATGTTAATTTAACCCCTATGCTATCCTACATTTTCCACACTGTTACACTCACTGGAGTTGGAATAGTAATTTTAACCCCTACGCTATCCAACACTTTCCCTACTGTTGCACTCACTGGAGTGGGAATAGTAATTTTTACCCCTACGCTATCCAACACTTTCCCTACTGTTGCACTCACTGGAGTGGGAATAGTAATTTTAACCCCTACGCTATCCAACACTTTCCCTACTGTTGCACTCACTGGAGTGGGAATAGTAATTTTTACCCCTACGCTATCCAACACTTTCCCTACTGTTGCACTCCCTGGAGTGGGAATAGTAATTTTTACCCCTACGCTATCCAACACTTTCCCTACTGTTGCACTCACTGGAGTGGGAATAGTAATTTTTACCCCTACGCTATCCAACACTTTCCCTACTGTTGCACTCCCTGGAGTGGGAATAGTAATTTTAACCCCTATGCTATCCAACACTTTCCTACTATTGCACTCACTGGAGTGGGAATAGTAATTTTTACCCCTACGCTATCCAACACTTTCCCTACTGTTGCACTCACTGCAGTGGGAATAGTAATTTTAACCCTTACGCTATCCAACACTTTCCCTACTGTTGCACTCACTGCAGTGGGAATAGTAATTTTAACCCTTACGCTATCCAACACTTTCCCTACTGTTGCACTCCCTGGAGTGGGAATAGTAATTTTAACCCCTACGCTATCCAACACTTTCCCTACTGTTGCACTCACTGGAGTGGGAATAGAAATTTTGACCCCTACACTATCCAACACTTTCCCTACTGTTGCACTCACTGGAGTGGGAATAGTAATTTTTACCCCTACGCTATCCAACACTTTCCCTACTGTTGCACTCACTGGGGTGGGAATAGTAATTTTTACCCCTACGCTATAAAAAAAAAAAAATCTAAATCTGTATTTGTAAAGCGCGAACTACTCACCCTTACGGGTCTCAAGGCGCTGGGGGCCGTCGTGGAAATTAAGTGAGCTATTGCCCAGAGTCACAAGGTGCTGAGCTGAGCTGCCGCCGGAGCCGGGGATCGAACCGTGAGCCCTGTGCTCCGAAGTCAGCTGCCCTGGCCGCTGCACCACACCTCTCCACTATCCAACATTTCCCTACTGTTGCACTGTTTGGAGTTGGAATAGTAATTTTATTACCTCCGCTATCTAATATTTTTTGTATTATTTTAGTTAATATAGTATATAATTAATTTTAAAAGATTAAAAGAATTTTAATTTTTTTAATTTGTTATATATATTTATTTAATTTGTATTTATATTATTGTTTTATGTGTATAGATGTATTTATAATTTATATGATATATATTTTTTTATTATAAGTTATTAAAATAATTATTAAAAATGATTAGTACGTAAGTATATATATTATATACTATATGTATATGTTTAATTTATTTTTACATTACATATATATTACCTATATTTTTTAAACATTTAAAAATATTTTTAACTATGTTTATTTTAATTATATGTATTATTTACTTTATTTTACATTATTTTTTAACTTAAATAAAAAACGATATTTTTAACAACGATATTTTTGACATCGATATTTTATTTTCGATATTTTTGTACTTACCATAATGTAGATAGGATGTCGATATTCTTGACTTCGATATTCTTGCGTCAATATTTCTGTAGGTCGATATTCTGACCTTCGATATTTTGTCAGTGATTCTGCACGTAAACTGCAGGATTCTGGCTTGACACTGAGATTAGACAAATGCAAGTTTGATGTGGGAGATATTGAGTATTTGGGGCATTTGGTATCAGGGTCTGGCATTAAACCGAAACCCTGTTTAGTGGACATTATTTCTCGTCTCAAATATCCTGAAAATAAAGATGAACTGGTGAAGTTCTTAGGCATGGCAGAGTTTTACAATAAATTTGTGCCTAACTTTATACAGAAGACTGAGTGCATGAGAGGGCTTTTGAGAAAAGGTTGTGAATTTGTGTGGGGGCAAACCTGTTGTGATGAGTTTGATTTGGTCAAGAAATGTTTGAATGAGGCTCCAGATTTGGCAAGTTTCGATCCCTCTAAGAAATTGTTTGTTATGACTGATTCGAGCTCCAAGGGGTTGGGCGCAGTCTTACTACAAAGTGGGAAAGATTCGGAGAACACCATTTTGTTTATTTCAAGACCCCTTAGGGGAGCAGAATGTAACTACTCAGTAGTGGAAAAAGAAGCACTGGGTGTTTACTGGGCGATTCGCAAACTCAAGAAGTTTCTGTGGGGCAGGCATTTGGATGTGGTTGCAGATCACAAACCCTTGAAAGAGGTGTTTGGGAAGAAAGGTGAAGACTTTGACTCACATAGGATAAGGAAGTGGGTGGTCGCATTACAAGAGTTTGAGTTTGATGTCTCGTATTTACCAGGGTCAAAGAACATTTTGGCTGATTGTCTGTCTGGGCTTGGTGGTTGTCCGGATACCCTGGATTTCCTGGATACTTGTGATTACTTTGTGGGTGAGGATGTTGAGGAGGAATTGAATGTTTGTTTGGTTAGTGAAGGTATCATAACTGAAGTTGAGTGAATGGATTCTCTGAGTACTGATTCCACTTTCCAACAAGTCATGGTCAATGTACGTGAAGGTTGGGGTGAGAAACAAATTTGCAGTGACCAGCTTAAGGGTTTTTGGTGCGTAAAGGATGAATTGGCTGTGTTGAATGGATTACTCATGAGGGGGAGCAAGTTGGTAGGGCCTGCGAATTTACGAGACAAACTAGTGGCAAATGCCCATGCTAGTCATATGGGTATTGTCAAGACTAAGGAAAGGATTAGAGAGGCCTACTGGTGGCCTGCCATGGATGTGCACATTGAGAGGATTGTATGTAATTGCTCTCAGTGTACGTGTAGCGACAAAATTCTCAAGTGTAGGACACAACCCATGGTGCTCAGAAAACAAGCGAGTGGTCCCTGGGTGGACATTGCTGTGGATATTTTGGGTCCGGTGAAGCTAAGGTCCCAGGACCGCTATATTTTAGTCTGCCTTGACATGTTCTCCAGGTGGCCTGAGGTCAAGATCATCAACTCTGTGGAATCTGGGGCGGTTGTCAACTTTTTAGAGGACCTTTTCGAGAGGGAAGGGTAGCCAGCCTCCATCTTGTCTGATAATGGTGTCCAGTTCACTTCTTTTGTGGTAGAAGAGTTTTTGAGAGAGAGAGGTATTCATCATAAGCGAGCTACTCTGTACATTGAATGTAATGGCGTTGTAGAAAGATTTGTGAAGGTGCTTAAGGAAGAATTAGCAAGCGTTTCTGGTAATGACTGGGGAAAAAGCAGTAGAGAGAAAGGTGCGTGAGTACAGGTTCACCCCACATTCCTACACTGATGTTGCGCCCTTTAGGTTGTTCAAAGGGAGAGAGGCCAACACTGAGCTGACTCCGTTATGGGTTATGTCTAGGAGAAAGGAGGCAGGGTGTGCTGTGGATATCGAGGGGTGGAAGGAGAGAGAGTTGGAAAAGATGGAAAAGAGGAAAGTGAGTTTCGATGTGAGGAAAGCTGTGAAGAAAACGGTGATTGCGGTTGGTGACTGGTTTAGGGTAAAATTACCTAAAACAAGAATGGGTAAGTCGAACTTTGGTCAACCCATAAAGGTCATCAAGCTGTTAGGTAACCCTGTCAAAACTCAGGATCATAGGGTCTGGAACCTTAATAGGATTGTCAAATATCTACCTCAAAGTATGGTTGAGGAAGTGCCCCCTGCTTCACAGGTTGTGGGGAGAAAGTCCGTTAGGGTGAAGAGGTTGCCTCTTCGCTTACAGGATTGTATTTCGTAATAATTTTTTCTTTTCTTACAGGTTTGTTCTTCTCATTAATTTTTATGTTTTTTTTAATGCTTTTTATTTTTGGGTTCTGTTTTTTGCATTTGATTTTCTTGTGATTTTGCAACGGGGGAGCTAATGTGGCCTTCTAGTGTTTGCCATGCTCTATCTGTGTTGCTACAGTTGCATTCTCTGTTCCAGAATGTTTATGAATAGGAATGTTGACACTTGAATGTAGACAGTTATACCCTGGACATGAAGGATGAGGTCTCTATGGATGTTACTGACATTAAACCTTCTTCCTACTACTTCAAGCGTGTGCCGCAGTTCTTGTTATAAGGTGCACCTCACCTCAGGTATGTATTGGCAGGTTGACACATTTAGAATGCAAAGCCCTATTCCGGATAAATAAATAAAGGCATATATTTTACATTTTACAGGAGATGTCTTTCAATCATAGCATGCTGCTCACAACTCTGTAGGATTCCTTTTGGGGTTCCTGCACGTCTGCATTGATCTAAAAAAATATCCCTGGGGGCATGGCTAAGTTGGCAGACGGGTAGGACGTATCGATCCCGTCTCTCCGTCCCCGTAGCCGATCCAGCATCCCATTTGCATATGGCCTGACCTGCGTGTGCCGAAAACTGCGCCTAAGGTGCCAGAGAATCCAGCACATGGGCTGGTATCTAGAGATCGGGCTCTGGGGTGAGCTGGATGTGTGACTTATCTGAGCCCTGGAGACCAGGAGAATTGTGTAGAGTGCAGCCTACGCTCACCCAAGTGGCCCTGCAGCAGCGGTTGCGTCCAGACCCTGGTGGCTTGAATTCACGTCCGGCCGCCCTTGAGAAGCTGAGGGCAGGCACCAGAGTCCTCCCTTCCTGGCCCAGTTACTGTCTCACCGGCGAGCTGGGGAGCTACGAGGCAAATGTGAGCAGGCCGACCTGGGAGCCCATTGAGGACTGCCTGCTTCGGGCTCCAGCGACCAGGCGATGTTGGAGGAGCGAAGCCAACTTCTGCGTGAGCAGCGCTGGTGCAGCGACTGGGCCCAGGGGGACCCTTGGGCCCTGGAGACCTGGATCTGCGCCCTGCCTGGGGGCCGCCCCTGAGGAGTGGGTGGCGGTGGGGGATCTCCCCAACACCCAGAGCAGTTGCTGAGTTGTTGGAGGGCCGGGATGCATCGGATCAGCTGCAGGCCGGCTGACCTAGAGGCCCGTGGTGGATAACCCAGGCAACCGGGCGTGGTGAGGATCGGACAGCAGAACCTGGCAGTGGTGCGACCCCAAGGGAGGAGGGAGCATCAGGAGGGGGGCCCGGGACGAACAGGCCCCCCTGACACAGAACAGCGTTAAGAGGTCAGTGGGAAGAACTTCGATTGATAGAAGGACTGAGCCGGGCCTGCAGCAACCAGGGGCCAGCCTGCCTCCCTGGTGAGATCGGTGGAGAGGGCCCTTATTGTGGTGGACCGTGGGGCTGAAGCCCCCTGGAGGCAGCGACTGCACTTCACACCAGACCGGGTGGGACAACTGGCCTCTTCCCGTTATTAGAAGAGACCCTGGGACTGATGGCAGCATTCACCATAACTCCTCCGCTTGCTCACACTGGAGAGAGTTGAAGAGGAAATCTTTTACAGCTTGGAAACGCGCCCTGGGATCTAGTGGACGCCCACCTGTGGTGGGACCCCCGGGGATCCGTTCGGAGCCGTTGCGCTCCGATCAGACTGTGAGGCAGGGCATGGAGGAGACTTATGGACGACTGCCCTGCACAAGGTGGCCTGCACCTGTACGGATCAGTCTGATGGCATCAGCCTGCTCCAAGAAGGACCGCACCATCAAGGACATGCTCACTGGATCCACCGGGGCCCCCTCGGGAGACCGATGCGCGTCCCACGATCCATCGCAAATTAGTGAGGATGCTGCAGGGAAGAACCAGTGACCCGCGCCTTCCTGGAATCCTTGTTCACATCCCTCAGGGATGACTTCCAGGAGGTCAAACGAGACCTATCACAAGACATCGGGGAAGTCCGGCGGGATTTGGACTCGCTAGGGGACAGGGTCGCTAACCTGGAGGAGCGAGGAGACAGCTGGGAAGAGGAGATGGACGCTCTCCAGCAGGAGGTTCTACGACTCTGTGAACCGCACCTAGACCTCCAAGCTCACACGGAGGACCTCAAAAACAGGTCCAGACGAAATACCGTATGCATAAGGGGTGTGGCACCCACAGCAGAAGGGGATGACATGTTCGCCTATGTTGGAGACCTTTTTGCTATGTTCTAGGGCCACCTCCCGAGACTGTTATCAAAATTGATTGCGCCCACCAGGTCGGGAGGCCACAACCGGAGGGGGGCCCCCCCAGCTGACATTCTAGTCTGTGTTCATGACTTCCAAGTGAAGGAGGAAATACTTCATAAAGCCACAGAGCACCATCCACTTAACTTCAGGGACCAGACACCTATGCTCTTCCAGGATTTGGCGGCGACTACACTGCAGCGACGATGCGAGTTCTGGCCAGTCATGCAGCACTTAAGAAACAAAGGGGTTTCCTACTTGTGGGGACACCCCTTCGATATCATTTTCCATATGGAGGGCAGACTCTACCAGCTACGCTCCTTCACCAAGGCCTGCCAGATCCTAGGCATCAAGCCATAGGGGCAGCCGCCCCCGACCTTTCCCTCCCGCACGAGCTCCCGTAGAAACCGCCGGAATGGCCGCAGCACGGGGAGGAGGGCTGCCTGCCCGGATCCTGCTGAGATAGCAGAGGGACAACAGGCCACACTCAGATCCACCCCAGAGGTCCTGGGCAAATCAGACGACTCGTAGAACAATTGGTAACAATGGGTATATATTAAGTTGCATGCAGGCGGGGCGGAGGGGTTGACCATTGGCCAGGCTTTGGCCTATTTATTATTGACTTTCGGATCTGAGAGACTGTAGTTCAGTTCAGGGACTCACGTTTTAAATGTGTTATATTTTTGTTTATATTTGGTTGGAGAGTTTTGGGTTGGGGTTTGCACCCAGGTTCACAACAGGTGCATCCTACACCTCACATGACACTTCAGGGGACTGAGAGGATAGGCGATGGACCACGCAGCCGCCATGCGAAGGCACACATAAGAGCTACCCACTTTTTTCTCCTACATAATGCCGGACATGACAAATTTTAACCTTGAATGTAAAAGGCCTCAACAGTCCGGTTAAGCGTAAAGCAGTTTTGTCATATCTCAAGAACTCCAGGGCAGACATATGCCTGCTCCAGGAAACACACCTCCTCTTGAGGAACTGCCATTGGCTTCGCTCACAAGCGTTCCCTCACCATTTCTTCGCTTCCGCGCCCTCCAAGACGGTGGGCATGGCCATATTGGTGGTACGCTCCTTCAAGGGAGCAGTAGTATGCAGGGGGGGCAGAGATGAGAGGCAGATTACTCGCATACTAATTCACACTGGGAGACAGGACTTTCATGGTGGGGTCGATATACGCGCCTAATGAGGGTCAAGAAACTTTTCTGCGCACAGCATTAACTGAGGCACTCTCTACAGCGGATATAGGGGTCCTGTTAGGGGGGATCTCAACCTGGTCTTCAATACAAATTTGGATAGGTCAGAACAGTGACACAGACAGACTGGGGCACTATCAAATAGCGGCCATATGTGGGTTAGAGACCTAGGGCTCAGGGACATATGGAGGGACTTCCACCCCGGATACGCGTAACTACACCTTCTTTTCTCATGCACGCAGAATGTATGCTAGATTAGACAATTTCTTGGGCACGAGGTATGTACGCAGCCTGGTGTCAGATATCGAGATTCTCCCGGCAGCACTTTCTGACCATTCCGCGGTCACGCTTTCACTGTCCCTACCACCAGTAGAGCCTCCACGCCGGACATGGCTCCTGCGTGAAACAATGCTACACTGCCCTGCAGTGATCTCCCAGATCCAAACCGCAATCTCAACGTACCTCACACTCAATGACACACCTGAGGTATCCGTTGCAGCACTCTGGGAGGCACTTAAAGTGGTTATTAGAGGAGAATGTATCACTATCTCGCTGCCTACAATGCAATGTGCAGGGAAAAGAGAGATAGTCTCTCTACCGAGGTCAGAGAACTGGAACGCATCCATCAGCGCACTGGTGAGCCAAGAGTGGGGTGCCAGTTGACTGCCCTATGCCCCCAACTAGATCTTGTTCATGCTGAGTACGAATCGCTTCTCCTACGACAATCCTACTATGTAGGAGGGGACAAATGTGGCCGGCTGCTGGCCAACAAACTGCGTGCAAAGCATCAATCAACGGGAATACCCTTGATATATACCCGGGATAAGGGGCTTATCAGAAGCGATAAGGACATAGCAGACTCCATTAAGACCTTCTATGTGCAAATATACACAGGGCAAGACCTAAACCTCATAGATAATGTCACCTATCTTCAAAACTCAAACACATCTCGCCTCACCCCAGCGCAAGCGGAAACGCGAGATGATGACATACGACTCGAGGAGGTCATATCGGCTATCTCGTGGTTAAAACTCTCCAAATCACCGGGCCCAGGTGGATATCCCCCATATTTTTAACAAAACGTTCTGTCACGTTCTGGCCCCCATTCTCACCAGACTTTTTAACTCCTTTACTCAGCCTGGTACGATCCCTGCATCAATGTTGATCATGTTGGTCGCCGTCGTACCCAAACCAAGGAAAGACAAACCACGGTGTAGCTCCTATTGCCCTATTTCTCTGCTAAACGTGGACCTCAAACTATACACAGGTATTTCAGCTAGCCTCAATCATAGACCTGGACCAGACAGGGTTTGTTCCACACAGGCAAAATTGCGACAATACCAAACGCATCCTACACATAATCGAGAAAGCAGCGCAAACCCCAAACAAGCTCAAGTTGCTAGCAGTAGACGCAGAGAAGGCCTTTGATAGAGTACACTGGCCTTTCCTAGAGCATGTCCTAACACACGTCGGCCCTGGGCAAAAAATTCAAGATGGGAGGAAACTGCTTCCATTTTCCTACCAGGACTGTACGGGTCAACGGCCATACTTCGGACCCCTTCACAATACACAGGGGTACGAGACCGGTTTGTCCGCTGTCCCCTTTATTGTTCAGTTATATATGGAATCCCTGGCACAGCGTGTGAGACGACCCCCAGATTACCAGTGCCTTCTTCAGTAGGGAAGAATACACAATAAGCCTCTACGCAGACAACGTGTTGCTGGCCTTGCATAAGCCTGCCTCTGCCTGCCGGCATTCCTGGCGGAACTGGAGACCTTTGGCCGGGCATTGGGCTTTTGAGTTAATGTGGAGAAATCACAAGCACTAGGTCTCTTGGTATCCCCCACACTGGTGACCCATCTACAAACACAACATCCATGTCAATGAACATCAACAGCACTCCCATACCTGGGGATTAAACTCATGCCCACCCTTCAACAGACGTCATCCGTGAACTATCACGCCCCTTACCAACAAGTCAGAAGGAAGATGGCCAGCTGGAGACATCATCAGATTTCCTGGCTGGGCCAGATCGCAGCTTTCAAAATGACCATACTCCCCAAAATCCTCTATCTATTTCAAACCCTGCCTCTCGACCCACCGAAGGGAATTATTACCAAACTGCAGGCAGAAATACTCCAATTTATCTGGGTGGGAAAGAAGCCCCGCATACGAAAGAAGCTGAGCTACATCTCGCCCCAAGATGGAGGACTGGGCATTCCAGACCTCGACATGTATTTTAGGGCAGCACAGTTAAGATATTTGATGGGATGGCACCAACCTGAATCAGGGAAGCGCTGGCTCTTTCAGGACAGGGCGGCGGCCGGTACCTCTCTGTGGAAGGTCCCCATCCTAAGAAAGCCCACAGACCAAGAAACCTTTACCTCTCCCCTATTACAAAAGTGACAATGGAAGCGTGGGATCAAACAAACATTAAATGTGGTCTTACCTCGTTCCCCTCTCCAATGATGCCGCTGCTCGATAATCCGGAGTTCACCCCGGGGCTCGACCCCAGAGTGTTCACAGAGTGCCGATCCATGGGACATATGATAGACGAAACTTGGGTGATTCTCTCCACCAGTTGAGAAGAGATTTTGCCCTCCCAGTGTCTGAAAGGCTACATTATTTACAACTTCGCCATTAGTTCTTACACCCAAGCAACAAACCTAACATTCAGAGACACCTCACGACATATGAGAAATGGCTAGTTATCAGGGCCGGACTGGTGATGCCGGGCACCGGGCAATCACCTGGTAGGCCGGAAGGGGTGGGGGCCGGTTTCTTCACAGGAGGCCGGTTTTGTTACTGGGGCCGATTTTTTTTAAATCGGCACCCTGCCAGCAACAAAATCAGAAGGCTGTCCTGCCAGGCCCAGGCCTGCGTCCAACGTCTGTGACAGAGAGACAGAGTCAGTCTCTCTGCTCTGCACAGTGCACTCTGACCTCTGCTCTGCGGATAAAAAGCACAACTGCCGTTGCTGAGGTGACCTCATCTCACGAATGGCAGTAGTGCTTTTTACCCCACAGACAGAGGTGCAGTGGTTGGGTTGGATTTAGTAGTTAACATACCCAGCTGAGCTACTGCACTGTGCGTGCACACTGAGCAGGGACAGGGGGCGCGAAGGCCGTGCCCACGTACACTTTCGCCGCCATGCTGCCACCACCACTCGTGACCAGGGGCACTGAGGCACCTAACCTGCCTTAATGTAGGCAGTGACATAGGAGGGGGCGCAGATCATTCATTGGTGCAACGCGCAAGTCTGACCAATGATCTGTGCCTCCTCTCCAAGTTCGCCCTCCTTCACTGCAGAGAAGTTAGTTCTCTGGCCTCTGACTGCACTTCACACGCAGGACGCAGCTGGTAAAATAAGGTAAGTAAAAAACCAATAGATTTTTGGACATCAGTGTTCAAAACATTACGTACACTGCCAGTGTAGGTAACATTTTTCACACAAGTAAGTTCAGGGTTGTCGCTCGAAGCAGTTGTAAGAGGAGGTGGCCCAGCTTAAACTTTACACTGACATGCGTCAGAAATTTGGATGATTGCTTTTGTGGTTTCCTTTAGGATTGGAGGCATTTCTTGACTGATTTAAAAGTAAAGTGATGGTTGAAACCTCCAAATAAAAGCTGTGCTTAATCATGTGCAAAAAAAGAAGTACTAGGCAGTGACGTAGGTGCGTGTGTACCAGTCCACGGGCATTAGTGCAAGTAAATAAGTGGCCCCCACTGGCAGCTGTATGAAATGGAAATACAGCACAAATCAGGGTTCAGTGGACCTCTAGGCCCTGTGTATTCGCACCTGCTGTACCAATTGAACCGACGCCTAAGGTACGACGGGCAAAACATGTTCTTACCTCTGTGGTTACCGACTGCTGGCACTGCCAACGGAATCCACTGGCAACAGGATCGGGATGATCTGCAAGGCAATCTGACTGTGCAAGAAGGGCTGGACTGACAGTTCCGTGTGTTTGTTGGGTTTTTGTCTGATAGTGGGCCTGTTGTATGATCTGGTAGGCTGCTTTTTACTACCGATGTCACTGATATTATCACAAGCATTGACTGTAGCAAGCACACAGGGCCGGCTCTAGAGCAGTGCAATCGGTGCCTGGCGCCCTGTTTGCAGGTATATTTTCCTTTTAAAAGCACCTGCTGCCGCATTCCTTGCTTCCAGCAATTTTCAGCCATCAATAAAAACGTTAAGATCACTCCAGTGATTAATGTTCCTGCTGGAGAGAGATCAGAGGTTTGTCTAGTGGAAGTTATAACTCATTGTGAGGTAGTGCAGTGGGTTAATATGCCTGTTGCAAAGAATGTGTACCACGCAGATCACAAAGTGCATATAATGTAAATAGATCAGTGGGTTACTGCTTATGTCCCAGGGATCCTTTAGTTACTTGCAGTTTATAAGTTAACATAGTGGCGGCTGGTGACATTTGAAAGTGGTGAGGCGTAAAATCATTTCCATACTGCACCGTAGCGAGCGAGCGTAGGGAGCGAGCCCGAACAACCTAAGGGGGTTTTTGAAAAAAGAGTGGACAAATGGTGCATTTTCAAGCAAATTTGAGAAAGCAGAAAGGTTAATCCATACCGAGCACATCTTGCCACGTAGTAGCTGCTAATTGTGCTTCGCCTTCAACCATTACACTGCACATTCATTGGTCTTAGCCTCATCCGTCTTGCTGTAATGGTAACGGAGTAAAATTGTTGGTGCCCATGTGTCAACTTGTGCATTTACAAAAGTGAGGCCTACATTTTAAAAATAATAACAAAAATGTACTTAAGATTGGTGACAATTTATGTTAACTGCAAGCCAGCCGGTCTAGCAAGAAATCTAATGATCAGATAAATGTAATGGGTTGAAAATAATTATATCCATGTTAATCCCACGCAGAGGGTAACAACCACAACCATCTCCTTACCAAAACGTACTAATTTCCAAGTGCGATGGCTCACATCCATCAACCGTGCCTGCCACAGTTATGCGCTTTAGCTGAATTAATTGGTGCACCAACTGTAAACACAGACCACATGTAGCCAAGAGCCTTACTGAGTGTGTGTGTTTGGTGGTTACATTATGTTATTTTGGCTGCCCTTTACATAGTGATGCCGCTTTCACAAAGATGCCCCCCTCAACAAATTCTGGCCATTCTTGAAATAATCCTTCCTGCTCCTCGTCCCGTGGGGGGCTGGATCCTTGGCATCTGATGATGGCGATAAATTAACATTTATGACGATGGCACGTCAGTGCTTGGAGGGGAATAACACGCTAGATGAACGTAGGTGAAAGTCTGGCATTTCAAGACATAAGTGCAGTTTTTGGTGGGCTTAGGGAACATTTGGGCTTATTTATTTGAAAATGCAACTTTTGTGTTTGATGGTGAAATGTCTATTTTCAGAAACTGGCAAGCCCGAGTTTCAGACAAAGCGTTCGAGTTTCAAAACTATATTTCAGAATTCTGTTAAGAGCGGATATTTGAGGAATGAGGTCTGCAGAGTTCAGAAGGGTCATTACTGATGTGACGTGTATCATGACTTGTGGGAAGGCGGTCATCGTCTACAATGGGAACACTTTCTCTGATAACTCCTTTGCTGGGTGTGACGTAAGCTGTATGAGTCGACGTGTATCCTCTCTCCTCTCTGAGGAGCCCCCCCTCCCCCAGTGTATGTGTGTCAGGCAAGGTGGCAGCAGCTGACCCACAGCAGGGCCTGTGTGAAAGAACTGCTGTGCAATTACTGGACACGACCTGCAGCTAAATGAGTATGGGTAAAACACATTGATTAGCAGTATATGACAGCATTTATCTGGAAAATGAACTGGCAAATAGTACATATTACAGCACAATATGGCTCACAGGGCACGCTTAGATGCAATTTAAATAACATTTATACACGGGGAGCGGGCTGTTTTCAAGGAAATATTTCAAAAATAGTGAAAAAAAGCATGTAAGACCACAAAAATTGGAAAACCTCTTATTATTTAAACACCATTTTACAGGAGTCTGTCTGTGGGCTCTCCCGAACATGCTTAGTGACAACTGTCCGATTAAAAGCACATTAGCGAGCACAGAGCACCATTCTTAATCTCATGGGCATTCTGACTGTGTCTGCAGTGCACTGTCGTGCGTGCTCCGTATGCCATGAAGGACATGGTGCATTGCCTTAAGCTAATCAGATAGCTAAAAAAAAACGTGGGCCACACTTGGGGATCTTAGCCTGCAAAAGGGCACAGCAGAGCCTAAAGAGGAATGAGGGAAGCAAAAACAAGAAACTACTCAAACTGAGCCTCCATATTGGAGCCCATAAAAACGAAGGATTTATCCCAGATATGTGACTGGGGTGAATGTTTGACTAATTCTGCATTTCGTTCATAATCTGTTCATTTTGCAGTGGTCACTACTGAAACGCCATCTCCCCCTAATCCCCCCCCCCCATGCTCTCCTGTACACCAGAGCTCGACCCCAAACTATGCCCGTGGCTTCACGGAAGGGGTAGCTCATGTGGGCACCCTTAGCGGGTTAAAGGATGGGCCGTTTTAGAGAACAGAAGCCGCCCAGGGTCAAACAGAGCGCTCATCTACGCCGGGCTTGCCCGCCAAGCGTGTTATTAAGCATTTACTGGACAAAACCGACACTGGCACGATTCACTCTGTCAGGCAAGGCCAAAGATATGAAAGCGCCGTCAAACAGGACTAAACAACTGTCATATGCAGTGAAAAATCACTTTATTCAACTGCCTCCTTCACACAAAGCAAGACAATTTATTCAATGGATGAAAGGGTTTACAGTGTTACTAATGCTATGGCTTCTCTCAGTTTTCAGGGTCAACACAAGCGTCAGAACAATGCACACTAAATGCCGGCCTAGTACAATATTAAATATGTATTTGGAACAGTCATTTCAGGACCTACTAAAGACACTGATGCAGACAGACCTACCGCGAAATAAGAAATGAACTTACGAGTCCTCAATTGGGGCGCGTGACCTGGCGCATAGTTCAGTCGTGGCTCGCAATTCGCGCGGGGGGGGTAACATAAAAAACGTACCTGATCCCGATCCTGGTCCCGCGCCGCCTCTGCGTCCAGTTCCTGGGCCGGTCCGGACTCCGGAGCAGAAACAGGTCTGGGCCGGTCCGGAGCAGGAACAACTTCAGACTGCGCGGCCGGTGTCTCACTACCAGCCAATCCAGACGCTGCATTAGCAGCGCCAGGATTGGCTAGGGCACGGATACGGCCCGCCCAATAGGAGACCGGGGGGCTGCGACGGCCTCTCGGGTTCCCCCCTCCCTCGCTCTCCTACTGAAGGTATAGTAGTGGCTGACAGTGCGCATGTACGGGCTGGTCATAAAAATGACCAGCCCAAACCCGAACATGCGCACTACGCGCCGCTGTCAGTGACAGTCTGACTGTCACTCAAACCGCATTGAGTGCTGCCGCAGCACCACCCCCACCCCTTTCAGCGGCCGATTGCCGCGTGCGCTTGTCCCAGCAGCGCGAGCGTGGAGGAGTTGAGAATTCAGAATTGCTTCATTTGTTTGCACGAATTTAGGGCGATGTGGCTAGTGGGGCAACGCCCCAGCGCCCCCAATGGACGCACCGCCACTGAGTGAGCTATTAACTGTCATCAAAGAGCTGCATGCAATCTCCAAGATATATATTAGAGCTATATGTCTTTTTGCCCTGTCTTTCATTATCCTAAACTTGCAAAAAGGGTTCATTTGGGTAGAAATCAATTTTTATTATTAAAGAGAACCCCTAACAATGATGTTATGTTTTAAATTCTGAATTTGTGCTTTTCCAAACCAAGGACTCTTAAACTATACTGCCTACCAGTATAGATGACATGTGACTCCTACACCTTGTAGTCCTCTGTCTTATGTAACATTCCTGTACACTGATTTACACCCGTATGATTGTCTCTGTGCGCGTGTGTGTGATTTAAAGTGCTCTGACACCCTACACTGGTATGAGTGGCGCAGTGGCGCTATAAAACGAAATCAGAGAGAATGGTTATAGAGACTTGATGAGCACTGTTAAATGGTGGTAGTAAGGGAATCCCTGGTAGATGTGGTCATTGGGGGGGGCGCTAACAAACATTGGCGCACAGGGCGCCACCAGTGCTAAAGCCGGCCCTGCAAGTACACATGCATGTGTCGCAATAACTTGCCAAACCCCTCTACAGTATATCTCTACAAGTTCAAAACCGCCCGGATTTGCAAATGTGGAACACTTTTAGCTGCCTGATTCCATAATGGGAGGCCACTTTTATTTTGGTGCCGGGCCTATTTTCTGTCCCAGTACAACCCTGGCTGGGGGAGAAGAAAGTTAGTTTGTTTATTTCTCACATGACAATTGTACCTGCAGGTAGCTGCCATCTCAGATTTTCACCAACAGCATAGCTGCCAAGGTTTCAGGTTGCCTTGTGTGGCATTTTCATTACTTCAGCGTAATTATGAGTGACATTTCCAATACAAATGACAGTCTGTCAGTGTATAACTACCATTCTGCCTAGGTTAACATATGTATTTAGAGGGCAAAGCATGCCACAGGTGTTCTCAAATGTCCAGGATTGCCCAAGAGAGATTGAAAATGTCTACTATGGAAGGGCCACTACACACATGTAACTATTCCACATCCTACCCCCTACATTTGGCGGGCCAGGCTGCTGATTACACACCACCACTCTCCCGCAGCAGCCGCGCGGGTTCTTCTGAATCTGCAAACTGAACTCTGTGCCACAGCCAGGGCGGGGCCCTAGTTAGTGTGTGTGTGTTTCCTGGATGTAGATACGGCAAATTAAATAAGATGTAACATCAGTGACTTTGCTGGTTACTCGGCCACAACGAGTAGAGGGTTTTCTGGCGCAGAAACAGGCCACAATGTCTGAATGGCTCTTTTTATGTAGTCTTGGAGGAAAGTTGTATACGATCCTCAGGGGTGGGAGAGGGGGTGACATCGTCTTCGGCTGCACCTCCTTTCCACCCTAGTGATGCCCTTAAACTAAAAAAAAAAATAGGAACCCACACCAGTAACGGTGGACCTGGTGCTCTTTGCGGGATCACCCCAAAACATTTGTTGCCTTCACTCCAGTTTTCTGAAGCCATTTTTGTTGGCTCTTAGGGCTCTGTGCACTTTACCACCGCTAACCAGTTCTAAAGTGTTTGCACTCTTTCCTTTAAACATGGTAAAATTGGCTTACACCCAATTGGAAGGATTTAATTTATGTGTAAGTCCCTAGAAATGTGGTTCTACATGTACCCAGGGCCTGTAAATTAAATGCTGCTAGTGGGCCTACAACACTTATTGTGCCACCCACTTAAGTAGCCTATTTAAACATGTGTCAAGGCCTGCCATTGCAGTCTGTGTGTGCAGTTGTAAAACTGCCATTTTGACCTGGCAAAATGAATCTTTTGCTAGGCCTAAAAATGTTCCCTTTTAATGCATATGTCACCACTAGGGCAAGCCCTTCCTTAAACATCCATAAGGCAGGGTGCAGTATGCAGAGTGCAGTGTATTTAAATGGTTTGGCATATACTTTAAGTTTTATATGTCCCGGAATGGGCGAGGCTCATTTGCTACCCTTGTTCTTTGTGTGATTATTGGAATTTTTCACAATCCCATGACTTCAGTGATGTAACATTGATGGCAGCACCCACACTCTGAAAAGTGTTCCAGTGCCACCGGCCTGGGTGCCTTTGTGTGAACTTTTCATGCTTTTCTGGCCTGGGTGCCATATGTGACATTTCCATGCTTTCTGGGTGCTTATGTGTGACGTTTCCATGCTTTCTGGCCTCAAGAAGGTGTCAGTTTGTGGCTAAAATCTAGGTGTACCTTTGTTAGTAGGTAGTGCTTTACATCAAAACCCAATGGTGGTTGCTTGGGAACTCCAACATCTCACCCATGAAACACCCTCTTGACATAAATTAATGCAAAGTAGTGTGAAGTGCGGTTGAATATAACACTTGTTTGAGATGAAGTGCGTTATTATGTTTTTACAGTATTTCGTATTAGGGAAATTGCTGCAGATCATTTTAACTGTTTAAAATGTCAAAATGCCCACAATCATAATGTTGTGCACTGTCACACTTTACATAAGATACTTTATTTTAGCACTCTTTACAAAACTCAGGTTATAAAAATAATTTTATGTTTGCACATTGTCTTGTATAGTTTTTCCTCTAAACCTTTGCACAATTGTTTGAGGTTAAGTACGTTTTTAGAATCAATCATTTTTATTAAGTGGGTAACCATGGTTCAAACACAGCTTACTGCCTACATCTCAAGGCCGGCAGAGCGAGGTAGACATGCAGTTACACAGCGTTGAGGCCTACATCCCAGAGGACGGCCCCCGCAATACCATTCACCTCTGGCAGCAGTTTCGCTCGTCCTATAGAAATCCTCCACCATTTTTATCATAAATCAAACAAAACCCCCCAACAAACCCACCTCCCTCACCCACCTCCCCCCTCCCCTGTCTCCGCATCTGATTTAAACATATTGTAAAGAGCTCACTGCCGGGCCCGTACCGTGCACTAGTGTTGCTCCGTCCCGCCGTACTAAACCGCAGCTGCCGGCTCTAGCGGCAGCAGCCGGAGGATCTGTAGAAATTTAGGGCATGTCACCTCCCGCATATCCTTTGTGAGGATTTGTAAGTAGGGGGCCCACAGCGTCGCAAACTCTCCGCCCTCCCGTCTACCCCCATCGAGAGGCGCTCCATTGCCAAGAGCTGCCAGAGGCGATGGATCCAGTCCCTCAACTCCGGCACCGATGTCGACCCCCAATGCGCTAAAAGCACCTGTCGCGCCGCCAGCAGCGCCATAGCAATCTGTCTGCCCTTAGAGACTTCAGCGGGAAGGCTTTGGGATGTGAAAGGCCTAACAGAGTGTATTCAGGGGCGCGGGGCAGGGTAATCTGAAATGCCGTGTCAATATCGTCTAGGACTGCTTTCCAATAGCGCACCAATTTCGGGCAGCGCCATAGTAGATGAACTAGGGTTCCAGTAGCGCCACAACCCCGCCAGCAGAGGTCTGATTTGGACTTATCCCAGCTGTGCACCCGGGCCGGTGTATAGTACCAATATGAAGTTACCTTAAAGGCGGATTCCGCGCCTGCTGTGTTATGTGCTGTGTGGTGTGCTCTGTATAGAATATGCTCCCATTCCTTGGGTGTGAGAGGTCTCCCCAATTCCGTCTCCCAACGCACCTGAGCCTTTGTACGGTGACCTGCCGGGCATGCCATGATCATAGCATATAGTTCTGAGATGAGCTTTCGATCATCCGCTTTGCTCACCAGCCATTTTTCAAATCTAGTGAGGGTACGCGACATGTGAGCGAAGTTGGGTAGACTCGTCACCCAGTGCGCCACCTGCGCGTAGGCGAATGCGTCCGAGGCCGGGAGCGCGTAGTCTGTCTGCAGCCGGGCAAAAGGAATCAGCCCCTCCAAGTCAAAGAGGAACCCGACCCTCTTACATCCCTCCTCCCGCCACCGCTGAAAGACCGGAGACGCTTGACCCGGGGGAAAGTCGGGGTTGTCCACAATGGGGGTCATAGGTGATGGGAATGAAGTCCATCCCCTAGCAATAGCAAGTCGATCCCAGACCCTGAGCGTAGACGAGGTGACGGGAGAGGAATAGAGTCCCCACGCTCTGTGTTTGCGCGGCAGCCACAATTCCCGCCAGATATTCGCTCCCGCCACCGTTTGGTCCATGAAATTCCAATGTTTGCTAGACATCGGTCTATTCCATTCCACTAGGTATCGGAGGCAGGCCGCCTGGTAGTATGCCCCTATGAGTGGAAGACCTAAACCGCTCTGTTCTTTTGTGGCTGTCATTTGCTGTAACGAGAACCGCGGCTTCCTACCCTCCCAGATAAACTTATTAATCAGAGCCTGCAGCTTTTAAGGCTACCCGGAGGTGGGGTCAGCGGTAGCATCTGAAATAGGTATAAGATGCGGGGCAAGACTGTCATCTTCACTGCAGCCACCCTCCCGTACCAGGCCAGCCGGAGACGCGACCAGGCGTCCAGCGCCTTGGTCGTGGACTCCAACAACAAAGCATAGTTGAGGGAAATTGTCTTGGCAATTGTTGGCGCCACCCTGACTCCTAGGTAGGTCACCTCGGAGGTAGTCCAAGGGAACGAGAAGTCCTGCTGCAGGGCCTCCAGGTCCCCAGCCGGTATAGAGATGTTGAGGACCTGTGATTTCGTGAAGTTGACCTTGAACCCCGAGGCCGTCCCGAAAGCCGCAAGCTCTTCGGATAGCGCCTGCAGCGTAGTCCGAGGTTGGGTAAGCGAGAGGATCACGTCGTCCGCGTACAGGCTAATTTTGTGAATATCCGCGCCAAACTTGAGTCCAACCACCCCGGGGTTCGCCCGGATCCGCTGGGCAAATGGCTCCATGTAGAGCGCAAAGAGAAGTGGTGATAAGGGGCACCCCTGACGGGTTCCCCGCTCAATGGGAAAAAGGGCTGACCTGCAGCCATTAACCCGTACAAAGGCCTTGGGGACCGCGTAAAGGCACCTGATCCAGCGCAGGAAATTGTCCCCTAAACCATACTTGCGGAGCACCGCGAACAAGTACTCCCAGTCAACGCGGTCGAAGGCCTTCTCCGCGTCTATAGATAATAAAAGGCTGGGGTCCGAGCGCGGCGCACCTGGTCAAGGAGATGCAGCAATCGCTTGGAGTTATCCCCACCCTGCCTGGTGGGAATGAAACCGGACTGATCCGGGTCCACTGTGTCCGCCATAAGGGGGTTCAGTCGCGCCGCCAGGACTCCCGCAAAGAGTTTCGCATCAATGTTCAGGAGCGAGATGGGACGATAGGACCCGCAGTCTCGGGGTCCTTCCCGGGTTTCAAAATGACGGATATCGCCGCCTCCGCCATCGATGGGGTGACAGCACCTGTCTCAAGAAAGGAGTTAAAGAGCCGCGTTAAAAATGGAGCCAGCTCCACGCAAAATGTTTTATAAAAGACGGCTGA
Source organism: Calotriton arnoldi (assembly GCA_963921515.1). Taxonomy (NCBI): domain Eukaryota; kingdom Metazoa; phylum Chordata; class Amphibia; order Caudata; family Salamandridae; genus Calotriton; species Calotriton arnoldi. The sequence goes on along the minus strand of CAWUFW010000376.1, from coordinate 1,272,874 downwards.
GAATCCGTCCGGCCCCGGGGACTTAGCCAACTTTAGCCTAGAGACAGCCCCTATCACCTCCTCTACCCGAATCGCTGAGTCCAGACTCTCGGAGACTGTTTGCGAGAGGGGGATATATCACAATCGCTCAAATATGGAAGTGGGTCAAGTGCGCCCGCGGGTTGGTCCGCATAGAGACGGCGATAGAAATCACGAAAGGCCTCCACTATCTGGTCATCAGCGGTCTGTTCAGCTCCACCGTGGGTCCTCACGGATTGTATGAGGGACCTCTGTGTCGAGGCTCGTAGCCTGTGTGCCAGCATTTTCCCACACTTATCGCTGCTAAGGTAGAATTTGTGGCGCAGCCGCAGCAGGGCGTGTTCTGCCCTATCGAGATCTAAGTGTTTGAGCATACGTCTGCGATTTTCAAGTTCGCGCCATACCCGCGGCACTCCGGTACGTTTATGTATCGCCTCTAGTTCTCTCACAGCCCCTTCCAACTCCGCGCGCTTCTCCCTACGCAGGGCATTGTAAGTCGCGGCCACCGCAATAAACTCTCCTCGCGTCACTAATTTCATTGCCTCCCACACCGCAGCAAGAGGAGTAGACCCCACATCATTGTTCTGAAAATATTGTACAATAGTGTCACGTATCCTCTGAACCACATCCTCGGAGTTCAACAAGCTCTCTCGTAGTCGCCAGCCCAGAGGGAACGCTCGCGTATGTTGCGCAGGGAGGAGTACGGAGATGAGGGCATGGTCCGAGAGCGAGCGGGGAGCAATCTCTGATGAGTGTACACTAGGCATAAGGGCGGATGAAGCAAGGAAATGGTCCAAGCGTGCGTAAGTTTTATGCGCTGCCGAAAAATATGTGTAATCGCGCTCAGCTGGGTGTTGCTCCCGCCAGACATCATGCATACCACTATCTTCCAGCCAACTCTTCCCTCCCGGGAAAGCGCCCCGCCTGATGTGTTCTGTGCCCTGACCTATCTAGCTCCGAGTCCATCACTAGGTTGAGGTCTCCCCCACCAAGATCGCAGCATCTGGGGAAGCAAGTACCTCGAGTAAGGCCGCTTGCAGGAAAGACTCCTGCTTTTCGTTAGGGGCGTAAGGGACCCTAAAGTAAGGTGCGATTCCCCCATTGTAGTCTGATGGCCAAAAGCCTGCCCTTAATTTCGGCCACCGTCGAGATTACCTTACAAGGGCAGTGCGCCCCAATCATAACCGCCACCCCATTTTTCTTTGATGCCCCGGAGGACCAGAACTGCTGCGGGAATCGCCTATTGTGCATGCGCGCTGTATCTTTGGACAATAGGTGGGTCTCTTGCAGCAGGCAGACATCACTATTGGTGCTATCGAGTAGGGAGAGCACTGCCGCGCGCTTCACAGGGTTATTCAGCCCTCTAACGTTCAGACTAACCACTTTCAGGTCTCTACCCATGTAGTCGCTTAGGAGGGGCAAGCAATGTGTGGGCTACCGGCTGAGGGACATTTATGCCACCCGCGGGACCGCTAAGTACTCTGGAGCAGACAATCTGTACTAGGAAACTGATGCGGAGACCCCTTAAAAACCCATAAGAAACCCCTACCCCAAAAAAGAACAAACATTCCAACATCAACGAAAAATACATAAACAATATAATCATGACAAAAGTTCGTCACCGTAGTTAAATTCAGGGGGTCGCGACAGAGGTATCATCGAGTCCACAGGGACTCTTTTCTTGCAGTCACTCAGGCGCAGGGGAGAGGGAAACCTCAAACTGCACAATCGTCTCTGTTCCCTCCGGCGCCCCCTTGAGCACATCCCGGGGCCAGCAAGAAAGCCCGTCATGGGGTCGTGGGTCTCCCTGTAACCTGGGACAGCGAGGTGATCACCGCTTCTCGTTCCTGATCACTGGCGGCTCGATCGGGCTTCTGGACCGGGCGGGCCTGCCAACCCGCTGCCATCCCCATGTGCGGCGGTCGTTTCGCTTAGTCGGTTGCTCCGCTCCTCTGTAGCCATAGTAGTATCGATGCCCAGGGCCCCCAACGCTTCCTCCAGGGACCGGATTTGCAGCAACTTCCCTGGTGTTTAAATATTATACGGAAGGGGTGACCCCACGAGTAAGGAATATTTTTCTCTCGGAGGTAAGCGGTGACAGGTTTAAATTCTCTCCGTTTCACGAGGGTAGAGGCAGCCAGGTCCTGAAAGAGCGCTGGTTGGTGCCCGCGGAACTGAACTGGCTGTTGTTCACGTGCCCTCCGGAGAATGCGCTCCTTTAGTTGGAAATTGTGCACACACACAAGAATATCAGGAGGAGCGGCTTTTGGACCGCGGGGAGGCCCACCCCATGGACCCGGTCCAGCTGGATGTCTGAGATCTCTTCCTCTCCGAGGATTTGTTGGAATAAGGCGGTGACATAAGCTCGAAGATCGTCCCTTCCTCCTTCCACGGTATCGCTCTAATTCTCACGTTGTTCCGCCTAGAGCGGTTCTCCAGATCCTCCGTATGGGCCTGGAGATCGAGGTTCTGTTCGCGAAGACGCAGCATGTCTTGTTGCAGATGGTGGAGCTCCTCTTCCCGACCCACATCGTGCTCCTCTAAAGTTGCCACCCTCTCACCTATGTCGTCACATCTCGGCGAACTTCCTTGAGGTCCGTGGTGAGTTGCGACCTGAGCTCCTGAATGTCCTCCTTGATGGCCGAGAAGAGCTCCACCATGAAAGCTTTGGTCGCTGGGGAATCATCCCCTCCATCGTAGTGGGTCCCTTCTCGCCCGGTATCAGAGAGTGACCAGGCTGTTTCTGAAGGAGATCCTTTAACGACTTCTCCTTTCGGGCTCTCGCCGCCGCCATAGTGGGCCACCGGGCCGGTATCGAGCCTCGCGTCTATCTCTGCTCCGGGTGTCAAAGCTGATACCTCTCCCGTTGGGGATGCGTGTCACGCAGGTGGTGCTGCCGCTTAGACCCCCTCCGCACTCTTCTTCGTCCCCGCCTATGCTTAGGAGGCCGGACAGGATCCCTCGCACTGACCGGTCCGAGCACCCCTTGTTCAAGCGCTGTGCGCCCGTAAAGCCCCCCAGCTCCGACGGGACCCGTGTAGGCCTCCGGCCGCACAGCCGCCTCCCTCGCTGCGCCGTCACAGGGTGTCAACCGGGGGGTATGTCCTGCGGTCAATCACGGCCCCGCTGCTCGAGGCCGCTGATGGTGCCTCCGGTAGCCTCTGCGTCACTGCTCCACCCGGCCCCCTCCACCTCCGGGCCTCGAGAGATACGCGCGCCGGGCTCCACCAGCCTGACTATGCAGGGGGAGCAGCCCGCCCCGAGTGTGTGCACTCTCCCCGCTCTATGGGGTCGTCCCAGCGGCAATCAGCGGCGAGTGTCTAGCACCTCTCTGCCAAACAGCTAGTCGGGTAGTTCTCTTACTGTTCTGGCCCCACTAGAGGCCAACCCCACTGGCGCCGTCCGCCGATCCGCGGACCGACAGGGCCTCCACACTGGCGCCTCTCGACTCTAGGCCTCAGCGCACCGGGTCCGGACACCGCTCTCCACTCCGCAGCTCCAGGCCAGGGCCAAGGGCACTTTTCCCCAGCTCATCCGAGCCCCCAGTCCCGGCTCACCTCACTGCAGTGCCCGGGCCCGCCCACCGGCGGCACCTCTGCAGGAATCCTCGACGGAGTCCCCTTCGAGCCGGGACCGATCCTCCTCAGCACTGCTCTGGCCTCCGCCCTCCGCTGCCCATCCGCTGTGGCCGCTCTACACCGCCGGCCTCCGCCAGCCGGTCACCGCCCCATCCACCGCCGGATCAGCTCCTCCTGCCTCCGGATGCCGTCTGGTGCTGCAGGGCCGCCCTTCGGTGCCTGCGCCTTCACCTCGCAGCCGGCCTGCGGTCCCGCAAGGCCGCAATCGCGCCGCTCTGCACTGCGAAACCTGCAGGCCCGGTCACCTCCCAGCGGTCGCGAGGTCGTGCAGCCGCAGCACGGGCACCAAACTCCATCCACCGGCGTCCGTCAGACCCCCGTACCGCCGCCACAGGAAATCGCGGCTCGAGAGCCCCGGGATGCGGCTCGATGACAATGCGTTTATCAGGCAGCGCCGGAGGGACACAGATCCGTGTCCTACTGCGCCGCCATCTTGGTCACGCCCCCCTAAGTACGTTTTTAAATGTCTTTATACTATTTTATATTAAGAATAAATCAGTTATATTTAAATTTATGTTTCGTGCTCGACATTTCATTTTTTGGTGTTCTCTGTGAATGTCTGTGATTTATGACTGTTTTGACTGGGTATCCTGGGGCACCATAAGGTCATCATTTACTATGCTTTAAAAGTTAATACAATTAAATATGTAATGAAAAATGTGTTGAAAAATGCATTGTTTTGGCCTTTCTGTCTCCAAAATTTTATTGGGGGAGAACCCCCAAGCTCCGCATAGTAGTGGTCGCTCACTGCGCTTGCTCACTACACACCGTATGGGGGCTGGTTTCACTTATACTTTGTGCTCTCTGATTCACTACAGTTGTGTCTATTTTTGGTGCTCTCTGTAAGAATGTCTATGGGTACATATGACTGGGTAACCTGGTGCTCTTTAAGGTCATCATCTACTATTTACTGTGCTTTGAAAGTTAATGCAATTAAATATGTAATGAAAAATGTGCTGTAAAATGCACCATTTTGTTCTGTCTTTTTCCAAAATTTTCTTGGGGGGAGAACCCCCCCAAACCACCCTAGTAGTGCTCTGGCTCGCTCGCTACGCTCGCTCGCTACACACCGGACGAGGCTGGTCTGGAAACATTTGCCAGTGCTGCTTTCAGTTCCCAGTCCGGCCCTGTGTGTGTCCAGATGGTCTGTAACTGGAAGGCTAAGCACTAGATCAAATTTGAAGTGAGACAAAATTACGGTTAATATTTATTAGTAGCAGTGACAACCTCTGGTCCAGTTTTCTGACCTCCGGAGTTAGTAGCTTGCCCCTCTTCTGCAAAACTGTCTAAACATCTCCACTTCAAATGGATTCTGAGCTTTAACTCAGCTTGCAGATCTTTCTCTCTTTTCAGCTTACTTATCTCAAATGTGGAAAACTGTCTGATTCTTTAAAAAGAAATAGTAAATCTACCCTCATGGGTTTGCTCCTATATTTGTCTGTATACTTGCAAATGTTTAGAATTTAAATAAGTTTCCAAAAAGTGGTTACAGTCGCAGGTTTCATGGAACATTCTCGGAAAAAAATCCTATTTCCTCACTGAAGGCAGTCCGCCCTGCGTAATTGCACATATTGTACAGTTACACATGCAAAAATGTCGTGCATGTGAGTGCAACTGCACAAGGGAAATATATTTCCTCCTGGCAAAAACACTTTTCTGCACTCCACCAATTTTGGGGGTGTTTCTTACCCATTCTCACTCTGGAAACAAATTTAGTTCCGCCATTGGCAGGAGCAAACCGACTGCTCTCAGGGTGAGAATATGCTGATAAAAAGGTTGGTGAATGCTCACAAAAAAACGTACGTGTATGAGTGTCCCCAAAATGTCAGTCACAGCATTCCTGCCCTGGATTGTCCACTCCTTGTCCATTGAAGTAGCTTTAAAAACACTGATCGAAAACATTTTCTATCCAGGGTTTGTTCTAGCCCGAATGTGTCAGCCTGACTTGTCACTGGGGCTTAACATGTTGCTCTTGGACCCCCCTCGTTGCTTTTTCTCCACATGCTAATGTCTTGGCTTGGAGATTTTTCAAGACCGTATACATTGTGGAATGGTTGTGATATGAACAGGTTGCAGAGTGTTGAAACATACAATATCTATTTTCGTGGCACCTTTTTCATTTCGTCAATCGCGGGCACTTTTGAATATCCCTCCGCTGAGAAAGAAACGGGTGTGTGGGTGGGCCCACAATATCCTGTGTCCTTGTCCCTTCTACTTGGAGATGTTTTCCCTGTGTGCAGGGAACGTCCTTGCGTTTGAGTTGGGGCTTTGATGGACAGGAGCCAGTCGGCCTCTTCTGTCTCCATTGCTGCAGAGTTGAATGAGTGCCGGTCAGTTCCGGATTACCAAATAGGCAAAGTAGGCACCGGCCTGGGGACCCCACTCCATTTAGGGGCCCGCGACAATGGATCAAAATAATATTGATATGAATTTGAAAGAAAAGTACAATCCAGCTTTCTTAAATATTGTTTCCAAAAGATAGAAAAAAAGGAATAAACTCAAAGAAACAAAAACTTTACATTAAAGTCTCTATAGAGAAAATACTGCATCAATGTAATGTACCCATTACAAACTTAAAGTACATAAACCAGAGACATCAGATTCGCATAACAATTTGGCTCTTAAAAGCTCATCTTCTGGCAGCTGTCAGTTTGTAAAAAAATCCAGTGCATTGGGTATTAAGAGATAATTTGCTAGGGGAGGGGTCATAATTTCAGCTGCCTAGGGGCCTCCACAGGGTTTAATCCGGCACTGGTGCCGGTGCCAAAGCTTTGCTCAGAAGCTCAAGCCTGTGGTAGAGCTATTAAATGTCAGCGTGCCGAATACCAAGGCTGCGTAGCCTTGAATCCACCTCAGCTCTTTGATCCACTTCGAGACACTCTCTGCCTGCTTATCTCACTCTTGTAGGTTCCTGCTTTCTCTCTTTATGACGCTTTTTCAGTCTTTCTCGTCCTCCTTTTTTCCATTTGTGTTTTCCCTCTCTCACTCTCAATGTCTAACAAGGAAAAATAAGTGTCCCCAAAAATAAGTGCCGGTGCCCCACCGTCAACCCTGGCTCAAAATAGACACTTTTAGTGCGGGTGAAAAACTTTTTTGTTGCAGTGTGAGATACTGCTGCTCTCAGAGTAGCAGCAACTTTGTCATCAGTGGGGAATGGGAAGGATGTTGCAGCCACACGTTTTGGGATCTTGCGATGCAACAGGTGCATGGTACCACCACCTACCCCACTTGGGCAGGTTAGAATGTGTCTTCAGATGCATATTAATCTTTACGCCTCCCTGTTTTACTGCTGCGTTCCTTTTGTATCCGGGTCTGGACCGTGCTGCTTCCCCACGTTCCAGTACAAAACGTCCTGTGGCCTTAAGTCTCGAAAATCTCTGATACATGAAATACAAACATCCCAAAGACCCGATTCAGGTGGAAGACTCCCGATTTTCAAAGCAAAAATATTGCTTTATTTTTGTTGTCTTCTGCCTAAAATTGCCTCTGACTCACCAAACGGCACCGCGCTATATGGATTGGACCCGCGGTTAACTCGTCCCGCCACGAGGATCGCCATAATTGACGTACTCCTGAATCCCTCCGTGACGGTTATTTCTTTCCGCCACGTTAAATAAATTCATCGTCTTCGTCCTCCCGCGGTCCCGGCCCTTTGGAGCAATTTTTACTCACTGGACACCTATTCAGGTCGCCCAACTCTGATTCTTGGATTGCTACCGGAACATGTGCCGCAATCCCTTGTGTTAATTCTGACATGGATTTAATGTCTAGAATTGCTCGTATACAGGCATGCAAATTTCTTATGTCCTGAAGATGATCCCATGAATTCCCCCTAGGGATCGAAACGTCGTCGACACCCTATATACCATATGCATGCAAATATTGTGAATTATATTATGCAATGGTATTTCTATGTGATTGAAGTCTGTTAATTTTGTTAATTTTATGATATACAGACACATTCCCCTTGCCTGAAAAACTTCCCCACTTTATGTTGTCTGTCTATGGTTGTGAGTTGGACGCAGGATGTGTCCCACTTGTAATTGTACATGTATTTTTCTATGCACGTATTTAAATATTAAATGTCTGTCCGGCTGGACAAAGAACATATAGTCTATTTAGTATATGTTTATTTTCTGCCTTAATTTATAACTGTCTAGGGACCATTGTCTTTGGAAATTGTTCAAATACCGAAGGTCCCTTACGTACTGCCCTTTCGGTTCCCTTGTTGTTTAAAATAGTCTGTTTCAATGTTAGTCAATGAGGAAAATACATTCTCCTGATTTTTTTGTTTGTTTCTCCCTCTTTCCTGTATCAAAATGTTAGCATGAATGAAAAACACCTGAAACCTTGCCTTTTATATGTCATTCTTAACAAGGAGGTTGTTTAATCTGGCGTTGAGATTTCCTTTGGGCATGGTTTACACAAAATAGAACACTAACTAACTAACCAACCTGCCTACCCTGTCCCTCAGTACAGAGGAAGTGTAGAAGTTTTTGTGCGTTTTATATTATTTGTGCATAATTAACAATGATAATGATATGGATCTACACTTGAACTTACAGGTGTACACATGTGTACACTTATCTGATGCTATTGCCTTTTTTATTTTTATAAAACCAGATTTTATTGGCATTTAATATATCAACACTTTGCATACAGTCCAATCCAAGTATTGCTTACATATATCTCAGCGTATTGCTGATGCCTTATATTTAAACTCCCCAACTGGTATCTGATGCTATTGCCTTTGATATGATTTTGCTATGACCAGGGCCACTGAAATTATGTGGCGGGGAGGGCCAAATTATGCAGCAGGGTTGAATAAATTATGAAGCAAGAAAAGGCTATGTGGCAAAGCGTGTCATTACATTTTTAGAAATTTTTGAACCCTTTTAGCTAGAAACAATTTTTTTTGTTAAAATCTGCAGATTATGTGGCAGATGGTCAATTATGTGGCAAATGGGGTACAACTATAATTATGCACAAATCGCTGCGGCTGCACAATCACATCATTTCATTGGCTCCAGTTATGACTTGTTAAAGTCCCTATTCTTGGCTTATGCTAACTAAGCCTCAGCTAGGCCTCAACGCCATCTTGTTTAAAATAAATGTCTCACCCTGTGTCAAAACACCTTCCAGAGGGCCACGGGGCTTGTAAGGGCTACTGGACCTAACCGTGGGGTTAAAGGTCTTTTAAGCCTTTTCTCCTGGGGCCTGACTTACTATGAATCCTGACTAACTTAGCCAAGCACCCCTTTCCACTTGACTCTCAGGGTTGTGTGGTCTGAGCAGTCCAAGTCTCCCTCGGGGGGAGGTGTAGATACAGTTTAGTGAACATGGGCTCACAACTCAAAATGCACGCAGCAGCAATAAATCATTGTCCAGACAAATACTCACTTTTATAACAAAAGAAAAGTTTTTTTATTTATACTGTTTACCACACACACGAAGAATTCAACATACACACAGAATTACACAGTCCTCCCCCGAGGTCAGAGCTCTAGTGTCTCTCTGGCGGTTCCCTGTCCCACTCACTCCTCGCATTAGCGATCATGGTTATTCCCCATTCACTGTTGGTAACATCCAGGGTATACCCCACTAGTAGTCTGAGTCTCAAGAGTCCACTATGTTCCAGCGCACACACGCTCGATTTAGCAGCAAGTTCCCCCCGGGGCCATCAGGCCCAAATCAAGTCTTACCCTGTCAGGTTGAAGTGAAGCATTCGGAGTCATGGAGTGCGATCCGTCTGCGGGTGCTCTCAGCAGCTCCCGTCAAGTCAGGTGAGTTGTTTGCATGGAAACTCAGCGGCTGCACTCGGCAGGCTCTGGCTCTCTTCCTTGCAGGTGTGCTCCTGCAGCGATTGGAGGTTTCCTGCGTCTATCTCCTGTGGGGTGAGTGTTCACACGCTCTAGATGAGGGAAGGCTACAACGATCCTGTTCTTGTTCCCACTATACGGTGCTCCCACGGCGTCCTCACACATCAAACGGGGGTAGAACCAGTTCCAGAGCTTGTTGCTCCTGATGACCTATGAGTCACCACCGCTTGCTGTCCGTGGGCTCTGGCCTGATCAACACGGCAAATTTATCCTTGGCAGCTCCTATTGGCATATGGGGTTGCTGCACCATTGCCGCACAAGGCTTCGGCCATTAACGCACAGCAGTCTTGAACCTCGGTGACCCCTCATGGCATACAGCGTTGCCGCTCTGCTACCACACAAGGCTTCAGCCCTTCCCGCACAGCAGTCTTTACCACAGCGGCCCCTCCTGGCATAAAGGGTCGCCACACCCCTACCATGGAATGATTCGGCCCTTACCATGTGGCAGTCTTTACCAAGGCTGGGGCTCCAGGCTCCAAGGCAGATGTTTTTGGATTCCCTGGGTGATGTCCCCTCACCCAGCAGAGAGACTAGCAGGCCTTGCCCCTAGTCCTGGTCACAGGCAGAAGTCTTACAGAGCTTCCCCTCGTCACACAGCCCTTCTGGCTGCTTGGTAGATGACAATTTTTGGGGTCTCAATCTCCCATTTTTATAATCCATTTCCAGACATCAAATGTGATTTAAGGTCTGAGTCTTTGTAATTTTATGTTTGGGTTCTGCTTCTTTTGAAGTGCATGCTCCTCTGCTCTCTCTTCCACTTGAAAGGCAGTTTGTCACAGCATGGATGTCTCTGAAGCTGAAAGCCACACAATACAGGCCATGGGAGTGTTACAATTCACACCTGTGGATGTCAGTCACAGCGATATGTGCACCAAAGGTTTAGCCCAGGGCTCCCAGCCCTACTCTTTATGAAACTCTTATCAGCCCCATCTCCTTCCTGAGGTGTGCCCAGGCCCCTTCCTTGTGGCCTCTCTCTGAATCAAAGAACACCCTTTGAAGTGTACAGGGGAGGCCTGGCCCTCCCATTACCAGTGTGTGTCCCACCCAGCTTACCGGAATGCAGCAATACACACATCTGTCTGGGAGCCTTCCTCTACTTCCTCTCCTCGTCTTTCACTATTAAGGCCTGGATCTCCCAGAATGGAACCAAGGGCCCTCCATGTATTGCACTATACACAAGCACACTTACACCCAGTGCATGTATACAACATACATACACTGCACAGTGTTATATCCTTCCATGTACCAAACCATTCAGAGGCACACTTACATCCAGCACTTGCATTTAACATGTGCGCACTGCCCGTACTGTATCCTTTATGTATTGTACCACTCACAGGTACACATACACCCAGCACTTGCACTTATACTGCATGCACTGCACAGCACTACATCCATCAAGCACTGTACCACTCTCAGGCACATGCACCTCCAGCACATGCATACTCCATGAAAGCACCACTCAGTACTGCATTGTCCATGTATGGCACCCTCCCCAGGCTCATATACTCTCCTACTGATCACTACACGGTATTCTGCCATCTTCGTGTTCATGCTGCTGAACTACTGATGAAGGCAGTAGCCTTCCACCACTATGCACTATGACGGTTGCACTTTGGCTGCACCTCCTGATCTAACAAGACTGACGTCTGTGAGATAGGCCTATGTTATGGTGCACACGCCTCATCTGTGTTTTCATATGACAACAAATATCAACATTGGGGATCCAGACATCAGGGCACTCAGGGCAGGAGTGCACGCCCATTACCATGCAGAATACTTTTTGCGTCCCAACATACTGCACATTCACTGTTTCTTATTTCTGCTTCACACAGTCAAGCAGTCATGGTTTTTTTTCTGAATTATGTTGTTCTCGAAGACGTTTCTCTAATATTGGCTCAGTAATGTTTCAAGCTTCATGGTTTCTTCCACCTGCTCGCAGTATTGCATTCATTCACAATAGTTCACTGTTGTTTTGTAACTAGTTTGTTCTGCCATCTCTGGATGACATTAGTGTAGAGGGGCTGAATCAATATTCATGTAGTAGGCTAGTGCTTAGGTGGTAAGGCTATGTGACACTGTGTAGCACTTTATACATTTGTACTTTGAGTTGCTGAAATTATATTCTTTTGCTCACACCATGATGAATTTGCAGTTTTTATTATGTTCTATGAGAAGATTTCCAGATGAACCCTTGAATTTGAGGGTGAGCCAGAGTCTTCTGGGTGCTACTAGGGATGCTGTCTGATTTCTTATTGATGTTGCTGCTCATTTGGGACTTAAAATGATTTTTGATTATGCCTATCATTCTGTATTGCCTATTACTTCATGGCAATGATTTTATGCATCTGGATTTACAATTTCTGTACTGGACCAGTTTTGACTTTTGTAATACATTTTTCTAAATTTCGAATTCTGCCCTATAACTTATTGAGTCTGTCCTTCCTTAGTTGACTTTTTTTTATATGTTGGTTTGCACCTCATCTTGGGACACATTTCTCATGAAATTGAGGTTTAGCACTGTCACCGAACCACCCACCCGTGGGCGTGCTATTGAGGTAACTTTTAGAGTGCAAGATTTTAGGGGTTACTCGAGCCCACAGTGGTAAGGTTTATATGCAAGTTCTTAATAACACTACGTCATTCAGGATCTTTGATATACGGGGTAGCGTCCCCTGCGATGAGTGCATTTCAAAGCTAAGCTTGCAAGGCCTGTAAAAATATATGAAGTATACACTCCATGAGAGGTGCTGATGGCTGGACTCCTCCTAAGAATAAAAATAAATATATATAAACTTTTTAAACGGGGCTTTTGGAGAAACCGGAAAAAGAATCTTTGCATTCTTAAGAAACAAGCAACAGAATATCAGTCTTTTAGGTCTGGCTGGACAGTGCTGCTTTCAAAGACTAATAGTTACCAACTGTGGCATCCTGCTCTGACTTCTGCAGGAGTGGAGCCCCCCTGTGTTCCATGTGTGCTGCATTCTGCTTTCTCATTCCTAATACAGTGCAATAATTCTTTGTTTGAATAACATTCCAGTAAGGCGTTGAGATTGCTGGAAAACAGAAGTTGTTGAAAATGTCTTAATGGAAATTAACGATGATGTTCGGAAGGTTATTCCTGAACCTAGTGTCAAAGTGAATGACCTTGTTGTGAGTAAAATCACTAGTGGGTAAAGGTGGCTCCAAATTTTGTAAATCCATGAGAGTTTAAAACATTTCAAAAGTGCTCTCAAAATGATATGATAGGGTAACGGGCTCATCGATAGATAGTGAGACACACGGTTCATGTTCCAGATCCCATTTATGAGTATAGCATCAATATATACTATTGGTTATCTTTGATTCTGTGTTTTTGATGGTGCTGCTTATGTCCATTTTCTTTATTAAGGGAAATATGTGCGACATTCTGATCTGATACCAGTTTGGGTGGACCTACCCTGTCTTTCATGTGCGCTGCATTCCTCCTTCTCATACTTAAGTCTATCGAAGAAGCATGTGTTTGAATAATATTACAGTCCAGACGAACCAGTTGCTCACAATGCCTTAGCTGAGGTGCTTTTTTAAAAAAGAGCTGATCTCAAAATCACTTTTTACTCTCAAAGTTATTGGATCCAGCACGAATGATATATAATATACATAGAGAGGACTTTGTCTCCATTCAGAGGAGTATTTATTTTTCAGCTCATGCTATTGGCTGATCGGTACATCATTCCACCTCCTTTGGAGTGCTTGCGTTTCAATGTATGAGAAACTATTTTACATCACAAAAGTACACTGAATCATAACACATTAAATTCTTTATCTCACAGATGCATTGTATACAGAAAAAAAAATTGATTTTTTTTTTACAGTTCAGCATTTTTAGTCAGGACGCAAAATGCAAGCCAGTTCAATTGGCAACACTCGTTTTTCGTAGGGGTGTACGAAATTTGCATTATTTCCTGGTGCATAATTATGTGAAATTTTGGAAAATGTATGCAAAATTATGTGAAAAGCAAATCCGGCAATTTCTGTTTTTTTTTTACACAAAGTGCATCTTCATGTCCCAAATGGACGCAAGGATGCACTTTGTGCTGAAATATTGTACAAAACTAGCTAGAGTTGCTGGAATTGTGTCCAGCTGCGTTGTTCCGGTGCCCCTGCAATAGGTTTTTCATCCAAGCGACTCCCAATTACACCATTGAGCATAATTTAAAAAATTTGGCATAAAAAGCATAAAGCAAAATGTCGGAAATACGCTGGCATAATTGAGATTTCTCCCCGGCCTAGTATTTAGGTCTGGGTTTTCTCATCACAGCTGTCAGAAAGACCTATTGATAATAATATATATAGAGTGGGCATAAGGTACACCACAGTCAAGCATTGGCTTTCTTCGACCAGCCTCTTTCAGCCATTATTAGCTTCAGACTTTGTCAGTCACCTTTTGGCTTAGCCCATTGGAGTAACTCATTGCTCAACTAATGCTGTTTGCGTCTGGACATATTTGCTGCACCACAAGACAGATGGTTCCTCTGTGGGCTTTGAGGTGGTGTGCACTATGCCTATTGCTAATGCACTAGTTATTTGAAGACGGTGTATTATCATATGTATTGTGGTGTATTCGAATTACTGGAAATGTGATGTTGCATAAGGCGGTGTATTTCTGTGCAGGAACTGCATCTTGATTGTATGGTATGATACTCGTCGACATGCTCACTTGCTATATAATACTGCAACTGTTCAATAAAAACCTTTAAATAAATAATTGTGTTATCTCTTCCTCTTCTAGTCAAGTGCTTGCTTTGACCTGCATGAGCACTGTACAATTAGAGCCCTCTCAGTCCACTACTGGTGGATCACTCCTCTGTCTTGCTCTAATTACCAAAACTGCATGTGTTAGCACATTAAACCGAGCCCAATTAATTGGATCAGTCAAAGGTTGTTTAAGCGTGATATGAAAATGGGTCTGACTTATAAGACCATAAAAGGCATTGTTTCCTAGAGCAGCAACTCTTGCAGCCAAGTATTGTCCCGCATATACAAACCGAGTGGCGTGACTCGGTGCAAGGACTGAAGGCACAATAGTTTATTTTGCAAAATGTATAGTTACAGCAAAGTCACAACAAAGGTTGCCAAAGAATTCAGGGTAGGTGAACCAGTCAGAATGACTCGGCAGATTGGCTCAGTGAGGAAGGAGTACCGGCCGCTGCAGGGCGGAAAAAGCACGTACTCACTGAGGGAAATGCTGCCCTCCATGCAGCACTAAACATGATACCTTTCCGTGAGAGCGCGTAGCAACAAGGCCCGGCCTCCCCAGAGACAGATCAAACATTAACCGGTCCCACGTGGCAGGCGCTGAAATGCAAGATGGCGCTCATACCATCTAGGATTTCACGTCAACAAAGAACGATGTTCTGAGGGTGAGACCCAAAGCAGAGCATTTCTTGATTCTTCTTTGATTGGTACTCACGTATGTACCTTTATAGGCCTGGCCTACAGACAGCTTTGCACACCATTTTTTTTTAAAATAATCATATTAAAAATAAATACATATACACCCTTGCACCAAGACATTTCTGGTCATAGTTAGGGGTGCATAAAGTTATTAAAGGGCAGGACAGGACAGCACATACTACAACTTCAGATGCTGAAAGCAACAAGTTGTGGACAACATCTCTCTGATGCCTACGGTAAGTAGGATAGAACCAAGTGCAGAGGAGTCAGGGAGGCTAGCCTGAGCCATTGCATCCAGCAATAAAGCAGTAAATGGTAGTTTGATTTTTCGTAGTTGGCTGGTCGCGGCGTACGCTCAGCTTCTAATGCTAATAAAAGCAGGTTTCAAGTGATATCTTCTCAATGCTAAGCGTGGGCAAAATGGGACCAGGTGCCCCGAAATCAGGAAGGGTTGCCAAAGACATCGTAACCTTCCCTAAAGTACTAGGGGTAGTTTGATTTTCCCTGGTCGGTAGGGCTTGGCCTATTTTACCTTGTAATGCAGATAAAAGCAGCTTACGGGTTATATCTTCACAAGGCCACAGGTCAGCTGGATGGGACCAAATGCCTGGAAATCGAGAAGGCGAACCCTAGGCATTGCAACCAGCCTTAAAGTAGTAGATAGTAGTTTAAATGTTTTACTAGTCTGCATGACGTGGCACATGTTCACCTGCTAATGCCTATAAGAGCAAGTTGCTGATCATATTTTCTCTTTGCTAAGGCTCAGAAGGATGGGGCCAAGTGCCCAGGAATCAGGAAAGCTAGCCAAAGATTTTGTGACATGCCTTAAAGTAGTAGGGGATAGTTTTATTAATTATGGCTTGTAGGGCTCAGACTATTTCACCTTTTAATACTGATAAAGGCAGGTTCATGATACAATCGTCCAGTGCTGAATTTGAGCCGGTGATTTCCAGTGCTCGGCACAACACTGAATTGTCAGCACCGGCTCTAGTGACAGTCCGCCACATGGTGGCACTGTCTGTTTAATTTTGAGATAAGCACAGCAACCGTGTGTATTGAGTCAAATCGCACTGAAAATGAATAATACCAGCCTTTCTCGCCATTCTTATAGCTTGCATTGTCCATGTATGACACCCTCCCCAGGCACATGTACCCTCCTACTGACCACTACACGGTATTCTGCCATCTTCGTGTTCATGCCGCTTAACTACTGATGAAGGCAGTAGCCTTCCACCACTATGTACCATCAGGGTAGCGCTTTGGCTCCACCTCCTGTTCCAACAAGACTGACGTCCGTGAGATAGGCCTATGTTATGACGCACACGCCTCATCTGTGTTTTCATATGACTACAAAAATCAACATTAGGGATAGAGACATCAGGGCACTCAAGGCAGGCATGCATGTCCATTACCATGCAGAGGACGTTTTGCTTCCCAACACCCTGCACATTCACTGTTTCATATATATCTTGAAATAGTCTAAACTGTCACACTTGTAAGAGTGCGATGGTTAAGTGTTATGTTGGTACTGTCATTGGCACTGCTGGTAGGGGCAATGCGTGATGCAGGCTGCAGTGGCCTTCTGAGAAGGTCTCTGGCACTTAATGTTTTTACAAATTAAGCACTGCAATCGTCATGCCATTTCAGGCTATACTAATGTGGGATGATAATTTCTGAAGCCAGTTGGCCCACTAGGACTTTCTGGGCTTTGATGAGCTACTCAAGTATTTAGATTGTGTTATTTAATTGCTTCAGTCCGGTAGGGCTTAATCTTGGACTATTACTTGATGTATAAAAATTGTTCGATGTGGCATTAGTATAGCCTGAAATGGCATGACGATCGTACCATGAATTGTGGATGATATTATTATCGATACATCTTGCAAATTGTATACAATACATTTGTATAGTCTTGAAAGTTGTTTGGATGAATTTGTAGGCAGTGTGCTTTTTTTAGGTCGAGCCTGGGCAGCGCATGCGTTGCTCTGCGAGGCATGCTGTATTCAGGTATGGACTTGAAGCTCCGCCCATTTTCCACCCATCTTTTCAATTGGCTCCTGTTACTGTCCTTTCTAAATAGTTGCTTTTGATTCATGAATAGGCTTAGTAGTCCCTCCTTAGTACCGCCTTGTCTGCATTTGTAACCTCCCATGAGGAATGGACTTTTTACTTGTGTTGTTACACGGTCTGTTGTATCTACAGTCTGTGAGCACTATTTTCTTTAATGTCTTTAATCTAGCTGCTGTTGCTGGCATGACAGGCTTTCCCTAACCCACCCTGTTTAAAGGACAGCATGGCGCCCGATCATGGACGCTGCGCTTTATCTTTAAAAAAGGCTCCCTGCACAGCGCGGCACCTCTGCACGCACTATGCTGCTTAACAAATGCTTTTTTTTTTGTAAAAGCGCCCCATACTGCGCTTTCACTTTAATGGCTGTCGCACCTTTCTTTAGACAAGCCGCGTCTTACAGAAAGGGACTTGGCCGACATTAAAGTGAAAACGCGGTATGGGGCGCTTTTAAAAAAAAAAAGCATTTGTTTAAGTTGACAAATGTTTTTTTTTGTAAAAGCGCTCCATGCCACGCTTTCACTTTATTGGCGGCCGCACACCTTTCTTTAGACAAGCCGCGTATTCCGGTATGGCTTGAGCTGCTCCGTGGTCCAGATCCTCACTCAGTACAAAAGAGGCCTTAGCCGGGCAATGTGTCCCACCCTGTTAAGTGCCACGTCAAAGAACATAGGTACTAGGGTAGTGCTCTTAGGAAGGTGAAGAAGTGAATGGATAAACCTATTCTCACTTAAGGTGAGTGGATCAATGTTAGCATGGCCCCAAATTTTGCCCCCATATAAGGCCACTGATTGAGCCTTTCATTTGTATGTCTCTATAGCAGGCAGTAGGGATCTTGATGTTATTCCCTGATATTTTTTATAGATGTTCGAGGCTTGGTGTTGATCCAATCATTCAATTTTCCTAGCAGCTGTCTCGCATAGACTTTCTGCAAGATGTCCAAGAGGCTTATTGGCCTTTAGCTGCCAGGGCTCTTATGGTCCCCCATTTATAAATCAGGGTTATCTCCACTCCTTTCCAAGTGTCGGGGATCGGAGCTCCCAAGGCTATGGCATTGCTCAAGCTGTTAATGTATGGGACCCAAACTGACAGGTCATGGTGTAATAGTTCTCTGGGGATTTTGTCTGGACCATGTGCCTTGCCCAGTTGAATTGCGGCAATAGCCGCCTCGGTTTCCTCAAGTGAAAAGTGTATATCTGAGGGGGAGAAATCTGGGACAGGGTGAATGAGCGCTTTGTTGTTGTCTGGAGCGTAGTCATATAATTTGGTGAAATGATCCACCCAAGCTCCCTGATTCAGGTAGCAATTAATCTGTGTCTCAGAACATGCACCCCCATGGGCAATGATTTTCCAAAACAGCCTGTTATCACCAGTCCTTGCAGTCACCACTAAGCCACTGCAACTAGCATCGTCCCACTTGCACTGTGCAGACCTTAGTGTCTTCTTATACCTGTCTCTCGCTGCGTGGACCTCAAGCGGGGTTTTAGTTTTCAGTGCAATCACCAGAGCTTTTTTTGACAGACTACAGTCCTTTGTATATCACAGGTTGGTGTCATTGCTGTGGTCCCTAGGAGTAAGGTGTTTCCTTGTGGTGGGTTTAGTCAAGATCATTTTTTAAAGAATCCACCAGTTTGGTGTGGAGCATTGTTTAACATGCTGCAGGCACAGTTTTAACACTCCATCAGCCCCCTTCCTTGCCCTCCCATCTCCCTCCCTCCCCCTGCTGCCACACACAGACAAACAACATGGTACCAGTGCGACAGAACTAAGCTGTGGAAGAATCAGGTGCGATGAGGATGATGCGGAGATGTTTGTGTTCAGGGACCTGTCACTGCTCTGATGTAATCAGCCAGGGACTGACTTGTGAACACAAAACGTGCCCCCAGATGCCAGTCACCATCAGCAGCGAGGGCGAAAAAATTATTTATACCTTGGGCTCTATCTGAGCAAGGGCCAGCTTGAGCCTTTGCCACTCACATCTCGGCTCAGCCCAGTTCAGTACTCATCTCTCACCTAATGCTATTGCCTATTTCGTTGTTTCCTTCTGCTGCCACTTGAGTGCTGGCATTGAACTATATGAGGGACTACCTGGGGGAATTTTGTGGATCCACGCAGATTCCAGAACTTTCCCACACAGAAATTTGACAAAAAAGTGAATTTTTCGGCGAAATTTGAGGTTTGCAGGGGTTCTGGGTATGAGAATGATGGGGGACCCACGCAAGCCATACCTCACTGGACTCCCCCGGGTGTCTAGTTTCCAGAAATGTATGGGTTAGGTAGGTTTCCCTACATGGATGCCGAGCCCCGGGCCAAAAAGTCATGGGACCCCCCCATGCAAAACCAGGTTGGTTTGTGATATGTAATTTTGATGTCACATCAATAGCTTTTGGGGCCTTGCCTGTTGCGGGTCCTTCACCCACCCACGCAAGTGAGGTACCATTTTTATCGGGAGACCTGGAGGAATGCTGGGTGGGAGGAAATTTGTGGATCCACGCAGATTCCAGAAATTTCCCACACAGAAATGTGAGAAAAAAGTGGATTTTTCAGCGAAATTTGAGGTTTGCAGGGGATTATGGGTAGGAGAATGATGGGGGACCCACGCAAGCCATACCTCGCTGGACTCCCCGGGTGTCTAGTTTCCAGAAATGTATGGGTTAGGTAGGTTTCCCTACATGGATACCGAGCCCCGGGCCAAAAGGTCATGGGACCCCCCCATGCAAAACCAGGTTGGTTTGTGATAGGTAATTTTGATGTCACATCAATAGGTTTTGGGCCATTCCCTGCCGCAGGTACTTGGCCCACCCATACAAGTGAGGTACCATTTCTATTGGGATACTTGGAGAAATGCTGGGGGTTGGACATTTGTTGTTACTTTCTGCAGTGTGAAAATTTGGGCACAAAAATGCAAGGAAAATGTCAGTCACATTTTGAGGTTTGCAGGACATTGTGGGTAAGATAACTTGTTGGGACCCACAAGAGAGACATTACCATGCACTACAGTTGTTAGGTTATTCTTAAATGAAATGTACAGCTTGGCAGAGAGACAAAACAGACAAAGATTACTGCACCGCCATCTATTCCTCAAACATACACACATACTGGTTGGATTTGGCATGAGGGCGAGTGATGGTTCAGTATATAAAATTGTATTAACAAGAGATTTCACAAAAATGAAATGCACTGTCAATAATTGAATGGACAAAAAACTGAACCAGTGACTCGCAGCTCGTGAACTGTAAAGCCACTTCAAGGCACCAACCGCTTTACAGGCCATTCACACACCTTTCATACATGATACACACAAGACCATTCACACCACCAGGCACAAAACCAACACATTACAACATTCACAAAAAAGGACAAGGTACACCCTGCTTGACAAAAACAGAAAAGACACATTTTTATGCACAACCACCTATTCCTCAAGCACACATACATACTGGTTGGATTTGGCACGAGGGTGAGTGATGGTTCAGTATATACAGTTGTATTAACCAGAGATTTCACAAAAATGAAATGCACTGTTACTTGAAAGGACAAGAAACTGAACCATTGACTCACAGCTCGTGAGCTGTAAAGCCACGACAAGGCACCAACCTCTTTACAGGCCATTCATACACCTTTCATACGTGTGACACATACAAAACCATTCACAACGCCAGCCGCGGGCCCAGCACATTACAACACTCACACCAGCAGACAGCGCCATTCAAGGGCCCATCACTTTCACACGCCCACATTCCTGACACAGCAACCACACCAGCTCACGGATTGCGTTGAGTGGCGTTTGGCTAGCAGTGTGTGTAGTGACCAGCAGCTAGTCACTACTCGCACACCGCCAGCCGAGCGCCAGTCCACGCACACCGCCAGCCAAGCGCCAGTCCACGCACACCGCCAGCCACGCGCCAGTCCACGCACACCGCCAGCCAAGCGCCAGTCCACGCACACTGCCAGCCAAGCGCCCGTCCACGTACACCGCCAGCCAAGCGCCAATCAAAACACACCGCCAGCCAAGCACCAATCAAAACACACCGCCACTCCACGCACACCGCCAGCCAAGCGCCAGTGCAAACACACCGCCAGCCAAGCACCAGTACAAACACACCGCCAGCCAAGCGCCAGTCCACGCACACCGCCAACAAAGCGCCAGTCCACGCAAACCGCCAGCCAAGCGCCAGCCCAAACACACCGCCAGCCAAGCGCAAGTACAAACACACCGCCAGCCAAGCGCCAGTCCACGCACACCACCAGCCAAGCGCCAATCCAAACACACCGCCAGCCAAATGCCAGACCACGCACACCGCCACACAAGCGCCACTCCACGCACACCGCCATCACATTTAGGATTTTTTTTTAAGAAAACACAAACAAATTGCAAATAGATACAAATCTACTAACACAACATCTGAAACTCAATACACTACACAAATGCCAACCTTGAAACTGAACCAAAAATATTAAACAATAGAGGCCAGGCAGTTCACTTTACCACTCATGGATGCTCCCAAAAATTCTTTTGCTTGTGGTACATTCTAAAACAAGCAGGCACACACAGCCCAGGGTTAGAAGGACACTCGGGGCAGTACATGCGAGTCTCCTTCCGCATACCTCTTCGCCAACAGACTCTACATCTCCTACTGGGAAAGTCTTTTGAGGGTGTGGGAGGAATGTGATCAGGAAAGTGGCGATCTTTCAATCTAGCAACATCCTCCACCACTCCAACTCTAGGAACACTTGCCTGTTCCACTAAAACAAGGCTGCCTATTACAGACTCTTGAAACTTAGCAAAAGTCATCTTTGACTCAGGACAAGAATCCTGGAACACAACAAAAGCATTAAAGGTTGCCAAGTGGAAAAGATGGATAGCCAACTTCTTGTACCAAATGTATGCCTTACGAAGAGCAGCGTAAGGTTCCAACCTTTGATCTACTCTGTCAACACCACCCATGTGCTTATTATAGTCTAAAATGCACACAGGTTTGCGCGCTTCAGCAACCTGACCCCAAACAGTCACAGGTGCAGTGCTTTCATCATGGATGGTAGACAGCATGTAGACATCTCTCCTGTCTGAAAACTTCACAGCTAGAAGCTCCTCGCAACGCAACGCACTGCACTGTCCCCGCACAAGCATTTTACAAACAAGTTACTCCAGTATTGGAACTTTCATAGATTCCCATAGCTTGTATCATTCCCCGTCGTCGGAATGGGAGTCCCGGTAAATAAAAAATTACCCTAGTAGTAGGTACAAAAGAGAAAAAAAGGCTTAGGCCTTATCTCATTTTGTAGCATATCTACCTCTTTTTGTAAAAGAGACCAAAAGTACTGAACAACCAATCAGAGTAGCCTCACCCCATAGAACCTTCCTGAGAGAGCCTCAGAGCCTCAGATTCTCTACCGCACGTTGTGCAAGGGAGTCTCCACTGAGCTCTGCTCAGTTTTTTCTTCAACTTCTCGATTTCAACTTTGTTTGTACCCGGACCACTGACTGCAAGAGCTGCAGGACCTTCTCTTCGAAGACCTTGAGACACCGTGAGGGACGTCTGCTCACCTGGTTGCAGAAATTGAAGTCACGGAAAGAACCTATTTCCAGTGACAGTGATGATGCTTCCTCTGAGACATCTTCGAGGAGTTCACTAAAAAGGGGTAGGTCTTCACCGTCAACTTCTTCTGACCCCCCTGCCAAAGCCTTACAAAAGATCTCTGATAGGTCTGACAGGCGTAGTCCCATCGAATCTCCTCACCGAGGTGTAAAGGAGAGGGAAGGACTGGTTTCTGAGGTGCCATCTGCTAAAAAGATGAGTCATGGGGCTTCTGTCTCATCTCCACCCTCTGAGAAACTAAAGCTTTTCAAAAAACCAGCTTCTGTCCCACCTGAGGGAAAAGCTGACAGGAAAATTCGTCCGACGACGACATCAGTCCCGTCGACGACCGCATTGAAAATGCAACCGACGTCGACTTCGGCGCCGTCGACGAGCTCGTCGACGGGCTCCTCGACGAGAGTTTCATCGTCTCCATTGACTTCGTCGACGACGATTTCGTCGACGCCGCAGACGGAGGTACCTGTTCATCTGTCGTCGACGCTTACGGTAACAACTTCCACGTCGACGGTGATGACGACGAGGATGGTGTCGACCGCGACGACATCGTCGACGGCTTCCAACTGTATGGTGACGACGGTTTCGACGACGGTCCCGTCGACGATCGCCCTTTCATCGTCGACGGTCCAGACTTCGTCGACGGTGCCTCCGTCGAGGACCTCGTCGAGGACCTCGTCGACGACCTCGTCGACGATAGAAAAGGTGGCAATCTCGATCAGAAGACGTCAGATTACCCCAGACATGACTTCTCCACAGAGAGTGACACCATTGCCTCCGGCACTTCTCTTGGAAGAGGATTTTTTCAGAGGATGACGACGGTCCTTATGGGGATGCGGACAGTCCATCCCAGTTGCATGTAAGGTATCAGGCCTAGATCCCAAAATCAGTCGCAACAGGGCATGGTGGCCATGCCGTCTTCACTTATTGCTGACCTCCAATTCATGCTGTTGGATTATAGGAAGAGATTTCCAACTCAATCTTCCGGCCAAGAGAGAGTGCAAGTGGCTCCTCCTCCACCTCTGCTTCCCCAAGCTCCGATTCCAGAGACAACGGAACCGCAGCAGAATGTGGTCACTGTTCAAGATGACTCTTCGGATGATGACCAAAGTACAGTCTCAGTCCCAGATCCAGATAGAGAATGGGATAAGTACATTATTCCGGATCCAGCTTCTCCATTTCCGGATCCGGTTGATTCTCCTCCAGCGGATATCGGAGGATTTCACAATTTAATGGAAAGAGCTTCCAAGCGTTTCGATTTACCCATTCCATCGGTATAATCGGAATGTTTTCTTTATGACTTTAAAGAACCGTATAAGAAATCTGTTCGTTCTATTCCAATTGTGGGCTATGTCTGGGATGAGGGGATAAAGGTCATGAAGTCTCCAGCAACTGTCATACCTGTTCTTCCTCGACTAGGAAAGAAATACAGAGCTCCAGAAGATAGCCCCGCTTGTCTGGTCAGCCAGCCGAAACCGGACTCGGTCATTTCACAAGCGGCCTAACGAAAGTCAAAGAATCCGTCGGCGCCTCTTACCACACCACCAGATAAAGAAGGTAGACGACTTGATAATGTTGGGAAGAGGTTTTCATCTATGTCCAGCCTCCTGGTCAGTGCTGCCAATGCCATGGCGATTCTTGGACGATATGATCGCCAAATGCGGTGCGATCTATCCCCGTACTTAGACCAGTTACCTGAGGATTTAAAGGCCGACGCCAAAAGATCTTGGAGGAGGTAGAACGTGCCTCCTCTGAAATTATTGATTGCGCAATGGGCATCGCTACTACAGCTTTCTGCTCTCTCGCAGGGGCGGCAGTCCTTAGACGGCAGGGCTGGCTTCGCGCCACCTGGTTTCGCCCGGAAGTCCAAAACAAGATTCTGGATCTGCCGTTCGATGGGGACATGCTTTTTGGGAAGCATGTTGACAATGCGCGGCAGGGTATAAAGAAGGACACGGAGACTGCGAAGTGCCTGGGGACTTTGCAATACCGCAAGGTTCCTTTCCGTGGAGCGAGAGGGCGAGGTTTTTCTTCATACAGGGGAGGATACCAACAACAGCGCTATTCCTCCTATTCACAGCCATCTCAGTCCTACAAGGCTCAATATTCACAGCGTCAAGGCCAATCGTCGTCTTTCTCTCGACAATCATCTAGAGGACGACGAGGGCGCCAGGGGAGAGATTCCTCTAAGCGCCAATAGCGGCTTCCCGGCTCTTCCTACTGTTCCTTCGTCCCCTGTAACACCAGTGGGGGGCAGGATATCACAATGCTTCCACAACTGGCAACTCATAACATCAGACCGGTGGGTCCTCAATATCATCCAGTTAGGCCATACACTGGAGTTTCAATATCACCCACCCTCCAGAGCCCCTCGCGCCACCGAATCGAAACATCTCCACCTTCTACGTCTAGAAGCCCACCTACTACTTCTCAAAGGAGTGATCGAGCCGGTGCCTCTATCTCAGAGAGGCAAGGGATTCTATTCCCGGTTTTTCCTCGTTCGCAAAACCGTAGAAAAATGGCGCCCGATTTTAGACCTGAGGGAGCTCAACACCTATCTCATAAAACTCTCTTTTCGGATGGTATTCCTAGAGGACATTTTGCAGCTCCTCAATCCAGGAGATTACATGGCCACCCTGGATCTCGAGGACGCATACTTCCATGTTCCCATCCACCCGGCCCACAGGAAGTTTTTTACGCTTTACAGTAGCCAAGAGCCACTTCCAATTCAAAGTCCTGCCTTTCGGACTCAGATCTGCGCCGCGGATATTCACAAAGGTTTTAGCCCTAGTCGCAACGTTTCTCAGAAAACAAACGCTAGAGGTTTTTCCCTATTTGGACGACTGGTTGGTGAAAGCACCGTCTTCTCAGGCTGCATCAAGAGCAGTCGACAGATGCACTCAACTCTTCAGTCATCTGGGACTTCAACTCAACAAGAAAAGGTCAGTCCTCTGTCCTTCCAGGTCGGCCAAGTTTCTAGGGGCTATTCTGGACACAACTTGTTGCAAAGCGTTTCCATCACAGGAAAGACTGCAAAAAACTGATCACCTCAGCCTATCGGTTACAGGCAAAACAGTCTCTCTCTGTTCGCCTCTACAAGTCTCTTCTAGGATCGATCTCATCCTGCATTCCCTTAATTCCGCATTGCAGGCTACGAATGCGCCCGCTCCAAGAGCAATTGGATTTGCAATGGCGCCAAGCAGAAGGATCTTTCGACGACAAAATAGTGGTAACTCCACTTATGAAAGAGGCGGCCAGCTGGTGGTCGATCAGAGACAATATCTCTCAGGGTCTCACCTTCACAGTCACTCCAGCTCCTCTAATACTTACAACAGACGCCTCTCTAGAAGGCTGGGGAGCAGTCTTACAAGACCTTCAAGTGAGCGGCCGCTGGCGGCCCGAGCAACGCCTCCTGCACATCAACCTGCTGGAGCTCAAAGCGATTAGTCTGGCTTTACAGGCTTTCCTTCTGAGAATCTGACGTTCCACCGTCCTGGTCCGTACGGACAACACGACGGCCATGCATTATGTGAACAAGCAGGGTGGAACAAGGTCTCGTCTGCTATCCAAGGAAGCCCAGGCACTTTGGGAGTGGATCATCCATCATCAGATCTCTCTCGGCGGAGCATCTTCCGGGTGCCCTCAACACGACAGCGGATACGCTGAGTCGTCTCAAATCTGTGAGCCACGAGTGGGAACTGGACCAGCGCACTCTGGAAAGAGTTTTCAATCTCTGGGGCACTCCGTCCATAGACCTGTTTGCCACTCCAGAGAACAGGAAATGCCGGTTCTACGCAAGCATGGAACACCATCAGGGATCATTGGGGAATGCGCTTTCGATGGCCTGGTCAGGCGCCCTTGTTTACGCCTTTCCTCCGATTCCAAGACTGCTCAGGAAGCTCAAAGCAGAACCTTGCAGGATGATTCTGGTGGCACTGGCGTGGCCCCGCCAATTTTGGTTTACAGAGCTTCTCCTGCTCTCTCTGGATCATCCAATACACCTGCGTCCAATTCCTTCTCTATTGGCGATGTCCCAGGGCCAAGTGGTACATCCGGATCCGAGCTCGCTTCAGTTGACAGCGTGGCTCCTGAGCACAGAGAATTTCACCACTTAAATATCTCTCAAGAATGTAGAGCGGTGCTAGCTCAGGCCCGCGCACCGAGTACGAATAAGACCTATCGCTTGAAATGGAAGCGTTTCTGCCTGTGGTGCCGTCAGGAGAACATTCATCCTTACTCTTCTGCTCCTCATCAAATCTTGCCATACATTTTGGCTTTGGCCAAATCAGGGCTTGCTCATTCTTCTATCAAGGTGCACCTGGCATCTATCTCTAGATTCAGACGGACATCTTCTGGCCCTTCCCTTTGGTCTGCAAGAATCGTGAAACAGTTTTTAAAAGGACTTTTTAGGTTTTTCCCGCCAGTTAGACCTCCACCACCTATGTGGCAGCTCGACTGGGTCCTTGCTCAACTCAGGAGGCCTCCTTTTGAGCCGATTCATAGGGCGGACCTTAAGTTCCTCTCATGGAAGGTGGCCCTCCTTCTGGCCTTAACATCTGCCAGGAGGGTGGGTGAACTTCATGCTCTCACTATCGAGGATCCGTTCTTGCAGTTTAAAAAGGACACTCTGATTCTGAGGACAAATCATAAATTTATCCCGAAAGTCCCTTCGGACTTTCATTTGAATGAACCGGTCATCCTTAAATCCTTTTTTTTCCTCGACCTACAACTCCAGCGGAACAGTCTCTTCATTCTTTGGATGTTCAAAGGTGTTTAAAATTTTATCTTCAATACACCAAGGCATTCAGAAGATCTACTCAGCTCTTTGTCGCTTTCCGTGCTCCTCACAGAGTTTTTCCCCTTTCGAAGCAAGGGGTTGCAAGATGGGTTGCCAGCGCTATCCACTACTGTCACCAAGCGGCCGGTAAGCCCCTAGAAGGGCGGGTCCGGGCGCATTCTACAAGATCCGTTTCCTCTTCTGCGGCTCTTTTCGCTGGAGTGCCGATCAAGGACATTTGCAGGGCAGCTACATGGAGCAGTGCCCATACTTTCACCAGACATTACTGCCTTGACTCTTCCACACGGAGTGATGCGGCAGTGGGACAGGCGGTCCTGAGGAATCTCTTCCAGTGAGCGCTGAGCTTTCCCTTCTAACCCTCCTTCCTGTTATTGGTTCGCACATTTTGTATCTGATGATGTTTACTGACTGATGTTTTGGTAACATATCTTTATTATGATGATATCGATACAATGTATTATTATTATTATTATTATTATACAAAATGTGCGTTTGTTTTCCTAACTGCTAGCTATTCTGATACAAGCTATGGGAATCTATGAAAGTTCCAATACTGGAGTAAGAAAACAAGTTACTTACCTGTAACTTTGGTTCTCCAGTATTGGTAACTTTCATAGATTCCCATGCGCCCACCCTCCTCCCCTGGGAAAGCTCAGCCTTCAGCATATTATGTGTTACTGTTTACACAATGGCTACGAAAATCTGAGGCTCTGAGGCTCTCTCAGGAAGGTTCTATAGGGTGAGGCTACTCTGATTGGTTGTTCAGTACTTTTGGTCTCTTTTACAAAAAGAGGTAGATATGCTACAAAATGAGATAAGGCCTAAGCCTTTTTTTCTCTTTTATACCTACTACTAGGGTAATTTTTTATTTACCGGGACTCCCATTCCGGCGACGGGGAATGATACAAGCTATGGGAATCTATGAAAGTTACCAATACTGGAGAACCAAAGTTACAGGTAAGTAACTTGTTTTCTTCTTTTGGGAAACCTTTACGGTTAGAGCGGATTGTGCCACAAGCAACAGTGTCCACTTTGGCCAATTCCCTGAACAACCGCACACCAGTGTAGAAGTTATCTACATATAAATGGTGGCCTTTGTTAAAAAATCCTCTTCCAAGTTCCCACACAATTTTCTCAGTCACTCCAAAAGTGGACGGACAACCAGGGGGTTAATCCTGGATTCCTTACCGGTGTACACTCTGAAATTAGAGACATATCCAGTCCTACTGTCACACAGCATATACAGCTTAATTCCATAGCGTGCCCTCTTACTAGGAATGTATTGCCTAAAACCAAGCGGCCCTTGAACAACACCAAAGACTCATCCACTGCAATTTCTTTCCCTGGAGCATAGATCTCAGAAAATCGATCAACAAAGTGATCAACGACAGGCCGAATCTTAAAAGACGGTCACATTCAGGGTGATCTCGTGGCAACGCTAAACCATTATCGACAAAATGCATCATCCGAAGCAGAAGCAAATACCTATCACGACTCATGACTGCCGGAAAAATAGCAGTTGCCATCAAGGGACTAGTAGACCAATATGAAGACATTGATGTCTTCCTTAGCAAGCCCATCAAAAAAGTTAAACCCAAGAACTTCTTCATCTCTTCCAGATTTGTGGAGTCCACCGGGTAGCTCTAGAGTGGGGCTTAAGACTGGCACTGTTGTCCCTCAAAAACTGTTCGGCATACAAATTAGTCTGCTCAACAATCTCTGCCAAAAACACATCGTCCATAAACAACTGAAAAAAATGTATCGGCAAAAGGTTTTCAGTATTCACTCTACACCCTGGAACACCAGTAAAGTCTGGCAATGCCGGCTGCACCATGCCTGGGGCAACCCAGAGGTCAGCACTTTCAACGGGAAGCCTTGCAGCCCCATGCTGCAGCCCAGGTGCCTCTTGCCGCACTATACCAACGGGAAGCCTTGCTGCCCCAGATGCCTCTTGCCGCACTATATCAACGGGAAGCCTTGCAGCCGCAGGCTGCAGCCCAGATGCCTCTTGCCGCACTACACCAACGGAAAGCCTTGCAGCCCCAGGCTGCAGCCCAGATGCCTCTTGCCGCACTATCGGCACATCAATCTCCTCCTCTAACACAGGCACTTCATCCGCACTAAGAGTATCTTCAGTATCCGATGATTCCATGTGGAGAGAAAACTCACTGCCTGACTCCTCTGACTCAGATGCAGAGTCAGTCTCTGAACCATGGTCAGAGGAAGACTCAAAAAGCATACCAACAACCTGCTGAGCAGTAATCCTGCGGCTAGCCATTATCCTTACTAAGAAAGGAGACTGCACAAACAAGTCAACAACAACCAACACTGCGCAAAGCAAGTAAGTAAAAAAATGTGTGCCTTTATCACAAAGATCTATATACTCAAAAACTATACAATTCACTTACAAGAGACAGCTACACTCACCAGCACCTACTCTGCAGAGACACAGCAAAAACGATATCCCACTATAAAGAAAAAAACAAAACCAATTACTCACAAAACAACAAAATACACATCGAGCACAAATGCAAAATGTTTTGACACTCAAAAACAGAAGCCAAACATACTGCTATTATTACACCATTTGCAAAAAACAAATTCATGCAGAGAAATGAAACTCATTTACATTGTACAAAAAATCTCTCTTACCAAACACGTGCAACTACACAAACAGCAGAACCACCAGTAATGAAACCGCAACCTGGAACAGTCTAAAGAGCAAAAGCCTTCAACTAGAACAAAAAAGGAGAAATAAAGCATTACAATTGCAATTCACAAAAAATAAAACAATTAACATTATAACACGCCATGTTACTACCCAAACGGTCAATCAGCCAGATGGGCCTTCAAATAGGGCTGAGAAAATAGGGGTGATCTTGCCCAAGGGATCGGGTGAGGTTGTCTGCCAGGCCAATCTGCCCCCTAGGTGGGGCAGAAAACAGCAGACAGAAATTTGCCCCCTTGCAAAAGTAATAAATCCCTAGTGCCTAGTAGGGTTTTCTGCCTCCCCCTCCCGCCTAGGGCAGAAAAGCCAAAAAAAGGGGCAGATCTGTCCCCAGGAAGCAACCATGTCGCTTCCATTACTCGCAAAACAAAATGCCTGGTGCCTAGTGGGGTTTTCTGCCCTCACCCGGGGGCAGAAAGGGCAAAAACTAGGCTGATCTGCCTCCAGGGGGGCAGAATACACATATAAAAAATCTGCCCCTGGAAGCGACCCTTGCCCAAGGGGTCGCTTCCATTTTTATTTAAACTACTTCCCTGGTGTCTAGTGGGGGTTTCTGCCCCCCCCTGGGGGCAGAAAGGCAAAAAACAGGCCGATCTGCCCCCAGGGGGCAGAATTCCCATTACAAAATAAAATGGCCCCTGGAAGTGACCCTTGCCCAAGGGGTCGCTCCCATCACAATTAAAATAAACTCCCTGGTGTCTAGTGGGGGTTTCTGCCTCCCCCTGGGGGCAGAAAGGCCAAAAAAGGGGCGATCTGCCCCAGAGGGGGCAGAATGTCCAAACAAAGAAAAATGCCCCCCTGGAAGCGACCCTTGCCCAAGGGATCGCTTCCATTTCATTATAAAAATGAATCCCTGGATCTAGTGGGCTTTTCTGCCCCCCCTGGATCCAAAAACGGCTGAAAAAACGGTCGATCTGTCCCCAGGGGGGGCAGAAAAGTCTTATTTGAAAATTGGCCCCCTAGGAAGCGACCCTTGCCCAAGGGGTCGCTTCCTTTATTGAAAAAAAACATCCCTGGTGTCTAGTGGGGCATTCCTGCTCCACGATCGCGACGCTGTGCGCGATCGTGAAGCAGGAATGCCCTGCATTGAGACATCAGGGGAGAGGAAATACTCTTTCCTCTCCCCCGATGCCTCAAGGCATCCTGTTACGGCCCCCCCGCCCCACCGGAGACGAAAAACCTACCTCCTTCCTGGACGCGCTGGAAAGAAATGATTTCCAGCGCGTCCGGCGTTCCTGGTGACGGCGCGCGGTGCGCGCTGGACGTCATGGGGAAGCGTGGGGGAGGGGTCGGGGGTGGCAGCGGAAAGTCTTCCGCTGCCATCCCCCTCTGTGGGGGCAAGATCGATGCCCCAGGGGGGGAGCGCCAGCGCTTCCCCCAGGGGCTGTGCTCATGACGGAGCGGTTCCGTCATAAGCACAGCCCAACCGATGCTCATGACGGAACCGCTCCGTCATGAGCATCGAAGGGGTTAACCCAGACCTATTAGCTCTGCCAGTTGTTAAAAGGCGGAGCTGTGCAAAAATATTCACAACATGTTTTCTCCATCACTCCCATTCTAAAGTCAGGTATCCTGGAAAATCATAATACCCGGATTGACGGACATCCAGTACATGTTCAAATTGTGACAGTTTGTGCCTTTGCTGGGGAGACAGTAACAGTGAAAGACGAAGCATGGGTTCCAAAGCACAGCTCTGCCTTTCATTGCCAGAAGGCCCGGCCTTATTTTCAAGAGGAAGCAGGGAGTTCACACAGGCATCCATTTCTGGATGGATGCCCAGGCGGTCTAGGGCTGTCGCACGGGGATGGCAGTCGGGGCTCTTTGCTGCTAATCCCATGTATTTTGGGGCACCGCTCTCATGTTGCAAAATGTTTTGAAAAACAGACGGCCTGACCTTTTCCTTCTTGTTGCTGATGATGCAGTAGCACCAGTAGGTGGCGCAAAACTGTGTTTTTCTCATTCACCAGGGTATATGTCTGCTTAATTACAAGCACTCCTTGGATCAGAAACCAAACCGCAAAAGCTTCTGATTTGCCTTTGGTAGTCCTTGGGAACCCTGTGCCTTCCTCTCTCACTGTGCACCACTTCATATATGTATCTGCTTGACAACTTATTTGCCTCTGCACCCATGTCTGTAATGTGGCACAGCCACAGGGCAAAAGCATACACTCATTTGCATGGGCCATGCACCACTGTAAATGAGGAAATGTCCCTTGGAGATCAGGCAGGCACGAAATGTGCATCCAAGTGATTCACACACTCATACTCTTATTCAACTGAGATATAGAAACAGTATTTGCTTCTATTTCTTCATGGGTATAAATCTTGACTTTTTTTTTAACCTAAACCGTTTCCTCCAAAATAGTCTGTCCAATTGACTTAATTTCCAAGTGCCTCACACAGGTTCAGCAAGTTGAGTGAGTGAGCAATTTACTTGTCAGAACAATGTTCGCCAAAAGGCATTTTGGTGCTAGACCTGAAAAGTAAACAACAAGTTAAATCATAAAGACAAAAGATGAGACTTGAAATCCATGTGGAAAGTTGAGTGATGCAAATTACCAAGAACAAAAAAGACTTCTTAGTAATGGCTCTGGCTAACCAACATTCCATCCAAATCACTCCAATTAAATCCTTATTTTTTTAGGGCCACAGTAGATAAAATTTCAAATACCATAGTACAGAAAGACATAAGCTGGTTTTACTGGGAAACAGTGGTACGAATGCAGTTTTTGAATTATACACCTTTTGCATAAACAATACTTAACAATATTTCATTGTCATTTATCACCACGTTTTTTATGCCAGTTCTAGAAGCTCCAGTCCAAATCTTTTTTGTGCTGGTAAAACCCATAGTACAAAAATAAGTCAAAATCCCTATGTTGAGTAAAATGTTTTGCCAGTTTCATGGTATTTAGCCAACAGCACTATATGCACTGGGATATTCAGGCCAATACATTTGAATTGTAATGGTAAAAGTGGAAGACCACAAAGTACTTTGGCCTTTAAAAGGTTCGATTGGCACAAAGCAGCATATGACATGTGGTCACTTGGCAGGAAGGCAGTCTACTCAACCATTGATATTTATAAACACAACTCTGAATTTTATTTCACCATTAAAAAAAAACAAGACATAGAGCAAATATTTACTCTTTCATTAGAATATGCACCTGGGGGACTTAGTGTATCCGATGAGGTTAATACTTTTCCTAAACCTTTTGCGAAACAGGAGCTAAATTATCACAGCTGTTGGGTTATAAACACAAAAAGCTACTATGCCAGCACAGTTGATTATTTTGATTGTAAAATCCAATAGAGCATAAAGAAATGAGTCAAAGTCCAGTAATTTATAGGATTCAAGAATTGCCTTCAACTTAAGAGACATGCACATAACATGAAATAAAAAGTATATAGACTTATGCTGAATTGCTGCTGTATTGACACTGACATTTCCCAGAAAAGAGGCAGGGAGAGAAGAGACTGGGAGGCTGTGGGCATATCTCAGCATAGGTTACCACACATTTTACATGAAATTAAACCATATTGGTATGGTGCAGTGCATTACTATGCATGATACTCTTTTCAGCTATACACCTTTCCAGAATTCAAAGTATAAGACTTGATCTCTTCTGTAGCTTCACAGCACAATCCCCATTTTCTGTGATGCAAACTGCTGCATTATAGCACCTGTCAAAGCTGCACTTGTGGTCATCTTGGATTGGGAGCTCATGAGCACAACAAACATGTCTAGGGACCGGTTTTCTTGGGTAGTAATAAAATGCACTCTCAACAAACAAGGAAGTGTTCCTTAGGCTTTGAAAAGCTTTATTGAACATTTATATAACATCTTCAAATTTATGGGTCAAACATTTTACAGTTCAAATAATGTTACAAGTAATGAGGAGAACAAGTCTAGAAAATTATTTTTTTATAAAATACCTCAAAATCCATGGATACAAACATCAGTGTATAATATACAATTGAATGTACAATATATCTTAGCTTAAAACAGGAAAAACTGAACGTTCAAGGGTGTAGAGGTAGGAAGGAGAAGATAACTAATACAACTTCGCATGTTATTAATAATAAGAGGAACATGCAAAATAATTAAAAATGGATGTAGGGAAAGTAAAGTAATTGTTAATAGTATTGTATACGTGTATTAAAATCAGAATATTTAAATATAAAAAACATATTTTCAAAAGACAGAGAAAAAGGAAAACATCTCAGTGAACTTTATCCACTTCTTCAGAGACATCTTTAAGCTTTGCCAATGTACTAAATTTGTTACAGTATAACATAAAGCCAACATTTTTCTCTTTTTATAGTAAGTGATAGAGGTGTTACACAAGCCCTCTCGAATCCATGATTAAAATATATCGCTACCCACCAAGACATTACATTAACATTGTCTGCATTCTTCCAGTTTGTTGCTATTTGCTCAAAGGTGACTGCTACCAACAGATCAATTAGTTTAGTATTTTGGGGATGTTTGACCCACTCAACAGACAAGCTAACTAAAAACAAATCAGTCAGTTTAAATGTCATATTAACATGAAAAGTTTAATGAATCTGATGTCAGACTTTTACCCAGAAATCATGTATATGAGGACAAATAAATAACATAAGCATTAAGTCTTTTGAACATCTAGAAAAGTCAGTATATTTTCATTCAGCAGCAGTTGATTAACCCACTTGAGACTCCACAGCTTCCAGAAGATTTATCTATTTTTGATTTTAGTACTGTTGTTGTACCATATTAAAGAAAGGATAAAGTCAGTCCTTCCCCCTCCTTTTAGAAAATAAAAGTGGTCCTGAGATCTTACAGGCCAAAGCAATAACTGATAAGGACAAATGAGATTTCTTTGTGAAAGACAATATTTTTGCAAAGTGGAAATGCGATATAAAAGATTTGTCTAATTCAATCCATGATGCCCATATGGGTACATCTTCAAATGTTATCCAATTAGCAGATTGTTGTAACTGAAAACAGTATGCTAATGTCTGCAATTTGGAATTTTACGTTCCGTCCTGTTAACTCATTTTTAACTTTGAGAGAACTAATCTGGATCTCTCCTTATTCCACAAAAAAATTATAAAATAGAATCAACCTTTTTAGAAATGTGAAGAGGAGTCATAGATAACATATATAACAATATTGGTGCTAATATCATTACCTCTTTTTAATTGAATCCAGTCTTTCTCTCCTGGATAAAAACAATGGTTTCCATCTCAAGATCAGCATATCAAATTTCTTAACAATTTTCTCAAAATAAATTGTTATGGCTTCTTTAATGGATTTAGTAAATCCCAATCCAAAATATTTAATCTTGGTGGTGTTCCAAGACAAGCTACAAGAGTCAAATAACTGTTTTATACAAAGCCTATTGAGGTTTAATATTTCAGATTTTTTCAAGTTCAATTTATAGCCTGACCAATCTGAAAAATGATGTGGTCATTTTAAGGATTCAGGTATAGAAACATCAAGATAAGAATTTTAGAGAAGAATAGCATCTGCATATAGAGAAAGTTTGAACTGATTATCACCATATACATGCCCAGAGATATGTACCTTGTGTCTAATTATATGGCTAAAGGGTCAAGGGCAATAATAAAGAGAAGAGGAGATAAAGGACATCCTTGTCACACTCCGCTTCATAAAGGAAAATAGCCAGATAAAATACCATTTGCAAAAATCGCAGCTTTGGGAAGAGTATATAGTAATCGTATAAGATCTAACATCTTAGGCAAAAAAGCCAAATAATGTCAACGTTTAGGAAATAAATTACTAACCTATTCTATCTAATGCTTTCTCAGCATCCTGTGCAATTGCAGCTAGAGGATATGACAGTTCTGAAGCCTTAGCTAAAATATTTTAAAAAGTTCTAGTATTATCAGAGGATAAACAACCTTTTACAAATCCAGACTGTTTTAGCCCAATAAATGGAATGGTAAAATGGGATCAATACACAACGCTGAAATTTGTTTTCAAAATGATATATGAAACATATACCAAAACATTTTAGTCCATATTTTTACCTAATTTTCTATCTTTATTCACTTTAGGAATGAAGATACAGATCATAGCCTCCTGAAAAATTTCCTGACCAGACTTCAAGCTTCCAAAAACTTAAATAATTCCAGGATCTTAGGAAATGTAATCTTTGAAAGAGTGGAATAAAATTCTACTGTGATACCACCAGGTTCCGTAGCTTTCCTTCTTCTAGGAGATAAACGTATTTATTTACTTTATCAAGTAAGATGTCTTTTTCTAGGGAGGTAAAATCTATTTCGGCTATCTGGGGTTTCTTAATATATTTAGGTAATTAGTAATATTAGTATTGAATTAGGTGTGTTCTGGAGTATATAAGTCTACACATTCATCAAAAACGTATTTATCCTTATATAGAGATAAACCTTTCTTTTTATTATAGATTATTTTATTTTTTTTAACTTTATTTATCATTTTAGTGCATTACAGCAATAGAAACATGAGCACTCACTGTCATTGTTACATTTAACTGGAGTATGCAATGATACCGACCAAATATAAGGCAATGTAGCGAAAATCCGATGAAAAGGAAGAAATAGAGTAATGCTGACAAATTCAGTCCCAGTGGAATGTCCGAGTCTCTGAAGGGAGAATGTACGCTTCCCCCAGCCCAGCCCCCTGTCCTACCGCCAAAGAAAAGCAGTTGCCAGCAAATGCATGAAATCAAGACTTTCAACCTTAGCAAAGTGCATATCAACATTCGGAAACGGGTTATTGTGCTGCATACGCCCCTCATCTTACCCCGGCAGGGACTATGCCGCTTTCGAGTTGGAAGGCAGCAGTTTGGCGTGTATTCCCGGTATAAGCCCTGAATAGCCCCCAGATGTCTTTGGGGCGTGAGGAGCGCGGTAATGTAGTGGAATAAACTTCGCTGTTGGTGTTGCAGTATGCTAGGCTATCCAGCCAGCTTTGTAGCGTGGGAACTGTTTTGCGGCCCCAATGCAGTGCGATCTCCCTTTTGGCTAACAGCAAACTAAGCGAGGCAAACCTCCGTATTCCTTTAGGGAAGTTTACCACATAGCCCAGTAATGCGATCTCAGGCATGGGGATGAGAGTCAATTCTGTCATATCTCCCAGTGTCTTGTGTATTGTTTCCCAATATGATTGTATCTTAGGACACGTCCATGTGAGATGGGCGAAATCCGCGTATGGAGCATTGCATTTGCGACAGTTGTGGGGTCTGGCCGGGTCAAGCCTGTGTGATCTGGCCGGGGTGACGTACATTCTGCGCAGAAATTTAAAATGTAACAGTTTGTGTCGGCTATTTAGAGAGACGTCTTTTGTCACGATGCAACATTTGAGCAATTGATCATCTGTGATGGTGTGCCCTAGGTCATCTTCCCATGCTTTGCGAAGCTTGTCGTCTGTGACCGGGATAACGTCTGAGCACGCCCTATAAAGTTTAGATACGAGATGAGTCCCTTTCTGATTCTCAATGATCATGGAGAGTGGAGAGAATGAGTCGGGCTCGATAGGGAAACTGGGCAGGGAGGCCCGCAGCGCTGAACGGATTCGCCCCATTACGAAGCGGTCCATAAACGTGGCGTGGCAGAAGCGTTCCTCGCCCGTCACAGAAAAGACATGTCCATTAGGGAACAGGTCCCCCATTTTGGTGATGCCGAATTTGATCAAGGTGCGTTGCACCAGTTTCTCCCCCGTGATCGGCAGCCAGGGGGCATTGGGGATGGGTAACGCCGAGGAATATAGCATGTCAGTGCCTGTAACGCGTTTTAGTTTTTCCCAAGCCCAGCTGGTGGTGGAAACCGTCTGTATGTCGGCGGGGTCTCTAGGCACGCCTTTAGGCAGCACTGTGGAGAGTCTCTCAGGTAATACAAAATCTGCTTTGGGACGGAGAAATGGGATTCTAGCGTCTGGGTGGAACCAAGCGAAGGCGTAGCTGCATTGGGCCACTATGTAGTATAATTGAAAATCGGGAACGCCAAACCCTCCTCTCTCGTATGGCAATGTCAACACTTGCCATCGCACGCGGGGCTGTTTGCCTCCCCAGATCAACCTGATAAGATGAGAGCGCGATGTTAGAAAGAACCTGTTCGGGAGAGGTATGGGGATGTTATTAAAAAGATATAAAAATTTGGGGAGCATGACCATCTTGATGATGGCTACTCTACCTGCGATGGATAGCGGCAAATGCAGCCATCTCTCCACCTGTGCCTCAAGAGCGGAGATTGCTTGGCCATAATTAAGACGGAGAATGTGTGCTGTGTCTAAGTGAATATGAATGCCCAGATATTTAATGGAATCAGTACACCACTCGAGGGGGAATTCACTTTCCCACTGCAGTGTGCTTGAAGTTAAGGGGAAAATAACTGATTTGCGCCAGTTGATGCCCAGTCCTGAATGCTGTCCAAATCTGGTTATTTCCCTAATGAGTGGTTCAAGATTAATTTGGGGTTCCCGTACATAAAGAATGGTGTCGTCTGCGTATAAGGAGACCAGGAGGTGGCCAGTGTTGAATTGGAGGCCTCTCTGTAGATGTTTTTCTTGAAAGTTTTGGATTAGGGGGTCCATGGCGAGAATGAATAATAAGGGAGACGGGGCAGCCCTGCCGAGTACCGCGGGATAGAGAGAAGGGTCGGGAGAGTGTACCGTTCAGTCGTATTCTAGCTGTGGGGCGACTATACAATAATTCAGTGGTGGCAATAAATCCCTTAGGCATTCCCATGCAGTGCATAACGGATACAAAAAAGGGCCACTCAAGGGAGTCGAATGCCTTTTCCTTGTCTAACAGGATGGCGGCAGCCGGGACCTCAGGGTTAATCCTATGTAAAATTGAGAATAGCGTCCGAAGATTTAGTGAGGTTGACCGATGAGGGACAAAGCCTGACTGCGCCGGGGAAATAATAAATTCCATCAGGAGAGATAGGCGCATTGCAAGAACCTTGGCGAGAACTTTATAGTCTAGGTTTAGTAAGGACAGTGGTCGGTATGACCCACATAGAGACGGGTCCCTGCCAGGCTTGGGGAGGAGAATAATGACTGCTTCACGAAGGGTAGGGGGTAGGTTTTGCTTTTCGAGGGCTTCTGCGTACACTTCAATCAATTGAGGCGCCAACAGGTCTTTATATGATTTATAAAAGTCCCCTGTAAAGCCGTCCAGGCCGGGGGCCGAGGAGCCTCTGAGGGCCGAGATGGCATTAACGACTTCGTCCCCAGTGATCGGTTCGGCCAAAAAGTCCTGCATGTGTTTTTCCAAATAGACCAAAGCGATTTCAGACAGATAGGCTTCCTGAGCAGTGAGGTCGTGCCCCACCCCGGATGTGTACAGAGAGGTGTAATAGTCCAGGAGTTCATTGCGAATCTCCGAGGTGTCAGTGAGGATCTGGTCAGAGGGAGATCTCAATTTGGTGATATAAGCTTTACTGTACGGAGGGCGAAGCATCTGTGCAAGCACTCGGCCCGGACGCTCCCCTTCACCATAGCGACGTGCCGTGCTATATTTACTCAAAAATAGAATCTCGCGGTCTGCGGATTCCCTATATTCAGTGAGGAGCGCTAATCGGCGCTTGGCTATTTCTGGGTCGGAGCTGTGTGATGTGTCACTATTGATGTCCCTCAGATCGCGCTCCAGGTGTGAGAGCGTCGTCCGAAGATCCTTTAGCACCCCGGCATGTTTGGCAATGCACACTCCTCTTATGTATGCCTTGAACCCTTCCCCTAGGACTGCCCATGAGTCTACCGAGCCAGTATTGATGGCAAAGTATTCCTCAATAGCCTTGTGTACCTCGGAATAGAAAAGGTCGTCATTTAGGGCCCGGCCAGGGAATCGCCACTGTCGCTCATACCCATCTGGTCTGGGCACCTCAAGTCGAAGTTGAACTGGGGAATGGTCGGAATATGTTCTCTGGAAAGTCGCAATTGATTGGTACCAGCATGAGACACCTGGAGAAATGAGCCAGTAAACTGTCCTTGTCCAGGTGTTATGTTGGCCGGAATAATGCGTGTATTCAGTGGTGGAAGGGTTACGTTTGCGCCAGATGTCAAGAAGCGGCAGTTGTTCACAAAGATCTAGAAGTGCCCGGTGCGCACGAGGTTTTATGCTAGGAGATTGGGTGGTGCTGTCTAGTGCGGGGTTAAGGAGCAAGTTGAAATCGCCCCCTGCTATCAATAAATCATAATCTAACATAGCGAGCTGAGAGTGTAGGGAATGAAAAAATTCAGGGGAGTCAGTGTTTGGGGCATATACGCATACCAGGGCGATGTTGTGACCCATTAATGACCCTGTGACAATTGTGTATCTACCCTCGCTATCCCCAGTCGTGGAGTGGAGACTGAAGGGGACCCTTTTGTGGAGAAGTATTGCTGTGCCGCGGGAATAATTGCTGTAATTGGAAAAATATCTGTGTGCACCCCAGCTAGAGGCGAAGCGTGCGGGATCAGATTTGGGCAAGTGAGTCTCCTGCAAAAAAACAATGTCAATTTTGTGACGTAACAGATAATGTACGACATGTCTCCTCTTACGGTTATCATTAAGGCCTCTGACATTTCAGGATAGTAGGGACAACCCACAGGGACCGCTAACATTGCCTAGCTGGGCCATCTAACGGTCCTGATGGCTATGGCCAGTGTAGGCCATTGTTGATAAATGTGAAATTGGACAGTGAGCACAACAGTAAATAACTCAACATATCTGTGCAAGGAAAATTCTCACCCACCCTCACCACAAAAAAGGCGAGGCAGAAACCCCCGCATACAACAGGACATGATATACCAAGCAACTTTAAGCAGTAATGAGAAAACCCTGAAACGGTATATCCATATCGCTAGAAACAGACCAATGGTGTACACCATGAGGGGCGGCAACGCCACGCCAGTCGACCAGCCATCTGAAACATTTCGTACAGTCAAATACTATTATCCCCAGCCAGCTTACTTAACAAAGAAGCAACGAACAGTTCAATAAAGTCAGCCAGTGCCTGTGTTTGAGAAGAGGTCCATGCTTGCATTGGAGCCGCTGCACGGGGAAAAGGATCTGGTGCCATCCGCAATCATCTGGTTGTTGTTTTGCCTGTGTGCTTGGCAGAATTCTTGTGCCTCCGTGGGGCTATCGAAGATGCGGGTCCGGCCATTGACATCCACTCGCAGTCTAGCAGGGTATAGCATGCCGTATTTCAGACCCAAGTTCCGTAGGGTGGCCTTGACCCCGTTATATTTCCAACGGGCTTCTTGTACCATGATTGTGAAATCCGGGTATAGCGCTAGTTTAGAGCCCTGCCATGTGGTGTCCCCGCGTTCCCTGGCGAGGCGTAGTGCAGTGTCCCAGTCTCTGAAGTTCATGAGATGTGCAATGATAGGTCTCGGAGGGAGGCCCGGGTTGGGTTGCGGGCCCAGTTTGCGGTGGGCGCGCTCCACCACAAACCCTGGGGTAAAGGACTCCCTCCCGAAGATGTCTGCAAGCAAGGACTCCACAAAGAGGTCGAGGCGGCCCGTGGCGGTGGTCTCCGGCACCCCTAGAATGCGGATGTTGTTCCGTCGGCAGCGGGCTTCGAGGTCCTCGTTCTTAATCGCCACGTCTTTAAGGATGCGTTCCACTCGTTCTAGGCGTTTGAGGGACTGCGCAGTGCCGTCTTCGATGTCGGAGATGCGCGCCTCCACCACGTCGAGGCGCCGGTCGTGGACTTGGATCTTGGCCCCCATACTCTCCAGACTCTTGTCCAGGGCATCAAATCGCTCATCTAGCTCCCTGAAACCAGCCCTCATCTCGTGTAGTAGGGACGCGGATGGAGCGGCTGGATCATCGCCATGTTCTGTGCCCTGTCCACCCTCCGCCATGTTGGAGCTGCCCTCTGGGGTTTTGTCAGCCAGCTTTTCAAATGGGAGAGTTCTTTGCTTAGGGTCTTTGCGGCCCATGCCGCTGTGCAGCAATGCGAGAGGGGGAGGTGACAAAAAGCAACCACCTTGATGTCTAGTAGTAGAATGGTCAGCTCGAACCTTCAACTGACGGGTAAAAAATGAGAGGCGAGGCAGGGCCAGGGCGCATATGTACCAGATGGTGTATTCCCTTGAGTAGCCAGATATAGGGAATGTAGTGTGTCCTGGAAGGGCGAGCACGGAGACTGGTGCCCCGGAGTGTGCGTCTTTATCTAGGCGTACTCACTAACCACAAGGAGTGGGAAGTTCTCATGAGAAGGCTCGGAGGTAGGAAGTGTGGGGGCCTCAGGGGAGTGCGCCGATGCCCAGGCGCAAGGATCAAATTGCTGCCAGCGCTGTGTGATGATGCGCTGTGAGCGAGGCGGCTGTGGGCCCTGTGCCGCAGCCGATCATTGGAGCGGTGTGCAAGGCGTTTAGGAGCTGCGT
This sequence comes from Calotriton arnoldi, assembly GCA_963921515.1. Classification (NCBI taxonomy): domain Eukaryota; kingdom Metazoa; phylum Chordata; class Amphibia; order Caudata; family Salamandridae; genus Calotriton; species Calotriton arnoldi. The sequence goes on along the minus strand of CAWUFW010000376.1, from coordinate 1,230,352 downwards.
TGTCAGGAGGCCGGGCGGAGTATCGAGTGCGCAGGAAGAGGCAACTGGGCGCAGGGATCTTTGATTCCACCCACGCCTGCAGTGACCGGGTGGTCGCCTCCCAGACCCACCCGCGGGCCCTGTCCCCGCGGGGCCTCAGGGAGAAGGCAGGAATTAGCGGAGCGAACCAGGAGCAGTCGAACGCGACCACGCCCCGGTGGGGGTAGGAGGTAAGGTGGGGGGAGGCGTACGCGGCTGTGGACCCGCGCCCGGTGCACTTACCTCCGTTATAATTAAGCGCTGCAAGCAGGCTCCGATTTTCGGCCGCACCTCCCTCTCAGCTGCGTGCCATGGATAGGGCCTCCAGTCACGGCCGATGCTTGCTCCGTCCCAGACCTCTCCGGATGTCGGGCAACCAGCTCAGGCAGCACGGATCTGCGATGGGATGGAATCGCTGAGCGCAGCACTCGTTGGGCAAGCCGATGGTGTCAGGCTGAATACAGTTCAGGCCGCATATGTGGGGGAAATTGCTGCTGTGCTGGTGGCGACTGGCGGAGCTTCAATGCCGCGCGGCCATCTTGGTCGGCGGCTTGGCCACGCCCCCTTTTTTATTATAGATTTAACTTTAGTTTTCTCTTTCATAACTTTCAAATAATTCACCAGCAGCTTCCTCGATTTATTGTGTTCCCCATAATGCCAAGTGTTTCCTTTTAACAAATAGTAGAGGCACTCTCAATAGAGATTTTATTATAGTATAATTTAGCTTTGCTTCATTCATTCATCGAAACCTTAGATTTTGAGCTATAATATAAAATATTTGGGTTTTTAAAACTGTTCAAAAGTGCACAGGATTCTTTTTCTGCCTTCTTTCTTTTATTAGATACATCTTCAATAATAAACCTTGTACTGTTGCCTTAAAAGTATCCCTGTTGACATGAATATAAGAATCCTGGGGATTATTAAACATAAAGAATTCATCAAATTTGGTATTGAAAGATGGGTCTAATAATAGTGAGTTACTAAATCACTACCTTCTAGGATGAGCTTGAAATGGAAGTAAATAGAAGTCTGTCTCTGTCACTTCTGGAACCGTACAGAGTCAATAAGGAGCTGCATGGCACCACCTTTCAGTGCACAGAAGCATTGCTCAAGAAAGATTTTCAGGATCCAGTCTGATGCCTGGGGAGTATGCTAATGTGAGGAATCTGTAGTTGGATTGATTATCCATTTCAAAGAGCATTACCTAAGGTAAGTAACTTGCTTTTTAGATCTCAAGGTTGGACAAGCGTAGCAAGGAGTTTTCAGGGTTTTTAAAGGTATATATATGTATATATATATATCGACCAAAATCCCAACTTCACCATGAAAAAGGGAGCACGCACACGAGAATTCATAATTCAGCCAGTATAATGAGGTGAGGTCCCACCAGACCCGGCAGTAAAGTCACTGAGACGCGTTTCGCCTGCGCACAGCCTTTCTCAATCAATGAGTCACCAAATTGAACACTGCTTTAAAAACCATCCTGATCATAAACATAGAAACAGTACTTTCTCCGATTTCACCGAGTAATAATGAGCAGGAAATGCACAAATATATACATTGCAATCGCGCGCGCAAACCACATTTGGCATTGCATATATATTGATACTAATCTCAAGCCACAGTGACCTATGAGTATAATATCATTGCATATCGCGCTGCGCGATTACATTAAAATAAAACATCAGTCCTGCCAAAACATTAATGTCCAATTGATCTATGCATATAAAAACGGAGAAATCGGTAGTCACAGTCTGTTTGTTTGGGGTGTTCCAGCATGATTAAAAAGTTATTAACTAATGTTCGCGCCCCTTCAACTGAATGTTCCTGTCACGTGCATCAGTCCACGTAAACACAAATTACAGGTTACACAACACCACTCAGTTCATGTACGTTTATGAGAGAGATGGATTAAAATTTCACAGTTTCAGTACTTCCGTTGAGTACCGCAGGCTCTAAACACTTGATCTGATTGTCTGGCTCGGTACTACTGTCGGTACAAGGTTCAAACATGTGATCTCATTGGTCGGATGCAACATGAAGAGAAAGAAGCGGCTGCCATTTTATGACTCGGGGACTCTGTCCTTATGCCATAAAAAAACAAATGAAAATATATAATAAAATGGCAAGGCAAGCTGACACACGGGCCATTGTGTGGGAGTGGGGAGTTGGCTGAAGGCAGTGCGTGGCGGGAGTTGACCACCCCATGAGCGGTGGTGTTGGGCACAGGGCCAGGCGTGACCTGGCAATCCGGTTGGCTGCGAGTCATTGTTAATGCGTATGAAGGTAAACAATGCCAAGGGTGCTGTAAGACCATACTAACGACAATAAAGAATTATGCATGTATTGATAAACTAACATAACGTATGAAACTGGACTGCTGATATCCCTCCGGCCAGCAAAATTGCCTTTCTTGAAGCTCTCTCTTTGTTGTGAAAAGAACACGAGAAAGTGGCAGATAGCCTAGCTAGAGATAATTTTTTAAGGGTGATCTTCACCCCCCACTAAAAGTCAGCCCTCATTGTCAATTTTTGCTAAGGTTATTGTGTCTCAGATAATAGAGGATATTTATTTGGAGGCGGTGCACAGTTCGGTGTAAAAGATTTATTAGCCCAATCTACTAGGGAAGATTCCGGCACACGTGTACGCTAAAAATCACTTTCCACCGCCACGCTACTTCTATTTATATTGCTTTCCTTAAGATTCTACTCTCTTGCTTTCAGGTATCTTTTTGTTTTGTATTTCATGCATGAGACACTTGATCTAGATTTATGAACCATGGAGCCGAGTATGTCGCTTATAGGGAAACAACTGAACTTAAATGTACATCTGACTGTTGTCTCAGCCACAGTAAATTAAAAGACTGCTCTAAATAATATTTCTGTGCCTTGAACCTATGGGATTTATGACTTGTTAACGAAATTGTACTTTAAACCGTTATAGTTTTTCATGTAACTTGAAAACAATAGTAATTTGTTTAAAAAAAAAACTAAATTATAAAAAGTACCTCCAAAGTGCAATAGCCTTCTAGACGTGTGGACCAAAAGCTAATATAGCACGACCTAGGTAGCTTTATTCTGGTGTGTAAGTATTTTCACACATTATGCCTTTGGCAAAAAAATAAGATACCGAGGTCATGAGAACGTTTCAGGCTGCAGGTCAGTGATGCTCTTACCAGTGATGCACAAAGTTAACTACGTTTTTTTTTTTAAATAGCGGTGAGAATCTTGCAAAAGGTATGTTTGGCTGGAGAAAAAAACTAGCAAAATAGAATGAAGATTATTTTTGAATAAAGATTATTTATATAGCGCTCTCTGCTCCAAGAGTGTCCCGGCGCTCAGCATCCTAGGTAGAAACAGAAGAACAGAACCCAGCCAGCAACCCCATTCCCTAGAGACTAAAGAGGGACGTATTGGAATTCTTAAAATGTGCTTCTTCTGTCGATAATCTGAGATGGCCAGGCAGCTGGTTCCACTTACCTGCAGCAAAGACCGTAAAGCAGGAGCCTCCTCTCTGTTGCTTTTTAAAGCGGGGTACTGTTAACAGCCCAGCCTAACTAGCGCGCAGCATTCTCCCTGGACTTCATACATGGATCCTCTCATTCAGATACAAAGGGCCCTTACTGTGGAGGGCTTGGTGTGTCAAGGTTAGCGCGTTGAACATTGTACGCCTCCGCACTGGAAGCCAATGAAGCTGCTCACGAAGAGGCGAAAGAGGCGAAACAGACGAGCGCTTAGGTAGCTTGAGCAATAAGCGTAGTCCAGCCGTGACAATATCAAAGCCCTAACCACTGTGACCTGAGCTTCCTGAGGAATCAGGTTCAGAAATCTTTTAAGCAAAGACAGGATTTTACCACCAATGAAACCTGGGAGTTAAAGGAGAGATTTGATTAACATGTCTTTGAGATTGTTGCAGCAAAAATCTCTACCAAAGACTTTTTCTTGGCTCAGTTGTGCGATAGTTCCAAACTTCGCAACATAATGAAATTGTTAAATTTGCCATCTTTGTCAACTATCTTCCACACATAACAATTTTGTTCACTGCTATGTTTTTTTAATCTGTCTGTTGGTTTTTACATGTTCAGCAGTGAGTGACTCGGTTAGCAGTTTTACATAATCCTCATATTATTACACACATAAATCGTTTATCCCATTAATGTTGCAGGCACCATCTCATTCCTTGCTGTGTAAACCAGTCATTCATTTACATGCTTCTTCACTGCTATTTAACACCACATTGGTCAAAGGACTACAAATGGTGTGACCCTCAGGCCGAATACATTTATTTTGAGTTCTGTTAGAAAAGCTCACACACACATATCATAGGCGAGACTTTTTTCTTACCCCCAATCAACAATCGAAGAAAGATACCTATTCAAAATGCTCGATCCGATTTACAAATCTGTAATTAATCCAATAATGTTGCAACTTGTTCCCTCTCAACCCGCTTCACAGTTCATTCCCACACTAAGTTTTCTCCATCACTCCAATAAACTACTAACCAATCATTGCCCTCCTTTGGCAGCCAGCAGGGTCGTACTGGGACAGAAAATAGCCCAGTGCCAAAATAAAAGTGGCCCCCATTAGCAAATCAGATAGCTCAAAAAAATGGTCCACATTTGCTAATCAGGGCAGTTTTGAACTTGTAAAGAAAGCCACAATGTATGTGTTTTGCAAGGTATGGCAGACTGCACATATCTGTGCTTGCTGCAGACAATGTTTCAGGTAATATCAGAGAAATCAACAGTAAAAAAACGCCTTACCAGACCATAAACCGGCCCACAAACAGACATTAAAACGGCCCACACACTGACCTGTCAGACCAGTCCTTCAGGGATCGCCAGATTGCCCTATTAGCCAGTTCGACCCTGGCAACCAAAGAATTTCTGTTGATGCAATTTCCTCAGCTGGTTGCTTCCACCACCCCTCCTCCATAGCCAACCCCCCTTCCCACACACACATACAACCCCTATCTCCAGACCTTCTGTATTTCCAGAAAAGCTTGAAAACCCAGTTGTGTGAGCAAGCTTTTGTGTTATCACCAGACCAGTTGTCACTGGTCTGAAGTTGGCTTGAGGCTCCAGCCCTTTTTCTTCACTAAGGACGCTCAGCAAGGTTTTTTTTTGTTTGTTTTATTGTCCTCATTCGCCTCCGACTACATTGAACAAACCGTCTGTCCGTACCCTTACTCAACGATCTGAGGAGACATAGGCTTTTTGATGGAATCTCTCGGTGCCTTCAGCCTGTAAGGGTACATTGTCAGACCTGAATGTTACTTCCCCTCAAAAAGGGGAGAGGTTTCACTCCAGCTAGGTCCGCAAGAACCTGATGGACCCTTTCGATGACACGGGGAAGCCCGACATGGTCCAAGGAGTAACCAAGAGGCATAATCATAGGACCCGCCCTTTGTTCAAGTATAAATAAAGCAAGAGAACATAAATAGAGAATACTTTCATTCTTGGCTTACTTCCATTGGAGCAGCAGATCCCAGTATGCAATCTTTTTCTTACTGCAGGCTCTGGACAAGTCTAGCTTAGATACTTCATATAGTGAGGTCAGCCATTCTGAATACATGGGGGGGCTGGATCTACCCAATGCTTACAAATTTGCCTCCTGGCCAGTAGTATCGAATAAAATAGGAGAGATCTGGCTGGGCCTACAATGTGACTATTAAGTCCAAAGATTATCAAGGTCAGGTCGATTTGAATTGGTGCTCTCAGGATGTTCTCCAGCGTTTTACGTATTTCTTCCCAGAATGAGGCAATAGCGGGGCAGTCTTTGAACATATGTGTGTCTGAGGCTTCAGCCAACCCACACTTCTTGCAGATTACTTGAGACCCATTTAAGAATTTGGATAACCTAAGAGGTGATAGATAAGCTCTGTGCACAGTGAATAGATGGTTCCTCTACAGCCAAGCAGGTTTAATTATGCTAAAAAGAGTTTTAAATGACTCCTGCCATAAGAGATCACACTGTGCATTTGAAATCTGCTCACCCCATGTCTCATTTGCAAGTTTAAATTCGCTATCCACTGCCTCTTCTATAGCCCAATACCAATGTGAAACCTCTTTCTTCCCCGCTGGCCTCTCAACTAACTGTTGCTCGAGACTGTTGCCCCCGCCTATAGGTTTTTTCTGTCTTAGCTGGGATTGTACCCAGCTCTGTAACTGGATATACTTAAATCTTGAGAGACCCCTGCCCACTCTATTTCTTAGATCTTCCCATGAGATAAGTGTTTCCTCACTAACAAGATCTCCCCATACTTTTAGCCCTGCTTCTTTAAGTGGTACAGCCAACCTGTCCTGGAGGCATTCCGGCAAGTCCGGTGAATCCCAAAGTGGCGCTAGGTTTGAAAAATAGTTAAGGCCCACCAAATTTTTTAATCTTGCCCATATTCTGGCGAATGCCTGGAAGACCTTAAGTTTGACCTTCTTAAAGAATTTTAAACATGAATCCCTCTTCCGGTAAACCAGCCCCTCTTAACATGGCCAGAAACATGTCTCCTCCCCCAGTGCTAACAGGAATTTTTAATAGCATCCGGGAGTGTGAGAGCTGAAACGCCCAGGCATAATACTGTAGGTCAGGTAGCGCGAGACCCCCTTTCTCTCTCCTGCGCCTTAGTTTTTTCCAAGCTATTCTGGTAGATCTATATACCCAGATAAAGGAGTTTACTTCCTGCTGGAATCTATCGATGGTACGTTTGTCAAAATGTAGAGAAAGGTGATCTTAGGTAAAATCGTCATCTTAACCAAATTCACCCTACCCAATATGGATAAAGGGAGGTGGGCCCATGACTTCATTTGTTTGTGACATTCCCTTAGGACTCACGCTAAGTTGATTTCTGCAATTTTATCTATGTCTTGAACAATTCTGACCCCTAAATAACGCATGCTGGGGCTGACCTGGTGTTGAGATTCCTTAATATTCCAAGTCATAATCTCGGTCTTCCCAGCATTTACCTCATATCCCGAGACCTGCCCAAATTCTTCTGCCAATCTAATGACTGCCGGAAAGGATGTATCCAAATCTGCCGAAAGTATCAGGATATCATCCGCATACAGAGCCACCCTCCTCTCCCAATCCCCGTGTCTAAAAGACTCGATACTAAGATCTTCTCTGAGTCTTTGCGCAAAAGGCTCTATATACATATTGAAAAGTAGGGGGGAGAGGGGGCAGCCCTGTCGAGTTCCCCTGGTTATCCTGAGTGCTTTAGTCAGACTTCCATTGACCAACAGGCTGGCCGACGGTGCTTGATATAGCAGCTGGATGGTACGACAAAACTTATCTCCCAAGTTGAATCTTGCCATGGCTTCCGACAGGTAAACCCAGTTCACCCTATCAAAAGCCTTGGTGGCGTCCAGAGTTAAGGCCGCAAGAGGAAGTGAATAGGTGGAAGCGATATCTATTGCACCGACCAGATCGTATGTGAGGTCTGCTAATTGTCTCCCTTTCACAAACCCTTTTTGAGCTGGGTGAAGGATGTCATTCGCCACCATCCCCAGCCTGGTTGCTAAAATGGAAGCAAAGAATTTATAATCGGCATTTAAAAGCGATATGGGTCGATATGACCCACAGCTAGCTGGATTTTTACCGGGCTTCAGGATCAGGACTACTGTAGCGTCATTCCAAGATCCAGGTGGGCTAATTCCCTCTAGTAGTATCTTATTGAATAGTTGAGTTAACACCTGAATTATGACCTCCCCCAGGGATCTATATAATTCAGCTGGTAGCCCGTCAGGTCCGGCAGCTTTACCCCTTTTACATCCCGCCATAGCCTTCCTCACTTCCTCCTGCGTAATGGCTTGCTCTAGATCTTTCTGTTGCTTAGAACTAATAGGTGTTATTGTAGTCCCATCCAGCCATTCCTTAACCTTAGGTCTATCTTCTACGCAGGTCTCTTTGTATATATCTTGGAAATATTCAAAGAAGGCCTCACCTATGCCTTCGTCCGAGGATAAGGAGACTGCACTGTTTCCCACGGTGATTTCTTTTATATGGTCTCGGAGCTGGTCTGCTTTAATTTTCCACGAAAGTAACTTTCCTGCTCCTTCCCCATACTCAAAGTGGGCGATCTTACTTGCCTCCCATCTACGCATGAGCCTCGTTTGGAGAATGCCCTCCAGCTGTTCTTTTAATTCTGTTAGCTTATCCAAGTCTTCCTTCAAGCCCATACCGGCCTGGCTATTCAGTTTTGCCTCCGTTTCCCTCATTTCTGCCTCCAAGGCTGAAGTCACTTCCCTATACTTTTTGCTCCTATAGCTCGATCTGTTGGTGATGATACCCTCAAAAAGCTTTGAGGGTATCCCAGACCATAGTAATGTCTGCTGTACCTAAATTATTCACTAAGAATAGGTCCGTCTCACTAGAGAAAAAAGCCATCTCTTCCTCTTCAAGTAGTAATGATCGATCAAAGCACCAAACTCTAGTCTGCTGTGGCTGTACCCAATCAAGGGCTAACAAAATGCCTGAGTGGTCCAACAGATGTGCTGGCAGATATTTTATATCTTTAACTCTATCCCTGAGACTATAGCTGAGCAAAATGTAGTCTATTCTTGACTTATGTTTATACTTAAAATTTCTGTAAGATACCCCCAATTGCTGACCTGACCTTTCCCTCCATATATCGCAGAGGCCCGTTTGGGACATCATTGTCAGGAGAAACGCCCTAGATCTTGAGGGGACTGCCGCTCTGCTGTTTGAGGATTTATCCAGTTTAGGGTTAAGAACGATATTATAATCACCTGCCCATATCACTGGCTCTGGAAAATCCAGAAGGTGTGAAAAGATAGATTTAAGAAAAGAAGGGTCATCCTGGTTCGGGCCGTAATACCCAACCAAAGTAAAAAGGACGCCCATTAGAGTAATCTTCAATATCAACCACCTGCCACCTGGATCTTCTCTATGTTGTATAATCTGGGCCTTGGCTTGCTTTTTGAAGAGAATCAGCACCCCCCTAATATTAGCCGTCTGGTCGGTACAGATAACAGAGTCCACCCATTTCTGAGTCTTAAGAATTTCTTTCGTCTCTGCCTTGAGAAGATGAGTCTCCTGAATGACAATGACCTGCGCTGGGGAATCTCTCAGATATTGCAGGATTCTAGCTCTTCTTGACCTCACGCGCATGCCATTGACATTCCAGGACAGTATCTGAAGTATTATCATGTTATTTTAAGTTTAAAACTTCCAGCCCACACTGAACCAAGGCAGAGGCAGCATCCGACTCTTCGTGTTCAACTGGAGCTATCCAAACTGAATCTATCAGGTCTAACATATCTGAGGCGAATGAGGTTATTTTATTTTTTATATCCTGTGCTCCCCAACCCCCCTCCCATCCCTATCACCCCCCTGGGAGAACCCTTCCCCCATATATCTGGACCGATGTTGTCCAGGTGTTGCGTCCAAGAACTACTACCCCCCCTATCCCTATTGTGACTGTATGTTACAAAAAAGAATTAAAGCTGGTCAAGGTTTAGCCCATCCCAAACAAAAGAAAAAACTAAGTAAGTGTTATAAAAGACAGTAGTTGTGCACCCTACGCAGCCTGAGGATCCTCCTATATTTTCACTACATTCTTCATTCCTTCTACCTCAAATTATTTGTGCAGAGTGTAAGCGCATATATCCCAGCAGTTCAATGCTTAAGTGTGATATAGACAGATATTTACAAAGTGCTGCCCTGCACTGCACTACACTACACTAAAAGAAGAAAGAAGAAAAAGGGAAGCTTCCGCTAGAGAACTATGGGGCCTCCTTGCTCATGGTATCAAGCAGTTCATCTGCCTCCTGGACTGATCTGATGTTTTGCATTTTGTTATTATACATGACTTTTAAGAAGGCAGGAAATGTGAGTTGTACTACTGCGCCGATCTTCTTGAAATTGTCCATCATTCTGCCGAGTTCCCACTGCCTTTCTAGGGTAGCTTTAGAGAGATCCGAGCGGACTTCAAAGGAGAAGTCCCTACTCCTTAACGTTTTTGCCTTTAAAGCCAAGTTCAAAATCTTTTCTTTTACAGAGTAAGTAAGGAAATTGATAAGAATTTTCCTTGGCTTTGCCCTATTTGGGTTCAGACGAAACGGATCCCTATGAATTCTTTGAATGTTTTTTTCTATGAACTCTGTTGACTCTTCAAGTGGCAGGACTTCCTTAATCAACGAGACAATGAATGTCTTAAGATCTGACCCTTCCTTTCTTTCTGGAACATTCATAACACGGAGGTTATTTCTACGGGAGTTGTTTTCCAGCATCTCCATTCTGTCCCGAAGAACAGCTTCCCCTCTTTGAAGGTCCTGGATCTTTGACTCTGCTGTCCCTAGATTAGCTTTAAGATCTTCCACAGATCTTTCTAGGGACTCAGTCCTGGAATTTAGGAGATCCACCTTCTTCTCTAAATTCTTGCATGAACTCCTTATCTCGCCTTGATTGGCGGCTGATACGGCGAAACCTTTCTTGATATCCTCCGTCAATGAGGCAAACAGAGCTTCCATCGAGACCAATGAGGGCCCAGTCTGCCCTTGAGACTTATGGCCTGACTCACCCCCTCCGCTGATTTGACTGGCGGCTTCAGCCTGGCTCTGGACGGCTAACTCTACCTCTTCTCCCAACGAGGACTCAGGCAGGTGTTCAGCCATTAAAGTAGATATAACGTTCTGACTAAGAAGGTCCCCCGCAGGCTCCATATTATCTCGAGATACACTGGATTTGGAGCAAGTATCGGCGTCCTCTCTGAGGTCCTCCCCCTGTTTAGTAATGATCAAGACCTCAGGTTGTACCCAAAAAAAGGACCGCAATGAAGGGGTGACTTTGACTTTACTGTACGAGGAGATGCCTTTATTCCTCCCCCCTTTTATACTCCTTCCCATAACCTGATAATTCTGGAGAGCCGAACAATCACTGGAGGTGACCTTATTATTAGAGCCTTCCAAGGCCTGTTCCTCCTCTAGCTGTCCCCCTTGTTTCGCAATATCCTTATCCTTAGCTTTTGCCTTACTATAGCCAGATGCACCCCCGTGCTTCCTACCTTTTTTCCCACCTCTCTTTATGCCTGCTTTCGGGGTTCTTGCCACCCCCCCCCACCGTTGCCTGTGTTGCGGGGCAGACCTGCGCCTCCTGGGCACTCGTGTTCTCCTGCGGGTGTATTAGGAGTTTCTCCGCAACTTGAGCTAGGGATGATTCCCCCCTACTGCCCGACTTCAGGCCAACCAAGAGAGGGGAAGTGCCCGGGGCAAACAAAGCCGCAGGCTCCTCCGGAGCGGCACCAAGCTCTCCCCCAGCCCGACTAGAGGCTGCCGCGTCGAAAAACCGGCTGATGCTGGCGCTGGCACTGCCGACCTGGAGGAGTCCGCGGGCTGCCGCTCTGCGGCCGCGCCTCAGCTCCAGGGCGGCCCCGTACCAGCGAGGAAGGCAGGGCAGACTGAGGATGCCGGGAGACCCAGCAGACATCCACTACGCCCTCCGCCAAATCCTGGCACACAGCGGCAGCAAACGAAGGAAAACCGTGAAGAGAGATCTCCGGGAGGCCCCCGGAGAAGGACTTCAAGCCAAATGCCAGGTGAAATTACCCATTAGGGATAGGGATAGGGATAGATACTCCGGACGCGAGCGGCTGCTCAGCTAGCAGACGCCATGTTCTCCTCACGCTCAGCAAGGTTGAAACCAGTCTGCAGCTGCTTGTATTACCTTCCAGAGGCAAGGTTGCCAGGCAAATTCGGCTGATGAGTTTCTTTTGAAACAGAAAAAAGGCTGATTAGTACACCGTTGCTCCTGTCCGTAGTAGTAGAGTGAGCAAAAAACGATAGACTGGAATGTGATCTAAAAGAAATACCTCTGTCTGAGATTAAATGAGATGTCTACCCATCACATTTTTATTTTTAAGGAATAAGCTGCACCTCAGAATTCTCACCAAAAATGAATGGATAAAATAAATGGGCAGGACTGCTTCATCTTCAGGACATCAGCTTGAGAAACCTTGCAGGGTTTGGTTGGAATCCTCAAAGAATCCCATAAATCATTGTTTTAGGCGTGGACACACTTTTCCAAGCAGCAGAATAACCTGACCTTTCTTTAATGCTTAGCTTAGGAGAGAGGCTGCAAGTCCTCTAAGCAGATTTGATTATACGAGTATAACATTAATTAAGCAAAGAAATTGGAAAAGGCAAGAAACTGAAAGTCATAATGGATCGGATTTATTGAAGTAACTCACACAGTAGTGTTTAGCTTTTAGGCTGGAGTGTGACAAGAAGAGGGTAAGCTTCATTATAGCTATATGGCAAAACAGTCAACTGGAGCATGAAGGGCAGGTGAATTTTGATGTATCTCTGGCCTTTTCTGTGGCCAACCCTACTCTGCCCTTATCCTTCCTCTAGCTGTCTGTTTGCTCATACCTAGGAGACGTGCCTCGCAAATGTCGACGCTTGCTTCGTGTGACGACATTACTGAAGATGCCCATGCCAAGGAACCCAGTCGATACTGGACATAGTCTAGCTACAAAGACATCCAAATAAGGGTGAAACCAGATTACAATGCAAAGATAAGGAATGCAATAAGAAATGTTAAAACTGGGATTTTCTCTAGAAACCTTCAATTTATAGTCTGAGCACAAAAAATGCACATTAAAATTGGAGCAAGAAACAGGAAGAACATTACAAGTGTAAAATATCTCCAAAATGATCCAAGTCAGAGAACCATTGGATTCACTGAGCTGAATTCTCGCTTCAATGTACGCGTGAGTTGTACGTAAGATTTTTTTCTCCAGTAGGTCCTGTTATAGCCATTAGTGAAGGCAATTGGAAAACCCTTAAAACCAGTGCACACACAAGTGTGATCATCTCTATGAACCTAGAGCCTAACAGAATACACTTGCTTTAAGACGAGAGACTGGTAGTATATGTGAAGGATTAATAATATGTAACACCCCTGCTTCTGGCGATCTTTATAAAAAACGAAAAATATCATGTTCTTCACGTGTATTACACGCAACAAAATGCAGATAGCCCTTTTCGAGGCTAGAAGGGGAACCTATGTCAGGGCAGACGTTACTAAGCCTTCACTGCCACAAGAACACACGCACATACATGCCGTCCTATAAAGATCGCCTGTTCTTCCTCCTGAGGTGAGCTGCTCACCTACTTGGCCTGGGAGACTCCAAACTTCTTCCCCAGTCTTATGACAAATTTTTCAGAAAAACCTTCTGAAACCTAAAAATGGATTTGCAGTCAGCACACCCAGTTTTGTCTGATGCACAATGAGAAAACTCTAAAATAGAGACTCAAGGTTGAGGTGAGTATGTTAGATTATGCCATCTGGCCTTCACCTGAGTCTAACAAAGGACCAGCATCCCTGTTAGGAAATTGGCACTTTCAAACACTACTATTCTGTGCCTGGTGATTTTATGTTTTTAATGTTGGGCACGTGCGGCTGACGGAAGAACTGTGTGCCAGCTCATTGTAAGATTGTACTACAGCTGGATGTGGCTTGTGGGAACAATAACCAGAAGTAGTCGCACACAGAAGGTGGGTCAGAATGAGAGACAAGTATGATCATTCTCATTGTGTGTAGCTCTGCAGCCCCCTATGACTGACTACAGGCAATATCTGTGAGTGAACATCAGGAGAAGCCACACACATTATTAGCGATGAGTGGGTCGGCCCTAGGTGGCTGCAGGAGCCGCGTGGGCTCAGGCTGGCTTGATGTGTCCTTAACAACAAACTAAACAAGAAGCTGATAAAGGAAGGGACAAAGGAATAAAGGTAATTTTAGAGAAGAAGAAGGAAAAAGAAAAGGGTTGTAGCTGATGATGCACTATCTCACGCTGCCAGGTCATGGTGTTTATTTTCAGTGACCAGCGCCAGTCCTGTTACCCCTCAGTGAGATAGTGGAGCACACAACGAGATTTACAAGCTCTTTCAGACTTTTCTTTAGACCAGTTAGTACTTTGATAAAGAGCTTGCTGCCTTGGACGATCATTTCAATGTACAGTTAAACCATGACATAAATGCTCAATGATGCGACAAGCACAGCATATGGCAGTGAAACACTGGACAATTTTCTATGCACGGCTGCAGGAACTTTTCAGCACGTGCACCAATGACGATCCTGACAAGGAACTGAGGGTATTAATTATTCAAGAAGACAGGTCATGTGCTCTACAGAGGCTGGTATTAAGAGACCAAGAAGGAGTCTTGAGGCCATAATCAACCTCGGCAGATCGCACAAGCACTCTTCTGCATGTAACATGAAGATGGAACCTGTGCTAGTCCAGCTGCCTATTAAAACTGAACTGACAGGGACTTTCATTCAACATGCCACCAAAATTGTGCAACAAAGACCAAGTGGCGAACCAGGAATGGATATCGCAAGAAGCAGTAATCAAACCACAACAAAGAGGTAATAGGGATGCATACCATAACGATGGACAGAAATGCTCCGCATGTGGAAAGATGGATCATTTTGGAAAAGCATGCCTAAACACACAACCTGCCCAGATGGGATATTGTCATTCAGCACCTTCCAGGAGATCGCCAAAGAAGGTGACGGGGTCCTGACACAATCATTCCTAGACCAAATAATGATGATGATGCAGAAGAAATATGTCATCTTTGTAGATGGGACATTGAATACAAAGTGGTCTAAAACCAAATACTGCACGATGGTTCAGCAACAGAGGATTATAACTCTCATCAACACAGGAGTGTCAGTGAACGTGATGAACAAACAACAGGTAATGCGCCTCGACCTCTTATTAAGAAAAACAAACATTTGCATCTGCACTCATAGAGGTGATGAACGGGCAGGGACCTGCAAAACCCAGGTCCAACACAGGCAGAAAACCAAGTTCTATGTCATGGTCACTGGCACAGGGCTTCACCATCTATTTAAAGGTCTAGATTGTCTAAAATCACATCCAGCGAACCTCCACTCTCACTCCACAGGCACCCAAGAGCACTGTCATCACTGAATACCCTTCCATATCAGACACAAGTTGGATGACCATGCTTCTCAGCTTTCCTCTTGCCACGTAGAGCGGATTACCTTATGGCCATTCACTATTGAGTGAGACTACATCCTTCAAGTTAAACCCATCCAGACAGAAGCCCGGGTAGTAGGGTTGGTGTACAGTAGCCGGTCCCACGCCACCCACGAGGCCCCCCAACTGCTTTCGGTTCATAACTGTATCCAAATAGGGCCAGCTGATACTGTCTAATGCCTTTTCCAGGTCTACAGCAATCAGGCCTGCCCCAGCTTCTCCACCCTGCCGGGGAGCAAGCAGTACTGAGTAGAAGCGGTGTAGATTAAGGGAGGTGTTACGCTGTGGGATAAACCAACATTGGTCAGGATTAACTAAAGTTTGCATGTGCGGTAGGAGGGGCATTGCCAATATCTTATTTAAGATCTTAAAGTCCATATTCAACATGGACAACGGGTGATATGCCGAGTGGAGCCTCTTGCGTAGTCGTCTTTGGAAGGGGAATAACTATTGCGTCCCTGCTGGAAGTCGGCAGCTCTTGCCAAAAATTCATAGCAGGTGCTAATTCTGTGTTACTTACTATGAGTTCGCCCTGACTGGATGTAATTGTTCAACCTAGAAGTGCCAAGGCAAAGGTCACACACACTCAGCCAGTTTTAAAAGGACTGGAACTCGCATTCCACATGTGGAAAGGGTATCCAGCTATCATGCAGCAACATATTCCAAGCTGCCATTTCAGTGCACTGTTAGCACCACAAGCATTGCCTTCACTGGTAATCCTATACTGTGCACCTGTGTTCGCTTACAGAATCTCATTATTTGTTGTGGAGTGTCAGAGGTTTGCCTCTGGGCTGACAAATTTATCAAGGATGGGAATGTCTCGCTCACAGTGCCACAGCACCTCAAGCTGTACCTCACTAATGAGACCAAAACTCTTCCTGATGTTATTTGTCTTCCCATTCAGAGGGACGCGCCGTAGCATTTTGGGTTGAAATGTTCCTTTTGAAACAGAACAAGGGATGATATGCTTGTGGTTGATCCCCTTCTGTAATTTTACCAGCAATCAAAAGGATCTGCTTCTCTGACATACTTATTTCTCTTTCTGTCACACTGAACTATGTGGCCGGCCTAGTAATCGCATACTGAGGGATGGTTTGGAAGTGTAAAGTTACCCCAAGGTTTCAACCACCACCAGCTCAGAATATACCTAGCTTCCCAACTCCCTTTTTCCGAGGATCCTTCTCCGGTCATGTCCCCTCCTGAGGGCTTCCCAGACCAAGCTCTTCTCAAATGTTGCACCCTGCAGGGTGCTGCACACCTTCCTTGCTACAGCAAGCTGCACCCCAGGGCTTACCCCACTCAACTCTCTTTGGACTTACTCATTCCCACCATAGCATTCTGACTCAGGCAGTTATCAAACACTCCTATGTGTCCACCTGTGCCAGTTAGTCACTTTCACCACTCCACTTTTGCAGCTAATACATACACACCTTACACCACTCAGACTTCTCTCCCCTGGGTAGTGGATACCTATAAGATAACCCACCCCACAAGCTGTATGTTGCTATGCCACTTAAGGGCCTGACACCTGCATGCAGCAACCTCACATTCCTAAGACCAGAATTCCAGAATTCTAGAATACTCACTGCACTCACTTATTCGGTAGGTTAAGACCCCACAGGTACATAAAGGAAGAGCATGAAATAAAAATGTGGCAATCTGCACCACGAGGCCAAAGGATAAAACCAAGCACATTCCTCCCTGGAAGGACCGTCAAAATGAAGTAGCAGAGTAGATACCCTATAGCACACTGAGATGATATGTAACTGCGAGTGAGGGTTGTATAGAATATCACACAGAAGTGTAAATGGTGTAATTCCAAAAGAAAGACAGGGTTTTGAAAGGAGAGGGTTATTCTCCAGCACCAAGAAAAGCCAATCTTTCAGCCAGGGAGGATCAGCAATGTCATGTTATTCACAATCAGGAAGATAAAGGAATGGATTTATTGCTAATACATAGACGTAAATACTGCCACTCAATTACAACATCTAGTGTTTGATATTGTAAAAAGTGAGTGTGTAACAGAATAGTTCCCTGTTCTATCAGAAGTAAGCCTAGGGTATGTGCGTGTGCATCTTCTATGATGAAGGAATGAATGAATGAATGGACAAATGAATGATTAGTCTAGTTAAGCATAACAAATGCCCGGAGGCGCCTTGGCGCTATGCAAAACATAAGGACAGTGAAATTCAGTTATATTTCCTAATTTTGCTAGATGAACAGCCATGTGTTTAAGGATTTCCTAAAAACAGAGAGTGATGGTGCTGCTTTCAGTTTGTAGGGAAGATGGTTCCAATGTAGGGCCGTGGACCTGAAAAAGCTTCAGCCGCCCCAGGAGAAGCATTTGAAAGCTGGCACCACTAAGTGCCTTGCAGAGCTGGAGCACAAGGTCCTACCGGGGGTGTGCCATCTATGGTTCTTCTTGAAGTGGAATGGGCCCTGTCCGTGAAGGATCTTATAGGCCAGACACAAGGCCTTGAAGATAGTACGCTCCCTGACTGGGAGCCAGTGAAGTTGGCTGATGGCTGTTTTTGCCAACTGGAATTTTGAGATTTTCAAGAGGAACTGAGCAGCAGCATTCTGGAGAGTTTGTAATTTCCATAACGAACCCTTGGGCAAGTCTAGATAAAGACTGTTACAGTAGTCCAGTCTTCCTAGCACAAGTGCAATGACTACTGTTTTTAGGAGATCGAAGGGTAAAAATGTTCAAACTTCTTAATCACTCTGAGAGCATGGAAAGAGGATGAGGTGACTTTATTTACTTGATCTTTTTGTTTCAGGTCTCTGCCCAGTAACACCCCCAGATTTTTGACTTTCGAGGCGGGTGTGGGGAGTGATCCTAACTCAGACGGCCACCAAGCTGGGGACCAGAAAGACGGGCTATTCCCGAACAGAATGATCTCTGTTTTTGTTGAATTTAACTTTAGGCAGTTACAGTCCATCCATTTGCTTACCGCACTCATGCAGTACCTGAATGTGTCGCTGGAATGGACATCATTTTTGGCAAGGGAAACTATAATTTAGGTGTCATCAGCATATGATGAAAATGACAAGCCAAATGATTATATGAGGGACAACCACAGGGCAGAGAATAAGGTTCTGAGGTGAATTTCCCCAGAAAGACCACTTGTCGCTGCCCAGAGAGGCTTGATTGTAATAGGGCCACCGCCGGACCCTCTATCCTGAGTTCTCGCATACGGTCAACCAAAAGCTCATGGTAGACCGTATCGAAGGCCACTGACAAATCCAGCAGGATGAGGGCTGTGTTTACGCCACTATCCAGGGTTGCGCTAATGTCCTCCGTGGCCACTATAAGTGCCAATTCCGTACTATGGCCTTGCTTAAAGCCAACTATCATCTAGGAGATGATTTGTATCTATGAAGGAGGCGAGTTGCAAGTTCATTACCTTCTCAACAATTTGGCTGGATAGGAAGCCGTGATATGGGACGGTAATTATTCAATCCATAACATTAGGATTCGATTTTTTAAGTAATGGGAGAACTGATGCTAACTTCTAAGGGTTAGGAACGACTCCTGTCTCAAACATGGTGGTAAAAGTTTTAGTCAGATATAATGCTCCTGCCTCAGGTGCTAAGGCTACCAGACTGGCACATTGCCCGGCAGAAGTATATGTGTGAGTAAGGCGGTAGGTAGTTGTGCATGCTGTTGAGTACCCTAAGAGACAATTATCTGCACATTAGAGCTGTATAAATGTGATGGCTTGGCCAGTGCTTAATTTGTAAAAAAGTAAGTGCCAGGGTCCTCGTCAGGAGACCACTGCAGCTTACACCATCCACTGCCCGTGCCAGCGCTGCCAATTACAGTACCTGTGTGTAAGTGTGACAATCCAGACTATTTGAGGCCCCAAAAACTGGAGAATGGCTTGGGCGGTAGGTATTAGTTGTTTTTATTGTATATTGAAAATAATAAATAATTGTTGTTCCGCTCATCTCTAAATAACACAAACAGCGCCACCATGTGGCAACTGTCATAAGTGCCGGTGCTGACAATTAGGTGCCAGTGCCGAGCACCGGAAACCACTGGCTCAAATTAAGCACTGCCAAATTAAGCCAAGCCGCTTGGCTATTGCTTTGGTTCATAGGGTCAAACCAGGCACCTGGCTTGGTTCTCCCTGTGAATTTACTGGCTTGCTGGCCTCTACTATCAATTTTTTTCTTCCTTCCTGGGAACACATGATATCCATCAATTTTTCTCTCTCACTGTCACCACCAGTGCACACTCCTGCCCTGTATTCTTATTGTGGGAGTACAGTCTGCTCGTGTGAATTGGGTCCACCCCCATTTCCTTTTGTCCTCCTTCTTAGGGTGAGTGGCTGGGGAGATCGGTCACCTATGCACCCTTGCCCCCTTTCTCCATCCTCTTTCACATTTTCTGTGCAAGATTATTTATTTACCTTTCCAAGTATCTGCTACGAAGCTTGCACTGATGCTGGCGCTACTGTATCTGTTCTGTGCAGTCACTAATATGTTTGATGACCCTTTCACTACACTTTGCTAATGCTTTTTGATAACAATCTGTTGAAAATGGTTTATTTGAGTGTAAACATTTGGCTTACGAACAAACTTGCAAGGCTGCTCTATCCGCCAACCAACCAGGGTGAGGTGCAACATTCAAGGGGCTAGTCACAAATGTAAATATACATGTGTAGATTTACTCACATGTATATTTATTACTATACTTAGGTGTAAGTCTGCACTTTTTTGCTATTCACTATTTCAGAGTGTAGATTTAAACCTATGTGTAAGTTTCCATGTCTCCACCCTCTGGTGAAATCCCCCCTACAACAGTATTTACCAGTGTAAAGTAACTACTAGCAACTTTTCACATGTAGTTGGAGATCTCTGCCACTGTGGTAGGTTTCTCTCTCCGTATGGGAAAGTATAGGGAAAATATTAAAGTTTATTAATCTTTAAAAAATTAAATGAGGTTAATAGAAACGTAAAATTCAAAATATGGATTATTAACCTAGAAGTAATTTAATAAAAGGTTACAGAACATACATTTATTAAATAACGTGTTAAATAATTAAAATATATTTTATTAACTTATAAATCGTCATTTTAACAGAATAATTAAAAACGAATCTACAGTAACTTTTTTTATTTAACATGTATTAAATTGGATTAAAAGTTGTTAAATTAATTTATTATTATTTTTAAAACTTTAAAGAGTTTGATTTAATGTGTATCTTAAATTAAGTGTATTATTACATGTTAAAATAATACAATAATGATTTACTAATTATCTATTTTTTTTAACATTAAAGAAAATGAATTTTCCATGCGAGGTACTGGACTCACTCCAAGGCCGGGCTGGAGTAAATGTACTACTGTTTTGTCACCTTTAAAGCTATAGTAGCTTCAGAAGTGGATAGTGAATAGCAATGTACGTACGCTTCAGTAACTTGACCTTCCCCGTTCCCTCCCCTGCCATTTTGTAGTACTCTCCCTTTGCCACTCCCATTACGCCTTCTCAGACAAATAAATAAACACGCATAGAAAACTCTAAACACAAAGCTTCCAGTGCCACTTATGCTGCTGTTTAGCATGCATTTATCTTTCAACAACGCAGCTTTCGTGCTGGCGCATTTTTTTCTTATTTTACAAACAGAAACCAATGCTCTGACCCGGCCCGCAATAACATAGTGAGAGGCAGCAAGAAAATTCCGCGGCAGGCTCTCCGGGTAACAAGGTGGGCGGAGCAACTTGCCTCACCACCGCCCTTCATATAAATGACGGTGCACAGAAAATTCCGTTCACTCGCGCTTGGCTGCAGGGAGAGCAGCTTGAAGTGTCCCAGGAACCTCCCGCCATTGGAGAAACAAAGATTCGCAACCTCCTCATAGGCCACGGAAGGACAAGTTACTGCCGGACACCAACCACTCACGGACAGCTGAGGAAAACCTGCCAATCGCAGGAACCGCAACTTCGGAGCCCCCGCTGAGACCTAATTATATCTCTAACGGAATCGTCATGTCAGGTAAGCGAGGTTCTCGCCAGCAGGGGGCGGTATGTTTGCAGTTTGTACAGTGGCAACTGTTTCTATGTTAAATTAATTCAATGGCGGAGGCTCTTAAGTCTGAGGGGACTGGGAGATAGGGACCGAATCTTGTTTTAACTTAAGTCTCGCTGCTGCGCCTTTTCGTGGGAAGTGGACGGCAAAAACACATGCCCTCTTTAGGCCGATGCAGCTCTACCATCTATCTTCATAGTATATCATTTCAAGGGGTCGTGGGGTCGTTCTGGCATGAAGGGGTCCTGGTTGGTAGCCGGCCCTAAATCGGATTGACCAGGACAGCGCCCTGGGCGGAAAGGAAATACAATTTGGTGTGTTTGTTGTAGGGGCGGCGGCCGTTGCGTGTGACTGCAGGAGGTGTGAGGAAGGTGAGGCTGTAGTTGGTAGCCTCTAGCTTGCCATGTGACTCACAGGGCCGGCCCTAAATCGGATTGACCGGGACAGTGTCCTGGGCAGAAGGAAAATGTGGTGTTTTGTGGGGGTGGGTGTGGTTGCGGTGTGACTGCCGGAGGTGTGAGGAAGCTTGGAGGGAGGGCAGGGGTTGATGGGGTGCTAACAATGCGCTGAGGTACGTTAAGGGCTAATTACAAAGTCTTAAACGGGACCCTATTGAGACCAAGTGGGATGGACAAGCTGCTGTTTGCATGTTGCCAATATCGGCAACACTCCCCATCCCCCATACAGCAATCTCCTAGAGAAATAACCAGACAAGACACCTTCTTTGTGGAGAAAACTGCTGCAGGTTTATTAGCATTACAAATATGCCAACATGGTGGGTTATCTTACGGGCGATCCCAAGGCAGGCAGCCCCTCTCCGCCTGCCACCTGGTGAGCCAAATTACACCGTGGCCCTTGCCAATTGGTGTTTGCCAAATTTAGGGGAGGGGAAAACCCCTCCCACCGGTGGACCGCCAGTCCACTCCCTTGCTCACGCCCCAGAGGGGGGCGGAGCCTTCCAGGCAACCCCCGGTTGCTAAGGTCCACAACCGCCCGTAGGACTAACGGGGCGCCGTCCCTCCTCCAGGGTCCAACGCGAGGACCTCCCTGGGGATATTTGGCCTTTGCACCCTTATTGTGCTCCTGCAGAGGGTACCCCTATGTACCTTACAGCCTCTGGATCGCCCTGTAACTCCGCCACAGCTCAGGGTGTGGCCACCGTCACCCCAGGGCCCCCCACCAAGATAGAAACCATTACCTACACCCTGCTGATTCCAAGGCCTCCCACAGATCAAGCAAGAACAGGTCCATACCCACTCTGGACAGGTGTACCCCATCTTCATCAAAACACCCTGTAGCCTTAGTGTGCAGTAACCCATGTCGGATGAAGCCAAACCCCCTTTGCTCGGTGAATTTCCGCATAGCGCTGTTAACCTTCCTGCGCGAGGCCTCCACGGCTTCCCCTGAACGTGCACCCTGCCACACCCGCCGGGGGGTTATCTCTGACCACCATATTTCACAGGTCCCCAGCTGGTTGCTCAACTTGCACATTGTGGCCGTCATTTCTTGAAGCAGTGCCCTTCTCCCCCGAGATGCCAGATCTTTCCCTCCCAGGTGTATGACCAACACATTAGGAGGAGAGATACACCCCCCCAGTATCTGCTGCAGCTTCTTCAGCAAGCAGGTCCAGCGCATGCCTGGGTATCCTAGCCAAATAATGTCTGTGGCCGTAAGGCCGTGCCTCCATTTCCTGCGTTCAGCCCACCGTGACACTCGCAAGACGCCCGAATGGCCAATCACCCAGACCTTTGTTCCTGGTAATTAAAGAAATGAAAGTTTGCAACACTTTTTATTGACTCACTGCACATCTACAACATATTAAATGCACTCATTACACTCCACTGCAAGCCACCGGCATCTGGTGCCGCAAAATGTTCTTGAGGCACCTCACAGTGGGGTTATCTCTGCCCATCATAACACCCATGCCCACCTGGTTGTTTAACTTATACCAGGAGGATTTCATTTCTGGCCGCAATGCCCTCCTACCCCGGAGGGTCAAATCATTGCCTCCCGGTGTATGACCAAATTGATGGGAGGGAGACACCTCCCTAGACTGTGCCGCAGCTTCTACAGCAAGCTGTTCCAGCGCATGCCTGGGACCCCCAACCAAATTCTCTCAGTAGTGTGCCTGCAGCTTCTACCTCAAGCTGTGCTAGCGCATGCCTGGGCCCCCCAAGTTAAGTCAGTGGTGGAAAACCCATGCCTCCATTTATTGGATTCCGCCCGTCGCGCCACTCACAGGACGCACGGACGGCCCTTCACCCAGACCTTTGATCCTGGCAATATAAAGATATGCTCAGATGCTAACATCCTTTAATGAGCACTGCACACCATATCATACAACTACTCCAGCTTGCACCTAGTTGCACAATAACACTGCACCCCATCAAACCTCTGGTGCCTCACAGGGTGCCTTTGGATGACTCAAAGTTCGCCTGTACATGATACCTTAACCTGTCTTCCGGCCACCCCCCTGGGTGGCTGCGGACGGCTGTATCTTTAATACCTTGGGATTCCCATCGTCCCACCTGCATGATGCGCTCCGCTGCCAAGCCCGCCTCGAACTCTGGGTTTGCTGCCCCTGCAAAAGGACTGACTGCAGAAGCGCCTGCCAGGACCCGCATTGCCTGCCATATTTAATCATGCCCGCATTACCCGTTCCACCTGAAAAATGGTAAGGGGCAGGCTGTCAGTGCACTAACACACTAACACTGCACCCCGCCAAACCCCTGATGCCTCACAGGGTTGCCTTCGGTAACTCAAAATTCACACTGCACATAATTCACAACCTGTCCTCCAGCCACTCCCCTGGGTGGCTACCAGCGGAAGTACCGTTAAAACATTGGGATAACCAACGTCCCCCTGCATGATGCGCTGCACTGCGCTCCAGGCCCGCCCAAAAAGCTGCAGGCGCTGCCCTTCCGGGAAGGGTGACTGCCAGAGCACTTGCCATGACTCACATTGCCTGACCTTGTAAAGTATGCCTACATTAACTGCTCCCTGAACTTCGGTAAGGGTGAACTGTCAGCATGACTCAATTAGAGGTAGGAGCATACCCCCGCAAGGGCGGTCTCCTCCCACACCGCATCCAAACGCTTTCCCCAGTCAGATGCTAATCCTGAAAAGTGCTGTTCCTGAAACTTGATAACGAGACCACATCAATTATTGGTAGCCAGTGTCCTGCAAGCGTTACCCGGGGCACGGCTGGTGGCCCGCACCCCTGTGTGAATCCTGTACCCACTATGCAGTCCCTACGTCTAGCCTAGTGGTGAATACACAGGAGATCTACACCCCAGGAGTCAATAGATGAAACAAATTGCGCCCGACAAACGCTCGGTGCGAAGTAGCTGCCCCAAACTAATAGCTCACGATGACAAACGTAGTCGCCAGCCCAACATGGAAAATTACAATTAGGGGCCTGGAAAGGGTATCCCATCAGCTCTTACATAGGCATAGACAACATGTGGGGAACCGTACGCCCTTCCACCATTTGTTGGGGGAGGCTAGCCACAGTACCTGCAGGTGTAAACCTATGGGCTAAGTCTCCCTGCATTGCTTCCGGCTCCTGCTGGGTGAGAACCCAAGGCCTGCCTCTAATTCCCATGCTGACTACCACAGTGGGCCCTGCCCATGAGAGATTATCTATATAGGAGGCAAAAGGACATGTGAAAAAGGCCCGTCGATCTGTGACCTTCAAACTTGCTAGAAGCTGACTTAAATGACACCAAATCATCCCCCAGGAAACTCACATTTATAGCGAAAATGGGTATCCCTTACATTCAACAGCAGCCAACACAAGTAGGTGATGAAAGCCCTAGTGGTATCGGTGGATTGTCAGTTCCCGCAAGCCACTACTAGTCTGTCCGTGGTCAGCTTGACAAAGAATGATGTGCCCACTACTTTGCACCCGCGCCCGAAGCTGGCACAAAGACGTGGCGGCAAACTCCCAAGTTAGCGAAGGCTCCAGATAGTATCAGGTGTGCTAAGTGTCTTATACATGGACCCAATGACGGATTAATGTTGGAGACAGACCCCGCTAAGGTCCGCCCTATCCAAGGACTAGTGCAAATAGGAGCATGGGGCCTAGCAATGGGTGTCTCTAAGAAAAGAAAGCAATAACTGGCCACGCAACAAACCATGGACAGACCCTTAAGTGTCTCTGCGGTGAGGAGTTGGGGAACACCAGATGGGCAATATGCAAACGACTAGGATGCAGTTAAGCATCAATATACAGGGATAGTGACTTGTGTTTTCAACATTGGAACACAGCAGCAGCTCACTAATATTACTGCAAATAATTCCTGTGACACCCGCCCTTCTAATTTTTGAGGTCCTGTTTTGGTCTAAGAGATCTTAATATGGATGTTGCGTGGAACCAACACAATATATCTCTGCAAAATAACTAGCATCTTCACACATATCGCCCGCGTGATTGTATAACACTTATGCTGATCTGTAGATAAAAGCATGACAGTCATCCATGTACCTTACAATGTTAATCCATTACCGGGATGCATTTTAAACCTGTACATTCCTATGAATTATGGGTCTCCACTTCGTGTTTACTTCACTACCCACGTTTGTCCGAACATCTACGTGGGTGAGAAGCTCCTTATTTTGGACAATCCCCACAAGTTGACCAACCATCTTATCACAATTGGCCTATTTGGTGTAAACATTCTAAATAATTCTTAATGTTGTCCGCACAATGGAGCAAACTAAGCTGGGGTTATGTACATCGCACACGTTAAAATGCAATTGAGGCAAACGGTAATTGAAACAATCTGCTAGGGAAATATAAAAGCTGTCAGGCGGCCCCTTCAGAGGCTGGGGCCCTGGGCCAGGTCCCACTTTGCCCATGCCTAGGTGTCAGCATATTCCTGGTATACCTTCAGCGAAAAACTTAGGGTTATGGGCTGTCAGAATAGTAACTATTTATGTGCTAAGAATTCCAGAGCTGCTGGCTCTGAGTACTGTCCCTTGTAGATAGGTCTACGCGCCGGACCAGTTTACGACTTCCCCGCACAGAGCCCGAAACAGGTTTGAGCCAGGCTCAAACAAAAGCCCTGCGAAGTGTATTCTCAGAGGGAGTGAAAAGGGGCCTCCCTAGTAACCAAACCCAATGCATCGTGTTGCTGACGTGCGAGGCAGCCTCTCTCAAAGCGCAGCGATGCAAAGACCAGGCGCCCACGCCATGAACTGAACACCAGGCCCTGGAGCTGCAGCTCCTCGGCCGCACTGCTCACTCTGTTCCCCCGGTGTGTTACTATACCGCAGGAGGGCTGGCCCAAACCCCAGCCCGAGATTTGGACAGGCAGGACAACTCACTGTAGATGGATCCTGTGCCTGCCTAAAAGATAAGGCAGAACGGACGGATGCAGGGCGCCCGGCTAGCGGCATCCAACACTGCGAGGTGCCACTCGTCCGTGCCCTGCCCCAATGTCACCCCACCCCCACCTATGCAATAGCGCTGCCCCGCAGGCGAGCCGCAGCACCCAGCTGGTAAAGTGGGATGGGGGAGGTGCCCCAAATGGAGCAGGGACAAGCCACCTCCGAGGAGGTGCAAGAGGAAAATACAGCTCACGGCCAGCAACAAACCCCGTTTCCAGACCCGGATACCACCTGTCGGCAACCCCGGTAGAGGCCCGTGAACCGGCAGGGCTGCGGGTCACCAACCACGTCGTTCCAATGTTCCCCCGCTGCCAAAGAACCGCTGTTGCTATGTTGGATAGGAGGGCGGAGCGGCCGGCTGGGCGACCGCACCCCCCCACGCGCCACGGCTGAGAGCTATAGGCCCTGGAGCCAAGAACAACCTCTCCGTAAAAACCCTGTCTCTGTGCACAATAGAGCAATCTAAGCTGGAAATATGTCGGCACAGCATGGTTTATTTCAGGGTAATTGTATCGTTCCTAATCCTTATCTGTGCTACTACAGTGAACCTGAATGTGGCCCAATAGCCTGTATGTGAGGCACATGATACACCTATTAATTGTAACGAGACTTATGCACCCTGCACGCCAAATCCCGGTGAGCGGCGAAGACAGCGGCGGCAAATCGCCCAAACCCCTTCCCTAGCCAAGGACCAAGAGGGATGGATAAGTCCCTGGACACTAAAGGTATGTCATTTGAGAGGATAGTACTGCTTCGTACACTTCATATATTTGCCAAGCTTCCCTTTCATAAAATTCTACTGATGTCACCGTCATCATGTACCATATCACGTTTCATAAATGTATATTGATATGAGGCTGGATGCAGGTGATCAATGAAATTACAACAGAATTCAATTTGCACACTCGTCAGTGCTCTTCAATTCTTCTGTTGTTAGGAATTAACTTTATACAGTCACTCTTAATTGGACGGTATGACGAACACACATCAAAGCTATTTTCCCTTACTGTGTCTCTACTGTGTCTCCTGCCCCACTACAGTGCAAAACCACAATGACACATCCAGGCGCCATCAAAAGGAGGCCAGTTTAGGCCCAGAGCGATGCACCTTCCTCTCTGTGCCGTGACCGGAGAAACGCTCCACAGCACCGTGACTACAGGCCTCGACCCCCTGACCTCGCTGGTGCCCACAACGCACCCTTGGTGATGGTGTTGTACCAGGGCCCAGCTCGACTGGGAGCTCCCAGAGGCGTAGCAGGAATTTGCTAGCAACTCCATGAAGCTCCAAATGAGTGATAAAGCCATCCCCGGCGGATTTGGCAAATAGGAACCTAACATATAATTTTAAAGCACTGTATTCCGAACCGGGTCGGTTTCACCGTCAAATGTTAAGAGAAACGCACGAAGCCTCCCCCTGGACAAGGCACGCCTCCAATCATTCCAAAACTGTGGTCCATCACCCGGAGCAGGGCAGGAGCATTGACCACCTGAACCCCGTTACCCAATGCTCATTTTATTTTGGAAAATCGGAACACAAAATTTTTAATGCCGTGTTCCAAACCGAGTAGGTAACTGTGACGAAACACCCGGGGCCTCCCCAAGGGACAAAGCATGCACCCACCACTCCCGGAACCGTGAAGCATGTGGACATCACGGGGCGCAGGCGGGAGCTCAGCACACACGAGCCCTACAACCCTACGCTCCTTTTACCTTTGAAAATTTGGAACAAACAATTAAATTAAAAGCACTGGGTTCCAACCAGCGTGGACTTCACTGTAAACTGCGGAAAGAAACACACGAGGCCTCCCCAAGGGACAGAGCACGCATCAACCATGAAACGTGGACCTCACGGGGTGCCGGGCAGGAGCTTTGCGCCTTGAAACCCGTAACCTGACGCTCGTTTACTTTTGAAAATTGGAACAGCACAATTAATTTTAAAGTACTGTGGTCCCAACAGCGTAAGCTTCACTTCCAACTGTGAAGAGAAACACACAAGGCCTTTGTGCACCCGAAACCTGGAACCCTACGCTCCTTTTCGTTTTGGAAACCAGATCAGGAGCTGTAAGTTGGGCATAGTCTGCGGGTAAGGAGCAACGCGGGGTGGGCGGGGGGTGAAAAACTAAAGTCCCGCTGCCACCCCAGAGATTAGCAAGCCGGGGAGGGCCCCCCCCGTACCTGCCCGTGAGGCACCTCAAGGGCCTGCGGGTCCCATTTCGCGGCTTGCGCTATCCAGTGTCCGCAACATTCAGGGGAATGGTCTGCCCCTTTAACCCTGCCGGGATTGGTCTGCGGGGGAAGCCATGCGACGACCGCTGCTCCCCACCCCCCCCTCCTTCAGGCCTCGGACGCGAAGAAGGCTGGCGAGGTGGCCACGCGCTCGCGGCCCCCCTGCAACTGGCCAGCGAGGGCCAGGGCCCCGGAGACCTGAGAGCCGCATTAGACGGCATGGAGCCTCTGACCCCCATGCCCCCTCTCTGGTCTACAGAAAGCTGAAATGACCAGGGGAGGGAGCCGCTACCCTAAGCCCCCTGGAGCTGTCCTGCCCCCCCCCCCAAGGCGGCCGCAGCCACGGCAATGGCCGGGCTAACAGCCTTGCCCCCGAAGGGGTGGGGAGGAGAAAAGCACTCACCGCACAACACCGAACAGCTCCAGGAGGTCGACGTTCAAACGGCATCACGGTAGTGGGCAAAGAGGGCGCCCAGTGGGCGGGAGAGATATATGTACCTCCACCCCGGCCCACTCCCCCCGGACGTGACGCGGGCGCACAGACCCCTGAGGGGGGTCCCCAACACTGGGAGGCTACCTCCTGTGCCTTCATGTGGCACTAAAGAGGCCGCCCTCTTATAAGGGTCTCCTTCATGGACCCCGGGCAGCCTGCATGACATTAAGTCATGCAGCTCCCTGCTGCACCCCTCGGAATATTGGCGCCCCGGTCCTGGGCCCAGCTCGCCCAAGACCGGCCCTGCCTGTGAGAAAGGTGGCAATTCATCACAGCATTGTGAGATGGGTGGTCTTTCAGATTGTGTGCCGTGGTGCTCTATACACCCTTTCACGTAAGAGGATTCCTCCTGCACTTGAGGCCGTGATAGTCTCGCGCTCGTGCATTGAGGTTGGAGTGTTTCTGAATGTGTAATATTTGGGGGGGAAATGCTCAAGTGCACGACTTCGGGGGAAAGGGGCGGGTGCTGTCAGTATGATTCCGGTCATCAGAGTCCTGTCCATGGATGGGGGTTGGGTGTGTGCTGCCTTGGGAGGAATGGCTGCATGCCTCTTGTCCTGGAAGTGTTTGTTTTTCTTTGTTCTGTTTGGTAAGGTGAGCTACGCGAGGCGACTGTGAGTAGCTTCCAGTGCACGGATGCCATGAATTATTCTATAGTTAATATCTGTCCAGTTAACGCTTGCCCCGGGTCTCTTACACTATATATTATTCAGCGCCACTGAGACATGATTATAGTTTGATTTAACGATTGTGATTAATGAAAAAGTCTGGGAGATAGGCCCACAGTTTATGGCTTTCGGTATGCCAACAGCTTTAATCACCTCTGATGGCCCCTTTTCCTCAGTCCGCTAAGGTGTTTACCCCACAGTCTGTTCTGAGTGTTTTTTAGGTCTCGCCTAGGCAACTCTTGCGCTGTTTCTTCGAGACATGCTGTATTCAGGATATGTGGATAAAGCTCTACTTACTTCCCACCCATCTTTTTAAATGGCTCCTGTCCCTTGTAAATGGTGGCTTTTCATTGGTCATTAGGCTTTGTAGTCCCTCCTTAGTACCGCCTCGTCTCTTCTTGCAACCTCCCATGAGGAACCCCCGTGTTACATGTGTTGTTATGCCCTAGGTTCTTAAAGGCCTTTTAGACAGGACACTCACTTCGTCCTAAACTAGATTGGCAGTAATTACTTTACTTGCTAGCACATCTCACATTTATATTTGACCTTCTATAAATTTCCCTTCATCAGCTCCACATAGAGTACAACCTAATCTGGAATTAATATAATAATTATTTTGTCACATTTCAAAGCTACTAATTGTATACATGGGCATAGCTATTTGAATGTACTCGTGGTACTGTCTTGCATGCAATGCATTATAGGTAGGGTAGATTTACCATATCTTCAAAGTTTATGATGGTCACTAGGGACCTCTAGGCACAGCTTGTGCTACTGCTCCTAGACAAGCAGTGCTGGTGCCTTGCTCACTAGGGACATCTAGGCGCAGCTTGCTGTACTGCACCTACCACATCTCATTTATATTAGACCTTCTATAAATTTCCCTTCATCCGCTTCACATAGAGTACAACCTAATCTGGAATTAATATAATAATTATTTTGTCAAATTGCAAAGCTACTAATTGTATACATGGGCATAGCTATTTGAATGTACTCATGGTACTGTCTTGCACGCAATGCATTATGTGTAGGGTGGATTTACCATATCTTCAAAGTTTATGATGCTCTCTAGGGAACTCTAGGCGCAGCTTGTGGTACTGCACCTAGACAAGCCGTGCTGGTGCCTTGCTCACTAGGGACATCTATGCGCAGCTTGCTGTACTGCACCTACCACATCTCATTTATGTTAGACCTTCTATACTTTTCCCTTCATCAGCTCCACATAGATTACAACCTAATCTGAAATTAATATAATAATTATTTTGTCACATTTCAAAGTGACTAATTGTATTTGTACTTTGTACTTATAGTCGTTGCTTATGAGAAGCAAGGCTGGCAGTAACTGCGCCTCGTTTACTGCCAGCCTTGCTGTTCATAAGCAAGGGCTATAAGCACAAAGTGCGTGGTTAGGCACCGCTTGCAGGTTTTCAAAACACATAAATAAAAGACATTGTCATTTACAATGGCAATAGCTCAAATTCTCGAAATGCAGACCTATTGCATTGCAAATGCTTGTTTATGTTTACAGACTTGCCAAACTGAAACAAAATATGTAACCATGTGAGGAAGGAGCGTGACTTCGTGCAGACAGCTACCTAAGAGGCACTTCAGCCTCCCTTCTGCCTTAACGCCACAATCCGAATAAAAAAAAAAAAAAATGCTTGCTGAGGCGGATGGCAGTATCCGGAGGTGTTCTCACACTCCTTCGTGGACATAGACCGTTCACAGCCTCCAGAGACAGCTGGAAACTTGCTCTGTGCAGTGGTTTTCAGCTCCTCTTCCTTGCCACCCATCATATCGGCTCCTTACCGTGAGCATGTGAAGGGAACTGATATCGTGTGACACACGGTGGCACTGTGTGAGTTGGTAGGTCTGTGTTTATTGCACTGTGTGTGTATTTATATACTTGAATGTGAGCCTTCACAGCACACTGAAAATGTGTGTGCTCGATCAACCCTCCTTCAAAATAGTCGTATTTATTTATGAGTAAAGTTTCGGGTCGCGGGACGGTCCTTTTCGGACTAATCCGAAATGTCTGGTCACCCTACATAGGGTGCAGGGAGAGATCGTCAGATGATAATCTGGGTCACACTTTGTTACAATCATCCCTTATATGATTGTTATTATGAAATGTGTGTCAAGAAGTAGTCATAATACATAATTAATCGGGACCTGCGGTGGTGAATTAAATTGTATTCCTCTGGTAGCCAGCGGCAGATGGCTTCGGTTTTTCTTTGCCCTTTCAGTTGATGATGGGTGGTTTGTTGCTTTTGACTGGTACAATACTGGATGTCGTCCGCATGCTGGATGTACTATGGGACACCAGATGGTTTATTTTATATCTGCATGAAAGTGCCTGTGTTTGCTTTAGGAGATTAGGAGTGAATCTCTGAAATACAGATGTTCAGCTAACATCTTTCAAACACATTTACCTTATATTAGCTAATAAAGGTGATCCATTTTGTAATACTAGCATCGCTAAAAAGACTAAGAACCCGACAGAGAGCCTTTATTGCCGATCAGCAATTTGTCTGACAATAGCTACATGCTCTCTCAGTCTCGGAATGGAGAATACAGGAGCCTTTGAGAGACTTCTCCTGTTTTGGTGCGTGTCTCTCTATGAGCAGGGAAGAGGGTTGGGGGGCGGCATGGTTACCAAAACAAGCACTGAATGCAAATGGCATTCATTTACATAGTTCGGGTTGTCGGAAAAATCCGGCGGGTCAGAGGCATCGGTACAAAACAGTTTCTATAAAGACGAAGTGGAAAATCCCCAAAACAGAGTAAATTTAACTAGAAAACAAGCACAAAAAAGTAAAACCTTGGTAATCCTTTATGTGCATTTTGTAAATATACACATTTATCCTAAGTGCGTGTTGGACTTGGCCCTTTTTGCAGGGTCATCCCAGAACTTTTTGCCTTCCTCCTGTATTTTTTCTGACCTGTTGGTGGTTTTATGACTGGGCACTTTACCACTGCTGATCGGTGCTAAAGTGCATATGCTCTCTTTGTAAATTGATGTTATGGATTAGTGATTCCATGATTGGCATATTTGATTTACTTGTCAGATCCTAGTACAGTGCACTATGTGTGCCCAGGGCCTGTAAATCAAATGCTGTTGGTGGGCTTGTAAAATGTGACTCAGGCCTGCCATTGCAGAGCCTGTGTGCAGTCTGGGACTGCCATGTCGACTTGGCAAGCGCACACACTTGCCAGTCCCTAAACCTTCCCTTTTCTACATGTTAGTCACCCCTAAGGTAGGCCCAAGGTACCCCTGTGGGCAGGGTGCATTGTATGTAAAAGGTAGGAAATGCCGTGATGTGTGTGGCATGTCCTGATAGTGAAATACTGCCAATTTTGTTTTTCACTATTGCAAGGCTATCTGTTCCCATAGACCAGAATGGGCAGTTTGTTTATAACATCTTATAAACATAACTGGCCCTGGGAACAAGATTGGAAAATAAAGTTTAGTATGCCTGAACTTAGAATGTTAAAGTGCATCTTTTAGTGTGGGTGATTTTTACATTCTGTGTTTGAAAATACCACTTTTAGAAAGTGGGTATTTTCTTGCCTAACCATCCAGTGCGCCTCTGCTAGGTTTGTGTATTGCATGTCTGGCTTTTGAATGACAGGGGCTGGAGGAGGGCAGCGGCTCCGGCAGTCTGATGAGTCAGGGCTGGGCTGAATAGACCTGGGTTGAATTTAGAGTAGGGGGAGGAGATTTCCTTTCACCTCCCTGGGCCAGGTCTGCTTTCAACAATGCTGTCTCCACCTCCTGCCAGGAAGCTGCACCAGTGAGGACAGAACTGGTTTTGGCTGGGTACAGACACTCTCTGCCTTCAGAGAACAAAGAATTTGTGTGTATAAAAAGGGGGACCCAGACCCTAGACTTTTAGATCACTTCTGAGAAATCAAGAGGAACCTTTGCCAAGGAGAAGAACCGGAGAAGCTGAAGGAAGATTACTGCCCCTGTGCTGTTTGCTGTTTGGGGTTGGCCTGCAGTGGTTACTTGTTGCCAAGGAAAGGAGAACAAGCATTGGCATAGCCAATAGGTCTTGCCTTTGGGACCTTATAAGTGTTTAGCCATGCAGCACATTATCACCCACCGGGCAGATTTCTGTAATGGAACTAGTACTTACGTAAAGTGCTTTGATACCTTCATTCACGCTACATAATGCAAAAAATAAAAAGGAATGAAAGGAGAAGTGCTTGCAGATTTCTGAGGTGGGGGAGCGAAAAGATAAGTTAAGATGGCATTATATAATGACAGTACCAAATCGGAAAGCGAGCAAGTAGACAAAATCAGGAGCCGAATTGAAAGGAGGCGAAAGTGAGTTATCCCAGTGTGCAAGTGAAGGCGGGGCTGGAGTATGCTGCATCTTGGTGCCGAGTAACAGATGTTTACTGCCAACCAAATGAATGTTAATTAGTTCGTCGGCCTCTAGTAGGATGAAAGGCTGAGCAGACGCGCTGGGGTTCGAACCTGTGGTTGTGAGGTCAAACATAAGATTAATAGGGTGGAAGCGTCAGCCCACTGAGCCAACAGAATCGGCTTGGACCGGGCAGGCTAACTGAGTCTGGCTTATTGTCGGTATTTTCGTGCTGCTGGTGTTTCTAGAGAAGCAGCGTCTGAAATGCAAGGTTTTCACGTTCAACCGGACACTGCAGTCTGGAGTCATTTGAAAGTAGTGTGGATGGACATAATAAGCTTATTTGTAATTTCCTGTGAGGCTCTGGCCAAGGCCCGCTCATTAGACGGTGCTGACGATTCCACTGAAAAGTAAGATGTCACTGTAATTGATTTCGTTTCTGTTCCTTTGTGTTTTAGAGAAAATGAAAGCGCACTCTTGTGGAGGTGGGGTGGAGGGGACGCGCCTTCTAATGAAAGCGGCAAGGTCTGGAAATTAAACCTGACCCAAAACAGATGGCAGCCTGCGCGCCGCTGCTGCTGGCTCCCGAGAGCAAAACGCTCTGGGAGTAAGCATTTCCCGAAAAGCAAAGAATGGCGCGAGAGAGAAGCAGGGGCGAGTGAGCACGGCAGTGCGGCGAACGCGCTAATTAAAAACAGATGGTGACATGACCCCGAACAGATGGCGCCCCTGCTCGTAACCGCAAGCCGTAGGTCGTGTCCGGATACATTCCCTGGGAAAGGTGGGACATGCACCCGCCTTTGCCCAATTGCGTGCTGTCTTTTTATAAAGACGCACGCAAAGCCCAATAGAAAAAATGCTAAAAAAAAAAACCACACGCACGAGCGTGTGAAAAGTCCAGAGTGACTCCAAGAGGTCGTTTTCCTAGAGCAGCGCATGCGCGCTCCGCTAGGCTCGACCTAAAAAGGACTTTGCTGTTTGCTTTGTCATCTTGAGGAAAATCTCCAAGGGCTTGAAACTGAGCTTGCCTCCTGTTCTGAAGTCTCAGGGACACAAAGACTTCACCACCAGCTCCCCTGAATTTCCTTGCTGGGAATTCTAACCTGCCGAGAGGTGCCTGCTGTTTAGGACCTCTAGAGACTGTTTGTCGCTGGGAGCTGGATTATCGACGCAACGAGAAGAAGCGTGTCGCATCTGCACCGATTCCCGACGCATCGCTGAGCCACGGGGAAGAAGCGTGCCGCATCCGCACTTGGTTCCGACGCCTCGCCGAGCAACCAGGAAGAAGCGCGCCGCATCCACACCGAGTCCCGACGCATCGCCGAGAAGATAGTCGCAGCACCTGCCGTGCGGCTGCAAACGTTCACGCATCGTACCGGATCGTCTCATCGAGCCGCCATTTTGTCGCACCGGATCGTCGTCATACATCGAGGCGCCATCTTGTCGCATCGTAACCGGAACGCATTAAGAAACGGACGCATCCCCTCCTCTCCGGTAAGGAACAGACGCATCGCCTCCCCTGCGCTGCAGTAAGGAACAGACGCATCGCCTCCACCAAAGCAAGGAACTGACGCATCACCTTCCCTGCGACCCTTTGTTTATTTTGCGTGACGCATCTAAGGTACTTTGTGGGAAAAGTGTCGCATTTACAACTTGCATTGAACTAGACTATTTCTACCATTTGAAAGTCTTATTTTTAATAGTGTATTTTGGATTTTTGTCGTTTGGTCTTGTGTTCGTTTAGATAAAGATTACTTATTTTTCTAAACTGGTGTGGTGTCCATTTGTAGGGTTTTCACTGTTACTCTATGTGTTCACAAATGCTTTACACACTGCCTCTGAGATAAGCCTGTCTGCTCGTGCCAAGCTACCAAGGGGGTGAGCAGGGGTTATTTTAGGAGTGTATCCCCCTTACCCTGACTAGAAGCAAGGGCCCCTATTTGGACAAAGGTACCTACCTCTGCCAACGAGACCCCCCATTTCTAACAGTGCGCCACAAGGACGTTTTGTTGGAGTTTCCGGTGGTGGTGAGGGTGAATAATCTCTGTGCGAGTGATGGTTTGCATCATTGGCAGATTATTTTACCTACCTACAGGATGGTAGAGCGCAGTGGCAGCTGGTAGACTGTTAACGTGGTAGGGTGTAAATGCCTACCTCAGATATCACCATCTTTTGTAGATCTATCACTTGCCGCTCACAGGGGCAAACAAAAGCACTGACGACTCAGCTATTGAGCCTTCGGAAGTTGATAACGTGTACTGCTGAGTTGGACTAGGCAAATAGCTGCTATGGCTGCTAATTCAGTTTTACACCAAAGAATGTATTGATTATATTTTGATACATTTTCTGCATTTGTAAGTTTTTTTTGTTTTTTTTTTACATATATACACTCTTTAAAAGCTAACGGCACGTCCTGCCCAGGCAAATTTGCTGCAAACTAAACCGAAATGCTTTTATATGTTAAACGAATACACTTTTAAAATTTTGAAGTCTTTACCATATTTTTTACAGGACGATTGTTGCACCATTTACATGCCGAATATTTTATTGTTTCGTGCTCTGGCATGCCCTATCTACTAGCACTGACGTTGGCTCAGAGGGTGAATGCTCTTTGGAGAGTCAATCGGCAAAGATGGACACAATTTGGATAGGAATGCAAATAGGGGTACAAAGCGCAAAAGTCCTTCAAACTACCTTCTGCTACCTGTGAACAATGTTCTAGGAATTAATTGGTCAGGAATATTTGCCTACGATTTTCTTGCACTATCACTGGTTCCATATGTACTGTGGAAATTGAGACAATCACCCATGAGGTTCTTATTAATTGCTTCCATTTGGGCAAGAGAACCATGGCACTATATGCTACTGTAAATGGCCATGCACCTAAATGAGAATTTTACACATGTCTAATGAGAGTTATCATACAGAGAACAACACCAGTCCATTTATGAGACCTTAATGTCATTCTCAAACGACTCATAGGACCCCCTTCCCAGCCCTTGTGTATTGCATTGTTTATTGCATTCATCATACAAAATCCATCTGGAAACGAGGCAACGTTCTGGGTGTTTTGTTTTTTTTTCTTCCCCAAGCCCATCTTAGAAAATCCTATTTGTAAGTTGGGCCTTGCGTGATGGATAGTTATTCACATTTGAGTGTTACACCAAGGCTAAGAGTATGTTAAATATTTTGCCTAGGGCACATTCTACTTGGGAGAGGGGGGGCACTGTGGGTTCCTAGGCAACCTACCACTTGCAAACATCTGTAAAGCTGCAACATGGCCTACACAACGCACAATCACAAAGCATTACTATGTAGGCATTCATGCTTTTCTGTCTGTCAACATGTGATCTACAGCTACACAATCTGCAAACAGAAAATTACACTTACCCATAACTATCGGTTTGCACCTGTAGTGGTATAGATTCACATGCATCCTCGCACCTTCCCAGGTGTGAGCATACGTTCAGATGTTGGTAACATTAAACACATTAATATCACGTTTTCAGTGCACCACAAGCTGCCTTGCTTTGCTTTATTTCAAATATCATCTTTTATGCTTTGGATGGGTTTCGGAAGCCATCTGAGGTGGAGTGTCTTTCCTTGTGTATTTTTAGTTTAAATAGTGAAACGAAATCTTTTACTTTGAAGAAAAATAACTCCAAACGTCTCTGCCCAAAACTAGATGGCAGGAGAGTACAAGTAAGTGACTCTACTGCACAACAGGATGCAAACCGATAGTTACAGGTTAGTAACATTTTTCTTAGGTAGTTAATGTGTCTGCTGCTTAGCCCTGTTTAATCTGCAGGTTGCAGACTCAAATCTCTGAGGTAACTTTTTTTATTATTATTTTTTTATTATTTGTTTATTGGCATTTGACATACGCAAATATACAGCAATCGGCAAATAGTGCCCAGTAGTGCAGTAATAAAATAATTGAACAAATGAACATTAGAACCAAAACAGTGGCATCACAATGGACAAGTGCATTTATAAGAAACATCATCGCAATTTAGAATCGAGGCATCTTCATTACATACAGGTTATAGGGCTAAGGTTACAGAAGAGGGGAACGGAAGGGCGACATAGTGTGCAGACATATAGTGACATTGTGGGGTCGAAGGCTATAATTAGCGAGTGCCCTTCAGTGGGATTCAGTGGAGACCTCCGGACTTCGTGTAGTGTCTGTAGTACGAGTACATAGCCAAGTTAAAAATGGGCTCCAGATGTCTTTGGGTCGAGACGCCTGAGGCAAGTGTTCTCAATATGTATTTAATTGTTCCTGACAGAACGTGATGTCTAGTACCCAGGTTTTGATAGAAGGTGGATGGCGTTTACCCCAGTGCATCGCTATCTGGCGTTTAGCCAGGAGTAACAGCATGGCCAAGAGTTTACGATGTCCCGGTATAGCGTCCTGAACATAACCCAGAAGACATAGTTTGGGCGAAGGGGTCAGATGGGTCGCCAGGATCTCATTGATTGAGTCAAGTATTGCAATCCAAAAGCGTTCGATATCTGGGCAGTTCCAAGCCATGTGTAAAAAGGAGGCATCTGGTGATGCACATCTCCAGCAGTTCGCCTCCGGGCGGAGACCCATGCGGTTAAGTTGTAAAGGTGTTCTGTAAATGCGGTGCAAGAATTTAAAATGTATGAGGCAAAGCCTGTAGTTAGGGGATCACCTCTCTAATTGCCCGCAACAGAATTGCCACTGAGTTTCTGTTAGCGGGTCGTCTAGATCTTCGTTCCAGCTAGCGAAGGCCTTCGGGTGCGTGATCGGGGAAGAGCGCTGCATGCTCCTGTAAAGTCTCGTAATAAGCTTATCTGAGGATGAGTTCATTAGTAACGATTCCAGGACCGGGAGAAATGGAGGCGGAGCTGGGAATGTATCGTGCAATTTACGGCACGCTCCTCTGATAGAGTAGTACAATAGTAAACTAGAAAAAATAATAGTATCGCCAGGTGGGTGTTCAGGGGGGGGCAAAAAGGTGTTGCCAGGGTATAAGTCAGCAAATGTATCCCA
Source organism: Calotriton arnoldi (assembly GCA_963921515.1). NCBI lineage: Eukaryota > Metazoa > Chordata > Amphibia > Caudata > Salamandridae > Calotriton > Calotriton arnoldi. The sequence goes on along the minus strand of CAWUFW010000376.1, from coordinate 1,191,112 downwards.
TCCTAGGGTGTGGGCGCGGGTAGAATTGCCTTTATCTTCTAGTATAGGTATCTGCGGATTGTGCGCAAGCGTGATAGAAGGCGCGTATAAGACTGTGTGACCTGCCCGAATGTGAAGTTTATCCCAGGCCCATCGCAGCGTGTCAGGTGTATGTATGATCGTGGAATGGCGTTTGAAAGGCTGATAGAGAACTACTGTCAATGGTAGTGGTGTGACGTTGTCGGCCTCTACTGCAACATGGAGTTGGAAGGGGGTTGAGAATATCCAGTGGTGTAGGAATTGCGCCTGTGCGCAGAACGCATAAAGCGCCAGATCAGGAGCGCCAAGTCCGCCCTGTGTCAGTGGCAGTGTGAGCACCTCCCACGCAATACGTGGTTGTTTTCCGGCCCAAACCAGGGAGATCATCAAGGAGCGCATGGATTTCAGGAATGATTGGGTGAGTTGCAAGGGGAGATTAATAAATATAGAAGTTTAGGCAGCACAATCATTTTGGCTATGGCGATGCGACCTGCTAAGGTTATGGGGAGTTTAGACCAGACCGTAATTTTCCCTTCCAACCACACCAATGTGTGGCCAAAGTTCATGTCCCAGAGCTCCTGGATGTCAATACTAAGCCAAATCCCCAAATATCTCACAGGGCCAGATGCCCATTGGATAGGATAATCTGGTTCAAAAGTAGTGAAGTTAGGAGTGAGGTGGAGCAGAATGGATTTGGTCCAATTGATATGCACGCCAGAGAGACCACCAAATTTGGTAAGTTCCCGAAGGACCGGGTTTAGATTGTCTAGCGGGTCTTGAAGATAAAGGGTGATATCGTCTGCATATTGCGATATAATGATATCTCTCGTGGGGAACACAAGGCCCCGCGTTTTATGGTGTTGTCTGATTCTGGCTGCCAGAGGTTCCATCGCAATGGCGAACAGGAGGGGCGACAAAGGACACCCCTGCCTTGTGCCACGCGTGATATCGAATGGAGCAGATATAAGTCCATTGGCATCTAATCTGGCCATCGGTTGCGAATACAATAACTTAATCTGTGTAATGAATGAGGGACTAAGACCTAATCTGGCTAAAATGGTAAAGAGATATGGCCATTCGAGCGAGTCGAAGGCTTTGGTGGCATCAAGAAAGGCTGCTAGTGCAGGTGTATGCGGGTCAAGGTGATGTAAGAGGGCAAAAAAGGTTCGTAAGTTGTGGGACGCAGAGCACCCAGGTATAAAGCCGGATTGGTCTGGCCGAGCAATTAGAGGTAATAGGGGTTGTAACCTGTTTGCAAGGAGTTTAGCGTAGATTTTATTGTCTATATTGATGAGGGAAAGAGGTCGATATGAATCCAGCGAGTCTAAGTATGTGGTGAGTTCGGAGTCTATTTGTGGTGCGGAGGAGGTGTATAGTGAGGAGTAGAATTTGGTTAGGGGTTCGTGAATTTCTCGAGGACCTCTAATGTGTCACCATCTCCCAGGAGTTCCGTAATATAAGTGGAACAATGAGAGGGTTTGAGAAGATTAGCAAGTGTCCTCCCGGGGCGATCCCCTTCGCCATATCTCCTAGCAGTGGCGTACTTCCTGAGAGATTTTAGCTCCCTGGCGGCCTCTTCATTAAATTCGGAGAGTTTTTCGCGTATGGTAGCTAAAAGGGAAGAGTCGTTATGTTCAAAATATTGCTGTTCTAGGGCTTTAAGTTCGGCCTCCAGATTATGCAACGTGCCCCGTAATGATTTCAAGACACATGATTGGCGGGCCAGGCACTTCCCTCTTATAACAGCTTTAAACGCCTCCCATAGCACCGATGGAGAAGAAACGGAGCCCGTGTTTAATGTAAAATATTCAACAATGTCGCTTCTGATTTCAGCCTGAAATGCCGCGTCTAGGAGGGCGTGGGGTGGTAATCTCCATGTGAATTCGCGTCTTATAGAAGTTGGGAAGGCAATTTTACAGGTGCAAGGGGAATGGTCGGATAACGTTCTAGGGAGGATCTGCGTGTCTACTGTCCACGTCGCCACAACACCGGACATCAACCATCGGTCTAGCCGGGACCAGGAGTTGTATTGAGTTGAAACATATGTGCCCTCCCGTTTCTGTGGGTTGAAGTGTCTCCATATGTCCACTAAGTGACAATCTGAAATAAGCGAGTTAAGGACTTGGCTAGATCTGGGGTGGAGTGCCCGGGAGGACCCCAACCTGTCAAGGTCGTCACATAAAATTGCATTAAAATCTCCTCCCCAGATGATGGTATCACAGCCCATAGTAACAACCTTAGACCATACTTCACAGAAGAAATTCGGATCGTCCACATTTGGCCCATAAATTGCAGCCAGGACCAGCTGGGTCCCACCCAGAGTTCCCCTTCAACAAAATATAACGTCCCTCTGTGTCAATGTATGAATGTGTTGGCGTCCAATCTATGCCATGTCATATGAGTATGGCCACTCCTCGAGTAACTAGAGTAGGTGGAAGAATAATATTCCCCCCAGCGTTTGTGCTGAAGTCTGTTAGTGTCTGATGGTAAGAGATGGGATTTCTGTAGGAAACAAACGTCCACCTGTTGACGAATCAGGTAGGCATGTACAAGCCGTGCCTTTCTATAATTATTGAGGCCACGGACGTTCCAGGTTAAAAATTGTATGAAGCTGGCATGGAAGCTAGTGGCATATTGACAGTAGGTGATACGCAATCTTAAATCTCTCTATTAGAGGTAGAGGAGTGTTGATAATGATTAGCTTATGGAAGTAGTGTTTCGATGCCTGATGTGTACATAGATATAAGATGGAGCGAAGAAGGTTTCGAATCTGCATCAGATGGTGCTGTATGTGTGCCTCTGAAAAAATGGAACATTTACTATACCCCAAACCCACCCCTCCTGCCACACCAACCCCCAATTAGGTTGTGACAATACCCCCTCCCCCCCATCCCAACAATCCAAAAACAAAACAGACAATTAAAGCCATGGGAGTTCTCCCTCTGGGGGCATCAGTTGCCGGCAAACACCACTGTCCGTGTGGCAGGGTGGCCGGGCTGTACTGTAGGTGCAGAGATAGTATATAGGATACATGAATGAGCTGCAGAAACAAGTGTATCAGAACACCGAGCCCCAATATAAAGAGAGAGCAGAGCAGTATAATCAATATGGGCAGGGGGGGGTGCGATGTGTCGCACTATGTTAACAGTTCCTTTTATCAGTCATTGTCGCTGAGACCAGCTTCTTTTCCGGCAGTTTGTGATGAGCGAGGCGAACGTTGACCAGGGCAGATATGTTTGGCATATTTAAAGGCCGACTTGGCGTCGGTAAAGAAGTGAGTCTGCCCGTCGTGTGAGATCTTGAGTTTGGCCGGATATAGCATTGCATACGGGATCTCCGCACGTTGAAAACGACGCTTGGTAGGAAGGAATTCCCTGCGCGCGGATTGGACCAGGGGGGTGAAATCCAGGAAGATAGAAATATTATTGCCCTGGTAAGTAATGGGGCCATGTTCCCTGGCTGCTTTTAGAATAGAGTCCCTATCACGGTAGTTCAGGAGACGAGTGATGATGGGTCTAGGCGTTCCACCCACCGGCAGTCTGGGGCCCAGTGTTTTGTGCGCCCTCTCTACCACAAATACAGCCGATGGTGCCAGAGGGAATAGATCGCGTAATAGCGCTTCAATGGATGGCTTCATTTTGGGAATAGCTGTGGTTTCTGGTATCCCAGCTATGCGTAGGTTGTTACGCCTAGATCGCGCCTCCAAGTCCTCATTCTTAGCTTGTATGACAGACAGGACTTTTTCCATATTAAGAAAGTGTTGCTTAGATTCAACTTGAAATTCGTGGGCTTCCGTTGCACGATTATCTAAAGCATCAAGCCGGGATTCGTGCACATCTACTTGGCGTTTCACTGAGTCTAGCCTGGTCGTAAGACCATCAAGTTTAATGTCAATGGATTTGAGGTTTGTGCGCACATCTAGCATAATGGAGCGTAGGTCCTCCTCTTGTGGTTCGCCACTAGGCTGGGACTCCGGATCAGTCTCAAAGCTAGGGTCCATAGTGCGAGTGTGGCGTTTATTTTCAAATGTAATTTTAGGCTGTTTTGGGTCATTCTTCCCCATGTTGTGCGCCTGTAGTGGTGACCTCCGCGACACCACCTGTCACAGAGCTGTAGGGTAGTACCAGGCCGCTATGCGAGTGCACGTGGGCCTTCTCGGTAGGTCTCCAGGCGAGGCAAATGCCAGCACCGGGCCAAAGGCGGCGTGGGACGCGATTGCGCACAGGTCCCTGTCTACACGAGATGAGGGGTGCATAGGGTCTGTTGCGTCACGCACCCAGTGCCCCGATCCAGCACTACCACCACCCCACACGGATTCCCAGATCCACCCCAGCACGCAGGCCCGCAACCAAGCGCACCACGCCCACGGCCCCACACCGGGCACCAGTACACCTTCCCGTGGGGGAGGGGGGGACCTATAGGCCAATGCACACACACGCAGGGGTCAGCAGTTCCAACTGAGTACTCAGTTAGAGCAGGTAGACCCACACACACTGTGTCACGATGGCTCCAGGCAGCGGCGGCGTTTCTCTGTGTTTCACCCAGTCACCTCGTGGAGTTGATGCAGGCGATCAGCGTCTAAGCAGCAGGCCGGTCCACCATGCCTCCATGGCCTTGGTATCAGTGAATGGGGCGCAGTGAGTTGAGTGCGGTATGCACGCCGTCCCGGTCCCACCAATGCAGGCAGTTAATATGCCACGTTCGAGATTGCACCCACCAGGTACGCAACTGCAGCTGAAAGAGTGGCGCCCTCTGTTGTGGTCTTCGCCGCAGTCATTCGGAGCAGGCCGTCGCACAGGTCGGGAGACCAGGTGGACCGCAGCTCAGATTCTCCCGGCAGGCCTCGGCTCCGCGGCAGAGATTCACAGCCATCTCGGGCCTTAGATAGGTATGCCCGGGTCGTCGCTTCAATGCGACACGGCGCTCCCGGCCGGCAGCCCCAGGTGCAGCGCCGTGGGTTTTCCGGACACCCTGTCGGCTCGCAGTTGTACGCCTCAGCCAGGGGATGTTCCGCAGCTAGGTGCGGTTCAGAGGAGGAGCAGCAGTGACGGCCTGTAATGCAGAGGGCCCAGCCGGAAGGCAGGGCCGGGGCTCGTCCGCCGCTTGTACCGGGAAAGCGCGACCCCAAACGCAGCTCGCGCTACGGGCGGCTCCGGGGCCGCGGAGCAGGCTTGCAGTGTGCAGCACAATATAGAGAGTGCAGCTCTGATTAGTCTGGGTCACGATGGCTCTGCAAAAGGCAGGATAATGCAGGATTTTTAGCCCAGCCGGCGGAGCACGCTTAACAAGCGGCCATTCCGCTGCTCGGCTAAGCCACGCCCCCTCAGTGAGGTAACTTGATGGGACTATTCATGTGTTGTAGAAACTATTGTGTAATCTGTTTGTTTTAAGTTCCAATCCTGGTAATCTTGCTCACTGGGTTCTGCACATGCTTTGAAGGCCTTCATGTAAAACTGCTGGCATAGACTTGAGTCACTGCAGGGTTTACTCACAAACATATATTCTTCTAAGAGTGATAAATGGCAATATGGAATTAGGTAATAATTGGCAGATCTGAGGTACCAAGAAACAATTGGTGCAGTGATGACCAGTAGTAATACCCTTGCAAGTTGTATTTTCCATGGTAAGTTGCATAGTTTGTCAGAAGTGTAAGCGGTCAGAATGAGCACAGTTGGATACTGGTGCAACCCTCCCAGGTTGCATTCTACCTTACGTCACAAAGAAATTTACTTGAAGTACTATAGATGCAAGTGAGGATTGTGGTGCATTTATATGTTATGGTTGTGCGATCTCACTTTGTAATACAATCACAAAATCATCTTGGGTCCAGTCAGGCTCATGTGTAAAACCTCTAGCTCAACTCTGGGTAGCTGTGGCTTCGAGCAGCAAAGCGTAAACAAAGGAACTAGCATAAAGCATTGAAGCACCAAACAACACAATAAGGTTACACAACACACAAAATCTGACAGGAATTTATAAAAAAAAGATTATATTTTTATGAATTTTTAGATGCCAAGATGAGCAAAATCCACCAGAGGGTTCCAAAGAAAGATTTTTAAGTAAAAGGTAAATCTCAACTTTTTAGTCCAATGCGCAAACAAGCATTAGTAACCCATAAGTTTGCAAACTTTTGAAAGAATTGTGTTCGGCTACTTCGGCCAAGTTGGGTGACCAATTCCAACAGTTATACGTTCAAGGGGCCAATAAGGAGTATTTGGACAGAAACCTGGTCACCAAAGCACTCTCCAGTCCGCTTCTACACTTTATATCAAGATTGCTATAGACTTAATTGGAGTGGTCCTCATGCTGAGGATACAGGATGCTAAAAGATGCTTTGTGTATTGTGCGGTCGATGGGGGTCTTCCTGGGGTTATTCCTCGGTCCACGGGTAAGGTGGGGCGACTTTGGCCACAGGAATGTGAGTCCCTTAAAGTCCTCTTTAAGCCCGTAGAAGTTCAGGTATGGCTGGTCGAGCGATATTCTTTGGTGGCTAGTGTCAGTTTATGCCCACCAACCCACACTGACGACTCTCCCGAGTCCGTCAGACATGGATGCAAGTTTTGAGTCTGCGGTGGAGGGCTTCTTGGCTGCACTTTGGCGGTCAGCAGCGATTCCTTGCCAGTGGCTACTGATGGGCTTAAATGGGGAAATTCTGCTTTTGTGGCCCTGGTACTGGGAACTTGGGGGTCAGCAGGCTGACCCTTGGAGTCACAACTTTGGTCTGGGGCAGAGAAGCAACTTTTCCTCGAGCCAGGCACAGTCCTCTTTTTGCTACGCCAAGTAGCAGCAAGTGTAGTGCAGCGGTTGGTGCAGCCCCTCTTGCCAGGTCCAGGGGTTAGCAGGGCAGTCCTTCAGTCTTTTCTCTAGTCCAGATGTGATTTGAGGTTCAGGGTGCCAGTGGTGGCATATTTATGCCTAGAAAGTGCCCTGTGGGGGATGATGCGGTCACTAGCCAATGTGCTGTCAGGATCCATTCCACCCTGTGCTGACTTCTGGCTATGTGTTGCATATAGCAATCCCAGAATGCTCTATTCTGCCCACTCTCATGAGGTCTGAACCCTTCCTTTGATGTTAGGAGCTTGGTAGCCCGCCCTAGAGGTGTAGCTACCTGTGGGCTATGCGCCCATGGGAAAATCGGTTTGGCCACTGGCTTCCTCACTCTGTTCCCACCTACCAGCCTGTCTACCTAAACAAAAGGGCAGCCTTAGATAAGTGTGATCATCATTTTCCCACCAATGGCGGCTCCTCCTTTTGGGCCAACACCCTGTTTGGCTTCCTGCGCGGGGGATGTAACACCTCACTCTGTACTAGGCTTCTATTGTTCCTGGTATTCGTTCACACTGCTCCCCAAGAGGGCAGAAGGCTGTCTGGTGGCCAGCAATTGTGAAAGGCCACTGGATAAACTGGGCAACAGAGTGGAGACTTTCTAAAAGTGACATTAAATTAGGGTGTCCAGGCGTCCCGGATTTGCCCGGACAGTCCCCGTTTTTCACGAGCTGTCCCGGAAAATTTCAAGAAATTAAGCTCATGTCCCGGTTTGTAGAGAGGGTCAGCTGAAAACGCTGGGAGGTATCTTTTTAAGTTTTGCAAAGCAGGGATAGTTAGCTGCTGTTATAAGAAGTCAATTTAATTAACAGGCATGCTACTGGCTTTAAAAATAGCATTTTATGTATGTTCGTACTGCCTCTTCTGTAATTCTCTGCTAAGAAGCAGTGTCATTCTGTGCGCTGTGTGGAAGTAAAATTGTAGTCCTTTTTCTATTTTTGGGAAATGTCCCGGTTTTTGGCTTTACAATTCTGGTCACCCTACATTAAATTCGACTTGGGCATCAAGTCGGGTTTAATTCCACAATTAATTTGATACCTTGAAGTACCTATTTTCGTAGTCCCATACAGAAGTTAGCCCGATTGAGAGGTCAGACGTTAACTCTGTACTAGCGAATGGTGCTACTAACTTTTCCACATCAAAAACGATAGTTTGGGGGTTTTGCTTCTGAGATATGTTAAAGTATATGTCCCTAATCATGATCTATAGCTCCCTATCTTAGGGCTCAATAGCATTTCTTTGGGGAGACTCACATATATTGTTAAGGGAAGTGAGGGCTTTGCCATTGGTTTAAATGGCAAAGAGGATCTAGCAGTTTTAAAACTGCTCTTCCAGGCTGCAGTGGCAGGCTGGGAGACATTTTGTACTCTGTCACACATAGGGTGGCGAAATCAGTGATGTGGCCCTGGGTGGGCACTGTACCTACATGCCCTGGGTACCTGGGGTACCATATACTAGGGACTTGTATGTAAGTCAGCTCATGCAAATTGTGGGTAGCCAATTCAACATATATTTTGCAATGAGTTAGAACACAGGCACCAAGCCAAAAAACAGCAGTATCAGTCCAAAACTTTGGGGGTGATCATGCAAAGAGGCATTTCCTTTCAAAACACAACTTGTGAAATAAAATAAGACTGCTTTGCCTCGCAATTCCGAAAGCAAAAAGTCTTTAAAAAAAAAAAAAGAAAATCTTCTCAATTATTGGTTATAAAAATAAATACTTTAAAAAGTTATCTACTGAAGCAAGGACAGTGTAAAATGAGTTATCAGTTGTGTAAGGGTTATGGATAAGGGTTTTGGGTATATGGATTGTGGGTATATGATTAAGGGCATAAGATCAAAGGTTTTGGTATAGTGTTAGGACTTGGCAAATAGGGTTAAGATTGTGGTGAATACAGGTAAGAGTTTGAGGTATAGGGGTTGGATGGTATAAGATTAAGGGTATCCAAGGTAAGGATATTAGTATAGGGGATAAATGTATGGAAGGTGTAGGGGGTAAGTAAACCGTTTATGGGTAAAGGAAACAGGATGCTGTGTGTGGGATGTCCTGTTAAGAGTATGTTGTCCACCCCTGTAGTTAAATTTGTTTAGTAACAATGTAACAGCTGGAGCCTCGTCAGGTTCCCCAACCCAGGATGCACAGCTATCAAGTATATTTGAACAGTCCAATGACGTTCAAAGAATGTCTTGCTTTTATAATCCAGTTTATTCCATAAGTAATCAGTTTTTCAACCATGCATTTTTACCCAGTCTTCAAAGTTCGAGTGCCTGTAAAGGCTTTGCTCGTAGACGGTTTCAAAATTCCTCATAATTCAATGTGGAGATTTTAATCCCAATGCATTTCGGACACAGATTGCCCTTCCTCTGGGATAACTGTTGCAGAAGAATCAAAATGAGAAACGCGTGTAACCAGCATAAACTGAAAATTATTTGAGGTAGTCCTGAAGCTGTACGCAAATACTGTAACCCCGCATTTGTCATCAGTGCACTCCATATTGCTTAAACGTGCTCTCTCCCAAAACAACTTCACAATAATCAAACTATGACCCCGCATTTATTCTCAGTGCTCAATAAATGTGCTCCGTGTCTCGTGCTCTCTCCCAAATTCATCTTGACATAAACCATAAAGTAAACGTGCAAAGAAACTACGCTGTGAATCCAAACAGTAAAAAGAAAACATCTCATCATATGCACGAAAAGCTAAAAAAATAAATGTAACGAACCAAAGTAATTGATACTTCTCTGGGGTTTTTATATTTTAGCAGTGGTGAGCAAGCACCAGTAGTTGGAAACTTTTGGAGTGATTTTTTTCTTTTAAGAACTAGACCCCCTGAATAGGAAGACGCTGATGGATTCTTTATCTATTGCACTCCATTGCATAAGCTTGCAAAGAAGTGCTTCCATTGCTATGCATGGACTTGTTGTGTTGATGCTACTGCATCCCAAAACATAATATGGTGCACTGTTTCCCATCTAGGTCCATCTTCTCATTCCAGCACCATGGCCGGAACTGATGTTGACAGCAGTACAATGCAGGAAATACATGGAGATTGCACCATCCTATTTCACAACCCCCTCCAAGTTCTTGTCCTTTTTTGCCCCTTTCCACCCCTTTGTGATGCTCGGCTATGGTTCAAGTTTCACCTGCCTCTGCCAGTTTCCCATTCAGCAGTCTCATCCCTGTACCTTTTTCCTTTCCCCTCTTCCTGCTGTCATTGAAACCAACCACCATATTACCTAGTCCTGAGGGAATGACTGACTTTCATCACTGCCCCCACCACCAAGATGTAGACTGCATTATTTTCTTTGTTCTTACAATACATTTATTTTAATTTTTTTGATATCAATTTGGTGATGCTGCTGCATGGATTTCTGAGACACCAAACACAGTGACAAAAAATAATAGCAGAATAGACAGTTGTACCAAACCTCACGTAGGGCAACAAGGCTGTTAACAGCTAAGCGCCTGCAAAAGAGTATGCTGACAGACTTGCATATTGCACAAAGATATAGTGCGAGGTTGAAGAGAGCGTCCAGAACGGTTTGCAGTCCTTGGCCATGATCCAAGCCAAGTCAGACTATGAAGTGACTATCCTCTGGCCTGCCTGAAATGCAGCAGGACCTCCTCTAAGTGTAGAGAACACTACTGAAGTATTAAATAGCTCCTCCTGAAGTCTTCACTTCCTACCAGTGAGGGACAAGATCAGACTCAAAGTAGCCTGTCTAACATTCTCAATGGCACTTTGTTTTTACCACTGCATATTCTTTCTGCACCAGAAGATCATCACTCCCTACACTGTCCTTCTCTATAGCTTTTAAAGATTATTCACTCTAAGTCCCATTCTTAAAACCTACGTGCTAGGATCATGCACACTAAAATAACCAATACATATGCCTTAAAAAAATAGCCAACCACATCCCCTTAGAAAAGCTCTTTACGTATTCTTCCAGACCGTCTGTGTCAACTGACAGTCTGATTTACAGCGTGTGCACTACAGATTGTTAGAAGAATTGTAAGTATACCTAATGGTTGTAGAAATCTGCATCGTATGCCAGTTGACATTGGCATGAACTACCCTTTTGCCAAAGACAAACAATTGGGTGGGGAAACCTGGCACACACTTGAGCATTTCTAACTTGCTGGCTTTATCTGCATAACCCAGTAATCAAGCTGCATCCTAGGTTGGGCAAGAGCTGCTTGATAGCTGGTTAGCGATGGGGTTGTGTTTTTTGTGTGCACCTCCAGCGTGTATATAACAAGAGACGTTTGTAGTTTCTGGCTGACTGAAAGGCTCAGCCACAGCAGTGCTGTGTGTGGTTTTTTAGGTCTCGCCTACGCAGCGCGCATGCGCTTCATAGGAGGACCTTTAGCCGTCGCTCTGGTCATTTTCAAGCACACACTCGTGCTTGTGGCGGCATCCACCTTGCGGGAGCGAGCAGGGGCGCGCCACAAGCACGAGTGCAGTGCTTGAAAATGAGCAGACTGCTCTTCCAAGCGTGCGCACCACTCGCGGTTGCACCCCTCCGCCTCTCTCTCCCTCTCTGACGACCCTACTGCTGCAGCCTGCACGCCTTTTTTTTTTTTTTTTTTTTAACTTTCAGCGCGAGGCGCGTGCGCTTGTTAGTCATTGCTGGGGTTTACTTTACAGCCATGTATTCCTACGGCTTCCCTTGATTTTCTGTTATTTGGTCTGATGGACTGCAATGCAAGGGTTCCTGGCTTCTTTGGAGGTATTGTTTCTTTTTGGTGTATGTGTTTTTTTCCCTCGAAAGCTGTTGCTTCTTACTTTCTTGTTCCTTGAATATCACATGCTGGTTACTGTTGCCTCTTCTTTAAGCGTTTGGCTTGCCGTATGCTGGTCCTCTCAAACCTATTTTAGTCCTTTTCTCCTGTCTTCCAAGACCACAATGTTGCTGCATCTCTTTATACTTTTAGGATGTCACGTGCTGGCTTGTCCCCTCACTGAAGCCCATAAACGCCCAGGCGCTGGTTTCTTTTGCCTTTTTACTGACTTCCTTGTCCTTTTAATTTGGGCTTTTGTGGAGTGCAGAAAACTTCCCTACGGTGGCCTCGGAGCGCTTTGAAAGTGATGGCGAGTATAAGAGGGGTGGTGGGATGCGTTGAAATACAATTTGTGGAACGGGTGGTGGGGATTGAGTCTACCATAGATCAGAGATGGAATTTCCTGTATATGGGTCACAACAAGTATGACCTTTAACTTTTGTAATCCATGAGAGTAGCATGCCTTGGAGGATGCTCAAAGCTGGCCATCTCAGTTAAGTTTCCGGGTCATTGGCCGTCTGTGATGTAGACTTTATACCCCTTATGTAGATTTCAGGATTGTCTCCTCTCCAGTTCTCATTATGACTCCTGGTGTTTGCTTCTGGTTCTTGAGTTCATGGGTCCTCCATCATTCTGCCTCTAGCAGTCTCTTGCACCCCAGGTGTGGCAATCGAGCGTTGTCCTTTACCCCTGTTATTGCAATTCGACCCCAGAGGATTTGGTGCTTCTGTACTCTTTTGCCTCTGCATTGATTAAGCATGGCTAAGATGCTCATTTTCTTCTAACTCTTTATCGTTTGGAGGTTTTCTTCACTGGGCCTTTAGCATTAACATTCGTTCAAGGCTGTGCTTCCCCCTTCATGCTAAAGTTTATTAGTGCATTTATTTCTGGAGGCTCCTATGCTGTTTACATATTTGCAGTGGTCCTTGATGACACTTGCCACCCCCCCCCCCGCTTTTTTTGTTGGAGTTACTGGCATTGTTTGTTACGTACTCCTGCTTTTTACTGCACGCACGCACCACTCCCGAAAACAGCTGCTGCTTGTTAATTAGTGCAGCGCGGCGCACACCACTCGTGTGTTTAGCTGCTGCTTGTTTTCTCTCTCCCTTGCCTTTGATCTTCCTCTTGTTTTCCTTATATCGCGCGCGTGCGCGCACACCACTCGCAGCTGTCTTTCAGGTAGAGAAGGAGATATGGTGTGGGCTGTACACGTACGTTTTTCTTATGATCTAGTATTTTTCCTTCCTCTAAGCATTATAAATTACCGCGCAGCTAGGCCGTTGTTTGTCTGCAGACGGTGGTGTGTGAAGACTTAGGATTCTGCGGAGAAGGAAGCGGTGAACTGACTACGGTTAAAGTCTCTGGCTCTAAAAATGCTTATTACCCTGCCCTGAACACGCCTCCTCTCTCCGTTTAAATGAGGAGTCGCTTTTGTAATAAAAATTTAACTTTCTTACACTGCCTTTCCAGTTCACGAATATCTAAAGCCACCGCTTTCGGAATCTGCGCAGATGATTGTCAATTTGGTGTGTGGCGCCTGTCATCAATTGGGAGGCAGTGCTCTCACCCTGGCGGTTAGACCATCTCGTTGCCCAAGGGGGTGAGGTACCGTACAAGCCGAAATTCGAGCAGAGAAGTACGACCTTTAGGAAAAATCGCAGAAATCTAACTTCCCTGGTGCCTTGCTGCAGTGTCAGGTTTTTTTAATACGAGAGCCCAAGTAAAGACATTTGTTGCTTAAAATAGTGCCTCCCGTCTAATTCTGGACTGTTGGCATTTTTGGCGGCTTCCACCAATCTCTTAGAAACACGAGGGGTGGCAAGATTCTCTATACTAAACATTGTAAGTGGCTCGCTTTTTACTAGATCTGGCGTCCAGTGTCTGCTACTAAGCAATGTGATAAATATACTGTGGTAGGAACATAAAGGCAATCCGGATGTAGCTTCTTTCGAATATATAATATTTGGAGGTTTTTCTTGTTGCTCTATAGCACACATAGCTGCCAAGGTTTCAGATTGCTTTTGTGTGACATTTCCATAATTTGAGTGGCATTTCAACGACTATGAGTGAAACTTTCTCGCGAGCAAAATCAAGCAATGAAGACGAGGGAAACATATAAATGTCAGAAATACACACATTTGAGCAACCAAATGGTCTTTAGAATCATGTAGTTAAGCTGAACGGTTGCGGTGCAGCCGGTTTGCCGCCTCGCTGGGGAGATTGCTGTCCACAAGTCTTTTCCTCTAACAGGGCATGACATCATGTGTCCTCTGTTGGGTGAAAAAAGTTTAATGTAACGCTGTTTGGGGCTGGTTTGTCTTCTCTCACTTACTTTTCGTCTCTTGAAAGAGAAGACCTGTTGCACCAGTCAGACAAACACATGGCAAGTATTAGAGGCAGACATACTCCATTATTACTTACGCCATCCCTGACAGCCTCTGTAGTGAGTCCGCAGTCATATCTTCACTCAGGCTGTGCTTGTGAAAGTGTTTACCAACAGAAAGATACACCTTTCCTGCAAGGGCAATGCCTTTTAGGCTACATTTACCTTAAATAGAAGTACAATAGTGAAAGAATAAAACTCTCAAAGGTCCCTGGTGCATGCATTAGTAGCTCACCCAGTCCAGATTTTAACTTTCCATTCTGGGGTGTGTAAAGCATTTTATCGCGTTTCTTTTTCCTTCAGAGTACTTCAGTTTAACAGCAGTTTCCCTTGTGTACTGCTCCCCACTGTGCCACACTCCAGGTTGCTTTCTGTTGCCTGTTTGCTGCTCTTTTGCCCTCTGTGTTGTACTTTCCTTTGTGTACTTCTCCCCCACCCCCATATGCTTTCGCATACATACTCTCCACATTTGTGTCTCTAACCAATGTGCTTCTCTTTGCCCTGCTCTTCACTTTCCTCTCTCTCTTGTCAGTGTTGTTTCCCCATCCCTCTCTATCGCTTCCTACACCTGTGCCCTCAATGTTGATTCACCCCCCACCCCTGTTTTGCTTTGTCTCCTTGTGTTGCTTCCTTCCACACTTGCACCACCTGCGTTGGTTCCCTTCACACGCGCTTAAAGAAGAAAGAAATGCTTTCCCGTTTATAATTTTTTTTTTATATACTGATCCAACCGGAATCAATAAACAAAAAGAAAAAAAAGCGCTAATATTTTGTAGACATGGGCATGCAGGCTGATGCGTCATTGTGCATTTTTTTTTTTGTTTACTCTTAAGCCATGCTGTTCAACATCGTGGACACTGTACGGAATCGCTAAAAACCATTGGCAAAGGCAATGAATCCCAAAGTTAGGATTAATTGGCTTTGCCAATGCTTGCGTTAAGCACCCTTGCCTGAAAAGAAGCCCATATACTATTCAATAGCTCATACAATAAAACTGAATTTGATCTACAAGCATATGGCAGCCACATTTAGATGGCATGAGTTCTATTTTTATTTTCATTCTGTGGCATATACTTGTCATATATATTCTTTTTAAGGGACACCAGCATGCTATTCTACAGACTTTTGCCAATGCTTTGTTTCTTTTTTCCGATGTAACTTCTGCCACTTTATTACAAATTTAACAGCTGAAAGTTAGCACTTAGTAGCAATCGTCTTATCCTCCTTGCTAGTCTCTGACACAAGTCAAGTGGATTTAGAGACGTGTCTTCCCGGATTGCTGGGGCTGGGCTTTAAACGGAAGGCAGCGCGCGAGCTGTCAGCTTGCACGAGCACTGGCGTTTCTGTTTTGCCACATGCATCCAAACAACCCTACATCTTCACTGATATCTGCCCCACTTCCTGTCCCTTAGCTCTTTCATTTCCGTCTTGTCCACCAGTAACACCTCCTGCTGTCTCTCACCCTCATAGTTAAGTCATTTCCTGTCTCTACCCAACTTCCTTGCCCCTCCCAACTTTCCCTCTCCCATGCAGGTTGTAACTGCACGTGGCGCTGTGCCAGTGTGACACCTCCAGCCTGCCTTGGCTTTCTTTTCAACACAACTTTCCATGCTGGAATTGTCTGAGCCCACCCAGGATAATGTGCTGCATGACTAACCACTTATAAGGTCCCAAAGGCGAGACCTATTGGCTATGCAGCACAGCAGTGCTGTGTGTGTTTTTTTTTTTTTTAAAGGCTCTGGGACTTTTCAGTAGCAGTTGTGTAGGCATTGTTTCTCAACTTGTTGAGTGTTTCTTTACTTACTCATTCAGACTGGTTTGTGAGGCAATTTCGTTGGCAATGATTATGGTTTCATCATCTGACATGTAGGCATGGAAGCTTTGATTAACTTGACTTTGGAATTGGTAAAGGACATTCAGTAAGGTTGGAAGGTATTCTGTGGTGGCCTTTAAGGGTTTTGTCTGCTGAGCAGTTTCCAAAACCACTTATTATGCCGTACACTTGTAGAACACTTTGGTGGTGAAGGTCTTTTCCCTTCTATGCTAATATAGATCTCAACATGGGTATTAATCAGATTTTTGTTTGACAATGTGGGTACTTGCCTGATGTCTGTAGCCTTTTGTAGAAACAAAGTTCCTTCACAATGGCAGATGAACAGTATGAGCATTGCTTTTAGAAAGGAATGCCACCGGTGGGACCTTGTTGTGGTAGCTTTTATGCATAAGTGATGGGAATGGCTTTCTACCTAGTAGTAATTGTCTGGAGGGGGTGAGGGGTGTTGGTTAATTTGCAAGGTTTTTAAATGTGCTTTAACCCACCTGTTTGTTGGATTTGATACCAGTGAGGATGAAGTGGAAGGTTGAAGCCAAACTCATTTCATTGGGAAAAGTCCTGTCCAAGTGACTGAAAGCAATTCGATGTAATCCACAAGCCCACAGATTCACTAATAGGTGGGATGTCTGCAGAAATGGTGAATTACAGCCTGTCACTAGGGAAGCATCATTGGGCAAAGTGAACCAGCACCCCATGGAACGCCTTCCTAGATGTGTGGCCTTCTCTAACTGGCTACCCCCTCGATTGTTTACTAGTCGTGAAACACCTGAAAATCTATTACAAATCTTTTGAATCTTAAGTTCTCTTATGTTGGTGGGTGGACAAAATATCGAAAGCACAAATATCGTCGGACACAATATCGTGTCAAAAATATCGAGGACAAGAATATTGTGAAGATCATTTCTTATGGGTAAGTAAAGTTTTACTATATATAACTCCACATATATGTACTTTGACGATATATATATCTTCAAGGTACGTAGATCTGGAGTTAAGAATAGTAAATTTATACCTATCTATTTGCACTTCCTACTCGATATTCTTGTCCTCGATATTTTGGACACGATATTCTGTCTACACGATATTTTGTGTTCGATATTCTGTCAGTGAACCGTTGTAATATGCCTGCCTTTTGGCAGAAGGATCTTTCTACCCTTTTGATTTGCTTAGTTTTATTACATTCATATAGTGCTTTGCACTGTCAGTTGATTGGCTGCTTAAGAGCATCAACATTGGTGCACATTAGACGTTTTCGGATCTAGAATGTAAATTCAAGATTACAGGGCTGGTCTAGCCTGCAGGGAGCTATAGAGCTGTCACTGCAAGGGCTGAGCCGCCGTGTTTGGCTCAAACTGACATTTTATTGGCTGACTCTTCCCAAGCCAAAACTGCCTAATAGTTCAGCTCTCCATATTTATTAAGTTTAATACACTATTTTTTATTTTGAGTGGGGTTTGTGGTCCGATGCTGCAATACCTTCTGGCCTGTCATTCTTTTTAAGATCGATACAAGCACTACCATTCAGTAGGCATATGTGTAACATTGGTTGCTACAGGTGAAAATCTGACACATCAAGAGAATGGAGTGCACAATTTCCATTGTTTTAAGACTATCAAAATATTACTGTATAAGGAATATTTCACTCCCCTTTCATCAGCCCATACCTGATAAAATCACACACAGCTCACTTTGCACTGGAAGAAGCTCATTTTACAAATTCCTCTAACCAGTCATCATCATTCAATAGTTTTATTTCTTTAAGAAGATAAAAACAAAGTCTGCCATTCAAAATTTCTCTAACATGCATAGCCATTTATAAAAACGTAACCAACTGCGAAGTATACTGTTACAGAGGGTAACATTGGTAAATATAAAAAGGCCCGGCGATAACTGCAAAATCTAAATCGCACAATACATTTCAATAAAGATCCAAAGACCACAGTTTCTGAAATGATAGATTGAAGAATAGTGGCCACTCCAAACCTCAGTAAAAGGTTATGCTCATATGCTATGAACCCAACCCAAATAAGGGTTGCATTAATAGTCCTACATTGAGATTTAAAAGTGGATTTCAGCAGTTGATTCTTCTCTCATCAAAGCTCTGGCATTAAACTTTTTTTAATTGCTAATTTGTCTCCTCTTACAATACTTTCTGGATGATCAAACTGGTCAAGGCGGCCAGTCTCACTAAATGACTTCTTAACATAATGTAGCCAAGCAATTTCATATTCTGGACATCAACTGAAGCAATTGCTTCAGTTAATCTTTCAACTGGATTGGTCTAAATAGAGATCCATAACAATATGGGAGCAACATGAATGAAATCTTCTATGTCCTGGAGTCCCTATTTATTAAAAATAAAATGCAGAGAACTGTGGACAACCCAAGATGTTTCCTGTAAAAGCGGTTTTATTTAACCTGCAGAGTTATTACATCCACTGGGCCCACACTCCAGCTCAGTGGCCAAAGACACACGCTGACTGTTGTAAATGACTTTAATTGCGTCAACTGGCTTTCTGTACATCTTCATGATGAAATTTGTTATGGCTCCACAATATTTAATATACTGGAGTTTTCTGTGTGATGATAAATTAGACCAGTTGAGTGTGTTATTGAAAAACTTCTAAATGGGAGATGCAGGGACTCTCAAAGTTAACACAAGACTTGGTAAAATTAGTAGACCAGTATAGAATGTCCATAAAGTTTACGTAGGAGCTTATAAGACACATCAGATCATTAGCATTTCGAAATAGTAGAGCTGCATCATCTGTATAAAAAATGTACAGGAATGGATTTCCTACCAATAATGGATGTGCCTTGCCCAAAACGACTTTACTGATAATGAAGTTGATTGGTGCAAAAATTAAACCATAAGGTGCCATAACACAACCCTGTCACACTCCCTATTTAGTGGGATAGTACCAGTCTCATATAACTGTAGCTGATAAATTAAATTTAAGATTCTTCAGGAAATCAACAATAGCTGACACCGAGCCTGACTCACAGAGAATAGCTGTGAGTTTTAATGTGTTAACTTTGTAAAATGCTAAAGTGAGATCCTCAAAGGCAAGATGGAGAAATTCACCTCGTACATGAGCATATTTACTAATAAGTAGCTGTGGATAAAGACATTGTTCCACTGTGCTCAGATCAGCTTCATACTGAAGTTCTTTGAGAATATTGTCAGATACTGAGCTCTGAACCCATGCCAAGAATATTTTACCAACGGGGGGGGGGAGGGCGGTATGGCTAACCGCCGAAGATGGTGGTCGCTTGAACAAAGAGGGCCCGGACCTGGCAATCTCAAAATATGGCCGATACCGGGGCACCATCTGCACATGAAATTGTGCGCAGTCACCTGCTAAAGCAGAGGGAAGAATCGGCTGCTGTAGCTGGAGGCCTCACTGGTAGGACCGCGTTGTAGCCGCAGGGGTACATCATGGGTTGCAGTGTGGTGAGCCGAACGCTGCAGAGGTTGGCCTGAAGTGCTGGGCGGCCCAGCGAGGGACACTGTTGCTTGGACCTAGCACCGTAGGGGAGGCTGTCTGTGCCTGCCCCGGCCGTGCTCAGCCTGATCCGACTCCCAGGAGTGCCGCAGACAGTGTTGGCAGCCCTGTGACCGGAGACCCTGGCGACATGCTGGTTGTTACTGTTACTGCTGCGGGCTGGGTGAGCACTGCATCAACATGGGTGAAAACCAACCATGGGATGCTGCTCCCTGTGAGCTGTTTAGATGAGAAGCCCCAATGTTTAGTAACCATGGCGGGGTGTCGGCCCTTCAGAACTGTGGGACATCCAGTGAGGCTATTGTTGTGGTGTGCTGGCGATGCTATGAGGCCCTGGAGAGCTGAGCGCAGAGGTGCAGTGAGGCCCCGAGAGGGAGATAAGACCTGGGCGATCAAACCTGCCTTGCAAGTGCATACTGGTTAACGCTTGGAACCACCTGAGACACATCACCCGGCTCTGGCCCTGTGAAGACTGGCACTTCTTCGCCACTGCACTGGGGGTGCCGAAGTAGACTCAGCTGCCCCTTTGAAATTGCGGAGCACACTTCTCTTTGTCCCTAACCCTCTTAATCTGTGCTGCCAAGAGGCAAGACTGCTGACCCCAATAGGTCACAATCGACCAGATCGGACAGCTCACCTGCGGCATTCACTAATTAATGTATTCCTCCCACAACGGCAGGCCTGCCTCAAAATAAACTGGACATTTTTCTGAATGAAATATGCGAGTCCAGGGCAACTATTGGAACGCTCACTACGTATATCAACATCCTCAGGGCTGACCCAAAAAAGCTAGCGGACAGAGTGAAGTCTCCCTGGCCAAACTCACAATGGAAGGCAGAGCACACCTCCACTGTTGTGCAGCTTTAATGACGGATGGTCACTTTGCAGGAATATGCAGAGGACCCGGAAGGGTGGGCCCACCGCAACAATAGAAGGATCATCGGACTGCCGGAAGACAGCAAGGGTCCTAACTCTAAACAGTACGTTGAGAAATGGCCATGTGAAGTGGTGGCGCCATCCTGACTCTCTGGCGTATTCACTGTGTAATGGGCACACCGAGTTCCGACCAGGACACTGCCCCCTGGAGCACTGCAGCGACCACTGGTGGCCCGGATTCGTAACTACAGGGGCCAGATGTCCTCCTTCGCAGGGCCTGAGAAAACGCATCTCTACTGTTTAATAATGCCCGAATCTCAGTGTTTCCGGATTATACAATCTCTGTCCAGCGTCAGAGGGCCTCCTTTCAGACAGTGAAAAAACAGATGTGTGCACTAAAACTCTCCTATGCTTTGCTATTCCCTGCCCGGCTCAAAATAATCAATGACCACAAGAGTAACTTCTTTGATTCCTCTGATACCCCATGGGAATGGCTGGAATGAACCATCCCAAAGGTCTCCCCACCTGAAGACCAGCACACCTCCGTTGCAGACGAGACGGTGACCTTGAGGGAGGCGAGGACGTTCATCAAACCAGCATGGGCAGAGATCGGTGGCCCTAAAACAAACATGCACTGGAGAGCCAACGAGCGGCGGTCATCTCTGCTACCTCACTCAGACCACCGTCCACCCTTCACAAACTGATCCTCTTCGGGTAGCGTGACTCACTCAGACTCAGAACAGTACATTGCTGTTCCCCCTCAATTAGCCTGCAAACGTTGAATGATCTTCTGGGTTGATGGATCTGTAAGTACATTAATGATGGGTCAGATTGCATCGAAAAGAGTGAGGGTAGACAATACTCCCCATCCCTGTGTTTCCAGTCCAAGATGGTCACCTGTGATGGCCAAGCCGCCAAGACCGATACAGACACGCATGCTAATAGTAGTGATTACATCCACAACTGGACACTGGGACTAAGATAATATACTCCTGTCCTATTGACTATGTTTTATTGCATCCAATGGGCTTTATTCTCCCCCCACCCATCATGCATTAAATGTCCACAGATGGTTGTCGGGTCCCAGGCTTGGAGGGAAACCATTAACTTATTCATGACAGGTAGAGTCAACTAGCGATAATATCTGCTACAATGCCAAGGACTACCCCACAAGCAATTGGACTACTCTTATTAATGTTTGCATGTTCTGCTTCATATGTTTGGTTAAACAAGGTTCAGGCGTTGTACCGTGTATTTGGGGATATTAATGTTTTTAGGTCTCGCCTGCGTTGCAGCGCGCATGCGCTGCTTCGCCTTGGCGAGATCTATTGTCGTTGCTTTGCTGTCCGGCTTCTTTGGAAGCGGGGTTTGTGTCCGCCCTGTCGCCCTTAGGCCCCGCCCACCCTGACTGGATATTTTGCTCATTCTCGGCGTTGTGTGGCTAAACATTTTACTTTAGTGCAATAGCGGCCGCGCTTATCAGAAAACATTCTCGGCGTTCGTTGTGTTTTGGACAATAACGTGTATCTCGACTTTAACATTAGCCGTGGTAGTGTAATAGCAATATTAGCAATCCATGTACAATACGTGGCATACAAACAAAAAAAATGCCGCAGGACACACCTCCTTTCAAATCGCCGTGCAGTCTTTAGAGCTGTTCCTATCGGTGCTAACTTCTGCCATGTTGAACGAAAGTCCTTGCCTGTCCCTCCCCCGGAAGTCGGTCCCGGAAGTGCCCGTTGTGTTGCTGGGAGGATCAACTCCCGCTTTGAACGAAATGGCTGAACCCCCCCGCTGCCGCCCGCTCTCAGTGGGTGAGGCTGAACGTGGGCGGTACGTGCTTCATTACCAGCAAAGAGAGCCTTAATCGGGAACCGCGCTCCTTGCTGAGCCGGCTCTGTCTGGAGGGGGCGGGGCCTCAGGTAAGGCGGGGCTGCTGGTGAGGGTGGTACTATGCAGTGGGGATGAGGAGGGGCGGAGATGGTAGGATTTTTTTTTATTCAAGAAAGTTAAAAAGGAGATTAGAGTAGTGGGAAAGGCTGTAGCGGAATAGGCTAGGTTGTTGAGATGTTTAGTCTGTAAAGAATGCAACGAGAAAAAAAAGCCACCACACTTGGCGAAAATGCAATTTTCTCATAGAAACCTAGCCTATAGAGATGCCAGCAGAGCACAAGGGGGGTTGGAGAATCGACTCCCACCCCCTCTCGTTTTTAGAAAGAGGTCGCCATTCCCCGATGCTGAGGGGTGTCACTTGAGGCCCCAGCACTGCAGTTGGTTGTATTTCCAAACACTATGCGTATAACCTAGCTTCAAAAAAATTGCCATCCTCCCTCCCACTGGCAGCATCTACTTTAATTGTCAGAATGACCCGAGGGGTATGGTTTAAGTAACGTAGGAAACGGAGAACTTCACACCATTAATCCTTCTATTGCTTTATTCAAAGCAAATGCGAAGCACTTGCTTTGTGTTGTGTGGAGCTGGATTAAGACAAACAGGAAACAGAAACGCATTAGCAGCAAGTTGGATGTTTATAAAATACATACAGCTCATTTTGTTAACTTCCCAAAAACAGTTGGAAAATGTAATTTCCAAGATCCACATGCCTGTTTAAAATATTGTCACTTGCAGCCATTTCCGAGCTCAGTTACAAATTGATTCATGCGACGTTTAAAAGTTAAAACCAAAAAATGTTCTATTCACATTTCTTCGTGATAATGTGTTATTGTAAAAAAAAAAAGGTCCGTGCTCTTTAAAGTGAGAAATATAAAGGCATAATGTCACTATTTTGAGTTACTAGACATGTGACTTTTCTTCACCATGCGCCAGCCAGTGCCTCTACATATGAACAGAGGCAAGCGAGGGAACTATTTCAAGGGTGACCCTCCCAACTTTCTAAATATGCCTGGGAGTAATGAAAACGGATACTGGAAAGCGGGAACGGCCACCAGAGTGAAGGCGTAGTGCCGGTCCTCTCCCTCTCAAAATACAAAAGTGCGTGTACTCCGTACCGGGCAGTACCGGCCCATTTAAAGCACTTGATACTCCTCATAATAGTCCGTATGCTGTCACATCTTTTTCTGTTGATACGTATGCTTGTGAGTCCGCGAATTCAGTTTGACATCTTTCCATGTTAGTACATATGTTTCCCTGATCCTATGGTGACATTCAGAAGCTCCGTATCAATGCTTGGTGGGGCTGGGGATGGTGATGGCGTGATGTGTAACTATGTGCTATAGATAAGGTGTAGTCTCCTGATGAATATCACAGTGTTTCGCTGACACCTCATCCGTCCAAAGTGTACATACCAAAAGGATGGTAGTCACCTCGTCTCTGTGAGCTCCTTGTATATAATTTGGCATTCTTGCCACACTTGGATTAGTGACCACACCACTCCTCGAACATCCCCAAGTGTGCACATACTGACATTCTTTGAACAGTGACTCCCACTTATTCGTACTGTGATCCCAAACTAACAATTTGTGATTGGGTGAGAAGTGAACGTAGCCCCTTTATTTACTGACTCCAAATCGTACAATCTGTGATTAGTGGCATGCTGGATTTGGTGATGCTGAACTGCAATATTAATGCGACGAGTTACCCCCTGACTCTAAACCCCCTAACCATACAGTCACACATTTTAATAATATGAGTCTAAATCGTGGGTTCTTTATTCCTGCTTCATCCTTTCAGGCACAGCCTGACTGTACCAAATAACAGTGGGTGTAAAGTGATGTCAAGCAAGTTCTCCAGGGTTTGCACAACTCAAGAGCAGTTAGGCAATCCATGTAACAAAGATTATAGCTGTCCCTGGAAATACAGAACCCAGTTACTAACGTCAGTTCAATGAAATGTGAAGGGCCTCCTTTTCATGCTTTAACTTTCGGAATGTAGTGGGTTAAACAGTCAGAAATTGCTCTTATGGGTTTGTAATGGGGCAGAACGTCTTCTTGAGGCAGCACAAGTATCGCTTGCAGTAAATCGATTGTTCAAGCAGCATTGTTTTTTGTTTGAGCTATTGGTATTGCAAATAACAATGCCTTTTATTTTTGTTTTCGTTTTTCAAACATAAATTAAAGGCATTGTCATTTACAATGCCAATAGCTTAAACTCTCGTAAATGCGAGACCTATTGCATTGCAAATGCTTGTTGTTCTTGTTACACCGACATTCATCCACCTGAATTATCAGCATCACTGTTTCTTGCCTGCGCATATACACATACTCAAAGTTCCAAGTGATAAATAGCCATGTCTGTTACATGCCACTATAATATACTCACATGGAATGTCTGGGGTATGGGCTCCATGCACAAAACCCATAGAATATATACTCCACTATGACGTTTAAAGAGCCACATAGTGTGCTTATAGAAAATACACCTCAGTACCTCCGAAGCCCTCAAATTGCGTAAAAATTGAGAGGACAAGTATTCCACACCTTGTATTCTGCTTTTGCACAGGGGCGGCTGTGTGTATCCGCACTGGGTCCCATTCGGGGCCCTTGACCCAAGAACAGACATACACGGCATACCTTACTCCGGGGCACGTTGGATGGCATGCCTGTGTGGTGCTCTGAAGTAAAGAAGCCCCGAACATGGAATATGATGTATTTCTCATATATCTCCTCGGTCCTCGCTGACTGGACGATGTACCCTTGGATTCTGGGAGGGAATTTTATAATGCAGTATTAGACATTGATCTTGATCATTCACACACTCCCCTACCGGGCACGGCCCCGATTCGACAGGCTAAAGCTTTTCAAACCTGGGTGCAGGGCTGAACACTCTCCGACGGTTGGCGCAGCCTGAATGGGGGTATGCGCGAATACTCCTTTTCTCCATTGCACGCTCTACATGTGCAATTGGACCGTATACAGTGCACCACCTCACTCCTTACCCATGCCACACATGCCACATATTTAGGGAAAACCATGTCCGATCACAATCCCTTGGAACTGAAGGTAACCTGGGGCTGGGTACCCACTCCTGTACCCACATGGAGGCTGAACCTTGTGTAAAATTATTCGTGTAAACCAATGCGGCTTTGTGCCTGGCCACAGTACCTCTCTAAACATATGCAGACTCTACTATGTCATGGACGCGGTCCACAGACATTCTCCATGTGCGGGTTGCCTATCACTGGATTTCCGCCAAGCCTTCGACACCTTGGGTTGGGACTAAATGCTGGCTGCCCTGCGATGCTTCGACATGCCCTCCAATTACATACGTTGGGTTGAACTCCTATACACCTCTCCCACGGTGAAAGCATGGATGAGGTAGCATATATCGGACGTGTATCCCATTTTTTGAGGCACCTGAGAGGGCTGCCCGTTATCCCCATTGTTAGTGACTGCGCTGGAACCTCTGGCGCAACGGCTCCGATAGGACGCATATGACTGGGAAATCTCTATTGGGCCTACAGTTCACTCATTGTCTTTGTACGCAAATGACATAATACTTTATTCCAGAGACCTACGGGAGAACCTGCCAATGTGGCACAGACGTTTACACTCTGAGTCAATTTCAGGGCTGGCCATTAATGTTGATAAATCCTATGCGTTATTCTTTGCAGACACACCCATTGATCCCTTGCCTTGTCTTCCCTTTGGAGGCAAATCGATCCAGGTGGCACCAACTACATTTAGATTCTTTAAGGGTTCAAATATGCAGAGACACACATGGTCTATTGGAAGGGAAACTCCAGAAGGCGATCTCCACCCTTCGTTCGCCTATTGTTTTTTGGAACTTGCTCCCGCTTTCAGTGGCTGGCCGTTTAGCACTTTCCATAATGGTAATGTTAATGCACCTCCTTTATATTTTTTTGTGTAAATTTACCAGTGGTGATACCCGCTCGCTTTTTTGAAATTACTAAATAATCTCCTTATAGACCTGGTGTGGGTAATGGCAGAAGGCGAATCAGTCCTGCTAAACTGCAGCTGCCGCTGGGCGTAGGCGGGTTGGGAGCTCCGGATTTTAAATCTTATTGCCTAGCAGGACCACTGCAGTGGATCTTACTGGATAGCTGGACGCAACCTTCAGGAAATCGATTATACACACACCGCATGGTAACACAGGGTACACTACACAAATTACTTTGCCCTGGTTCACACACTCCCTCCGAGGCCCTGTTAATGCTGCAAGTTGCTCTTACTGGAAAACAGCCATGAGCTACACTGCCCAGGCTATCCCCTACACCCCTAATATACTGCTGCTGGGACTTCCCACACCTGCTGTCACTCGAACGTGGAGCCGGCTGCATGCATGGAGCAGCGTTGAGTGACGACAGTGCGGGCACTATTTGGAGATGGGGCTCTATTGAGCCACGCAGACTTTACCAACGCTCAGGGTCTACCGGACTTTGTTTCTCACACTTGCGAGTATCATACGATATGTCAGACAACCCTGGGCCCCGGATGGGTTAGAACCCCCAACACATGAATTCATACAGTCCCTACATATTATGGGCAATGGTAGGCATCTAATACTATGGATTTACCGGGGACATCTCTTGACCTCTCTGATCCATTTAAAAACTCGATGGGAAGCGGATATGGGCCGAGAACTCCAGGATAAGGAATGGACCTTCCTCCTTGAATTCCCCAAGAAAATTTCCTGCAAATTCATTCAGTTCTCCATTTTGCATCATGCATACCTCACACCACAGACTCCATGCCATATTCCCCACTGTTCCATCAGCACGCCCCAGATGACCTGAACAGGTTGCTGACCTGCTGCATATGCTGTGGACTTGCACTGCAATATCCTCATACTGGGCACAAATTACCACTGCACTGGGTAAGGTGGTTAGTGGGACCAACTGGCGCTCAGCTGAGAGTTGTATTCTAGGTCTCGATCCGCCCCTCCAAAGGCAGTAAGGTGATGGCACGGTTTGTGGATCTGGCACTCCTCCTGGCTAAACTACTCCTGACAAGGAGGTGGAAATCTGCAACGGCTCCAATGATATCCCAGTGGAGGGAGGAGGTGGGAATTAGCTGAGAGCGATGCTCTTTGGTGGGAGGAATGTCATGGGTTGCGGAAGCGACTGATCGCGATAGAGTGGGATGCACTTTTCGAATCCTTTAAATCACTAGTTTCCCAGATTACTAAATACTGATACGGCCTCCAGGAGGAATGTCTCAATACCCCTGATGCTCCACAGCTGTGGCTGATTATCAACTGCTGGTGGGACAGACTGGCAGTCCTTGCCCAATACTGAGTGAGCATACTGTCCACTTCTAGAGCCACATTGAACTGGACTGTTCCTGAAATTGCTGATCAATATGGTATATCTGCCTACTGATCTACTTGCTACCTAGCGAGTTGCAACATGACATGTTACATGGATGAATGTCAAGTTACAGGGGGTGGGGAGGATTGTTATCTTTGGACATTGGTTAATGCCATATGCTTTTGAAAGTCTCTAGGTTTGCTGCATTGTCTCATACAAGTGTTGCAGGGACTCTGCTATAATAAATATGTTTCGCATTTGTATGGACAAAATAAGTATGCAAGAGACTAACTGCAAGGTATGTTTTTTCTGCATTGAATACTGTAATGACTGTATATTCAAGTGCTATGTTTTCTACCAATAATAGGTCTATAGCATTTAGGGTCTGTTCTATCATTTTCTAAAGATGGGTATAATAGAAGATCTCCAATAGGGAGAAATATGCAATGTATATGCAAAAGGTGCAGAGCACATTAGTCTGGATAGGTGCTTAAAGTTCAAGAATGTTTGATTCATTCAGCATTCTGTCCATCATTTGTTGCTGCAGCACTTTTCGCTCTAAGTGGGATGGGAATGCTTAGATGTGGGTCCCTTGCTTGCTGTGCCTCTGGATTCAAGCTAGACTGGCTGATGAGGGTTTTATCATAAACCGGTCCCAGGAGGCTTGTTTCCGGTCCAGGGAGGACCCGGCTTGGCAGTTCGGGCTCGACTGTTCCCATGAGGAGCAGGGTCAAGACTGATTTGCATATGGCTGGGTCCAAACTGGGGTGGCGTAGTGAGCAAAAGAACAATGGATTTAACCCAGCTCTCTTGACTGGGGGTGAATGTTTGATTCCTTCAGCATTCCGTCCATCATTTGTTGCAACAGCACTAAACTTAAGAATGGCCTTTAGCAAACCCAACGGCACACTGTACGGTAACTTGTTTGGAGCCAGTACCAAACACTAATTGCAAAAAAATTGAACGCTGAAAACATTTGAAATGATCGAGTTAGAGTCTTGTGTTTTGTGAAACTGTCTTAGAGATTGAAGAGGCCATCTACCACACTGTCTTCATGGGGGTGCCAATTCCTGCCTTCCTTCGGTGTCCCAGTGGGCCTTCTATTTCACAGAAATGACAACTATTTCCCAACTCTGTCATTGTGTTGACGGCGTGTACATCCAGTTCTTTGGGGCATAGACGGAACAGAAAAGCCTAGGTTAGTTCTCTTGACGCCACTTTATAATTTGCATGTTAAGAGGTGGCAGAAAATCAAAAGCTCAACTGGCACCTAAAAAAACAAGTGTTTGCGAAGCCAATAGCTCTGGCCTTGGAAAACTGCAATGTTTGTATTTTTTTATTTATGTAAACATAAGCATTAAAAAGTTTAGACATAACGTAAAATGATGTCTTCTAAAGTTGGCATTCAAGTGTTTGCAAAAAAAAAAAATAGAAAAAATAAATGAAACTGTAAATTAAGACCAGAGATTGGTCTACCCAGCTGTGGCACTGACGTGGACTACTTTTGGGCGGGTGTGTGCATGCGCACAAGCAAAATGGTGTCACTCATAGTGACTAGAACCAGTGGCTGAAATGGACTGACCCATTGCCCACGCTGTATGCTGTGGTGGGTGAATGCAAAGTGTGAATGATACTTAAACAGAGCAGTAGATAATTGGGGTGACCGAAAACACTGTACAAAAAAAAATAAAAAAAATTGTGTGGCTATATTTTATTTCGATTTTGTGGAAAACCTGAGGTTAGCAAAACAGCAAAAGCTGAAAGTATGAGACTAGCAAAACAACTAGAGCTTGTGTCTAGGCTAGACCTAAAAAGACAAGAGGGATGTGTGCCAATGATAAAATGTCCGTCAAAAATAAAGCAGGGGTGCAGATTTAGCACTGGCAGAGGATGTTCACACTGCGACACAACAATGTCCTGGATTACACTACAGAGTGAGCCTTTGTGCTTCACTTTAATATTCTTTCAGTCTCGGGCACCTTGGTAATTACAGTCTTTGAACTCCATTCATAATAACTTACCTGCATGCTATATAAATCTGAAATGTAATCCTTATTAGGCTCCTTACAGTTGTAAATATGGCAGTGTTTGTGTTAGGTAGGCTGTGTCGCGCCCTAAATACAAGTACAGACGAGTGCCATATTTGGAACTTACTGGATGTGGCTCACAGCTGACCAAATACTAACCGTTCTCACAATAAAATACATTTTAAAATGTATGTAATAACATCGTGTTATTCCAAAAAGGAACACAAAGTGTTAAATACATATTGTGCAATACTGTATGACCATAATGTTGCCCCTTCCCCTAGGGAAGAGGTGTGGTGCAGCGGCCAGGGTGGCTGACTCCAGGGGCTCACGGTTCGATCCCTGGTGCCGGTGGCAGGTTAGCCCAGCACCTTGTGACTCTGGGCTCGCTTAATCTTCCCGATGGCCCCCAGCGCCAGGACACCTCTCGGGAGGTAGCTGTGCGCTTTACAAATGCTGGTATTTGATTTTCATTTCTTCAGATGTCTTACGGTCAATATTCCTTTAGAGCCTGTTTCTTTACTAATCAAGTTTACAAAAAAGTTAAGATGTAGTAGCTGGTATTAAAATCTCCACTTATTAAGCAGGTTCCTTTTGAAATGAACTAGCTGTGTTATGGGATGCAGTCGCTTGCTAGGACCTCCACCCTCGAATGTCATGCTATTTTCCAGTTTCATTTGTGAGCTCAGACGCATGGACAAATATTTATCCATCATTCCTTCACACCCACATATTTTGGGGTCATGGGGAAGGGGAAAGAGGGAGTAGGTGGTAGATGAAAGAGGAAATGAATAGACACCCCCCAATCTTTACGATCAGTCCGTTTCACAGTATTTCCCCATTTTTTTTAAATTTGTATTTTCCTGGGCAATCTCTACTTTCATGGATTCTCTCAAATAAGCTTTATTGAGGAAGAAGTAAAGTACATCCACATTGTCAATCAGATTGACACCTATAAAAATACAATAATAACCCAATTATACTTCCAAGATTTAAAAAAGTAATTCCATATCCAGATAAATCCTCAATAAGAATATTTACCAATGTAATCTGCTCTGTGTTTGATAGTGTAATTCCCAAGACCCTCGCAAAGAAAGAACTTTTGCAGAGGATATCATCACACAAGGATATGAGGTGATGGGCATCCTTGTCTTCCATAAATAAATGATGGATTCGTGTGTAAGTGAAGTGCCATAATGGATATGTAGATCTGACCTACTTTGTCAGTAAAACCTCATCTGTTAAGGTTTTGTTTAGGAGTGTAAAGTGCTACAGAACTCTAGTGTACTAACTGATTGTCATCTGTGAATTATAGTAAGCAAAAGGGAGCAAAATGTTGTTCTTAATTGCAGCTGGCAAGTTCAGATTAAGGGCTTACAAGTTTGAAACGTCAGTCAAAACCTGGAGATGTTCATCCTACTATGCATATGCTTCTTGTAGTGCTCAGGCTAATGCGCCCGCTTGGTGAATTTCCCCTCTCTGCTCTCGAGTTCCCTTCTGCTTGGGAATAATAGAAGGTCTTAAATGCTGACTTGTTATAAAATATAACCAATGTTGTCTAAGGGGTTTTTGTAGGGACAGCCACGGCGTAAATAGAGGACTGCAGAACCTGGAAAGGACTGCTTAGCTAAAGACAGAGGTGATAAACACGAGTCACTGGCTCTGAATGTTGCAGCACTGTTTGCTCGCTTACGGAGAATCAAAGCTGGCACCATTAGAGTTAGGGCAGCATCAGACTGAATTCACATACCGAGAGGGTGCCAGAAAAAACTATATACAGCAGTTTGAATCATAAGAGTCTAATATCTACTATTTGTTGTGCAAAAAGCAGATTGCACCACTAACCTCTAGATGGTGCAGCCAGTGGTGGAAGTGGCCTAGTGGAACTTGTGCTCCAGCTGCATTCCTGCAAGGACAAACGATGTCCTTTGTACCCTACGGTAGTACCTCTTCTAGTGGGGCTGAGAATCCCCCTCATGCCCTCAAGAGTGTGCCTGATGCTGCCACTGCGGGTGGAACACTGCGCATTCTCCTGTGATGCAGTGGTTGTTTTTATTTCTCAATGCGTTTGAAGGACTTGCCTTGCTTCATTATGCTTTCCTTTACTCTCACTTGAGTTGGTGAAAATAGGTATGCTTTACACCTTTGAGCTTTACTTGCTCTGTGATATATCCACCTACTTGGAAAGAACGCGCTGTTCAACCAGTGGAAACAGAAGATCTGCCAAAATGTGAAGCTGGCTGACAACCGGAGCATGAACTTTCTTTGCACTAATAGTTGGCAGCGGCTTGCACGTGAAAGAGCACCGGGTTCTGTTTTGCTGTTTCTCAAGGGCAGGGGCCAGGACATGTCAGATCAGCAGGTAGAAGTTCTGCTGCTGCACTGTCTTTATCAGTTAATCCTATCACGTGCCCAGAGCATCAGTCTGTGAGCCTCTGGACGGCATATATTCCCTCTGGACGTTTACACCTTGTGTTGGTATGTACTATCTACCATTTGGGGGGGGGGACTTCACATGTTTAAGAGGGAGGCCCTTCTTCAGGCAAAAACTTTGTTTCTCCCCTGTTGTGTCTGCTTCCAGCTAACGTTGGCTGTAAATAAATTATGCTGTGCAGATCATCCTGCCCCTATACCCCCAGTTTGTAAAACTTTTTAAGGTTTTCATTGACTTTAGAGCGTGTCTGGACCTTTCGTCTTCTCTTGGCTCCTGTACATCAGAAAAATTGACATTAAACTAGTTTGTTCTGCAGATTCTGTTTTTGTGGTCAAACCAGACTCTTGTTGGTGAACTGGGTAAGGCCAGATGACTCCTGAACTAAGGCCTGCGGACGAGCCAGTGTTACGTAATTTGATTTTGTTGCACACGACACTTCAATATAATGCTGATTGGGTTTATGCAGCTGTGAGCCTAGGCTAAGTCGGCTACTGCTGGCTCATTGAGTACAGAAATTCAAAGTTCGTTTTGGAAAGATTGAGTAATCTAAAATGAGTTTGTCTTTAGTCGATACTGGTAAAAAAAAACCTTGGTTTTCATGTTTACTGAGGTGGGGTGGGAGGGGTGTGTGTGTGTGTGTGTGTGTGTGTGTGTGTGTGTGTGTTTTATCATGTGAAATTTCAAAACCTGACCCTTACTAAGTAGAGACTCCGTGTCTCGGTTTAGGATGCAACATATTTCTACAGGTTTGTTTGTGGGTGATCTCAGATTTTGAGAGAGTGTGTAACTTTTGGACCAGAGGATGAAGACTCTATGGGATACGATGTCTTTGAAACAATCCTTTCAGCATATTGTAGCAGTTCAACAGGGACTTAGGGTATATGCTCTCGAGCATGCCACCAACTGGGCTGCTAAACTCTCATTAGATGTTTTGAGGTTTTCTGGAATGCCGAAGCAGTGACTGGTACAGTAGTCCACCTAAGATAAAGGATGTTGTTACATCGCTTGATTGGACAGGAGGGTTAGGACAGTGAGCAAGTACCAGTCATAGGACCTTTAGATCGAAGAAACAGATATTTCTTACTGTGGTAAATCTGGGGAACGAATAGGAGTTAATCTCTTCAAAATTGACAATTCTCTAAGCATGGAGACTAGAGTGGAACTGTTTGACAGAAACAACCGGCCTTGACTGCCCTAGCAACTAGGACTTTTGGTTTATTTCTGAGTTTGTATACAGCATCCAAAGCTCTAATGCCTGTGAAGAAGCAAAGAGTTGCAGTGCTGTCATCTGAAGTGATTGCATCTGAAGAATATGTCCGTGTTATTTGTAGTTTGTTGGGCAACTGGAATTTGAAGTTGGCCCCTTATCAGTGCTGGACTGGCCTTTCAGGCTTTATCTAGGAATCTATTCCCTCATCAGGACTGGACTGGCATTTCAGGCTTTATCTAGGAAGCAATTGACAAGGGTGCTTGCTTTCAGCTCAGGATGAGATGCAATGACCTAACAATGTCTCCGTCGCCCAATTCTAGTCACGTCCTCCTGCAATGTGGGGTTGGTTTGAGTATTTTTACCTGGCTGATCTTGGTTCCCGCTCCTCCCTACCTCTGACACGAGGATGTACTTCACGGTTACTAGTGGGGGACAGATTAGCCCTCTTGCACGCCACCCATGCTTTTAAATGAGTGAAATTAAGAGATGAGGCTAGTATTTTGACAATGAGCTCCCAAGAATAGTAATTTAAACCTTTGCATCAAAGCCAATCTGAGCCAAGGAAATGAGTAACATGGAGCAGTTTATAGGTATGAGCGCAGCCAGTAGATTTACCAGCATCTGTGGTCTTTTTCAGAACAAGGACTCAAACTAGTAGCCTAGCATGGACACTACGGGCCCCATTACCTGTTTTGATAGATAGTAATAGAACAGCTACTATTAAGGATTAAATGGACACCTCATACTTCAGGCCACTGCACGTTCTGCACTACGGATAGATACACCCCTGACTCCAAACCGAAATACTATCTGCTGCTACTCGAACCAAACATCCTTCCACTTGAATGCGTGTCCCCCGCATACATCAAGGAGAAGAGCCCTTCCATCACATTCTACTTAATATTTACATGAGACTAGGTAGTCCCACACAGAGTATAAATTAGTCCGCTCTTTCTCCAATGGAAAAAAGAAATTAGTACCAACGTCCATGATTTCAGAAACTTCATCCCAGTTTCAAACCTACCCTTTCTTGCAAAAGTCCCAAAAAACAGTAACCATCTAGAATTCTTTATTTCGGAAAATAACCTTCTGGATAAGCTATATTTTGGCTTCAGATGAGGATGAACATGAAAACAGCAATTCTAAGAATAGCCAGTGGCGAACTTTACATTCTCAGTAAGGTGGTACCTCCTCTCCATTCTTACACTTTTCAGAAGACTCAGTAATTCACTCAACTTTACCTAAAAATCTTAAAAAAAGAATTAGGTGAGAGGTGCGGCTCTGAGCTGATTCTCACCTTACCTCGAACTTATGGCTATTGTCTGTCTCACCTAAGACCGCTCATGCGCTGTCTGTTGGGATGCATTTTGTTTGCTTAAAGTGGGATTAGAGCTCCCGATATACTTCCATTGGTTGCCATTATTGCTGCTCCCATTTGGTTACTTATAATTCTTTAGAGTTTTGGGGCTTCATTTCCTTTTCTTTGGTTGGTCCCTCCCTTGGAGCATTGACCAATTAGTTGTGTCCCTCCACTACTGTTTTCAGGCGCTACTTTTTAAATTGTTTCAGCACTCTAAGAGTCACTGTGTTTTCTTGCTGTCTCCCATGTGTACGTCTTTCTCCTCCAACACGCTTGCTGCCAGTGTGCTTTTTTTCTACAAAAATATAATCATGAAAAAGCAACTGTGGAATGCGCTGACACAGCATATAGAATAAGATTACTATTTGCATTTCAAAAAGTACAGCAGTGCTTGTAACAGCGCTCGCTGTCCCTTTTTAACAGACACAAATATTATTCTTTAGAAAAATATAGAATTGCACGACACTGGTCGGTCTTGACTATCTAATTTCATTTAGAGTCTCTCTATCTCATCCATTAGGTGTTGCAAACAGTAACAACAAATATGTGGAAGACATTGGCACATTAGTTATCTAAGCAGCAATTAACTTGTTCGAGAAATACAGCATGATTGGAACGAAGTATTACATCCTATATTACGTTACCAACATATCCACTCCCAGAGGTTTGTGTTGCATTTATAGGCCCAGGTTCTCGTGAGGTGTTGTTCAGGGTTCTATACTGGCTGTCAGTTCTTCAATTCCATTTATCGGGTCCAATCCATAGTATTCTATCCAGCGACCCCACGCTTTGCGGAATTTCCACGGACATCCCCTACTGTAGTAAGTAACCCTCTCTGCAGCCATATAAACGTCCATACCTTTCCTCTATTCTTGGTTAGTCTGTACATCTGCCGTTCCCCAATGTCTGGCTATGTCTCGTTTAGCGACGACCAGACCCAGGGCACTAAACGTGAGTTGTAGGTGTGGAATATCAACATCATTCAGGATGCCTAATAATTTATATTTGGGGTCTGCATGATACAGCACAGAAACTGTATTGAAATGCTACCCTTGAATGTTTAACACAGATCTGGTGAACACTAAGGCAAAGTTTAGACCAGACTTACAGAATTTATAATTGGAACTTCAACTGTCCGTTGCGAGAGTTTGTTCACTTACAGTTGACTTGAGGCCTACCTATTACCTTCCATTGGTTGGCTTTATTGTCACTTTCATTTGCTTGCTTCGAAATTGTTAAATCGTGGGTTTCCCATATTCTTTTGGGGTTTGTTCCTTTCCTGCAGCATGGCTCCCATTACTTGTGTCCTTCCACTGCTGTTTTCCTGCTTCCTCCTTCGTGTATGTCTCCTCAGCTGCCACACTTGTTGCCTGTGTGCTTTTCCTACGCCCCCTTATGTTTTTCCCATGCCTATGCTGCTTTTTCATCCATGTGCTTCTCCTCTCATCTCTGTGTGGCGCTCTCTCTCTCTCTCGTTCTTTTGCTTCCCCCATGTTCCTCTGTTTACTTTTCCCCCTCTGTGATCCTTTTCTCCGCCCTCTGTGTTGATTTCCCCCACTCGTGCACCCCATGTTCCTTCGAGCACCCCCTCCTGTTTCTTCTCCGTCTATGTAGCTTGCGCCTTCATCTTTTCTTTGCCCACCCCCATGTTACTTCACACACCTACTCTGTTTTGCTTCCCCAGTGTCGGTTACCCCTTTGATGTTGCTTCCCTCCATCCATGCTTTTTTTTTTTCCTTCTCCCCCATACTTACTTGGATCAGCAAACAGAAAAAAACGTTTAATTTTCATATATGTCTGGTGTGCATGAATAACGAGCATTTACAATGCAATAGGTCTCGCAATTACATTGTTTTGAGCTATTGACATTGTAAATGTTGTTGTTTTTTTTTTTTTCCCTTCGTGAAGCATTAATTAAATGGTGTAATGCAAAATGGCAATAGCTCACTTTGTTGTAATTGCGAAATCTATTGCATTGCATTTGTACTAGTGAGTTTTGTATTGTAAATGGTACTGGCTTTTATTAATGTACAATATACACGTGCGCGCGCAAGTATGTGTATGTATATGTATATATATATATATATATATATATATATATATATACACATGTCAGTGTTTGTATACATAAATGTGTGTGCGTGTTTGTATACATTCATATCTACGCGGATGTATCTGATGAGTCTTCTAATGTAGGGAAATGCTGCATTTGTGCTTAGAGGGTGGGGGAATGGCTCATCATGATGATAACCATGAGTAGTCAATTTTTAGGGGCCAGGGGTGGGAAGTTTTGGTTCTCCTGGCGTGGGACGTGGCCTAACTTAACTGGTTAGTTTCGGTGCGGTTTGGTTTTATTTCGTAATCCTAATTTCACCTTAACTTTAATGGAACATCTATCTGTTATATAGTCAGGGTCACTAGAATTGTGATTCAACGGTCGCAGCCTTTTCCGCATGATTATTGCAGTCATGGACGTGCCGCATTTGCCACATAAAATCTGCAGTTCACACGGCAGATGAGTTTAACAAGAAATGTTTCTAGCTCAAACGGATCTAAAGTTACCAGAATCACAGCAACGTGTTGCCATGCACTGTAGTGTAAAACCGTATGCAAAGGTTGACTGGTAATTTTTCTGTTGCTTATTACTGTATTTGAAGGTTAACCTGGTACTAATGAGGTGAAACCTTTGCTAGGCGATGATCACGTGAAAACGACAATAATCAAGTAACACTATCATAAAATGTTCTCCATTGAAATGCATAACTTGCCTTCCTTGCCCCATAATTTGGTCCTCCACTACTGCATAATTTCAGCGGCCACGTATATAGCTGTTGAAGCAGGCGTTAAAACTTTTGGGTAGTTTGTTTCTTAGCGTTTCCCACTACTTGTTCGTTGATCAGCGCTGCGAATAAGATGTTAACACTTACGCGGAAGGGTTTGTCATATGCATTACGTTGCTTGTATGGGCAAGGAACACTCAACTCACTGAGCCACCCTCTCAGCCTCCGAACTTTGGCACATGGAGACAAAGTAAATATTTAGTAGGAGGAAGTGCCTGAAGAGAGAGTGTATTTGTCAGATAGCATTATCATTCAGACTTGTTTTTATGTAGCGTGTCTGACTGCCTCGTACTTTTTATGGCACTGGCGTGAAAGGCGTGCATGCTGCTTTTGATAGTGTGCGAGAGGCACTTAATTACAGGGCGGGCCTAGTATAAAGTTCACTGCAGGGGTGGGGGCTCGTGAACAGCGTTGTGTTTGCAGGGAGTTCTGAAGAACTATTCGGCTTCCGCCCCCGGGACGCCTCCACTCTTGACAGCCCAGGTTACCAAGGGAGCGTTGCATGTTTTCCGCCTCCTC
This sequence comes from Calotriton arnoldi, assembly GCA_963921515.1. Classification (NCBI taxonomy): domain Eukaryota; kingdom Metazoa; phylum Chordata; class Amphibia; order Caudata; family Salamandridae; genus Calotriton; species Calotriton arnoldi. The sequence goes on along the minus strand of CAWUFW010000376.1, from coordinate 1,153,272 downwards.
CTGCGCAGGGCGTGTTGGGTCACCGTGTGGCCGGTCTGCAGACCCATTAGTCCGGGAACATCTGGTGATGTCCCACGAACGTGCTGTGTGGGGGAGGCGGGCAGGGGCCACTTATCATGCTGGCCAGACACTGGTATCCCTGCCTGCGTGACTCATGCCGACTCCATGCCTCTGTGGCCCAGTTAGTGCATGGGAGAGTACCAGCCCCTCCCCCGTGTGCTTAGAGGGTGGGGGGATGGCTTATCATGATGATAACCATGAGTAGTTAATTTTTAGGGGCCAGGGGTGGGAAGTTTTGGTTCTCCTGGCGTGGGATGTGGCCTAACTTAACTGGTTAGTTTCGGTGCGGTTTGGTTTTATTTCTTAAACCTAATTTCACCTTAACTTCTAATGGAACATCTATCTGTTCTATAGTCAAGGTCACTGGAATTGTGATTGAACGTTCGCAGCCTTTTCCGAATGATTATTACAATCATGGACGTGCACCTCAGAATATCTTTACTTAAGAACACATACCATAGAGGGGCGGCAATGGCCGCCCATCCATCCGCGCCTCACTGCAAACAAGCGCTAGTAACGCAGAGATGCACTGAAAACGCGCAAATATTTGGAAATCTTGCAAAGCCTTTGGCAGCTATCTAGTGATCTTTCTTTTTGTAACAAATGTCTCAAATGAAGCCGGGCAAGAGAGCTGAAGAACAGGTGATCTGCCCAAGATCACATCATTTGGTGAAGTAGAAAAGCCGGGATTAATACTGAAGTATACCAGACCCAGGGGCATGAACTTTACAACTATCCCACATCATCCCACTCTGCTGTCTATTTATAGAAACGGGGTTATTTTAGCTCGGATGTAGGCGCACGAGAAATAAGTGTTATGCGAACTCATTCTACCGACGATAATAACAAAAACACCTCTACTACGACCAATAAGTATGCAATAACATTAAAACCACCCCCTCGCTAGTACTCCTACCAATTAGACCGATACTAACAACTTAGTTATTAACTGGAACAACATATGATTCACATATCCAGCTCCCTGACACAGCTCCCTCGTGTGAAGCGCTGTGAACACCACGTTTTGTAACCGGATGCATGCATTCAAGGATTGTCTGTACAACCGATCAGCCGTCCACAGAGACATCAATCCGGTGGGACTGGCGCGACCTTTCATCCTTCCGAGGTCGATAAAACACTAGGTCCATTCAGCGGGCTTCTGATGAGGGCGCCTATTGTGCTTCTGGGAGGCAGCAAGACCAGGAAGTGCAGCAAGGCAGGAAGTGTCACTTAGGACCCTGATTTTAACATTACCCCTTAGTCCATTTATTCGCTACTAGCACCCCACTGTGCATCAGCCCCCCCAAGCGCAGATATACACTCTACACACGTCACAACAAGAGCAGTGACAACAAGACGGCCACGCGCCCGTGCACGAAAGTAAACCCTGCAGCCTGCACTCTCACTCTCGGCGCTTTAAATAGCGCACCATTCCATTAGCTGAAGTCACAACCTATGCAGGGGACAAAAACCTCCCCCCGCACATCACTTCTTCCCACCCACAAAGACCGCACACGTCGAGAAAAAGGTGGTCCACAGACCACATCACTGCTTGTGAATCGGAGAAAACCTGAGTTTAAAGCTGGATTTTCTTTTTAAAAAAACACTGTGATCCTGGGCAATTCACTTAATTTTCGGCGCCGCTGTTCGTGTGTGTACCAACATAATCTTTTAAACACAGTCTGTACACCAGGACTAGGCGCTATGCAACACATGCCCAGACCCTTCCCAATTACCTCCAGTCAGAAGACATTTCGTAAAAACGCACTCCATCTTTTCCCCAAAAACTGAAACGTTGCAATGACCTCGTTGCTCAAAGAGAGGACATTGCGGGAAGGCAGGGGGCCATCTGTTTTCACTCAGCCTCGTGTTTATATTTGCATCGCGCTTTCACTTTCACTTTAAGTGGAAGCGCGATGCAAAAAAAATAAACACTCGGCTTAGTGAAAACAGATGGCCCCCTAAAGATAAGAAAATGCTTCGCGACAGCCGCAAAGCAGACGAGCCAGTCCGGATGGGCCGGACAAAAAGGCGAAAGGGCGCTAACCAAAAAAGCTAATTTCCAATAGCAGGCCACCGTTTAGCATAAACGGTGACGCCAGCCAATGGAAATGAGGGGCAGGGCTTCAAGCCCCCTTCTGAAAGTCCTCATCCACAATATACCTCGCCGAGTGTGCAGCGCATGCGCGCTGCAACGCTAGGCGAGACCTAAAAACGATGTGGCCAGTCGTGTATGGTTGTTTATTTGGGGTGTGTGTGTGTGTTTTGTTTTCTCTTCAAAAGCCGTGCTGCAGAGCATCTGGGATATAAATCTGCCTTGCTAGACCCACTGTCAAAACCAATGGGTATTCTACAGCATGTCTAGAGCCAATTGATCCAAAAGGCGAGACTATACCACATATGGTTTGGTATTTTGTTCGCTTCTCGTTCTACAGCCCAGTCTTAAGCACCTTGTTCTCATGTGAAGCACTCTTGTCGCATTTTGTGTCTAGTCTGCAATTCAAAACTGCTAATAAAATGCAAACATTTCCGGTTTATAGTTAATGGGGGGGGGGGGTATATGAATATGGGCACCGTCCGACTGTAATTGCATCCCAGCCTGAAATGCAAAGGTGTCATGAGATCCCCTGTCCTGTGTAACTCCTGGAGCACTATCGCTGACTTTTCGTTTCAACCGTAGGGCTTAAAAATTCCAGCATATAAAGTGCATTTTGGCTGATGGAATCCAGACGAGGTTATGAATGAACACTTGTGGCCAGATGTAGGTAAACTCATTTTTGCGAGTCCTTAATAGCGATTTTTAGCGAATCGCTATTAAGGACTCGCAAAATGGAATGTAGGTAGGAATCGCAATATTAATTGCAATTCCTTAATATTCCTTAATTAAGGAATACCTTCCCATTCATTCCTATGGGCCTCTATGAATGGTAAGACATTCGCAAATTGCGAATGCATTTTCAAGGGTGTCAAAAGGACACCCTGTTGCACCCCTGAAATATGTATGTGTGCACATGTGGCGCACATACATGCCCTAAGGGCATGTAAGTGCGCCACATGGCACTTTGAAAAATGCAAAAAAGTGCATTTTTCAAAGAAATTGCAAATTACCACCAACTTGAAGTTGGTGGTAATTTGCGATTCCTTAAGCCCAAATAGCAGACTTTCTGGGCTTCCTGCATTGCATTTAAGGAATCGCAATTTGCGATTCCTTAAAGGCAGTCGCAAAATAGGGAAAATTTACGATTCCTTATTTTGCGAGTAGGTTTTTCCTACCTACATTGCACAAGTCTATTTTGCGGTCGCAAACGTTGAAATTCTGCGAATTTCAGCGTTTGCGATCACTATTTCGCTTCCTACATCTGGCCCTTGGTCTCTACCATACGTCTAATCCGCTTTAGTTTTGTAAGCTGTCCGGTGGAATGTGTGCTTGACTTTCTCCATCACCCTGATCAAACTCTCTGATCTGCCAGCCTGGACCCATCACGGGGTGAGCGAATGACGCCAAATCCTTTAGGTGGTGAGGAAGCTACTCTTCTCCTCTACACCATAGCTCTCCATAGCGCATGTCGTTTAACCAACCTCAGCGTTTCATTTTCTACGTGGCTTTAACATTTACATATCGCTTTCACTTTTACAAACCGCGGACCGTTTTATTTGTTTTGTTACTGTGTGGCTTCTAAATACCGTCTATGCTGTGTTATCCCACTTATTAGCTCTCCATGGCGCCTGTCGTTTAACCAACCTCTGCGTTTCATTTTTAGATACATATTGCTTTCACTTTTAGAAGTCGCAGACTTTTTTATTTCTTTTGCTAGTGTGTGACTTCTAATGTTCGTGGAAAATATGTTTTGCAGCTTTATTTCGATTCCACTTTCACAACCTGCGGCGCTGCGTTATCCTCTAGATCATAGCGTCTATGCTGTGGTATACCAGTTGTTAGCTCTCCATGGCGCATGTCGGTAACCCAACCTGAGCGTTTCATTTTTTTTTAGATACGTGCAAAATTATAATTACAATGCCAATAACTCTAACTGATGCGAGACCTGTTGCATTGCAAATGCTTGTTCCTCTGCCCACTACAGCACAGGGAAGTGGTCCGCTCCTTTCAGACATTGGATAACTTCACTGTTACTGACGACATTCTCCTTTTTAGGTCTCTGCTCTAGACGGCGCTCATGCGCTGTCTCAAACCGAGACGTGCAGTATCTACATCTGGACTTTTTTCCCCTCTCCCCATTTGTGAAGGGCATGCATACGTCATGCCCCTTCCGGTATTTTGCCCTCTCCAAGCGCACCGTCCAACGTCGATAAACCTCCGCAGCTACTATTTCTATTCATTGATTCAGGACTAATTAATTACTTTTTAGGTCTCGCTGAGCCAGCGCATGCGTTGCTCTGCGAGACATTTAGTTAGTGGCTTTTCAAAGTGCTACCACAATCTTTTCCTGGCCTCAAGCTTGCGTTCACGAGCGCGTGCACGCGCAAAGCCGCCATGTGGCTTTCATGGCTCATTAAGCCTTGCTCTCCCAAGCGCCTCACTCTGCCCCTCCCCCACCACAGAGCGCGTCCCTGCCATAACTTTCGCTTTCACGGCCTTGCAGCCGCGTTACTTTCACGGCCGCGCGGCCAATGCTTGTTTTAATAGCCCACCTGTTGCCCTACAGCACTCCCCCAGACAACCTTTCGGCCAGTCCCTCTTCTACGCTTCTTTAATGTCCAACTCTTGCAGGTGTTGGTCTCTTTCTTGCTCACGTGTGCGCCTCCCGCTCTCTCTTTGGTCTTCTGCGTGTCTCAGATTCAGTCACTGCAGCCTTCTCTGTGTCGCAGTAATGCCCCACATGCAGTGCCAGTCTGTGGCAACAGTGCTCCACATGCAGTGCCAGTCTGTTTATTTCTCGCCGTCTTTTCTTGGTTTTCTTTACCGTCCACAATCCCGCCTTGTCGCTTTCTGCCCCAACTCTTTTGCCAGTCCACTAAAGCTCTCTGTCAGTGCCTTGTTGTGAGCTTCTTTGCCCACCTGATTCCTGAATCCCGTTTTTTCCTTACCTTTTTCCTCCCCTCTCAGTCACCGTGTCTTCTCAGCTCTCATCTCCTACTCAGTCCCGACGTTTCCTCTGTGCGCTCCCCCCGGGGGTTTCTTTTTGCCGTTCTTATGGCGGTCCCCCCTCCCCACCGACCTCCCTCGCCCTACCCTTTGTTGTCCTGGTATGGGCCACGCACTATACTCGGGCAGCACACGCACGGCACACCAGCGTTGTACCGCGAAGACACGTGAGACGTGTAGTCTAAAGTTGAGACTTACGGGGAGGGGAATGGGGAGCATTGAAAGAGAAAACAGGCAAAACCCACGGCAGTAAAACTTAAAGACGGACTAGGCCATTTCCCAGTGCTATTTCCCATCTGCGACTCCTTTCGGGACTCCGCCCTCTTCTGTGTCGCTCAATGTGAATGGCTCTTTATTATTTACCCCGCCTCTGCTCCTTCAGCTTAGTGTTAGTGTTTCCGTTTTGGTCTCCACCTGGACCGAGCAGTGGCGAGTTCGCTTGCTATCTCGTTCATTTATGCATTTTTGCATAGCACGAACATTACCCAAATGTGTTAGAGCGCATCACAATAAAGCAGGTTTAATTAAAAGAAATACCGTTTTTACAAACAGTTGCTTGTTATGATCTTTACAAAAGGCACAACATAACGGGTAGATCCCTACGGACAGTTGTTTGTTTCGATTTTTGCAAAGGAATCGACTTACATTTGTTAGAGGATGTATTTGTATTTAATGCGATTTTATATAGCGCGAACATTACCCAAAGGTGCAGAGCGCTTTACAAAAGAACCAGTTGCGTTACATAAGGACTTTGGATTACACGAGTTACATAAGAGATACAAACAGAAAGAAATTGCAAATGTACAAGTTGTAGAGTCACTCAAGGAGAATATATTGTAGTGTAGCTCCTATTTCCCTAATAGGCTCTGCGCATTGGAATAATACCCTATAGGTTTGACATAGGACTAAGGTCAGTATGTCCCTATCGAGTATATTAAACTTAATTACTTGTGCCAGCTAGCTCAGAGGCCACTAGAAACTCCTTGTCAAGCAAGAAGGGAGTAGTTTCTGGCAGCCGCAAAACATGACAACTTTGTTTCCCTTTAGAATCAGAACGTGTCCCAGAGTCGTGGAAACAATAGATAACTATTTCACTCAGCTCAGTCGTGCATGCTTAGTTTTCCTCAAAGTTACACAGAAAGAATAGACGGGCGTTTCAATAAAAGATTTATTGAACAGTCTTGTTTCTCGTGTAAGTAAAATGTGCAGTTACGATCACAAGACAGTATGCAAGATAAATAATGTACAGCGTAAGCAGTAGAAATAAATAATACTGCGATAGCATTATCTTTTAGCAGATATTCATTCACATAAATAACACAGACTAAAAATGCGAGTACTCATACGATGCGTTTCTAAGCTAGTTCTACCCTCAATGTACCTAACCTAACCTAGGTGTAGGGAGAGGTATGTAGTAGGTGAAGTATTCCTTACTATGGTATACTAAGAGTATGTTAAGTCTAGTATGCCTAGTATGCCAAGAGTCCCTCTAGGTTCTAGTCAGCTCCATACCTTAAGAATGAGAGAGGTGGGAATCTCTTTGCCAGACTCGAACTCCAACACCCGCAAGGGAAGTTAGATCACTGGAAGCTGGACTCTCTGCGTGCAGGGATGACAGCGTCTTCTCAGTGCGTCAGGCCGGGAAACGGGCTCCTCTGAAGTCGAGGTCTCCTCTAGTTTACAAGGGCTAGGGAAGGTATATTTATACCTGAGAGGTACCTCACAATGTTAGCATTGACGTGAATCGGTCAGCGGAAGACGTCATGAATGAACCCCTAAGGTATAACGGTTCATGCATAATAGATGAGTCCTTGAAGAAATCAATAGTCCTGTGCTAGGGAAACTCCCGAAGCCTAAGGGTCTGTTCTTCAAGAACTCGTTGTGACGTTAGGGTGGTCGGATGTCGGAGACCATGCCTGTATTTGGAGTATTGTATTGTATACAGCATTTATATAGCGCACTGTCACCCAACGGGTATCCTGGCGCTGAAAGTGTACATAGAAGTAATGTGTCATACTGTATTTGAAAGAGAAAAAGGGAGTTATAGATAATAGAGACCTAAGGGGAGAGAAGGACATCAGGAGGAGCACTAGAGAATTCAGGAATTACATCTAAGTGTTCCTTTCCCTTGGGAATAACCAGGTCTTTAGTTTCTTCCTGAATTGCATTATGTCTCTGCTCCTCCTGATGTCAGATGGAAGTTCATTCCGTAATCGCGAGGCTGCAGAGCTAAAAGCTCTCCCACCTGTTCTAACCCTCTTAAATTTAGGGACATTGACCAGATTTGCTGTGGCAGAACGAAGGTTTCTTGTGGGCGTATACCACGTGAACTTACTCTGCAGAGGCCTGGGACCCAGACCATTTGCTGCCTTAAAAACTATGCAGAGAGATTTAAAAAATATTCTCTGCTGAATCGGGTAACCAGTGAAGATCCCGTAGAGCCTGAGATGCTGAGGATCTGCGCTGCCAATTTAGGGCCAACTTTGCTGCAATTGTCTGGATCCTCTGCAGCTTCATTATCGAGGAGCTAGGAGCTCCAAGACACAAGGAGTTGCAGTAGTCCAGCCTGCTCAAAATAGCGCTCCTCACTACCTGTATTCTGGCAGAAGCTGGTAGTAGTGGGAGAATCTTTCTAAGGGCTCTGATCAGTGAGAGACAGGTACCCACTGTTTTATTTATTTGTGAATCCACTTGGAGATTATTATCCATCATCACTCCCAGATTGCGCACTGTTTTGATAGGTATTAGCACGCCATCTGTGGGGGTGAGCCGGAAGTCACCAGGGAGGGGACGGCCAACTTTGCTTGTCATGCAGTATATGACTTCAGTTTTTTCTCCATTAAATTGGAGGAAGTTGTGTCTAAGCCAGTGTGAGGTGATAGTCATACATTCATGAAATCTGTCCATAGATATTTTTTGATCTCCTCCAGAGAAAACATGAGCTGTGTGTCATCAGCATAGTTGACCAAATCCACTCCAAAGGATTTAATGATGGAAATAAGTGGGCGTAGATATATATTAAATAAAATTGGGCTGATTGCTGAGCCTTGCGGGACCCCATGTTGAATAGCTGTCTTCGGAGATGTAAAAGGTCGAATGCTTACTAACTGTGATCTATCCGTTAGATAAGACTGAAGCCATCTTAAGGCCTGACCCTTAACTCCGATGCTTTCTAGTCTCTTCAACAGAATACTATGGTTAACCGTGTCGAATGCCGCTGACATGTCCAGCAGCACCAGCACAGCTGCTTGGCCATTGTCAGCGCACATTCTTAAATCATCGAACATAGTTACCAAGGCTGTTTCGGTACCGTGTTCCGGGCGGAATCCGAATTGCAGCTCGTCCAGTAGCCGGTTTTCCTCTAGATATTGAGACAGAGATTTACTCACTATTCGTTCGAGAATGTTTACTGGGTAGGGCAGCAATGAAATCGGTCTATAGCTGGACATCTGAGCTGGATCGAGCGTTGGTTTTTTAAGTAGTGGGGTAACTATTGCCTGTTTCCAACAGTCTGGGACTTCTCCGATAGTTACTGATTGACAGCATATCTGATGCAGCCGGGGAAAAAGTTCCGTCTTATATTCCTTCCATATTCTCTGAGGGAGGGGGTCTGAGGGTGGAGTGCACGGTTTAATGCCTAAATAAGGACTGGGATTTTATGCCTATATAAGGGCAGGGCGAATTGTGCCTATATAAGGACATGATACAGGAAAGCCCGTGTATGGACACCCTAAGAGGAATACAACACCCACTCCACTTTCGTGTGTACGATAATACTAAAATGCTAAACATTTAAAATGCTAAACATTAAATGGAGTACCGCATATTGTTAAAATATTTCTTAAAACCGTTTAAAAAGGCATTTAAAAAACCCATTAGAATGCAAAAGGTACTGTACATTGTAAGCATTGCTTTTCATTTCAGGCATATATTTAAAATAAAATGCAATTTGAATGAAATAAGCAGTAATATTTACATGTGACAAAAAAATGATCGATAAGTTGTTCAAAATCAAGTCATTTCATGTCATGGAAATTAATGAACTTTTTTAGACCAACACGATGATAAAAGTGTCTGAGGAAGTACCGCAAAGTCTGTACTATAAGGCTAGTTCTACTTTAAGCAGATTGAAGTGTCATTTTTGTTCGGAAAAAAAATAAAAATGGACAAAGGTTCAATTTTGGGAAGAGTTCCACGTTTTTGTAGTGTGAAGGCCAAATTGTTACTGCATCTCTGGAACACTGTGGGCTGAATCAGAGTCAGTTTACGGGTCTGGTGTAAACATGAGATCATCTATTTCTGTAGACAAAACATCGTCCACTGAAGTTGGTGTCAGTTGGAACACCTCGTGTAGTAGATTAATTGCACAGAGATGTGAAGCATCGCTTTCAGCATAGGTTGCCGCAGCAATGTTCGCGTCCGTTGTTACCTGTGTGCCTGTAGATCTTTCTCGTACCTCAGCAGCAGCCGGAAGCGTCTGTGAGATCTCAATGAATGCTGACATCAGGATTGGCAGCCTCTGGGGACAACACAGAGCATGGGCCGTTATCGGGACCAGCAGAGTATCGACATCCGTTGGCGTTGCTGATGGAAATGTTAGACAGGTGTCCAACACGCATTCTTCACCGCATAGCAGGCATCGTAGAACAGGTAAGATGCAATCTTGCCAGATTGGTCTGAATGACAGGAACTACGTGGTATTAAGTTCCCGTAGGCGAGTCATGCCCAAAAGCTGTACTATTCGCTCACGGCACTTTCGTTCAAGGAGAGCTTTCTCCATTTCGCTCAGAGTGATGTCTGCGAATAGGCTGGCCATAGCGTAATAGCAGGAAGAGAAATAGAATTCCGGCAACAAGTGCTAGAATTAATGGTATGCCACCAAACACCGAATGTGCAAAGTTCGGGATTATTCCGAGTATTGCCTGGAAAGGTGCTAACAGACCGGTACAGATGCTCTTAAATACATGTACAATTCCACTTGTATCAGACATGTTGAAGATACGTGTTATCATTTCTACGAAAAGTATTGGGCAGTTTATACGTATTAAAGTCTGTATCTCAGCCGAAGTCCTTGCTACTTGTAGATCATAGATTTCTTTGGCCGAGGTCAAAGGCACTGTTGCACTGTTTGCTGTAAAAGCATGGCTTTCATTCTGCTTAAAGTATCAAATCTTATAAAAGAGACGTTCAGCGAAGGCCACAAAGGCGACTCCCTGACTGTGTCTATTGGGGGAAACAATACTTGCATACAGCAAGTGACCCTGGAGTTGACCGTTACTAGATATGGGATGCCTGGCAACATGCCGCAGCAACTCTGATCATTCAACATGAGGTAACTCCCATTAGAAAGTTGTCCAAACGTTGGATTAACCACAGCAGCTGGTGTACCCTGCTGATGGCAAGACAAATTTGCCACAGAACCATTGCAAGTCCCGTGTAAAGAAATGTCCTGACATATAAGTGAACCGCTCAGTGCACGTTTACAGTGTGTACCGCTCAAAAACACTTCACGATCCCCACTCCAACATCTATATGTATACGGTAAATCCCAAGATGTCTTAATGTATTCCTTACCCAACCTTTCATATTTGCCTGCTTGCATTTGTTTGAGGCAATACTGAAACTGAAAAGTAGTCACAGGTAATGTGATTTTGCCATGAATAAGCCATTCTGTAGCTGGTTTTTCTGCCACTGTGAATGGTAACTTTTCCAGTTTTTCAATGCTCAGCACTGTATACTTTGCTCCTCTTTGTGCCAGTTCGATCTGTTTATCAGTTAGATTGTATTCTGCAAACAGAGCCGATGTGTTGATGAAACGGCAAGGCACATAGCCCGCTCGCAAAGATTGCAGCGTCCAGCTTAATAACACAATAGAACGTAATTGAGATTGGCCTTGCTGTACCATCGCCAAATCGTGTTCCAGTATGTCGATAGCAGAGGATACAATGCCATCCAATGAATATATTCTAGAGGACAAAGTTGTTAACCCATTGTTGACCACAGAGAGGGTTTTCTCTAAATTAATACGATCAAGTTCACGTATTCGTTCTGCGGCCTCCATCTGTGACACTTTCCATGCTTCATTATAGGCAGCATAAATACCGGCATATATGAAACGTTTTTGACGCGGTTTTCTTGGTCCAAGCAAGAATTCCCTAAGGTCTGCGTCTTCTTTAAGTAAGGATAAGTGTTGTTTCACATCCTGTAGTGTAGATTTCTGAAGCCAATCGAGGCATAATTTTCCTACACTGTATGTTGTTACTACCCCCGGATGCTGTCTTTGGACGTATCTTGGGTCTGGCCTATGAATAGTAAAGCCCTGAGTTTTATTCAGGAATCTTTCCTGACAGTTGTTCGTGTCTGTCGGCCAGATCAACCATTTTTTCCAATCAGGATTAGATCTGTTGAGTTGTAGTATATTGTCAACTGTCACCACTGCTTGTGTATTATTGTCACTTGCAGGTGTTGGTACAGAAGGTGTTTTCATATCTTTGATCTTGGCTAGTCCAAGACAAGATGTTTGTTGGACAGTTTCATTCAAAAACATTATTTGTTCAGGGATGATGCAGGCTCTAAATAAAGCTTCTATCCCCTGCACTTGCCAATCTTTAGTACCCAAGACAGTTTTTGTGTCTATTGTGTCTCTCCATAAGTCGAAACCCTGTCTAGACAGTTGGGCAATAAATAATGCAGAATAAATCTGTTTTGTATTTGTTAACATAATTTTCAGTCCTGTTTTGTTTACATTTTTGTAGTAAAACGTTTATGGATCAGATGTATTGTACCCTGAAAAATATGGAAACTTGTTAGCAAATGTTTTTGAACCACCGTGTGGTGGTGTAGGACAATGCTCCCATTGGTTAAACATAAATACATTTCTAGGATATGCAGATTTATGCAAATAATGATGACCATAGTGGTTATAGCAATACAGCTCTTCATAGTCTGATGAACCCTCTAAATATTCATTTTTAGAAAATGCAGCAGATTTTTCTAGGTCAAACATTATGTCATTAACAGTCTCAAAGTCCCAATCATCAGAAAAGGTACTGTACCAAATTAGATCACTTAGTGAAATTTTAAACAAATGTGGAATGTTCAATTGTTCAGTCGGGCCGAAGATATCAAAATCTGTTTTGTCCCACACTATACCATCCTGTATAGGAACAGCTGTGATGTTCACTGATGACAAGTCTCTTGCTTCACGATGGGAAGATTTATGAGGTTTCAAAAGTACGTTCACGTCTTTTCCTTCAGTATTAACATGGATGTATCTGCCACTTATAAGCACGCTCACAGTTGAAACCAAAGCTAGCTAGAGCAGGAAAACAAAAAGTCCAGATATAATCCAGAGTTCAATCCATGGAGAAACCAAATAAGTCTTTTTCAAAAAGTGAAGAAAGTCTTGAACTTGCTGCTTGAATTTCAATGATGCTGGCGTCGTTTCAGGTTCACTCGGATCTTCTGAGAACGTATCAAAGTTAATGAAATAGCCAGAAGCAGTTCTGTCAATTGTTGGAATTGCATTAGGATTTGTAGAAATCGCTGGAACCAGTTGATCACTTGCTACATTGGTGTAGACAGGTGTATTTGGACGAACTGTTACTTGGTTTTCAAGAGGGATGAGTTCCATAGCGTTGTTGCTTAGTCCTCCATCTGTTACAGCTGAATTCTCGATTGTTAGCAGTCTTTCAGTCTGAACCTCTTGGATAGTTGCGAGAGGAGTGCGTCTGCTACTAGGTCGGAGTCCACGAGGCCTACTATTTAGTATTGGCCACATACTGTGGTTCGATGAGGTCGATTGACACAAATCTTTTCTCCTTTCTTCCAGCAAGGGGCGGTAGAAGTACTGTTCTTGTTCCTTGAACTGCTAGGACAGGTACTGGTTGTCTGTAAGAAGGTCCAAATTCCTTCTTGTCCGCAATCTTTTCTCTGACTACATCCCCAACTTTTGGAATCCAGACAGGCCTTGCTGGGACCGCCGTTTTTTCCCCAGTGGTGGTTGGCTGTAGGAATACGTTGCTTTGTTTCGTTCTTAACTCATTCAGTTCCTGTAAAACAGCCAAACGATCTTTGATATCAAATGTTTTATTTTCCACCACTGTGCCTACGTCATCGAGATCTGGTACCCACATTCTTGTCCCAAATAGGACCTCATATGGAGTGACCCCCCCCTAGAGAACTTCTTGGCAGGTTATTCAATGAGCGTTGGACCCCATAAAGATGTTTGACCCACCCATCACCCGAACCTAATACCCTAGCTGTTATAGACTGCTTTATGTCCCGGTTTTTCCTTTCCACAACCGAATTTCCCTCAGGATGGAATGGAGAGGAGTACCGCAATGCAACGCCCAGACTGGCCATGGCTTCTTTGTAAGCCCGAGAGCTAAACGCAGGGCCCTGGTCAGAATGTAGCGTGCCTATTGCGTATGTGCCGATAAAGACTCGCAAATCTTTTATAACAGTTCGAGCGTCAGCCGAGCGCTGAGGCCATATCCATAGGAACCCTGAGTCAATATTTGTGGGATTGCATTTGTCCAGAAGGACGCATGCGCGTAGATATTCTAATGCTGTCTAACAGTGGTGTCTGTACTGGGCAGCTGCATTCGCAGCATGGTGTCTGGTGGCATTCTCGCTGTAATTTACAGTCTAAGCAATTATTGATGAATATGTGAATCTGTGTATTCATTCCAGGCCACCAGTACATCTCTTTTAACGTCAAGATTGTTTTAGAGATCCCTTGATGTGACAGACCCTCCCCCAAATGTGCTTCATAAATCAAAGCTGCTCTACGTTCCATGTTTGGAATTACCCTATCCCCCACTCCAGGGATTCGAGCAAAAGGAACGTTGTTCGCATCAATTACATAAAAGTACTTGAGTGGAAACTTTTTCGGTAACGCTGCACCACTGCCTTTGCTTGTAGCATTGACAGCCAACATTATCTCACTGTCTATTTTTGTTTTTGAACGAGTGATCGCAGCTACGGAAGCCGTCTGAACAGCCCCCTTTGCGGCTTCGTCAGCCAATGAATTCCCTGCAACGTGAACGCCATCACGTTGATGACTCAGTGTGTGGATCACGTGAGCCTTTGGTAGTTCGTTTCTCAACTGAACTACTTGTTCCCAAAGCATTTTGTGCTTTATTGTGCCACCTTTCGCATCTTTGAAACCATTTTCAAGCCAGTTTTGTATATAGTCATTATACGACTGAACACAGTAAAAGGAATCGCACACTATCAGTGTGGGGAATTCTCGATCTGTACTTTCAAGTGCCAGTTTGAATGCTTGTAGTTCAGCTCGCTGAGCTGTACAATCTCCTAGAGATTGAGTTTTTGTGACCATAGGTCTGAAGATGCCATCTCGCATGCGACCTTTAACGATTGCACACGCTGCACTGTAAGCTTGCTTACTCCCTGTTGCGGGCTGTGCGGATCCGTCAGTGTAAATTATGAATTCGTACTGATCGAGGGGCAGAATCTCAGTGGGCAGAGGACATTCTTGTTCATATTGCAGGAATGCTTGTGTTTTTAAATCAGGATCAAAAACATATTCAACATCTGTTGCAGCAAGAGAATTAACCCATTGTATCCATCTTGGATGTAATGCTTTAGCATTTGGAATGCTTGCTTTTGTGACCGCTTCTAAAGCCGGTACTGGGGTTACGACAATAATGCGTTTCCCTTGGGCTAAGGCTCTTTCTTTTGCTACAGCGGTTTGAACTGCTGTCAGAATTTTTCAGTTGAACTGAAGCGCATTTCCGCTTGTGTGTACAAATGAGATTTGTATGCGATTGGTATTTTCTCACCCTCATTGAAGGTTAAGTAGGTGACCTTCTCTCCAAATTGCGTTGACTTGCGCGTGTTTGTAAGTGATTTGTTGCTAACATGTTAGCCTGGAGTGAACGCAAGATTTCTGTGTGTTCGTTTGTCCAATTTTTGATTGAAAAATCAGATTTGATTAATGCGTAGAGAGGTTTAACCCTTTCTGCGTAATTTAGAATGTATGTTCTGCCAAAGTTTAGGAAACCCAGAATGTATTGTAAGTTTTTTAGTGTTTTTGGAGGTTGGAGCAGCGCACACTTTTCTAAAAAGTTAGCTGCCAAGCTTTTGCCTTCACTTGAAAGCTCATATCCTAGAAATAGGACATTGAGATGGGCAATTCGGAACTTTTTAAAGTTGAATTTGTAGCCCTCAGAGGCGAAGCCCAGTATAATGGTGCTTACACTGTTCAAGTGTTTGTCCAGGTCATCGTCCGTTAGATATATGTCATCGACATAGGACAATGCCTCACTGTCATAAATTTGTAGTAACTCCGTTACCCTCGCTGAGAATAAACCTGGGCTGTTCTTGAACCCTTGTGGGAGTCGACAAAAGTGACGCTGGGTCCCCATTATGGAGAATGCTGTTAAGTACCTGCTTTCAGGTGCTATGTTTTGACAAAAGAAACCATTTGAGATGTCTAATGTGGTTTTATATTTTTTACGCACAATGTTATTCATTAATGATGTGCTATGTGCATTTTGCACTGCAAAAGTTTTAGAACAAGTGTTTTTAAGTGTCTGTAATCCAAAACTAGACGATATGTTATTGTCTGGTTTGGAGACAGGAAACAAAGGATTGTTCATTGAGGAGGTGCATGTTTCAATCACCCCTTGGTATTCAAGTTGATCTAAGATCTCCCTGACCTGTTTTTTAGCTTCTTGCTTTATTGGATACTGCCTTTGTGCAGTTGGTTCATGTTTCAGATGTATTTTATGGTGAGGTGAGTCCTCGTCCCATCCTACATGATTTTTATATAATGTTGGGGCCTGGGCTACTGCCCATTTCCTGGCATATGTATATTTTAGATGAATTGGAATATGGTTGGAGATGGCAGGCATAATAATGTCCTCGCCATGTGGGCACTCCCTGACAAATTGTGGTGGCCAGTCCTTTTCTGCTAGAAGTATGTCATAGCCTCTTGATAGTCTTTCCCAAAAAAGTGCTTTCACCTGTCTAGGTTTGTCTCCCTCCATCCGGAGTGTTATTTCATATAACTTTTGTGGAGTACTAACCCTGGTGTCTACAGTCTCAACTGTAATATACTCATTCAAGTCCACTAGCTCCAGAAGTTCCTTCATGTTCTGGCGAACTATTGTGACTTCTGCTGCACTGTCCAGCATTGTCTGAGCCCATTCGCCGTTCTTGAGTTGTGTTCTTAGTATTCTCGGCATGTCTGATCTTCAGACCTGCTACTTTCTTTTTGGAGAATTGAGGTTTTATTTTTTGGAGCGTGTTTTTCTTCTTTGGATTTCACGCATTCTTCTCTATGTTCTGATCGTCCTCTTCTTTCCGAAGTCCTTGACGAGATCTGAAAGGGACGAGAGGAACGTGTATCAGTATCTTGATACCTGTCAGGTTTTCTCAAATTATCCCTATTCCTGAGGTTATATCTCCTTTCAGAGGGCTCCTTTTGAGGAGACCTACCTCGGGATTGAGAATGTTTCTCGTTTGAATTTTGTTTATTAGTCTCCCACTTCTTTTTAGAGGATGTAGGAGTTTGTTTAATTGAGTCCTTCTCAGGACTTTCAGATAGTTTCGGCTTCACTGGTCTTCCACCCAAACTATCTCTGCCTAATTCTGCATAAGATTGTTCAATTATTCTGGGTAGTTCAGTTTGATGTTCTGTAACATCGAATTCCCTTAATTTTTGGCGGATCGCCACTGGGGCTGCCTCCCCTTTAATATTGGATAATATTATTGTTGAGACCTGGTGGAAATTTTTCAGTAATTTCATACCTAAATTTAGAGCAGGCTCTGCCCCATATTCATTTTGAATTTGTTTCAGGACAGCTGGGATTACCGCAATTGACGGAATGCCATGTGTTTTAGTATAGATGGCAGCAAAGACTGAGCCCCAAGTGGTGCAGTCTTCCAGTTGTGGTGTGATCCCCATCGGTAAACTGATTGTTAGGATTCTGTGTTTCTCATACGGGCTAGTATTTGGAAATACTGCTTCGATTTGAGTAATTTTTTGAGCTATCCAGAATGGAATTTGCTCACGTTTTGTGGGCATTTTACCCATGACTGCGTAGAGAGTCTGTGGTGTAATCTTTAGTGTATTCCCCTGTTGGGGAGTTGCATTTGGAAGTGTCAGTGGTTGCTGGACTGTGAAAGTCTGCATGACATATTGAACCAATTGTCTGTAGATTTTGATTAATTCTTGTAGTTGAACAAGTAGTTCCTCGTCTGACATTTCTTCAATGTCGGGATGAGGTGTATAGCCGGCTAGAATCGGCCATGTTGCTCCTGGTCTACCTAGTGGACCGAGCCTGGTAATGTTTTAGTGATGTTTTAGGGCGCCTTTAAACCAGAGCTGATGCTCTTGGTATGTTAATGGGATTTCTATATCCTCGAAAGGAATGTATTCCTCTGGTGGATCATCTTCTTTGTAGAAGTGAAACGTGTGTGTTACTGGATTGGATTCAGGAAATATTACCCATGAATAGAATACCTCTTGTCTGAAAGGATTCGTGTGCCTCTATCATGAAAACTGCTCTACCGCCTCTTGGTGGTAGGCCGTGTTTTATGAGTTTTAGAGTGATGGCTCTTCTTAAGTTTGGAGGGATGTTTATGACACCCTCCTCGGTTTCAATTAAACCTGTAATGTTAAAAACTGCCGCTTGGGCTGGATCAGCCGCAGCTCCACCGTTTTCGGAGTCAGGCATTTGTTTTTTGAAAAATGTAGAATAAGTTTCAAGGAAACAAAGATAAGGTGCACAATATTTTGGAACACTGTATCCTTCAACGTTGAGCAAACCAAACAGCTAATATATAGGGTGTTTCCCTATGTAGCCGTGGTGGATACTTAACCCTGCCCACTCCAGACGTCTTTTGGAGTATATGGGTAGGGGTCTCTGAGAGAAAAAGCACGGCTGAGTTACTCAGTATCTAGCGTTAAATTACCGCCTTACCAAACGTTGGGCGCCATGTAGTGTAGCTCCTATTTCCCTAATAGGCTCTGCGCATTGGAATAATATACCCTATAGGTTTGACATAGGACTAAGGTCAGTATGTCCCTATCGAGTATATTAAACTTAATTACTTGTGCCAGCTAGCTCAGAGGCCACTAGAAACTCCTTGTCAAACAAGAAGGGAGTAGTTTCTGGCAGTCGCAAAACATGACAACTTTGTTTCCCTTTAGAATCAGAACGTGTCCCAGAGTCGTGGAAACAATAGATAACTATTTCACTCAGCTCAGTCGTGCATGCTTAGTTTTCCTCAAAGTTACACAGAAAGAATAGACGGGCGTTTCAATAAAAGATTTATTGAACAGTCTTGTTTCTCGTGTAAGTAAAATGTGCAGTTACGATCACAAGACAGTATGCAAGATAAATAATGTACAGAGTAAGCAGTAGAAATAAATAATACTGCCATAGCATTATCTTTTAGCAGATATTCATTCACATAAATAACACAGACTAAAAATGCGAGTACTCATACTATGCGTTTCTAAGCTAGTTCTACCCCAATGTACCTAACCTAACCTAGGTGTAGGGAGAGGTATGTAGTAGGTGAAGTATTCCTTACTATGGTATACTAAGAGTATGTTAAGTCTAGTATGTCAAGAGTCCCTCTAGGTTCTAGTCAGCTCCATACCTTAAGAATGAGAGAGGTGGGAATCTCTTTGCCAGACTCGAACTCCAACACCCCGCAAGGGAAGTTAGATCACTGGAAGTTGGACTCTCTGCGTGCAGGGATGACAGCGTCTTCTCAGTGCGTCAGGCCGGGAAACGGGCTCCTCTGAAGTCGAGGTCTCCTCTAGTTTACAAGGGCTAGGGAAGGTATATTTATACCTGAGAGGTACCTCACAATGTTAGCATTGACGTGAATCGGTCAGCGGAAGACGTCATGAATGAACCCCTAAGGTATAACGGTTCATGCATAATAGATGAGTCCTTGAAGAAATCAATAGTCCTGTGCTAGGGAAACTCCCGAAGCCTAAGGGTCTGTTCTTCAAGAACTCGTTGTGACGTTAGGGTGGACGGATGTCGGAGACCATGCCTGTATTTGGAGTGCACCGTTTAATGCCTAAATAAGGACTGGGATTTTATGCCTATATAAGGGCAGGGCGAATTGTGCCTATATAAGGACATGATACAGGAAAGCCCGTGTATGGACACCCTAAGAGGAATACAACAACATAAACAGAAAACAAGCATTGGCATAGCCAATAGGTCTCGCTTTTGGGACCTTATAAGTATTTAGTTATGCAGCACAATATCCTTGGTGCAACAACATCAACTGTTGCATGGGTAAACACTTATAAGGTCCCAAAAGCGAGACCTATTGGCTATGCCAATGCTTGTTAAACAGGGTGACTTGCCCCGCGACATATTAGGAGGCTGTTGCAATTAACGTTGGGCGTCGATTTTTAATATTTTAAAACTCGTGTGCCTGGCTGCAACCACCGCTTGCCACCGAACAGCTGCTTCATAATTGGCACACATTTCCACTTCATTTTATGGTGTTCCCCCGATCAGTCGTAACAATCTTCCTCCGACTACATTACAGGCGGGGCTGCAAGTGGGTCAGTCTGATGCCTGTGGTGTTATTTGAAAAATCTTGTACCAACGTTGGTAAGTGTACGTGGTAAAATACAAAACCGTGACGTGCAATGCCCAAGATCGCACACTATGGCCAAGTGGAAGTGCCTGGATCAGAACACAAATCCTCTTTGTTCCATAGTCAGCAATTCACCTAATCACTTGAGTAAATCTATTCCCTACGCCGTTCAAAATGTTTGCAAGACTTTGTAAATACTGTTCAACACCTAATATGGAACCTACGGCGAAAGAGTTATTTTGCAATAAGGAAACATTTTTAAATGCACGACTTTGTTAGTACAAGCCATATTAGCGAGACACAATATTCCCTTTTAAACTAAACACAAACACACTAAGTTGCCGTTCCCAAACGCAGGGTTCAAATATCTCAGAAAAAAGTTTCAATAACACAGAAAATACTGCAACAACCGAACAGCTGCTGCATAATCATAACACATTTCCCCTTTATTTTCTGGTGTTCCCGATCCATCGTGAGCAGACTTCCTCCGACTGCATTACACGCAGGCCTGCAAATGGGTCAGTCGGACGCTCGTGGCAGGCAGACAAACAAGGTTTGGTTTTAGAGTGACACCGTCCTAACCCCACTGGCCTGGCAGAGGCAGCTGTATGTTCAATATTGGTAACTTTCATAGTGTCCAAATCTAGGCATTACAATACTTGTTGGATAGCTCATTTGTTTTGGTTTCTTTAGTGAAACACGTGCAGCGTTAAGGGGTTTCTCTGCTGTTACCCACCTAATATTTGTACAGTCGTGCTGACGCCGCACCAACTCGGAGTACAATTACCAAGTGGACCCACTCTCTAAACCTGAGCTTTAGTCAAAGACCGCAGGAGACATTTTGCTTATTTTACTCCATTCCGACTCATTACTTTTAAATACTTTGAATAACACAAGCGCATTCATTTGTCGACTGACCGCGCTTACATTATCAGAAAATAAAAGAATGAGCAGCTTTTACTAAAATTCTTCTACATCCATAGACTGTAAAGTTGCATCACCTGAGACCTGAGTGAGTCTCATGGGGAATTATACACTGACACTGCAACAGCAGCTTACAGCAGAAACGTTCAGGTTTAAAAACAAAATGCAGCGGAAAACAAGAGCTAG
Organism: Calotriton arnoldi; assembly: GCA_963921515.1. Classification (NCBI taxonomy): domain Eukaryota; kingdom Metazoa; phylum Chordata; class Amphibia; order Caudata; family Salamandridae; genus Calotriton; species Calotriton arnoldi. The sequence continues at coordinate 1,132,394 of CAWUFW010000376.1, read as the reverse complement.
TTCAGCATGCAGAACAAGCACAACTGGTTTCCAACCTAACACCGGAAACCTCACCATTTCAGGGCATGAGGCTGAAAGGATAGTTAGATGAAAAAGGAGTGGCTTCTGGACTCCCTCCTTTGTTTTCCTACGGGCTGTGAGCCTCAGAGCAAATAGACTTAAGGCATGCATGAAAGGCAAACCCCACAACCTGTTTCAAGCTGCCACTGGTCCGCCTCTTTACTGAGTGTCCCCAGGTGGCCTTTCCCAGACTCCTTTAAGATTCTAGGCCGTGCAGGGGCTGCTATGTTATTTTAGGTTGTTCTATGGCGCTTTGCTTGCTTTAAGCTGCCCCTGAATGTTAATCTCGCAGTGCTGTATAGCCCCTGGGTAATGCTCCCTCTCTCTGTTACCAGAGTACTGCAACTGGGGATGCTTCTATGTTAGGCTGTAAAGCATAAATATCATTCAATGCCACACAGTTCTACACCACATAATTCGACAACAAACCACATAATTCGACAACAAACCACATAATTCAAATCAACACAATTACACAACACACCACAAACATCCAATCCACACCACAGAATTCCACATCATGCCACAAAATTCAACATATTAGAAGGAACAAGGGAACCCAATCCGAGTCAGCCAGGGACCTTGGGTGCTTATCTATTATAAGGAACAGTGGTCCCTAGGAATTCTACAGTTGCAAAACATTGAATAAAAATATAGACCCAATCAGTACTATATCGGTAAGTGACATGTAATCATATTAGTGCACCTTTACACAACAGTAAACACTTCAAAGTAGTGTATAAGGTGTTTTATGTGTCGACGACGTTTCGATCCATATCAAGGGAAGCCGGGCTGAAAGATACAGGCAACGTGTTGCCAGTTAAACGCGGCGGTCCTTAAGTTACGGGATCCGCTCGGGAATTCCGGTATCAAGGGAAGCCGTGCGCCGGGCTGAAAGATACAGGCAACGTGTTGCCAGGTATGCGCGGCGGTCCTTAAGTTACGGGATCCGCTCGGGAATTCCTCAATGGGAGCTGATGCATGTAAGGACCCGGCTCTGCGTGCACGGCTTCCCTTGATACCGGTTATCCACATGTTATCCCACATCCTAGAGGACACCCCCTTTTCACTCATAATTGCTTCTCTCCAATTGCTCAGACACTCGCTCCATGCGCTTGAAACCTGGGTCTCCCATTGTTGAGAGACCGGCACTATTTTCAGGCTAGCTTATGTTTTAGTCCTGATGATGATCCGTGTATTTAATGTATGGATCGAAACGTCGTCGACACATAAAACACCTTATACACTACTTTGAAGTGTTTACTGTTGTGTAAAGGTGCACTAATATGATTTGTTGGTCCCATTGCGTATACATTTAACAAATCAATAGCCCTGCCTGAACCTGTTGTTAAAGTGTACATGTTGTCCACTTCTTCCCTTGTTGTTTATGTAGTGAGGTCACAGGCCTGTGCCTCACTCACTTGTATTGTTACGAATTTATTCATTACATTGCTTTGTTATTAAATATTGGGCCTCTGTCCGGCTGGACATGTCACTTACCGATATAGTACTGATTGGGTCTATATTTTTATTCAATGTTTTGCAACTGTAGACTTCCTAGGGACCACTGTTCCTTATAATACAAAATTCAACAGTACACCACGTAATTAAACTCCACTACATACCACTCCACAACACAAAATAACAATCCACATAGTTCCACTCCATGTCACACTCCACGTAATTCCAGTACACTCAATACCACATAATTACTATCCACAATTGCACTGCAAACCGTGCCACATAATTCAACTACACAAATCCACTCCACACCACACTATTCCATGCCACAAAATCCCACAACTAACAATTCTAATCCCATAATTCCACTTAACCAACATCCACTCCAAACCAAAACACATAGGTAAAAGACATTGTCATTTGCAATGCCAATAGCTCAAACTCTCTCAAATGCGAGACCTATTGCGTTGCAAATGCTTGTTTACAAGGAGCATTCCTGCACACAAAGTAGTTCCCTTCAATTCGAGGGACTACAATGGAAATGTGTATTTTTAGTGCCAATAGTTTTGCAATGTGTTTTTGTATTGGTGTGGGTCCAGCAGCCCCTCACAATAAAGTTTTTCAGAACCATAACAAAATACGGATTGGCAAAGCCAAAAGGGTGACAGCCAATGCCAGGCCTATTGTCCTTGCAAGTGGTTGAGTAATAAATTGTGCCAGTCCTCATACATCTTTTCCAACCATGACTTGTTCCTCTAGGCACAGAAAAGTTGTCCTGAGAGAGAATCACTTAGACACTTGGGTAAGGGCTGACATTTTTGGAGAAATGGGTTGCCTTACAGATACTTAAGGGCCCTTTTTTCCTCTAGAGCTAGAGACCTATCAATGTGTATTTTAGCTGGTAGATTACCTAGTTATTGAACAAATGGATGTTTTTGTTCTAAATGTACCGAGCAGTGTGGCCAGCTTATCATTGATCCTAGGCACTTGTTACAGGTCCTTAAGCGTGCAGCCCAACACTTTGAATCAAATTGTATGGGTTGGAGTACAAAAATTGCACCCATGCTCCTTACTTTCTGAATTCTGACTAAGGTTGTTTCAAATGTTCAGATGTCCATACAATCCTTTTTCTCAGCATCCATGGAAAACATGGTCCTAGCACTCATCTTGATTTGATTCTCAGTTTCCTTTTTCAACTGGATATGAAACTGTGCCTGCTCTCTCTAATTCTGAAATTGCAGCTGTTTAGATGTGTACATATACTGAATAGTTGTGGTTATTATGGTAGCTGTTTTATACTGTATAACTCTTCAACTGGAGAATTTGAAAGCATCTGATATGGATTGCAATAAAAAACAAATAGGTACTCGATACTCTATTATTTTCATATAAGCTCCAAATGCACTTAGAGGACTAACCAGTAAATAAAAACCTAAACCATTTATGGTGAAGATGAGAAGAAGAAAAATGTAATCTGATTGATCAAATGATCCATACGGCAATTCTACAGATTGGTCAGTAAATCGCATGCAATAGTTTTTGGGGTGTTAAAGTAATGCTATAATAAGTAACGATTACTGTGCAACTATTCACTGTAACATTTGGAAGCTAAGCACATTAAAGAGATGTCAGAACAGAAGTGTGTCCGTTCAGGTAAGATTGTCATAGTCTTATAATTCACTGCATGGGCTGTGGCTTCACTGTGGAGTGGTGGATGCTGCCTTCCAACACTCTCCACCCGAACACTTAACATCTGACAGAATCCGGTCTTTAAATGCCTTCAGGGATGGCCGATACAGCCTGTGCGCTTGGAAGGGGGGAGTAGCGGGGGGGGGAGGGGAGAATGCTGCTCGCAGGATGGTTAAATTCTTTTTTTGTTGTTGTTTTTGTTCTAAATAAAGCTTACCTTGCTGCCGCCGGGTCCCACGCCTTCTCTCCTGCCTGTGTCCGACTCCAGGTCGGAACAGGAAGCCGGATGCCAGGCTCCCACCCCTAAGCCAATCAGAATGCTCCAATGGAGCGTTGTGATTGGTCTGAGCGCCGTAACACGGCGCTCAGCCAGGGGCTGGAGGGGTGGGCATGTTCTCCATGCAGGCTGTAATGCAGCCTGCTTGGAGAACAGGGGAGTGCGCATGACTGTTTTTGGGCAGCCAAACAGTCATTGCGCACAGGAGTGTCTACCACTCCTCCCCTGCAGCTCCTCCCCACCCCCTGACGCACTGCCGCAGCAGGAGGAAAAAATAAAATAATAATAACATTCTGTTATAATTTTTTTTTTCCTTTCTTTGCTGCTCCTGGCAGTAGGGCGACGCTCCTCCGCCTTAGCGGAGGAGCCGCCACTACGTGCCTTAGGGTGACACCCGACTCCATACTCAGTCAGGTACTGGTGTGGCTAACTGACACTCTACAGGAAAGATTCGACAATGTCGGACAACCATTACCGGAAAGGGCCGAAAAAAGAATATAGTGGCCCCCAGCCCTGAGGCTGTGGGCAGAGATCTAAGAGTTCTAGTTTTCCCTACATATCATGCCTCCTCATTACTTGGGGCTCTACACAGTGAGAGCTAGAGAAAACAATGGTAGTGGAACCCTCAGGAGGTGGGAGCACCACACCACTACTCTGACTCGTTTTTTCTCACTTAAATAATCTCCACTCCTGAAGGCCCAGCACGACGTGGGAATGAGCGAGGTGCAGAATTGTCACAGCAAGAAGTGATATTGTAGAGACTCTCCCACTACCTGTATCCTGTTAGAATGACTGAGTGTTCTGGGGTGGTCGGGCCCCCACAAAAAATAGACCAATTAATAAAAAGGCACTGCAGGCTGTGTGACTGTAGGCAGTGACTGGATGACTGTGGGCCCGCAGACCATGCCGGTGCAGGAATTAGGGACTTTCGCCATCTTTCTTGCCTCAAAGAGAGCACAGCTGACATTGTCAACATGATTCATCTGCTGCTACGGTATGCATGTCAGAGTAGGGCTGTGGCGAGGCTTCAAAACCTGACCCAGGGCGATGCACCAAAATGTGTGCAGGTTCCATATGATGGAAAATTGAGAGTTGCAGAAGTCTGTTAGTACTATCTCGCCTCAGAATTAATACCTTTTAATGATTGGTTAGACTACGTCAGGACCCGGAGGCGAGGATTAGGCTTAACTTTCTTAATTTATTCTCCGCAGCAGCCAGATAAAACAAGTGGGAAAAAGTATATACTTCACTTCCCAGCAACACTATGGTAAGAATGAAGCCACAGGGTTCAAATGTCCTCCAATCACGATACAGTAATGTCCACATCTGCTTCAGTCCCCTCTCGCTTTCCCTCTTTCTTCGCTGCTCCGCAGCTGTTGGAAAGCAGAGTATTGGGACTCCGGGCCCCCTTATACATATTGTTCCCGTTTAAATGCGGCACATCAGAACCTTGATACAGCTTATTTGCCGCTTAGGACCCCGGTCCCATGTATGCTTTGGTTTGTGCATGCCATTTTCTCTAACGTCTTTTTGTTTCTACCACACAGCGGACGCCTCGCCTACTCACAGTGGTCACGAGAACTCTAGTTCGCTCCTTACGCAGCCGCCCCTGTTCAGAGCTAGTCTACGGGACCCCCATCAACACGCTGCGCTCCTCTTGGAGCCCGCAGACTGGAGTGCGTTTTTCGGCTTCCTCCAATCCTGCTGATAGCCTCCGATCACGGTGAGCTCGCCACGGTGCCTCGCAGTAGCCCCAACCGCCTGGAGTCAGAACGCCTGCACTCATGGATATGTATCCACTCCCCTGACATTAGGGAGTCCTAACTCCTATTACTTAGCAGACCCAGGCTGCCCCTTTCAACCCATTAGAAACTACGGGCATGAGGTGTCTGCACGAGCCAGCAGCCCTAGTGTGACATAACACGTTTTATATTGTAGTCTCACTAATATATTCCTGGGCCACCCCCACTGTAAGAACCTCTCTTAAACCCACGATTCTCCCCAGTGTGCATCTCTCTCCTGCACAGTCCTCCCCTACTTACCTTCATGGAAGAGTACAATGACTGCTACACAAAAGAGGAGGAGATTTCCTACTTCCCTGTCACGGATGAATTCTGTGGGATGATGGATTCTTCCATCCATAGAGCGGTCTCTGACGCAGTGGTGCCCTTGGCGTAGAAACTCCGTGAGTACACACAGGTGCCTAATACCCCTCCCGTTGAGGGAAGACCTCTCAGGGCCCTCTGCCCTTTTATGGCCAGGGCTGCTAACAGTTAACCCCCACCAAGAACCTGCACAAACGCGCCCTCAGCCATCTGGCTTTGACCATGACACTTTCACCAGGCTTAAAAAAACGTTCCTGGGGGACATCCCCCGCCCCATCCCCCCCAGAGGAAATTTAGGTTCCCACCCTTGGGTTGGGGTCCCTACCCACTTCTCTTCCCCTGGCCTCTGATGGCTCCCCCAATGGTTCTGACAGCGATTTGCATCACAAGAGGCCTTGGCGCCTGTCGGCAGCCTCACCAATGGGGACAAAGCCCTCCTCGGAGGGATTCCGCACTGTGCCAGAAGACCTGTTCAACCCGGAGAAGCTCATGCATTTCCGCTCTCTGAGTGGACTCTGGGGGACAAAGTAGCCTTTTAAGTGGCCAGCACACTACGCAAACCTCTTGACCAGGAGGTCAAAAGCAGCCTTAGAAAGTACATTTGCTGCCAACCCAAAAATCGATGCCAGAGTGGCCACCTTTCTGAGTAAATATATCAGAGACCCTAAAAAAGGCATTGATTGGTCCTGGCGTTCATGCCAGGACAAATTGCTAGATATCACGGGCCCCCTAACAAAGATCTTCGATATGGCAGATATGTAGAAGTCTAAATTATAAATTTCTAGACTACATTAAAGCCCTGAGTCAAACCCTATTGTTTGTCAGTAAGCATTGTTTCCAAGTTACCACCTAATGTGTCCCAGGGTCCTTTAAAACAGTGTTTATCCTACTCTGGGTTGCATACAGTGGTTATTGCCCCTGCTTCCATTACTCAACTTTGGCTGCATTTGCAAGGCTTTTTCTTAAGGTTGCTTCGCATATACACAGCTGCAGGTCTGATGTATGAAATCTGTAATGTTCTCTAGGTTATGAATTGCCCTGGTGAAAAGTCCTATTTGTTTCCTAGTTCCTCAGTTATAAGTGGGAACCACTGTCCTACAAATCTCCTGCACAGTTAAACCCTGCTCTTGACCAGGTCTGCTTACTTGACTTTGGTATCGTACGCGTGGCCAATGCCTGATCTGAATATGAAGCCTCATTGTGCTTGTCTTGAGCTAAACAATGGAGAATCCACTGAACTTGTGCCACCAGATACAGTATCTTTTGAAATCTGGTACTCCAGACTGCCCTTGGAAAGAGGCAGTGTGAGCTTCCTCAAAGCAACTCTCCTCACCACTCAATACCCTATGTGATGCTGGGAGTTCTCGCACTGTATGCTTGGATCCCTGCCATTTATCTGGCAAACAATAATTTCATCCAGTTTGTTATATGTGGCTGAGAATTTGACCAGTAAAACTGCACAGTTTAATCTCACTCGAGAGCTTCAAAGGCCTTTTCACTGTGGAAGGGTACTGCATATAATTCTCAGTTTCCATCTGGTAAGTCTGGAATGAGATGGAAGAGCCAACATAGGTTTGGAGACTTACTCCGATCAGTGATAAAGCTACTGTGGTGAACATAAATTGGGATCAGAAGTAACTCCACTATTGTAATCATTAAAGTTTTACTTGGCAGCATGTACTCCAAATTCAACGAGGACCCATTGCAATAAAATGTCCTGTCCGTCTGCTGACGGTCACAATTAGGAATTTCGAACATCAATGCCTCCTTAGTGGGTGTGGGGCTGGGGACGGTAGTGGGCTGGGGACGGTAGTGGAGAAGTGTGGCTCAATGGTTAGAGCGGCAGACCCTGATGCAGAGATCTGGCCTGGGACCAGGGTTCAATTCCCGCCTCGGCGGGTCTTGGGCTCAACTTCCTCGGACCTGATAATTCTCGCCTCGGTGCCTATTCTAATCATGGGTCCCACTCTGCAACTCTGGGCAATAGCTTGCTTAATCTCCACAACGGCCCCACCAGCGCCGGGATGCCTGGCTTCACCTTGGGGGTGCCCAGGAGTGGACATTTCACAGGGAAAAGCCAGGAAGGGTTCCACAGCGGTATGCGTTCAGCGCCAGGAAGCCTCAGGGTAGCAGTGCGCTTTTACAAGTACAAATTCATTCATTCATTCATTCAGCTCCTCTCCAGTGCTGAATTATACATTGCAAGTAGGTGGGGGATATCATGTTCTTGAACATTGCATAGAACATTCCCCGTAGAATATACTGAAAAAAAGCTGATGAAGCACACCCATTGATATCTGTAACAGTCAAAAGTGTAATACTAAACAAGTACTAAACATAGTCTGAAATCACATACATTCCTAGACATATGTTGATACGGACAATACAATGAGACAAAGAATACGTGGAGCATGTAAATAGTCCAAAAAATGTCATCAGGCGATGATTCTTTCACTTTTTATTAGTTTTCCAAAAATTCCCAGCACACGATTTAGCCGACACGTGTTTTGTCTTGTACTAAGACTTTTTCAAGGCTGGAAAAGTAAATATCGTACATTCAATGCACCATATACATAAATATGATTTTAAAAAGACCATTATACAAAAGGATAAAATCCCCCATACCATTAGGTTTGTCGACCAATTTTAATATGATTGTGGAAGATAAAACCTTACAATGAATTTGACGTGATCATAAATAATAATCAAAATATATACCTGTAGGTTAAACTAAATTAGACGGACAATAGAGAAAGAGATAACAGAAAAAAACAGTGTCTAAATTCTCCAACAATGTGGAAAATCCAAAAAGCTCTCCATATCCCGATCATGCAATAGAGAAGAAGAAAAATGAGTGAAATGGAACCCAGTGATATTTAAGAAGATGCCCAGAATGTGACCGACACCGTGATGAATAAAAAGGCACCATGTGCCTAAGTAGGATGATCAGAAGTCTACTAGAACACATAAAATGGACCCACCAATATGAAAATGTTGATAAGGTGCGGTCCAGTGTAGAAAATCCCAAGTCCAACGTCCAATGGCGTACTTGATGGCCAAAATTTCATGTATTCAAACCAAGGCAGTTTAACTAAACAAATAAAGGATTCAAATAAGCGTACCATATGGGCACATACATGTTACAAATACTTTGAAAAAGAGCATCACGACGAGGATATGTTATTATAACCTGACATACGATGGGTAAGATATATGAAAATGGCGGATAATTCCGAAGGATACTGTAAAAGTCCACGATATGGAGACTTGTAAATATATAAGTGCTGGGGGTCGCGTAACTATTCCGCAACACCTATATAAAGGTATTCTACCAATACACACGAAAGTCAAAATAAGTCAAATGTGATTGGTATAATGATTCTCACAAAGCGCGACCATGGGATAAAATTAATAAGTCTACCCAGATCCTCTCTCATAACCATATTTCTTGTCAAGCAAACAGGCTGATGAGCCCCCAATATGTAAATGATCTCGTGCTCGAAGGTAGAATTTTGAAAAAGGCTGTCGAATACCCGACCTAAAGGCATAGTAATAAACAAATAAATGAAGTACTATCCCAAATGCCAGTACAGACAAGTCCTAAATGAGAAAGAGCAACTCACCCTTATAAAAATCCTGTATCACTCAGATAATTAAGTGTTGTTGCATGGACCATGCGTCGTGTCCATTAAGGTGAACAACATCATAGTGCTCAATAGTAAAGGTGCGGGGCAAAACCCTGGTAAGTTTTCCTCCTAACAAAAAAAGTAAAAACCCACAGTAAGTGTAACCACAAGACATATGCAAGACATACGCTCTCACATCCCCGTTTACCCATACGGCACATCCACGGACTTACCCTTCGAAGGACTGTATCTCCACACGAAGAGGATTGTAACTGCTTGCGATGTCGGAGTAAAAGTACCGATAGCCATCTTGGATTTAACCATGCTATCACAAATCACATGACCAAAAAGCACGTGACTGATGCGTCACCAACGACTAACGAATGAAGAATTGCTCTAAGAACACGGCCGCCATCTTAGAATGGGGGGGTTACATACAATTTATTAAGGAGAATAGTGGAAAACGGCTGATTTATGAAAATCCCCCCTTCCGTAATCCAAAGTTGATTAACAAGTATGGATTGTCACTAGCTATTTAATTCAAATAATCTTGGAGCCAAAATATTGCTACCATGAATTGTTCAACCACAAACATGTAGAGAGAAACCTGAAAAAACAAGTATGTATTTATCTCGTAGATGACAGTAAAACAGGTCGCCATATTTACTAAAAATTAAGATTATTACCAGCCAAAGCAGTATGACTTCAAAATTGAGTATATGGGAATAAATACACCCATTTTTACAGAGGGAAAAAAGCTCGAGATTAGTAATGAGAGTTATAAAGTCAAATATTATGAGACAAAGGTTGTAGCCCATACTACAAATATTGTGTTGGTCTACCAGACAGGGTGAAAGACACGAACAGAAATGACTGGGCATATTTGTCTCATCAGAGGATATAGCTTGTATAGTCACCCATCACCATTTGCTGTCATTGGATGGTATAGTTTGTATAGTTACCCATCACCGTTAGATAATCTTAGCATAAGAAGACATGACCTGAATATCCAGAGTGGAGTGGTACCAGTTCAATAAGTTTGTTAAAACAATGAGTGCATGTTAAGACTTTTTTTTTTTTTTTTTCTCCTCATTTGCCTCAGACCTCAGTTGACACAAGAGTAGGATGTCTACAGCCGTTACTCGGTTTTAAGGAGACGTAGGCATCAACATCGGACTGGGGAAAAAACACCCGCCTACCGGCAAACGACAGTCCCACCTAGAGTCACTGTACCCCCTTTTAAGTAGAGGGGCTGGTCTCACTCTCTTCTGATAACCTTTGACCGAAGACTGTTTATGTTGGCCGACTGGAAAAAGCTCTTCGGGGAAGGCCCAACACAGTCAAAGAGCATCCATGAGGCTTAATCATAGGATCCATGTATTTGTTATAAAAAAAGGATAATCAGTTAATGTGCCTGAGACCACTTTACTAAACAATCCCATATTACTTTTTTCCTGCTACTCTGTAGTCTAGCCAGATTGATCTTCGAGGTTTTATATAGAGAGGACAACCATTCTGTGTGTGGGGGGGGGGGGGGGTATATCCTCTACCCATTTCTTACATATTTCCCTCCTGCCCAGCAATATTGCATAAAATGGAAACCCCCTAGCAGGTCCTGTTACTTCGCTATCTATACCAAATATAACCAGGGGGAGGGAAATGTGGACAGGGAATCCTAGAATGTCCGTTATAGTTTCACTCACTTTCTCCCAATATTCAGTTATCGCTGGGCAATCTTTGAACATATAAATGTCCGAGGCATTAACCAGTCCACACTTCTTGCAGCTAACCGCAGGACCCTTAGCTATTTTAGATAGTCGTGCTGGAGATAGATAAGCCCTGTGGGTGGTAAAATAATGATTCCTTCTGAGCCAGGCTGGTTTTACTATCGCATACAAGATGTTGAAGGAAGTTTGCCACAGATCCTCCAGTTGTTCATTTGGCATATAGGATCCCCATTGTTCTTCAGCCAGTTTAAAGTCTCCATGTTAAGGCTTAAATATAAGGAATTACAAATTCTACATTCAGTGCACCATACAATATCAAGTCAATGTACGTCATATACACACTATTGTTACAATATTGTTAATACAATGCATTGATGTATTGCAATTCTTTCGAACATAAGAAATCAAGTTGTAAATGGACTGTGCCTTAGTCAAATTCATTGGTGTCATTGCCATAATATCACCTTGTAGAAATCAAATACATTGAAGGACAACAAAAAGAATACATCAATATACAGCATTATCAATCCCGTAAAAACACATGCAATTCCCTATCAGTATTGAGCCCCTGATCCACAGATCTCAGTTTGATGAGCCACTTTGATTCCAATTTCCTAAGTGCAGAGGTTTTATCTCCTCCGTAGGGGTCATCTTCAACTATGGCAATACCATGGAATCTAATCCTCAATACTTCGGAAGTAGTGTGCGAAGTGTTGTAATGTACTTCCAGCGGATAATTAGTATTGCCATGACGAATGGCCCTGATATGTTCCTGTATCCGCTCTTTAAGTGGTCTGATGGTACTACCAATATAGATTAGGTTACACTGACAAATGATGCAATACACTATATATTTGGTATTGCAATTCATGAAATGATGTATCTTGTGCACCTGCCCTGTGTTGTAACTGAAGCTGGTGGTTTTATTGTCGGCAAATTGACAAACACTGCACATCGAGCACTTGTAGAAACCTTTAGGTTTCTCTGGTAACCACGTTCTCGTTTGTTCCGTACATCTATTGCTAACGACCGAGGGACTCAATATGTTCCGCAAGGTTCTGCCCCTTTTGTATGTAATCAATGGTTTTTTAGAAATGTATGGCTCCAAATCATGGTCCAATTTAAGAAGATACCAATGTCTATGCAGAGTCCTAAAAACATTGGTACTGTGCGAATTAAATTGCGTTATGAGTGCAATCTTCTTTCTGTTTTTTTCTTTTTTGAGAGATCAAATGACTTAATCTCACAGAAGCCACAGAAAAAAACTTCAAAATACTTAGAGGTGCTCAGCTCCCATCAAACATACATCAGGGACAAAAAGATCCGTAAGCTCAAGAGGGATGATAACGACTACAAGAACGGCAGAATTTTTACATTAGCCAAAAAATTTGACGAAGTGAAACCCAGAGGGGGGGTAAATGCTCTTAATGATAAGAGATCCGAAACTAAGACGTCAGCAAGTGAGTCTGATCTATCCAGCATCACAAGCGAAATAAGTGAGGCCAGGAGTGACAGTTTACCCACTGCAGGGCAGAGTGATATGAATGCCACAGGTTCATCTTTTTTATCAGAACTAGAGAGATACAGGCAAGGGACCAGGCTAGGGTTCAACAAAAAGAACATAGGAGGAAAAGAACAAGGCAGGGGGGGGAGTAAGAACAGACTCCGAACAGAACAAAAGAGTGACAAGTTATGTTATGTTATGTTAATCAAATTTATAGAGCGCGCTGTTACCCAAGGGTGTCCTGGCGCTATGCACTGCCTGCTAAGAGGTGGCCAGAAAGCATTATTGGTTAAAAAGCCAGGTTTTGAGCCCCTTCCTAAAGGAGAGGAGGTCTGTAGCATTCCTCAGTTGAAAAGGAAGCTCATTCCAGGATTTGGACGCACTGTTAACAAAGCTTCTGCCTCCCCAGCCTGCCTTTTTAACAACGCTGATTGTGACTTTCTTTGCCCCTATTGATCGTAGTGCTCTCCTTGGAATGTACCACTGAATTTTTCGTTGCAAGTAATCCGGGCCTTTGCCATTAAGAGCTTTAAAAACAGTGCACAGCGCTTTGAAGCGTATTCTGTGTCTAACAGGGAGCCAGTGCAACTGTTTGATCTCTTCCTTTACAGAGGCAAACTTTGAGGTCCCTGACAGCAGTCTGGCTGCCGCATTCTGAACCATCTGAAGCTTGTTGATAAATTGTTTTTGAGCGTTCATGTAGAGTCCGTTGCAGTAATCCAGCCGAGACATAATGAGTGCCGAGATTACTGTTTTGAGGCCATTATCGTTAAGATAGAACTTAATCTTGTTTATGATCTTTAGTACATAAAAACAGGCCGAGGTAACTGAACTTATTTGGTCACCTAGTACCAGTTTGTTGTCCATTAACACTCCCAGATTTCTGGCTTTCTCAGTGGGTATGGGGCATGAGCCTAGGTCAGCCGGCCACCAGTCTGGAGTCCACACTAGCGGATTCTTCCCAAATTTTATGACCTCCGTTTTATTAGAATTGAGTTTTAAGCAGTTTGCCGACATCCATCTGGAGATAGCAGCCATGGAATCGAGCCCCAGTTTCCTTTTCAGAGCCCTCCCTTAGTGACAACACTATCTGGGTGTCGTCAGCATAAGAGGTCAGCTGGAAGCCAAAAGACCTAATCACACCAGCTAGGGGAGCCACGTACACAAAGTGTCGGGCTGAGGGAAGAACCCTGTGGGACCCCACAAGGAAGGGTTAAAGGTTTAGACTGGCAGTTGTCCATATCCACAGTTTGTATTCTGTCAGAGAGAAATGACTGCAGAAGCTTCCAGGCAGACCCCTTTAGCCCGGCCCCAGACAAACGGTCCATCAAGACTTTGTGATGGACCGTGTCAAAGGCCGCGGAAAGGTCTAACAAGATCAACACAGCACTTCCTCCCCTGTCCAGAGCCTCCCGAATTTCCTCCGTAGATTTAATTAAGGCAAGCTCAGTGCTGTGATCTGCTCTAAAGCCATATTGGGTTGGATCAAGAGTCTGATTGGATTGAAGAAAGGCATTAAGTTGTATGTTCATAGCCTTTTCTAAGGCCTTGGCAGGAAGCGGGAGTCGAGATATAGGCCTATAATTATTGGGGTCACCTGCATCAAGGTTCTGTTTTTTTAGGAGGAGGAGGATGGAGGCAACCTTCCACTTCTTGGGAAAAGTGCCCGAGCTGAATATCTCGTTCAGCAAGGGTGTAAGAGCCGAGCCAATAACTCCTGAAATTTGTTTCAATAAATGAGCTGGACAGGGATCGGATGGAGCCCCCGAACGAATGGAATTCAAAATTTTGATAGTCTCCGGAACCGTGAGAGATTGAAAGTGATCTAATACGGCAGAGGTTGTTGAACTATCTTGTCCGATTGTATTTGGCTGCTCAAGCTCCTTATTATCTGCTATGGAGAAGGAGGAAAAAATAGATTCCACCTTTGATTTGAAGAAGTCGGCTAATTGATTGCAGAATTGGGGGCTGCTGGAGCTCTTAGGGGCATTTGGTATGGCTAGTTTTTTGAGTGTCTTAAAGAGTTCCTTGGAGTTTGATTTGGCTTGATCTATTTGTTCCTGAAAGTATTTCTTTTTGGTTTCCAGCAACATCCCCTTACAGATAACGATGCTGTGTCTATAGGTATCCTTGTCTGGCTTATTATATTCTTTCCTCCAAGCCCTTTCTAACTGTTTACAGTTCAGTTTTTGAATTCTGAGCTCTTCTGTGTACCAAGGGGCCGAAGGTGTAGCACGTTTAGGAACCCACTTTTTGACAGGGGCGAGTGTATTGCAGGTAGACTCAAGCCATGAAGTGTAGACTGAAGTAGCCTCTTCTGCTCCAGCGGGAAGGGGACGCAGAGATTTCCAAAGCTTTTCTTCCAATTTGGAACTGTCTACCTCTTTCCAAGCTCTGGTTTCAATCTCAAAAGCAGTAGTTAAGGGGGTTATGGGATCCACGAGTGAGTTTAAATGAAACTGAATCGCCCTGTGATCGGACCATATCAGCGGGAGTACCGCAGTGCAGACAAGGGCTGAATTATTTGAATAAATCCCGTCTAGGGTGTGTCCCTTATCGTGGGTAGGATTACCCACCAGCTGCTTAAGATCTCCCACTCCCATAATTTGCTGTAGACGGGATGTGAGATGCAGGCCTCCAAGTGAAAGTTAAAATCGCCGAGCACCGTAAATGAGTTAAGGCATAACCCTTCCTCCAACAGTGAGCCCAGCAGCTCCAAAAAGCCACCTCTGGGGCCAGGGGGTCGATAGAGCAGGACACCCTTGAAAGTGCTGTGACAGGCGGAGTGGAAGCTAAATGAAAGGGCCTCACAACAAGGGTTGGAAGCCTTGTAAAAAGTAGGCTTTAATGAGTCGTGGTAAATAACAGCCAGGCCCCCTCCCTTTCCGTGTGGTCTATCTAGTGTGTGGTAGAGAAAACCTGGGGGGGTGGCTTCTACTAGGTCGGGACCTGAAGCTTTATCAGTCCAGGACTCCGTAATAAAAGCAATTTTAATCATCTGCTCCTCTAATAATAGAGCACACTCCGTGCTATGTTTAACTAAAGACCTGGCGTTCACTAAGATACATTTTAGCGGACCAGCATCTACTGCGCTACATTTCCTAATATGAGTAGCTGATGGGCCTTTCACCGGGGTATCTAATAAAACAGGACGGGTGACATAACAGTTGGGGCAGATGTTATTAGTATTCTTACTGGCCTGCGTCATAGTCATCCGAGGACAGTTAGGAGTTCCTTTCCGGGGATCTAACATCCGTAACTCTTCACTGGTATACGCTATGATTCCTGAGGTAAAATGGCCAGGGGAACTCGCCCTGAGCCCGGTACGAGCGCAGACGGGCTTGCCTTAGGCGCGCCTTCGGCGCGCCAGCGGCACGTCCGCATCAGCGTGCCTCTTAAGTAGGCAGGCGTCCAACCACTGGAGCGGTAACCTTTCAGAGCAAATGGCAGCTTTCCAACCCACTTCCGCTTCCCTCCCTCCTCCGTTTGAGAGTGTGGTCAGATTCAGCAAATAACAGTACAACAATAAAATCGTCAGTTTAAAAGCGCATTAGTTTAAAAACACCTGAGCTTAAAAGAAACACCTCCTGGGATCGAGTCTAGCGCAATTGTGAAGCAGGCAGCGCTGCGCGTCCGCATCAGCGTGCCTCTTAAGTAGGCAGGCGTCCAACCACTGGAGCGGTAACCTTTCAGAGCAAATGGCCGCTTTCCAACCCACTTCCGCTTCCCTCCCTCCTCCGTTTGCGAGAAAAACACCTGAGCTTAAAAGAAACACCTCCTGGGATCGAGTCTAGCGCAATTGTGAAGCAGGCAGCGCGTACAAAAGAACTATGTGTTGGAGAGAGTGAAGCACCCAATGACACAACCATCTTGACTACATCTATTGTTACCAATGAGAAGAATGATGTGTCTATTGTAAATTTGTCACAACATGTGTTAACCAATGCTGAAAACAATGTATTAAAAAAGGGTCTGAGTTTCTGTCCTTTGTCCAGACCCAATTTTACGCAGATACATATAGATCTCTTTAAATTTGTTTGGAGACTGAAATTTAAAAAATTCTTTGATACCAACAAGCAATTGTGTCCAGTACCTATATATACAGTGGACAAGAGTGAGCAGACAATTAAAGACATCAATGATATACAAATGCTCCTATCACTGGATGATAGCATTGAACCAGTGCCCACTATAGGGAAATTCTACAAGATCTGAATATAGAAACGAATGTACAGACAGATAGTGGACTTAGAACCAAATCCACATTTACACCCATGCTACCACCTGATAATATGATAGATACCTTTTACAAAGCAGTAACAAATGATCTGTACAGACTAGAGGACAAAATGCAATGTGCACAAAATAGATTTAAAGACAATCTAACTAGGGAAGAAAGAACAGCCCTATGCCAACTCAGATCTAACCATCAAGGAAGCCGACAAAGGGGGCAACATTGTTTTGATGGATAACGACTATTATATTGGAGAAATTGACAGCCAACTATCCGATAGGGGCTCCTACACTAAGATCTCGAGGAATCCCATGCAGGAAGTTAACCAACTAGTAGAGAAGACACTGAGACATTGGCTCAGCTCGGGTCTTCTCTCAGATATGGAATTTAAGTATATGTTCAACCCCACACCACGAGCTGCATACATTTATACCCTGCCTAAAATACACAAAAGTACAACCGCTCCTCCGGGCAGACCTATTATTTCCGGGATAGGGGGGCCTACAGAGCGTATCTCGGAATATATTGACATCTTTTTCAGCCAATTGTGCGCAACCTACCTGCCTTTGTTGAGGACACTAAAGATCTGTTAAATAAATTGGAAGATCTTGTTTGGACTAATGAGCTCACTTTTGTCACCTTAGACGTGAGCGCATTATACACCAGCATTCCCTTTGATAAAGGTATGGAAGCCCTTTCTTATTTTCTATCAAAACGTGATGCTACTCTATATGAACACACCGAAATGCTGCTTGAGCTCACGCGGCTGACACAACAATAACTACTTTATGCACAATGACACATGGTATAGACAACACTCCGGGGTGGCCATGGGTGCTAAATTCTCCCCATCGTTTGCCAACATTTATATGTTTTTTTTTTTAAAGAACATCATGTTTGGAGATTGTGTCCACCTCATTTGACAAACCCCATTGTCTATTGGGGCCGTTTTATTGATGACATCCTCATGATTTGGGGGGGTGACAATAAGACCCTAGATGCTTTTATTGAACATCTCAATACCAACCAATATAACTTGAGCTTTACGCACAACATCAATAAAAGCCACATTGATTTCTTGGACATCACACTTTTTGTGGATAAGGGTATACTTGAATGTAAACTTTATCGCAAATCCACAGCATGTAACTCAGTGCTGCATTCTAGCAGCGCACATCCTGATTCCCAAATTCGTGCAATACCCTTTGGCGAGATGACTCGCCTCAGGAGAAATTGTAGCAATGATACTATTTTCCAACAAGAAATAGATATTCTGAAACAACGTTTTCTGATCAGAGGATATGACCATACCATACTAGAAAAGGCTCACACTAAGATTAACAGAACGAGACGCACGGGACTCTTGAAATCAAACTCAAAAAAGAAAAAAACAGAAAGAAAGAAGATTGCACTCATAACGCAATTTAATTCGCACAGTACCAATGTTTTTAGGACTCTGCATAGACATTGGTATCTTCTTAAATTAGACCATGATTTGGAGCCATACATTTCTAAAAAACCATTGATTACATGCAAAAGGGGCAGATCCTTGCGGAACATATTGAGTCCCTCGGTCTTTAGCAATAGATGTACGGAACAAACGAGAACGTGGTTACCAGCGAAACCTAAAGGTTTATACAAGTGCTCGATGTGAAGTGTTTGTCAATTTGCCGACAATAAAACCACCAGCTTCAGTTACAACACAGGGCAGGTGCACAAGATACATCATTTCATGAATTGCAATACCAAATATATAGTGTATTGCATCATTTGTCAGTGTAACCTAATCTATATTGGTAGTACCATCAGACCACTTAAAGAGCGGATACAGGAACATATCAGGGCCATTCGTAATGGCAATACTAATTATCCGCTGGCAGTACATTACAACACTTCGCGCACTACTTCCGAAGTATTGAGGATTAGATTCCATGGTATTGCCATAGTTGAAGATGACCCCCGCGGAGGAGATAAAACCTCTGCACTTAGGAAATTGGAATCAAAGTGGCTCATCAAACTGAGATCTGTGGATCAGGGGCTCAATACTGATAGGGAATTGCATGTGTTTTTACGGGATTGATAATGCTGTATATTGATGTATTCTTTTTGTTGTCCTTCAATGTATTTGATTTCTACAACAAGGGGATATTATGGCAATGACACCAATGAATTTGACTAAGACACATTCCATTTACAACTTGATTTGTTATGTTCGAAAGAATTGCAATACATCAATGCATTGTATTAACAATATTGTAACAATAGTGTGTAAATGACGTACATTGACTTGATATTGTATGGTGCACTGAATGTAGAATTTGTAATTCCTTATCTTTAAGCCTTAACATGCACTCATTGTTTTAACAAACTTATTGAACTGGTACCACTCCACTCTGGATATTCAGGTCATGTCTTCTTATGCTAAGATTATCTAACGGTGATGGGTAACTATACAAACTATACCATCCAATGACAGCAAATGGTGATGGGTAACTATACAAGCTATATCCTCTGATGAGACAAATATGGCCAGTCATTTCTGTTCGTGTCTTTCACCCTGTCTGGTAGACCAACACAATATTTGTAGTATGGGCTACAACCTTTGTCTCATAATATTTGACTTTATAACTCTCATTACTAATCTCGAGCTTTTTTCCCTCTGTAAAAATGGGTATATTTATTCCCATATACTCAAGTTTGAAGTCATACTTCTTGGGCTGGTAATAATCTTAATTTTTAGTCCTGTTTTACTGTCATCTACGAGATAAATACATACTCGTTTTTTCAGGTTTCTCTCTACGTGTTTGTGGTTGAACAATTCATGGTAGCAATATTTTGGCTCCAAGATTATTTGAATTAAATAGCTAGTGACAATCCATACTTCTTAATCAATTTTGGATTACGGAAGGGGGGATTTTCATAAATCAGCCGTTTTCCACTATTCTCCTTAATAAATTGTATGTAACCCCCCCATTCTAAGATGGCGGCCGTGTTCTTAGAGCAATTCTTCATTCGTTAGTCGTTGGTGACGCATCCGTCACGTGCTTTTTGGTCATGTGATTTGTGATAGCGTGGTTAAATCCAAGATGGCTATCTGTACTTTTACTCCGACATCGCAAGCAGTTACAAGCCTCTTCGTGTGGGGATACAGTCCTTCTAAGGGTAAGTCCGTGGATGTGCCGTATGGGTAAACTGGGATGTGAGAGCGTATGTCTTGTGGTTACACTTACTGTGGGTTTTTACTTTTTTTGTTAGGAGGAAAACTTACCAGGGTTTTGCCCCGCACCTTTACTATTGAGCACTATGATGTTGTTCACCTTAATGGACACGACGCGTGGTCCATGCAACAACACTTAATTATCTGAGTGATGCAGGATTTTTATAAGGGTGAGTTGCTCTTTCTCATTTAGGACTTGTCTGTACTGGCATTTGGGATAGTACTTCATTTATTTGTTTATTACTATGCCTTTAGGTCGGGTATTCGACGGCCTTTTTTCTATAATTTGGAACCCGATGCATCGGTGTCACTTTTGCTCATCTACAGTTGTTTTGGTGAGTTATATAGACGGATAGGTTTTATTCAAAATTCTACCTTCGAGCACGAGATCATTTACATATTGGGGGCTCATCAGCCTGTTTGCTTGACAAGAAATATGGTTATGAGAGAGGATCTGGGTAGACTTATTAATTTTATCCCATGGTCGTGCTTTGTGAGAATCATTATACCAATCACATTTTACTTATTTTGACTTTTGTGTGTATTGGTAGAATACCTTTATAGAGGTGTTGCGGAATAGTTACGCGACCCCCAGCACTTATATATTTACAAGTCTCCATATCGTAGACTTTTACAGTATCCTTCGGAATTATCCGACATTTTCATATATCTTACCCACCGTATGTCAGGTTATAATAACATATCCTCGTCGTGATGCTCTTTTTCAAAGTATTTGTAACATGTATGTGCCCATATGGTACGGTTATTTGAATACTTTATTTGTTTAGTTAAACTGCCTTGGTTTGAATACATGAAATTTTGGCCATCAAGTACGCCATTGGACGTTGGTCTTGGGATTTTCTACACTGGACCGCACCTTATCAACATTCTCATATTGGTGGATCCATTTTATGTGTTCTAGTAGACTTCTGATCATCCTACTTAGGCACATGGTGCCTTTTTATTCATCACGGTGTCGGTCACATTCTGGGCATCTTCTTAAATATCACTAGGTTCCATTTCACTCATTTTTCTTCTTCTCTATTGCATGATCGGGATATGGAGATCTTTTTGGATTTTCCACATTGTTGGAGAATTTAGACACTGTTTTTTTTTCTGTTATCCTGTTATCTCTTTCTCTATTGTCCGTCTAATTTAGTTTAACCTACAGGTATATATTTTGATTATTATTTATGATCACGTCAAAGTCATTGTAAGGTTTTATCTTCCACAATCATATTAAAATTGGTCGACAAACCTAATGGTATGGAGGATTTTATCCTTTTGTATAATGGTCTTTTTAAAATCATATTTATGTATATGGTGCATTGAATGTACGATATTTACTTTTCCAGCCTTGAAAAAGTCTTAGTACAAGACAAAACACGTGTCGGCAAAATCGTGTGCTGGGAATTTTTGGAAAACTAATAAAAAGTGAAAGAATCATCGCCTGATGACATTTTTTGGACTATTTACATGCTCCAAGTATTCTTTGTCTCATTGTATTGTCCGTATCAACATATGTCTAGGAATGTATGTGATTTCAGACTGTGTTTAGTACTTGTTTAGTATTACACTTTTGACTGTTACAGATATCAAAGGGTGTGCTTCATCAGCTTTTTTTCAGTATACTTATATGCATATTAGAATCTAATGTGCTAATAGCACCTCTAGGTAGTAGGTGTATTAAGCTACCCTAGCACCCCGTCCTAACTATTGTAATAGAATTATTCACGCGTACTATTGTCAATTATAAATACGTTGCTCATATTGATGTGCGCTTGTCTCCCTTGCAGGGACCACTACTACCTACCAGTTACTTTCACAAATTCCCCGTAGAATGTTGCAGAGAACTTTCGCCATCAGAATTTTTCAAGGCATTCAGCCCTTGCCCACCAATATGTACCCGGAGCAACTCTGCATGCATGCAGCCAAATTTATTTCCCTCACTATGTACTCTAGCAGCATATTTTCGCAAGTGTAAGCAGCACAAGCTCTCCTACGCCACAGCATGTTTTTGTGTAACAGAAGGGCATTGGACAAAGTGTAATCTGAAACTTCCTTCCTGCCATTATAACGTCTTGGGTTGTTATTCCTCTCACTAGTCGCCATAGAACTGCATGTTATTTTAAGAAACCTACCTACAGTCATGACCTTAAAACCATCACACTCTACAACCACTGACTCAGTAATTTTCCTAAAGTAGTGAATCATGGTATCGAAGACCTCAAGAGTCTTGGAAAGCGGAAGGTTGTAAGCTCTGTGTTTGGTTACAAACCAGGACGTGTCCCCAAGAGAGAGGGCTCAGTAAAACCTAATATTTAACCTGGAGAAAAGCATGAGTATTTCTGATCCGAGGAATGGTCAAACATCCAAACGTCACTGAGACAGTGTGTAATCCAGTCCCTGAACTCCGCCACTGTTTTGTCCTATACCGATTAGTTAATTGAGGTTGAGGAGGATTGACGGGATCCAGTTCAGTAGGTCCATACAGCTCCAATTAAAGCAGCCTGGTTGGAAAAAAAAGACCTATCGTGGGCTTAGCAAAAATTTGCAGTGGGCTTAGAACTCACCCGTTGCTTACCATTGGTTGACTTTACGGGCATTCTTATTTGCTTGCTTCTTATTCAATGGCTTGCATTGTCCATCTTGTTCCATCTTGTGCTTGACCCTCTCCTGGAGTTTAGCCTCTACCATCCTTCGGCTTGGCTATCTTGTATCATTCTACTGGTAATTTTTAGAGAACTATTTGTTTCTTTTTTTTTATGTAAGCATTCCACCAAATTTCCGGCCCCTTATTGCTGTCTCCCTTATGTTGCTTTCTTTCGTATTTTTCTCCCTCCTCCCTGCCCTGCTGTCCCTCTTGTGATGCTATGTCTCTCTACCAACCCACTCCTCCATTGCCCCCACCCCAGTGGTCTTTTGAAAAAAAAAATTATTATTTTGTGGGGGAGGGAGGGTTGGCAAGCAGCAAATTGCTTCCAGCCCCAAAGCCTAAAAAGAGACTTTCGCGCTACTTTTTTTTTTTTTTTTTTTTTAAATCTACTGATTCATCTTATATAAGAAAAAAATGGCACCCGTTACATTTTGAAGATGCACACATCCGTAATGACAACTGCCGCACATACGTCATCAGTTTGGTGCATGCCTACAAAATGACGTGCTGCATCATTGTGCCTTTTATTTTTTTCTCTGGCCCTTGTTGCACAGCATCTTGCTGATGCTTGGACAGCATTACCAAAAGACATTCGCAGAGTCGGTAAATCCCAAAGGCGCGGCCTATTGACTTTACCAACTGTTGTTTGTAAACTGCATAGGACAGGGATAGCTCATTCCGAGTCTGAGATGTCTGGTGACCTCAGTCTGGTAAGAGGATTCCCTCTCATGTCATGAGAGCAGTTTACAAGTCGAATTCATAGGCCTAAAAATGCTTTGGTTTGGGGTTTCTTAAGAAGATTGGTAATCATATTCTTCAGAGGATCGGGATACAGCTTCTTTAATGCTGCAAAGTGTTTTGTCCTTGTGCATGCTGCAACCATTGTAATACTTGGAGAACTGGCACCAGTAACCATTTTTTTTTTCCTCCCAATACTAGCAGGCGGTAAACTCTTTACTAATGAAAATAATTAATAGGTGCATTTTTACGTCTTGATGAGCTAAAGTGAATCATATATATATATTTTTTTTTTTAAACTGTCTAATGCTGGGCTTTGTACTTACCTGACCAGCAGCAATTTTCCTGATTCACATTTGTTTTGCATTTATATATACACACTGGTAAAAGTAGAAAATCTCTTCAGCTGGTTCATAAACAGATTGGATAATCCCTTACCTAAGCAAGCTAAGAAAATCAGCGACCCGTTTCGCCCTATGTTGCCTTGCATCATAAAAGCTGGGCAGAGATTGCTGTGCCCTCATTAGTAAATCCTTCCTTTAACTTCCATCTCACACTCTCGAAATTTGTTCAATATCCTCTCACGTATTTTCACAATAGACGGCCTATGTTAGGGAACTTTATTGAGGCAACCTTAGTGTTCGATTCTGACCTTTATTTCTGATCGAGACTTCTAACTGCAGATTCCTCACGAGGAAAATTGGTATGATGATCTTCAATAAGCCAGTGTTCTTGATACTTCCCTTGAGTCTGGTCTCCTTTCACCCCCCTGGTCCTGCCACTGAGTAGAGTGCCTCTTAAGCAATGGGCGGCTGAAGTTCTTAACTCTAGCTCTTGCCATAGAGGTCAAAACCAATGCCTTGTTGGAAGTGTTCAAGCCGGGGCAAACGTCCACCGAGCCCCGCCTGCCCTTCAATGAGGCACTTGCAGATACCCTTTTAGGGGCTTGAGGTAAACCCTGCTCTGGCTCCCAGGTCAGTTGTCCTGTTGTGAGACTGCACCGCCCTTCCTCTGGGTGACCCTGCCTTTTTGACTCTGCGCCCCTCCCATGCAAGCTTGGTGACTGACTAACCCGAATACTTTCCTGTCTTGTCCCTCCAATAGGTAGTCTAAACGTATGGAGATCTCTGCGACTCCTGTATGTCTTCCTGCTGATACCACTCTTGCCTAGAGTTATGAAGATCGGGAGCGACTGGGCCCATGTTATCTTAGTGGCCCCAGATTGGGCAAGGAGATTATGGTATCTAGAACTCCTGGGCTTTTGCCATCTGCCCTTTGATCAGGCTGCCCCTCCTGGAGGACCTGCTGTCACATCAAAAGGACAGGGTGCTGCACCCGGGCCTTCGCAATCTCAACCTTCATGCATGAAGATTGTGCAGTGCCAGGTGAACACCTTAGACCTTCTGGAGGTGGTTAATGTCATCATGACAGCCCTTGACAAAAGCTGTATATGCTGGCAGTTGGGACAAGCTTGTGGTTTGATGCAGGATGTGCTATTTGCTGCCTTTGTTTTAGCCCCTGCAGCTTGTGTTTGTCCCTCCTTTGGATCATATTGTGTTTACATCCTCTCTCATTGGCAGCTTGTATTCCTCCACTTGTGCTAGCTCTCCAGAAACTTTTTTCAATTTTTAGTTAAGCACTCCATGAGAGTGCATGTCATTTCCAGCTGTCTCCAATGAATGCTTCCACCCCCTTGCGCTCTGTGTCGCTCTTACCAGTGTGGTTCAGTGCTTGTGCTCCTTCAGGTCCCCTGTGCTTCACCTTGCCCTGCTGTTGCTTCAGTGCTCCCACTAAAGAAAAAGAAATAGACGGCCACTTCACGGGCTTTTTTTCTCATTTAGCTTTTGATGCCTGTCATGCAAATGATTCTATATTTAGGTCTCTTAAAGATGTGTAAAATAGTAAAGACATTACTCGATCTTTTGTAGTAATGTTTCCAGTCTGTCTCCCGCTACACCGGGTGAGCTTCCCCTCAGTACAGACCCTTTATTGGTAGTTTTGTTTACAGAGATGTGTCTCTTACTAGTTCCCAGCCTTGCCACTTTCCGAATTCCTCCTCTTCAACTGCATCAAAGACGAGGATTATATTATATATATATATATATATATATATATATATATTTTATTTATTTTAACAAAGGACGCTCTCTGGAATCTTGAAAAGTGTGATTTATTACAGAGCCAGTGTGACAGACTGGCTCTGTAATAAATCACACTTTCAAGATTCCAGAGTGCGGCGTCCTTTGTTCAAAAATTAATTTTGGCCATTGGTTCAGCCCAACGCCTGCACCCTCTGCTGCGCGCTCCGGCAAGAACCACATTGCAGGAAATATATATAATTAAAATTAAAAAAAAAAAAATGTGTGCAGTTTATATACCGCAAACTCGACCCAAAGGTATCTGAGCGCTTTCCATGAGCACTAGTTCCATTACAGACAGACACATTCATATATATATATATATTTTTTTAGGCAACGGGTAGATTACGTGATTTGCCCAGAATCACAGGATGTTTGAGCCTTCCGCCAGACTCAAACCTGGTTCCCCAGCTTCTAAGTCGGCCGCTCTAACAGTTAAGACACAGCCGCAGCATGCAGATGTTTCTTTCTCTTTTTTGTAGCACCCTGCTACTTAAAATTGTTTTTCAGAACATACAGAAAGTATGACACACACGATTGCACTCTATGCACAGTCCCCTCTCCTATGTTGTCTCCTGCGCCCCATCTCAAAAGGACAAAACACAGAGGCTGGTGAGTGCACGCAAGATCCTTTAATTTCGTTATTCTTGCACAGTCTGGTTGCTTGCTAGACTTTAGTGGGGGGTTAGGGGTGGGGGAGGGGCCTCATCACATTTTGCAGGGGTGGTCCAATTACTTTGTTACACCACTGATAGGGGATGGTGTACATCTTGACTAAAAGCACTGACAAATGCAATAGGTCTAAATACGACACCTATTGGTTTGCCAATCCTTGTTGCCATTTTATGGTTGCCAGACCAGGCCTCATTATTATTTAAGTCACTAGTTGTGATCGTTTTTTGGAAAGCTCTTCAACACTTGTTTTCTCCCTCTTTTTTGTCAAGCCTCAGTGGGAGCTTAATTTGGTCCTCATATTTTTGATGTGCACTCCCTTTGAGCCTCTTCATAGCCGTCCTTTTACAGCTCCTATTCCTCAAAACAGTGTTTCTCAACACCATGACTTTGGTGTAGGAAGTGAGTAAGCTTCAGGCTCTCTGTATTAACCCCCCATACACTGACTTCTTCCCAGACAAACTGGTTCTGCAGACACGAGCATTCTTCTTACCAAAAGTTGTGACTCCGTTCCACATTGGTCAAAACATCGCCCTGCCGGTGTTGTATTCTCCATCTCACCCCTATAAAGAGTTGGAGAGACTCCATTGCTTGGGCTGCAAAAGATTGCTCCTCTTTACATCGAGCGTACCAAGGAACTCCGGGTGAACGATCTGTTCTTTGTGGGGTTCACTGGGAAAAGGTCTGCGAGCCCATTCTACAGGGGCCAATGCTGCTACCACTGCTTTGGCATGCATTGTTCCAGTCCTGGACATCTGCCAGGCATCGCTCTATATGTTCACAAAGTACTACTGTCTGGACAGCCAGGGTAGCAGAGAGGGGAATTTCGCCTGCTTGGTCCTACAAGACTTTTTGGTTTGAACTAATTCACAGACCTACCTCCTAATTGGAATTTCTCTGGTATCTATTCAAAAGGCAAGGAATCTGCAGTTGGAAGTCTCTCTCAGAAGAATAAGTTACTTGCCTTCAGTAACTCTTCCTGGTAGAGACTCTATATAACCACAGATTCCTCACCAGCCCTCCTATCCTTCCCATTTTGTGAATTGGGCTCTACCAATTAATAAGATGCCAAGTCTAGGAGTCTGCACACTGGTCAAAGCTAATTGCTGTTGAGACTCTCCATCTGGGGGTGCGAACAGCCTTAAAAGCAACTGACGCAGAAGTGGCACCTATAGGGGCCCTGCACTTCATTTAAGGAGTGGAATGGCACCAGTGTGGAGCTGCATGGCGCCACCTTCCGGTGTGCTGAGGTACTGCTCAAATGTTTCCAGATCTAGTCTGACACCTGGTGAGTATTCAAAAGGTGAGGAATGTGCAGAAACAACGTTACCGAAGGTAAGTAACTTGTTCGTTTTTTTTTTTCAAAACTTTTTTTATTGAGTCATCAAATAAAGTAATCACATGCGTTACAAAGAAACAAGAGTATAGGTTAATCAGTGTAATAGTTTTCGAGCAGGTGACTTCTATATAGCATTTATGAAACAAAGAAATAGATAATTCGGGTCTGTAAACGACAGCCCCTAACATTACAAACAAGTAGTAACTTGTTCTTTAAGGAGATTTGGAAGTGGTTCATCATTGTGGAGGAGATTTTGGGGAACGCGATTCAATATACCGATTTCAAGAGCCACTAAGGCAAATATCCGTGTCGAGCAAACTGACCAGACACTACCTCTCATTTGCTAAACCACTGTTTATATTTTTGCCCTCAAATGTATTCTATTCTCCTCACGTATTTCCTCCCCTTTAGTCACAAGACATTACTTTTCTTCAACCTCCCGATCTCCATTCCCTCTAGGACCTCTATATTCTTGCAAACATTCCCCGTTTTTCCAAGGTGCTAGATGTTTTGAAATGATCAAACCTGAGCCGGCTGTAACCCCCTGCACGGACTCTTAATCTTAATTTAACTGATTTCTTGTTCCTAAAAGTCCGGCAAAGGGCAACTCCTTAACCTGTTCACATACGCAGTGCATGTCACATGGTTTTACAATATTGTCATGGCAAATAATTCACTTGTTAATAGTTTACTTTATTTTTACTGGCAAAGTGAATGCCGGCTTCAACCACCTCTAAAAACACAATGTGATATATGCGGCGGGCTGTGTGACGGCCAGCCTTTTGCTTTACTCAAAAGGCAGATATCCAGAATTCCAGGCCCTAATGGCCAGTGGATTTGAAGGTCATTTGGTTTTCACCCTTCATAACACTAAGTAGTAATCGTCTCCCGCCCCTCAACCCCCATTTCTCTTTTATTTATTTTTTGCCCATTATGTATCAGCTAGTATGTTGTAACGCTTTAGACCCTTACCCCATTAGTTAAGAGCCATTGGGCGTAACTAATACCAGGTAGCACTAGAATTGATTCGGTCAATTTCATGCTTCTATCTGTATCTTATTCTGCTGCTGTTCAGGTATGTTTAAGCACTTGATATTTCCTCTTCCTCCTCTTTGCCGCTGTTCCTAATGTCGCCTTCTCTTTGGTCTACAGTCCGTAGGGCTCTGATTGTTCTTGCCCATCAGGAGAAGACTTCCTTCAGCTATGCCATGAAAGAGGCTGCTGTGGAGGCGCTGAAGAAGAAAGGCTGGGAGGTGACCGTATCTGACCTTTACGCCATGAAGTTCAACCCACTGGTGTCGCGGGACGACATAGTTGGTAATGAGCCCCTAGTCTCTTCAACAATGAGTGTGTGCGCATTTCACCCCAATTCAGCATTTTAGCTAATATTCTTCTTCCCGTAGGTGATCCCAATGACCCAAATGATTTTAAGTATGGGACAGAGTCCGCGGCAGCATGGAAAGAAGGTCGACTCAGTCCTGATATTGTAGAAGAGCAGAAGAAGCTGGAAGCAGCCGACCTAGTCATTTTCCAGGTGAGTTCTCATCTAGTGAGTTGCTATTCGCTGTCGGTGATTGCATACTTATTTGACTGTCCCTAGCCAGTATTGCTGCATACCTGCCCCTTAGTTAGAAAATATATAGAGGTGAATCTGTGTTGCACAGAGGAGGCGACCTGTATGGCCTTGTTTTAGTCCACAGCTTTTTAATAATTTGTTAGTCCATCTGCGTGTGCAGGTGCTGTGCGTATTACTGCTATATGTGGGCCTGTGGATATGTTTGTGTTCCATAAATGATCATGCTTCCACGAGATGATTTGAAGAGTTTCATCAAATATTCAGCTTAAATCACCAACCCTTAGAGATCGCAATCAAGCTCCCAACTGACTGCCGTTTGTTCAAACACCACCACTTTCAGGTGCATAGAACACCATGACATCACGAAGTGACATACATGACATTCCACAACTTGCAACCAGATACAACCAATAACACATCATTCCCCTTTAACATTTCCAATACCAAAAAATAAAACTGAAACTATGATCTAAGATTAACTAAAGTATAAGGATAATCCTCATAGCAATAAAGCGAAAATGCATGGAACAAAAATGACAATCATTCTTATGACCTGTATAAACGCATTTGCAATATTTCTTAACATTAAATCATGAACTGAACACTGGGTCCTTGTTTAGTGCTCCTCCATTAAATAGTCTTTATGCCATCTAGGCTTGAATATCATCCTTTTTGCTTCAGTACAACTTGGATCCACCATGGTATGATTCCCAGTTTGCACACTATGAAAAGAAGCATCCTCCACTTTTACCAACTTAGACATACTCCACTGATCTCCTGAATCTAAAACAGCACCTTTTTAGGTCGATCCTAGCGCATGCGCTGCTCTATGGGAGGCTTCTTGTGAGCACTCTAAACTTCTCCGTGTGGGTCTCACTCCTCCCACACATTGGATTGGCCTTTGCGTGTGTCTTTCAATAATGAAAGCACGCAAATGGCCAAAGGCGGGTGCATGTCCCACCTCTTCCCCAAAGGTTCACTTCCACGGCGTTTTGTCCTCTGGAGCGAGCAGCGGCGTGCAGGGTGGTAGCTGGATTCCTCGTCGTGGATCAGGTTACTAATTAAACACAGCGCGGTCGCTTTCACTTTCGCGGCCGCGCTTGTTTAATTTCCTGTTGCTTTGCTCCCACCCCCCACCCGTTGTCCGTGTTCACAATGCTCCCACCTCCCTCCGTTGGCCACATTCCCTTTGTTCCCGCCCCCCTACCCACTTGCGGCGAACTGTGAGGTAACCCCCCCTCCCGTTGTCCATGTTCACCAGGCTCCCGCCCCCCTCCCTCTGTCCGCATACCCTTTGCTCCCGCCCCTCTCCGTTGTCCGTGTTCAACATGCTCCCGCTGTCCTCCCGGTGTCTGCATTTTTTTTGTTTCCGCCCCCCTCCCCACTTGCGGCGGCCCGTGAGGTGCTCCCCCGCCCCTGCCCCCACGGCACACCACTGTTTATTAAAAGGCTGAACAGTCAGCAAAAAGCATTGGCAAAGCCAAAAGGCATGACCTACTGGCTTTGCCAATGCTTGTCTGCCAAGCCGATACACGAGGGGCGTCAGTGTTGGGGTAACGGATCCGGTGAGGAGCAGGAGGGGGGAGGGGAAGGACTGGGAAAAGGGATGTCAGAAATCGCCGACTCTTCTGCAGGACCCATCTCTCTTTCTTCCCTTAAGGGAGACCGGGCCTCTTTGTTTCAGCACGAGATTTGTCACCGTTGCTGTAAAAGCCTTCCCACGACGTGCCTGGCATGGCGATCTCTCCCCGGCATGGGCACTGGTTGCCAGTTTAGCAATTTGCGACATTCATTTAAAAAAACAAACAAAAAAAAACGTCGAGCTGGAACAAAATCTTGCCAATTCTTGTCTTTCTCATCACAACAACCCCCCACCCCTCACTAAAGCCCAGATTTTCATGTCCAGCGCCCTCCCTGCCCTTCACCCTCGAACATTAGGACACGGCTGGCATTCTGTTAAACCCGGCAACAAGACACACTGCCTGGGGACCTGCATCGTCTTCCCAGTTGGCACCTTTTTAAAAATCTTTCTTTCTTTTTGTAACTCTGTATTTTTTTTTTTGTTTAAAGAGACGTGCTTTTTAAAAAAAACTTTATTATTTTGCATCGGTAGCATTACAATTAACAGTGCTTACTGTCACAGTATCCATGATATCATCGATTTAGTCACTCCGGATAATAAGAGACATGCCTAAGGCATCTGGTGCAGTGTGCGGGGAGGGGGGGGCTCTGCTTGGGCAGCACGAGGAGCTGGCAGATCAGGTGCCCGCATGCTCCCTCTTCACTGCCTACTTGCATGAGTGTGTATGCTTGTACGTGTGCGTGGATATGCTTGGTTCTGTTTGTGGTTGATTTGTGTTGCACCAGCACGACCCCACATACGGTAGCTTCAAAGATTAAGGAAAAAAAAAAAGCAAAGCTAACAGACAGAATTAGGCACAACTGGAAATGGAAATAATTTTCACTGGGAGTTCACCGATGAGAGAGAGTTTGCAGTGGGGAGGGGGCAAATCCCAGTGCCAAGTCAGTGCCTGGCAGCTCGTGGTCTGCCAACAGACGAATTACTTAGAACATATGAGTTATTTTTTCAAACTTTGACCTGCAAACTCCTCCTTTGTACCCCTCTCATATCAGCTGGGATGGACTCTCTCTGACACACCCTTAATGAAAAACACAATCTCGAGGAGGGACGTGAATTGCAGCAAAGAATTGCTGTTGGAACTCGGTTCCTGTGCGTCCTACCCATTTCCAGGCCAAGCAGACAGGTCTTCACAAGCTTGTGGACGGTGGGGGATGCGTGCTAGGTCTAATGTTTTCCGGGATAGAATGCCAGGTGCCTGTGTCCAGGGCAGATAGTCTTGGGCATCCATACTTAGGGACCAAAAGTTTGAATGTATGATGAGACGCGGTGACGCGTGTCTTCGGTTGGTAAAACCAGGGCTTCAAGTGGGCCGGGTCCTGCCGGTGCTGACCACCTGTAGTTCTAAAAAGCAGGTGCCGAGACGGGTCCCTATCTGTCTCTCCATTTTTGCCCTCATCCTCGGGGTGAAAAAAAATCTTACCACAGCAGCAGTGCCACCCTTCACCGGTGTTTGATGTAAGTTCAAATAGACTCTTTATGGTTGTTTCACAGTCTCATCATTTTAGAAGTGAAGCATTTTCAATATTATGGACAGCAAAGCCATAGTTGTTGCTTATTTATCTTATGCAACTAACAACCATTGACAAAGCCAATAGTCCTGGCTTGTTTTAGGTGTAATGTCAATTGTTGTATTATATATCTGGATCCAATAACAGAAAGACGCAGCAAAATACCAGTCGGGCGGGACACTAGTCTAAGCAAACCCACCCCCTGCCCCAAACCCTATTCTCCTGCATGGCTAAACACTTATTAGGTCCCATCGGCGAGACCTATTGGCTATGCCAATGCTTGTTCTTTATAGCAGTTATTACAAAAGGACCCATGAATTTTGAATGTCCCCTTTGTATCATTCCAGGTCTTTACACCAATACTGTCACCCACTTCCCACCTACTTTCTTGCACAGAATTCTTTGCATCAAAACGCGCTTTATACTTGTCTTGGTGTTTCAATCTACTTAACCCTAAATCTTCTCTAGAATGCCGTTCCTCCACTTCTGTGCTGAATTTCAACCAAGCTGGGTTAAGTTTACAGTGAGGTATCCTACCTCTAAGTAAAGCAAAAGGCAGTATTGGTGTCCCACTATTAGGCGTAACCCAAAGTACCCACCACATTTCTCTCAACACAATTTTCAGAGATTTCTTATTGAGAAGTATACGCTGTGCCCAGCTCTTCACTATCTTATTCATAATCTCAACTAAACGATTAGCTTGAGGCGAATAAAGGGCTTTCTTTAAGTGTACTACGGACAGTTCTTGGAAAAAATTATCCCTTCTCCTGGGACAAAAATTGTACTCCATTATCTGTGACTAGAATTTTGGGAACACCTGCCCTAGAGAATTCCTCTTTCAAGAACTCTAACTCTTCTGGTATTAACAGAAGACACACATTTAGTGACTTCCCACTTAGATCTGTAATCTACTAGTAACATTACATATCGTTCATCATGATTCATGAGCCATTAGATCGAAGGGGCCAACAATGTCCAAACCCAATTTAGTACAAGGCTGTACTGGAATTTCAACTGGAGACAAAGTAACAGTGTGAGTTTTCTTTGTCTTATCATTGCTTGCACAATGCCAACAGTCCTTTACAACTCCTTCCACCTAATGATCCACCTCTGGCCACGAATACTATTCACGTAGTCTTGCCTTTGTCATGTTCCTTTCCAAATGCCCCTCATGGGCTAAATTAATCATTTTTTCTCTCAAAACTCTTGGAGACACCACTCGTTTTCCCCTGAATATTTTCCCTTCTACAATGCTCTAATCATCTTTAACACTAAAGATTCCATCCATGATAGATGGTATCTCCTTCTTGCCTGGCCAGCCTTTCATGGTGTACTCCTTCAGCACCAACAAATCTGAGTAACTCAAGTTAGCATCCTCCCACTCTTTATCATCCAAGGCTGGCTGACATACCCTGTTCACTAATGTACTCTCGCAATTTTCCTCACAATGCTCAATTGGCAACCTCGATAAACAGTCCATCATTCTATTTTTTTGAACCAGGCACATACTCAACAATGAAATTGTAACTAGCCAAACCTTCTGTCCACCTTCTAGCCCTAGGAGACCAATGTTTCAACTCTCTGCATTTTTTTTGTTGCTATTTCTTTACTTTTGAAGAAATCGCGGCACCTGTGCTTTAGCTTAAGAGCTTTAAAGATAAAGCACAAGTGCCACCATTGTAACAAAAGTAAACAAATAGAAAAACAAGCATTGGCATAGCCAATAGGTCTCGCCTTTGGGGCCTTATAAGTGTTTAGCCAGAGCTATTGACTTTGCCAATGTCTTCAAGCTGTGCTGTAGAGAAGTGTGGCTGCTGTGCGGCATGCTGAAAAGTTATAATAAAAAAGTGTCAGAAGCATTTTTGTTACTTTATATATGACCAAGAAGGCATTATGTAAAACTGAACGACCATATTAAAAAAAGTATTTACAATAAAAAATTTCCTCAGTTTTCTTTTGTTCTTGCAATGCTGGCAATGGTTGTTTGTTAAAGCTTTTTTTTTGAGGGGGCATAAACAATCGGAGGGTGAAGGTTGGGAACTAGTACCTGCATTATAACACTAGCAGCGGCCAGACGCTAGGGGAGAATCAACAGATGCCAGATTCCGAGAACAGGCTGAGGTGGTGCTGAGTGATGCTGAGGTGGTGGTGGTGGTGACTGTTGCGGAGACGATGCTGAGGTGATGCTGAATGATACTCAGGTGTTGCTGAGTGTTACTACTGTGGTGCTGAGTGATATTGTCTTGGCGCTGAGTGATGCTGTGGTGGTGCTGAGTGATATTGTCTTGGCGCTGAGTGATGCTGTGGCGGCGCTGAGTGATGCTGTGGCGGCGCTGAGTGATGCTGTGGCGGCGCTGAGTGATGCTGTGGCGGCGCTGAGTGATGCTGTGGCGGCGCTGAGTGATGCTGTGGCGGCGCTGAGTGATGCTGTGGCGGCGCTGAGTGATGCTGTGGCGGCGCTGAGTGATGCTGTGGCGGCGCTGAGTGATGCTGTGGCGGCGCTGAGTGATGCTGTGGCGGCGCTGAGTGATGCTGTGGCGGCGCTGAGTGATGCTGTGGCGGCGCTGACTGATGCTGTGGCGGCGCTGACTGATGCTGTGGCGGCGCTGACTGATGCTGTGGCGGCGCTGACTGATGCTGTGGCGGCGCTGACTGATGCTGTTGCGGCGCTGACTGATGCTGTGGCGGCGCTGAGTGATGCTGTGGCGGCGCTGAGTGATGCTGTGGCGGCGCTGAGTGATGCTGTGGCGGCGCTGAGTGATGCTGTGGCGGCGCTGAGTGATGCTGTGGCGGCGCTGAGTGATGCTGTGGCGGCGCTGAGTGATGCTGTGGCGGCGCTGAGCGATGCTGTGGCGGCGCTGAGCGATGCTGTGGCGGCGGTGAGCGATGCTGTGGCGGCGGTGAGCGATGCTGTGGCGGCGGTGGCGATGCTGTGGCGGCGGTGGCGATGCTGTGGCGGCGCTGAGCGATGCTGTGGCGGCGCTGAGCGATGCTGTGGCGGCGCTGAGCGATGCTGTGGCGGCGCTGAGCGATGCTGTGGCGGCGCTGAGCGATGCTGTGGCGGCGCTGAGCGATGCTGTGGCGGCGCTGAGCGATGCTGTGGTATCGCTGAGCGATGCTGTGGTATCGCTGAGCGATGCTGTGGTTGCGCTGAGTGATGCTGTGGTTGCGCTGAGTGATGCTGTGGTTGCGCTGAGTGATGCTGTGGTTGCGCTGAGTGATGCTGTGGTTGCGCTGAGTGATGCTGTTGTTGCAATGACTGATGCTGTGGTTGCGCTGAGTGATGCTGTGTTGGTGCTGAGTGATGCTGTGCTGGTGCTGAGTGATGCTGTGCTGGCTCTGATTGTTGCTGTGCTGGCTCTGATTGATGCTGTTGTTGCGCTGAGTGATGCTGTGGTGTTGCCGAGTGAGAGATAGAGTGAAGATATAATGCCCAATTAGAGAGGGTGGTGAGAGAGAAAGAGAGAGAAAGGGTGTACATAGAATAAAGAGTGGAGCGGGATAGAGAGAGAGAAAGAAGGGGAGAGAGAGTGAATGAAGGAGTTTGAAAGAGAAACAGATAAAGGGGTGAGAGAATGAAAGGCTAAAAAAGATAGAGAGGGGAGAGTTAATTAAGTAGAGAGAGAATTAGAGAGGGGAGAGAGAGAGAAGGAGAGAGACAATAAGAGTGGGGGTGTGGAGTTTAAATAGAGTGAAGAAGTGACGCGGAAAAAGTAACCTTAAATATAGCTTTGTGCTTTGCGCGAATAAATATTTTTAAAAAAAACAGTGAGAGACAAAAATACTGGTAATTAGGCTGTGACTCCCAATATAAAACAAATAGCTATATAAGGTGAAATCAACCCACCGAAGCAATATTTCTAACTAGACAAAAAAAAGCTTGCATTTCAATGCTAATCGCTGTTGTTTTTCATGTGACTGTAGTCCAGGGCCCTCAGTTGGTAATGTGAGCTGCTGCTGCGATTGAAACATCAGAGTCCAGAGAGTTAATGAGCCATGACGAGGAAATGAGGAAGAGATAGGAAACCCAGATGCCAGCTGCGCGTGCACGCCATCGTGAACTCAAGCTGGTCGCCAGCCGAAAGCCAGTGTTTGCACTTCCAAAACCCGCTTACTAAAACTCTCAGCCAGACCAGCGCAAGCGCTGGTGCAGGCCGAGACCTAAAAAATGGCGACCGGATGCTTTTTTCCTATTTGTTTACTTTTATTACAATCACGGCACCCGCGCTTTAGCTTTAAACATCTTAAGCTAAAGCGCGAGTGCCGGGATTGCTTCAAAAGTAAACAAATAGAAAAAAGAAATTCTATTTCTTTACTTTTGAAACAATCGTGGCACCTGCTCTGTATCTTATGATGTTTAAAGCTAAAGCACAAGTGCTGCGATCCATTTGCAATGCAATAGCTCCCGCATTTCTGAAAGTTTGAGCTATTGGCGCTGTATTAATATTAGCAACGCCAATAGCTCAAACTTTCAGTAATGTGAGGCCTATTGCATTGCAAATGTTTGTAGCACCTGGCAGCCGGCAGCGCAGGGCTGTGTGCACTTACCCTATGCTTCACATCCGTGAACTCCGTCGTGCCTCAACATCTGTGTTCATCGTACATGTTATGCATTCAAAACGACTGCGAACCATCTGTATTCAATCCTAAAATGGATTTCTACCCGTAAACTAATTTGTGCCATTGGAACTCTGTCGTCCACACTGTATTCAACCATCATTGCAGTGCTTGACCGCAGGGAGGTGGGCAGGTACAACCACTGTGTGCTCCTAGGGGGTGTTTGTGCCACCCCCCCCCCCCTCCCCTGTGAAGTCAGGAATATGGGCTTTGTGCATAACAATTTAGTCGTACATTGGCATAAAAACCTGTTTTATCTTGCACAGTATATTTGTGCAAACATTTTGGGTTCCAGTGTTTGACCAAACGGAGGGGGCGTAGCCATGCTTAGTGCGCCCTCGGAGCGCACCCTAAAATGTGAATCCTACCATGGTCTTGCACTCGTCAAGAACTCAGTTGTGCCATATAAACAGTTTCAGTCATGCACACTATACATTCAGGCGTATTAATTCGATGAGTTTCTCCTCAAGGTGGTGGACCTCTTTTAGTCACATATGGTACTGCACCCTGCAACATGGCTAGGTAAAAAACATTGGCATTTATAATGCCAATAACTCCAACTCCAACAAAAGTCGAGACCAATTGCATTAGTAATGCTTGTTTTTTCTTCCAATCTGATAGTGCCCCGTCTGCGGGTGCGCATCAAAGGTGGGACCTCTAAAGAACATTCCCTGTTGTCCAAAGTCTTGCATGAGTGCTGCAACATTTTGATACAGCTGACTACCAGACTGTTGAACACAATCCAGGCATTAACATTCAAGGCGTGGTGGTTCACCTGTGCCCTCTTAAGGACTCAACCCTCTGCATCCCATATGCATTGGCCAAACATTTGCCTGGTAAAAGAGGATGGTTAAAGAAGCATCTTAACTCTAAGACGCACCAGTATATCTCTATCTTGAGTCTTGCGTAAAATAGAGATTCTGCTTTGAATCACCAATCCGTATGCAGCGCATATAATAAAAGGCACCTCCCAAAAAGTGATCACGCTTTACTATTTTAAGGCAAAACCAAATTGGCAGGTTGCTGTAAAAGTCTTAATTTCCTTATGTAGCCATAATAGTACTCACCAGGTTGCATACAACCGTTTCTTTATGTAGTGAACATGAGCTATCAAGTTCTCAATCTATGAAGATCTGACCTGCCTCACATTCAAATCAAATCAGTTTATGGGTATATGTTTTGAGTTTATACCTGCGCCTTTATTCTCTGTGGCGTAGCTAGGGGGGATGGAGGGGGAGGAGGGGACATTCCGCCCCGGGTGTTACTTTTTTGGAGGCGCCAGAGAATAAAGAAAAAACACAACTTACTCTGCGAGCGCAAGGTACGTTTTTTTTGTTTTTTCTTTATTCTCGTCGGCATCGCTAAATTCCCCCTCCCCCCCCCACACACACACACTCTGTCCCGCAATCCCCATGACCTCAGGGAAAGGAGGAGCATCTGGACCGCTGCTCCAGAAAAGCCTGGGCGTCAGCAAAGGGATCTCTATGGGTTTTAAAATTTAAGATAACATGTTTTTATCTCCAGATTCCCAAATTCCGTGACCTCAGGAAAAAGAGGCCAGATCTATATTTCTCCAGTATTGGGGTATCTTTCATAGATTCACATGCCTGAATCATTCTCCGTCGTCGGAGTAGGAGTCCCACGGTACATAAAAAAGCAATAATTATGCACCTAATAACCATAATATAGGTAATACATAGAACCAGGAAGTGAAGTAGATGGAAACTACAGGGGAAGAAACTTCCACTTTTATGACTTGTCCAAGTCATTATAAACAGTCCAAACTGCAGCCAATCAGGCGACGGCACTTTTCTATTTCTTCACAAATTACTTCATTTCAGGATGTCTTCATCTAAAAGATCTCTCTTTCGACCTTGTGAGTCTTGTGGGAAGCTCCGGCTGTTTTCAGAAGACCCCCACAAGAAATGCATTTATTGCCTGTATCCGGATCACCAGGTGAGGGACTGCAAGATCTGTAGGACCTTCCCTCAAAAAACTCTCAGAGACAGAGAGGGACGTCTACTTTTGTGGCTACAGAAGATCAAGGATCAAGACAACCCCTTATCTGAGGTGGGGAGTATTGCCTCGGGCTCTACTGCGTCCTCTAGGAAGAGGATTGCTGAGGAGGTCTTGTCTTCTCCTGGGGCTAAGGTGTCGAGAAAACAGCAGTCCTCTAAGGGTGCTGAATTGCCTTCCTCCTCAAAAAAGGCTCCTCCACCTTCTACAAGTAAGCCTCTGCATACTACCCCCCCGAGAAAAACTGCGAAGTCTCTGGCTTCAAAACGCGTGCCTGAGAAGATTTTACCTCAGAAAAAGGTACCGTCGTCGACGGCATCGACGACGACTTCGTTGACGATACTTACCGTCGACGCTATAACGACGTCGACTGCCACCTTCTCGTCGCCGAGACCACAGATGATCATGTCGTCGGCGTCATCACCGTCGACGCTGGTTTCTGTCTCCGTGAAGCCAATCTCGTCGACGACGGAAATTAGATCTACCGTCGACGGGACGTCGACGACCAAGAGTAGAAAACTCCCGTCGACGACCGCCTCGTCGACGAAGACTGCCTCGTCGTCGGTTACTTCATTTACACCAGCTTCGACGACGACCACTCCGTCGACGGATCCCTCGTCGACGCTACAATTATCTGCTTGTACAGAATTGCAGGTTTGGTCAGCGACTGCAACAACGGCGCCTTCTGCACCGTCTACGACAGGTGCAATTACCACCACTGACAACAGCATCTTCCTTGCTGCATAGACGTGGTTCTTCATTGAAGAACCTCTCTCCACTGCATATTTCCCCTACTAAGGTACCTCTAGAATTACCTGAACAACTGCTAGATTATGGTGATGATGATGAGGAATCTGAGGACGATGACAGATTTCGCACTGCCAGGAGCCCATCAGAATTATTCATCAAATATCAGGAGGACGATCAGGATGACGATCCTTCCCCAGAGACTGTTGGTCCAGCTCCAGATACGATTCCAACGGCGCAAATGCCTTTGGCTCTAAAAAATAATCTACAATTCATGTTGGATGATTATTATCGCCGATTCCCTCCATCTGAATCGGCTTCATCTTTTCCACCGACACCTGTACCTCAAACTTCCTTTTCTGCGTTGAGGTCACCCAGACCACCGTCTCCGGTGCCTTCTCATCATTCCAATGATGCTCACACCTCTGACAATGATAGGGAGGAAGGAGAATTAGATGACAGATCGCTTCTTACGGAGTGGGACGATTACCAACTACAAAATCCGTCTCCTTCAACTCCAGCTCCCATCGATTCTCCTCCTGTTGACATCGGAGGGTTTCATCTTCTGATGGAAAGAGCAACTCAAAGGTTCCTCATG
This sequence comes from Calotriton arnoldi, assembly GCA_963921515.1. Lineage (NCBI taxonomy): Eukaryota > Metazoa > Chordata > Amphibia > Caudata > Salamandridae > Calotriton > Calotriton arnoldi. Next base: position 1,092,247 of record CAWUFW010000376.1, on the reverse strand, counting down.
CCTATGGAAACCAAAAAGGATGAGTGTTTCCTATACGACTTTAAAGATCAGACGAGGAAGCAGGTACGGACCATCCCAATAATTGACTTCATTTGGCAAGAAGGATCATGAAGGCTCCTGCTTCTGTTCCTGCGGTCCTACCTCGCCTCGACAAAAAATATAAGGCGCCAGATAACACACCGGCATGTCTCATAAGTCAACCAAAAGCCGATTCTGTCATTGCCCAAGCGGCACAACGGCGAGCTAGAAACCCATCTTCTCCAATCACAGCTCCTCCAGATCGGGATGGCAGACGATTGGACACTATTGGGAAAAAAGTTTCCACCATGGCAGCAACAACAGTCCGTGCTGCTAATTCACTGGCCATACTAGGCCGATACGACAGGCAGATGTGGTCAGACATCTCTCCTTACATCGACATGTTGCCAGAACCATCCAAATCGGAAGCTTTAAAAATACTGCAAGAAGGAGAACGTATCTCTGCGGAGATCATAGATTCGGCCATAGATGTCGCATCTACAGGTTTTAGACAACTGGCAGGGGCCGCAGTACTACAACGGCAAGGCTGGCTCAAATCGACATCTTTTCGCCAGGAGGTTCAGGCAAAGATAATTGACATGCCGTTTGATGGTGAATCACTGTTTGGCCAACATGTGGATGAGGCCCTTCAAGCCATCAAGAAGGATACAGAGACAGCAAGATCCCTGGGTACTCTCCAATTTCGGAAGCCGCCCTTTCGTGGAGCTAGGGGCCGTGGCTCCTTTTCTAGTCGAGGAGGATATAACCAACAAAGGTCATACCAGTCCTTCCAAAATAGTCAACGATACCAATCTCAACGCCAACAGTCTTACGGACAACGAAATACCTCCTATTCACAGAATAAGAGAAAGCCTTCCTATCGGGGACGCGACACATCTAAAAAACAGTGACAACCGCCGCCTGCCACCTATTCTACCGCCTACTCCTTTAAAAGTTGGAGGGAGAATCTCCCAGTTCTACTCGAACTGGTCCGCTATAACATCAGACAAGTGGGTCCTGGACATTGTGGCCAGAGGCCATGTTCTAGAGTTCATAAAGATCCCTCCAAACTCTCCTCCCAAAGGCCCACCACCAGCTCATCTCAAGGAGCTTTTTTCCCAAATAAATTTGATGCTAAGAAAGGGAGCGATCGAGAATGTCCCTCAATTGCAAAGAGGAACCGGGTTTTACTCAAGATTCTTCCTGATAAAGAAAAAATCGGGAGAATGGCGCCCCATTCTGGATCTCCGCTCCCTCAACAAATATTTAAATAAGTTATCCTTCCGGATGTTAACACTTCAAGAAATACTTCACCTACTTTCTGCGGGGGATCACATGGCCACCCTCGACCTCCAGGACGCATATTTCCATGTACCGATTCTTCCCAGACACAGGAAATTCTTGCGGTTCAGAGTGGCTGGCAGGGACTTCCAGTTCAAGGTCCTTCCCTTTGGACTACGTTCCGCACCCCGTGGATTTACCAAGGTTCTAGCACCGGTGACTGCACACCTTCGTCTGGAAGGGATCCAAATCTTTCCGTAGACGACTGCCTTATCAAGGCGAATTCTTTTACGGTCGCAGACGCCCACATTCAGAGATGTTTGTCCCTCTTCCAATCTCTAGGTCTCTCCATCAATCTCGACAAGTCTCATCTAGCTCCATCGCAAAGACAAACGTTCTTGGGAGCCACGTTAGACACTCAATTGACACAAGCATTCATCTCAAAAGAAAGGCAACAAAAGATTTGCAGCCTTGCCCACCTGTTGCGCTCAAAAAGGTACGCTTCAGTCCGACAGTTAAAGTCATTTCTGGGGATGATTTCTTCATGCATTCCTTTACTTCCCAACTGCCGTCTCAAAATGAGACCCCTACAAGAGGAGCTCGACCACCAATGGTTGCAGGTTTCAGGCTCCTTCAACGATCTCATTCGCATCACTCCCCGGATGCAACAAGCCTTACTCTGGTGGACTCGCAAAAGAATGTGAAAAAGGGTGCGCATTCCTAGTGGAAGCTCCAAGTTTCACCATCACTACAGATGCATCCCTCGAGGGGTGGGGAGCACACCTTCAAGGGCTCACAGTCAGCGGCAAGTGGAACATTCAGCAACGAACGTGGCATATCAACCTTCTAGAATTGCTGGCCATCTTCCTCGCCCTAAAATCCTTTCGCACCATCATTCTGGGGGCATCAGTATTAATCCGGACAGACAACACAACAAGTATGCACTACTTGAACAAACAGGGAGGAACAAGGTCTGCCCGGCTCTCGCAACAAGCCCAACAAATTTGGGACTGGGCGATACGACACAGGATCAGCTTGTCAGCGATACATGTTCCCGGAGTTTCCAATGTCCTGGCAGATTCCCTCAGCAGATCAATAGTATCCAATCACGAGTGGGAGTTACATCAACCAACGTTGGATCAAATTTTTCAGGCGTGGGGTCGTCCCAATCTAGACCTGTTTGCGACCAGTCAGAACCGCAAATGCCCATTCTTTGCAAGTTGGCTTCCCCACAAGGGGTCACGCGGGAATGCCTTTTCGATGAATTGGTCACAGATCTATGCCTACGCTTTTCCTCCGATACCGTTGGTTCCCAGGGTTCTCCGGAAAATGAAGAGAACCTTGTCGCCTAATCCTCATTGCTCCCAGGTGGCCTCGCCAGTTCTGGTTTACCGAACTCCTCCTTCTATCAGAATGCGATCCCATTCAGTTTCAACCAATACCGAACCTTCTGTCCATCCAGAATGGACAGATCTGTCATCCGGACCCTGCATCTCTGAGATTAGCGGCCTGGCGCCTGAACACTTTGAATTCGCTCATTTAGATATTCCTGCGGACTGTAAGGAAGTCTTAGCCAATGCTCGAGCGCCTTCCACTATTAAGACGTACAGGCTTAAATGGAGGAGGTTTTGCTTGTGGTGTCAGACTGCCGCTATTCATCCGATCCATGCAAAACCGGAGCAGATCCTACCATTCTTTTTGCACTTAGCAAAATCAGGCCTTTCCCGTTCTACTCTGAAGGTATTTTTAGCGGCTATTTCAAGATATCGACAAGATGGTTCCAACTCTCTTTACTCAGCTAGGATCATTCAGCAGTTCTTCAAAGGATTGTTCCGGATGTTTCCTCCTATCCGCCGCCCATCTCCATCCTGGCATCTGAACGTGGTGCTTGCACAACTTATGCGACACCCTTTTGAACCTATTCATAGAGTGGATTGGAAGTTTCTCTCCTGGAAGGTGTCTCTATTGTTAGCTTTAACATCTGCTAGGAGGGTTAGTGACATTCAAGCCTTCACTATTAATCCGCCTTTTCTTCAGTTCACTTCAAACTCGGTAGTGCTACGCACTAACCCCAGTTTTATGCCTAAAGTACCTTCAGACTTTCATCTCAACGAACCAATAATTTTAAAAACTTTCTTCCCTAATCCTCAATCACCTGCGGAGAGAACTTTGCATACACTTGACATCAAAAGATGTCTCAAATTCTATCTACAAAGGACTTCTTCCATCCGTAAATCTGATCAGTTATTTGTGGCCTATGGAAAGATACGCCAGGGTCAACCAATATCCAAACAGACCATAGCTCATTGGATTTCTGCTGCAATTTGTTTCTGTCATCAACAAGCAGGAAGACCATTACAAACGATCCCAAGAGCGCACTCTACTAGAGCAATGTCCTCGTCTACTGCTTTGTTTGCTGGTGTGCCTCTTCATCAAATCTGCAGAGCTGCAACATGGTCCAGCACTCACACTTTTACCAAGCACTACTGTTTGGAAGCTGCCAGTAATGCAGATACGTCTGTGGGACAAGCGGTTCTCCGTAATCTTTTTAAATAAGGTGAGCCTCTGTTCTTCCCTCCTCCTCTTTACTGTTTCTCAGACTGATGTCAGCTATGTTTATTTTATATATATATATATATATATATATATATTTATACATATAACATTGCAATATATATTTATTTATTCACAAATATATACATATATGCATACTTTGGAACCTCTATGTATGTTATTGCATAAGGTCTCTTGTACATAGGATTATGTTACAAGTGCAATCTTACGAGCATTATTATGGATGTACTGCTTTGTACTCTGATTCAGGCATGTGAATCTATGAAAGATACCCCAATACTGGAGAAGAACAATAGTTACTTACCTGTAATCTGTGGTTCTCCAGTATTGGTATCTTTCATAGATTCACATGCAACCCACCCACCTCCCCTCAGAGGCTCGTTATGCTCTTTTCATTGGTTCACTCTTGTGCGAGAAAATCTGAGAGCCTCAGCCTCTGGGGAGAGCATTCTGGAGGGTGCTGTCGCCTGATTGGCTGCAGTTTGGACTGTTTATAATGACTTGGACAAGTCATAAAAGTGGAAGTTTCTTCCCCTGTAGTTTCTATCTACTTCACTTCCTGGTTCTATGTATTACCTATATTATGGTTATTAGGTGCATAATTATTGCTTTTTTATGTACCGTGGGACTCCCACTCCGACGATGGGGAATGATTCAGGCATGTGAATCTATGAAAGATAATCCAAACAAAGAAAGGAGTATCACTCAAAGACAGAAGACTGTCTATATGGTGTATATGGTGTTGGGACAGAGACACAGGGAAGGTGATTATCCTTTTCTAAAAAGACCCCTCACTCACCAACCTAGTTGGTGACATGCTTCATCATTGGGGTCCCACCCGAATAGCCGAATGCTATCCGGGTGTGCTGCGACACCTGATTACAGTGGAGCTGGTTGTTGTGTGAAGTGAGAAGTGAGTGACTTAATCGTGTGGTTTAAAAATTGGCCAGATATGACCCTTTGAAAGGCTTTATTCTTGGGTAACTGGACAATATTAAAAGTAATATGATGCCAAGAGGGTTAAATTGACCTTCCGGTATCTCTTGATAAAAATAAGTGCAGTGAAGAAGTGCATTAAACGGTCAACATGTTTCAACCTATGAATGGTACTACTAGGCTTTCTTCAGGACCAGTGGTAGTGACCCGGGAGGTATACACTCGCTAAGGTGTACCCTACCCTTGGTCACTGAAACCGAACCATGTACTCACGGTCAGGTGTCCTTTTCTTCAATTCGAAAAAGGAAATAATCTAGAAGGACAAACACATAATAACAAACAAACAAATGAAGGTTAAGCGAGTAGCAGTACTGTGCTTGTTCAGGAAATAGGTGCTCTTATATTTCCCAACAAATGTTGAACTTAACATGAAGAATGTCACCAAAAAGCCCCGTAACTCGGGAGGCAGTGGACTATGGCAAGCATTCAATCTATTCCGTGACACACATGGTCATCAAAAGAATTTAGGGTCTTACCCACAATTAGTGATAATACAAGTGGGTGATTTTATGCACTCCTCGTGACTTTGAGGTGCAAAATGCATCGATGCAAACACATACCATGCAAAAAACAGTGAAATACATGGATATTGTGTTTAAAGCCACATACAGCATACACTCGTAGTGGCTAATGACGTTCTCACGTAAATAGGTGAGAGCGCAACTCGTTTACAATCATGCATAATGTGCAAGCGTGTAAATAATCAGAAAGAGACTGGGAACATGAAAAGGGAAGGAAAAGGAAATGAATATGAGGGCTTACTGAAAGCGCGATGGTTTCGTGCTTCATGGGAGTCAGGGTCGTAGTAAAGCTCCCTACGTGATCTGAACACACCGATAGATTAGTAAAGTTCCCCAAGTCAGAGGAAAAAATATCGGTACGCGCATCTGAAACAACAACTTACTTGGTGGAGCTATTCACCGGCTGTTACGCCTACCCAAACGGACCCGTTGTCACTCCCCGCAGGATCCCGCATCGGATCTGCCATGCCGGTTAAAAGCAGGCATTTCCGGGTAGCGCGAGCAGGGGCGTGGCTAAGTGGTCACGCGGATGGCGTAAACACGTCAGTGGGAGTATCCTCGGCAATGTCTTTGAAAATCATGGAATTATAAAGTTAAGGTATCAATACAGACACTGCACAAAAACTGCACAAAAGATTGCACAAAAAGATGGGGTTGGAATGATATTATAAACTTATAACCCTCAGTATAAAGATGAAAATAAGATGAAAATAAGCACAGGAAAGAGGGAAAACTGTGCATATATACAGTGCGTGTAGTTAGACACTCAGTTATCGCTGCATATACGGTAAATGGTGACAAATGTTATCGGGAGGAATTAGATTCAATATTCATTGCATAGTTGAATCCATAAATATCTATAAATATACAGTGCACCATGTGCTGTATCTGTTACCTACTTACAGTTGTTTTTCTCATGGTTTCGTAGTAGAGCAAATAGACGATTCATCTGTTAGAGCAAAAAACACTAAGGCAAAAAACACTCAGGAAAAAAAGGGGAGAAAGAAAGAAAGAAAAGGAATAACAATACAGGTACATGTTCAATTATTTCGGAAGTACTGAATTCCATGGTATATTTTCATTTAATCCATTCTTATGAGTGGAAAGCCTATAAATCCACCGTTGCTCCTTCTCAAATAGTCTCTGTTGTACATTAGGACCCATTTCAATTTGTTCAATTATGGTCCATTTCATGTCATTTGGAGTATGGTTTTCAATGAGAAAGTGTTCAGTGAGTTTTGTGGTGGATCTTTTGCATCTAATGGTGCTGCGATGCTCGCATATTCTCTGTTTGATTCTTCTACATGTCATTCCCACATACTGTAGGTTACAAGGGCACTTTATTAGATAAACCACATTAGTACTGTTACAGTTGGTGTGGGCTCGCTGCGTCCATACTTTCCTTTGTTCCAATGATAATGTTTTTGTGTTGGTAGTCAAGTGGCAGACACTACAGTTGCCACACTGGTAGTGTCCTACCACTTTCGGTAGACCCCAAGCATTCAGCACAGTGGGAGTAGTTTGTGGTCTAAGTATCTTAGGCCGTGTTTGAACAAGAGAGTCCTTAAGGCTCCTCGCTTTTTAAAGGAAAACACCGGTTTTCCCAGTGGAGATTACCTGAATTGATGATGGACCAATGTTTATTAATAGATCTGGTCACGTGGTTTGAAGCTGTACTGTAAGTAGTGACACATGTAAGAGGGATTGCTTCATCTAACCTTGTTTTATCCTCCAGTAGAGCTTCCCTAGGTTGGTTGCGTGCTCTCTTTTGACATTTCTTGAGGATATTCTCTGGGTAGCCTCTATCCGATAGTTTCACAGTCAGTTCTTTTGCCTGGATACAGTAATCAACAGTTTTACTGCAATTACGACGTAGTCTTAAGTATTGTCCAAAGGGTAGATTCTCCCTGAGTGGTCTGGGATGAAAGCTATCAAATCTAAGTAGATTGTTCTTGGCACTGGGTTTGTGATAAGTTCTTGTTTCCAAATGACCATTCTCTTTAGTAATAACTACATCCAGAAATATCATAGTTGTGGGGTCCAGGGTGTGAGTGAACCGCAGATTATGATCACAGGTGTTGATCCAAAGAACAAAGTCCCTTAGAGTCTCGATCGGTCCTTGCCAAATTGCAAGGACGTCGTCGATATATCTTTTCCAGAAGATAATATTAGTGTAGAAGGGATTCTGGTTATTGAGTATAAATTTTTTCTCAAAATTAAACACATAGAGTCCCGCTACACTCGGAGCGAATGTGCTCCCCATAGAAGTCCCCCAGTTTGTAGGTAGAGGGCCCCTTCGAACATGAAGTAGTTTCTTTTTAATGCCAATTTGGCACATTCCAGGATAAAGGTTTTGGGTGTTCTGTATGTCCATGTCACTTCATTCAAGGCTATTTGTAGTACTTCCAAGGTGTCATCCTGTGGGATACTGGTATATAAGCTTTCAATGTCAAAGCTTACTAGGATAGTACCCTGATCCACTACAAGGTCTTGGAGTAAATTGAGAAGACATTTAGTATCCTGTAGGTAAGTAGAGGTGTTTTGTACTAATTGTTTAAAAAGAAATCACAGAATCGTGACAGAGGTTCGAGCAAAGACCCAATACCAGACACAATGGGTCTGCCTGGTGGGGGAGTTTTATTCTTGTGCATTTTTGGTAGTGTATAAAAGTATGGGATCTTGCCCTCACTATTGCACAAAAGCCTGCTTCTTGTTTTGAGATATGTCCCATTGTCTCAGCATGATCAACAAGGGATCTAATCTCTTGTCTAAGGTCTTCAGTAGGGTCATGTGATAGTGGTTGGTAATTCCTGTTGTCAGATAAGAGTCTTAGACATTCAACTCGATATGCCTCTTTGTCTTGAACTACCACTCCACCCCCTTTATCCGCTGGTTTTATCACAATGGAGTCACATGATTTCAAGGTATTCAGGGCACAGTTCTCTTCTCTGCTCATATTGACAAACGGTTGTTGGATCTCTAGGTGTTCTATGTCTCTAAAGACAGCTTGTTCAAAGGTGGCTATCTCCACCGGGATGGTGTGAGGAGGTGGAGTAAAAGTGGACTTGATACGAAGTCCAGTTTCGTTTGTGTCAGCTGTGGACACTGTCTCACTCTGTTTCTCAAATTCTCCATTGTGATAAAACCAGCGGATAAAGGGGGTGGAGTGGTAGACATTCAACTCGATATGCCTCTTTGTCTTGAACTAAGACTCTTATCTGACAACAGGAATTACCAACCACTATCACATGACCCTACTGAAGACCTTAGACAAGAGATTAGATCCCTTGTTGATCATGCTGAGACAATGGGACATATCTCAAAACAAGAAGCAGGCTTTTTGTGCAATAGTGAGGGCAAGATCCCATACTTTTATACACTACCAAAAATGCACAAGAATAAAACTCCCCCACCAGGCAGACCCATTGTGTCTGGTATTGGGTCTTTGCTCGAACCTCTGTCACGATTCTGTGATTTCTTTTTTAAACAATTAGTACAAAACACCTCTACTTACCTACAGGATACTAAATGTCTTCTCAATTTACTCCAAGACCTTGTAGTGGATCAGGGTACTATCCTAGTAAGCTTTGACATTGAAAGCTTATATACCAGTATCCCACAGGATGACACCTTGGAAGTACTACAAATAGCCTTGAATGAAGTGACATGGACATACAGAACACCCAAAACCTTTATCCTGGAATGTGCCAAATTGGCATTAAAAAGAAACTACTTCATGTTCGAAGGGGCCCTCTACCTACAAACTGGGGGACTTCTATGGGGAGCACATTCGCTCCGAGTGTAGCGGGACTCTGTGTTTAATTTTGAGAAAAAATTTATACTCAATAACCAGAATCCCTTCTACACTAATATTATCTTCTGGAAAAGATATATCGACGACGTCCTTGCAATTTGGCAAGGACCGATCGAGACTCTAAGGGACTTTGTTCTTTGGATCAACACCTGTGATCATAATCTGCGGTTCACTCACACCCTGGACCCCACAACTATGATATTTCTGGATGTAGTTATTACTAAAGAGAATGGTCATTTGGAAACAAGAACTTATCACAAACCCAGTGCCAAGAACAATCTACTTAGATTTGATAGCTTTCATCCCAGACCACTCAGGGAGAATCTACCCTTTGGACAATACTTAAGACTACGTCGTAATTGCAGTAAAACTGTTGATTACTGTATCCAGGCAAAAGAACTGACTGTGAAACTATCGGATAGAGGCTACCCAGAGAATATCCTCAAGAAATGTCAAAAGAGAGCACGCAACCAACCTAGGGAAGCTCTACTGGAGGATAAAACAAGGTTAGATGAAGCAATCCCTCTTACATGTGTCACTACTTACAGTACAGCTTCAAACCACGTGACCAGATCTATTAATAAACATTGGTCCATCATCAATTCAGGTAATCTCCACTGGGAAAAACCGGTGTTTTCCTTTAAAAAAGCGAGGAGCCTTAAGGACTCTCTTGTTCAAACACGGCCTAAGATACTTAGACCACAAACTACTCCCACTGTGCTGAATGCTTGGGGTCTACCGAAAGTGGTAGGACACTACCAGTGTGGCAACTGTAGTGTCTGCCACTTGACTACCAACACAAAAACATTATCATTGGAACAAAGGAAAGTATGGACGCAGCGAGCCCACACCAACTGTAACAGTACTAATGTGGTTTATCTAATAAAGTGCCCTTGTAACCTACAGTATGTGGGAATGACATGTAGAAGAATCAAACAGAGAATATGCGAGCATCGCAGCACCATTAGATGCAAAAGATCCACCACAAAACTCACTGAACACTTTCTCATTGAAAACCATACTCCAAATGACATGAAATGGACCATAATTGAACAAATTGAAATGGGTCCTAATGTACAACAGAGACTATTTGAGAAGGAGCAACGGTGGATTTATAGGCTTTCCACTCATAAGAATGGATTAAATGAAAATATACCATGGAATTCAGTACTTCCGAAATAATTGAACATGTACCTGTATTGTTATTCCTTTTCTTTCTTTCTTTCTCCCCTTTTTTTCCTGAGTGTTTTTTGCCTTAGTGTTTTTTGCTCTAACAGATGAATCGTCTATTTGCTCTACTACGAAACCATGAGAAAAACAACTGTAAGTAGGTAACAGATACAGCACATGGTGCACTGTATATTTATAGATATTTATGGATTCAACTATGCAATGAATATTGAATCTAATTCCTCCCGATAACATTTGTCACCATTTACCGTATATGCAGCGATAACTGAGTGTCTAACTACACGCACTGTATATATGCACAGTTTTCCCCTCTTTCCTGTGCTTATTTTCATCTTATTTTCATCTTTATACTGAGGGTTATAAGTTTATAATATCATTCCAACCCCATCTTTTTGTGCAATCTTTTTGTGCAGTTTTTTGTGCAGTGTCTGTATTGATACCTTAACTTTATAATTCCATGATTTTCAAAGACATTGCCGAGGGATACTCCCACTGACGTGTTTACGCCATCCGCGTGACCACTTAGCCACGCCCCTGCTCGCGCTACCCGGAAATGCCTGCTTTTAACCGGCATGGCAGATCCGATGCGGGATCCTGCGGGGAGTGACAACGGGTCCGTTTGGGTAGGCGTAACAGCCGGTGAATAGCTCCACCAAGTAAGTTGTTGTTTCAGATGCGCGTACCGATATTTTTTCCCTCTGACTTGGGGAACTTTACTAATCTATCGGTGTGTTCAGATCACGTAGGGAGCTTTACTACGACCCTGACTCCCATGAAGCACGAAACCATCGCGCTTTCAGTAAGCCCTCATATTCATTTCCTTTTCCTTCCCTTTTCATGTTCCCAGTCTCTTTCTGATTATTTACACGCTTGCACATTATGCATGATTGTAAACGAGTTGCGCTCTCACCTATTTACGTGAGAACGTCATTAGCCACTACGAGTGTATGCTGTATGTGGCTTTAAACACAATATCCATGTATTTCACTGTTTTTTGCATGGTATGTGTTTGCATCGATGCATTTTGCACCTCAAAGTCACGAGGAGTGCATAAAATCACCCACTTGTATTATCACTAATTGTGGGTAAGACCCTAAATTCTTTTGATGACCATGTGTGTCACGGAATAGATTGAATGCTTGCCATAGTCCACTGCCTCCCGAGTTACGGGGCTTTTTGGTGACATTCTTCATGTTAAGTTCAACATTTGTTGGGAAATATAAGAGCACCTATTTCCTGAACAAGCACAGTACTGCTACTCGCTTAACCTTCATTTGTTTGTTTGTTATTATGTGTTTGTCCTTCTAGATTATTTCCTTTTTCGAATTGAAGAAAAGGACACCTGACCGTGAGTACATGGTTCGGTTTCAGTGACCAAGGGTAGGGTACACCTTAGCGAGTGTATACCTCCCGGGTCACTACCACTGGTCCTGAAGAAAGCCTAGTAGTACCATTCATAGGTTGAAACATGTTGACCGTTTAATGCACTTCTTCACTGCACTTATTTTTATCAAGAGATACCGGAAGGTCAATTTAACCCTCTTGGCATCATATTACTTTTAATATTGTCCAGTTACCCAAGAATAAAGCCTTTCAAAGGGTCATATCTGGCCAATTTTTAAACCACACGATTAAGTCACTCACTTCTCACTTCACACAACAACCAGCTCCACTGTAATCAGGTGTCGCAGCACACCCGGATAGCATTCGGCTATTCGGGTGGGACCCCAATGATGAAGCATGTCACCAACTAGGTTGGTGAGTGAGGGGTCTTTTTAGAAAAGGATAATCACCTTCCCTGTGTCTCTGTCCCAACACCATATACACCATATAGACAGTCTTCTGTCTTTGAGTGATACTCCTTTCTTTGTTTGGATTATTAGACTTTAAGGGGACCAGGAGTATCTTCCCCCCTATTTTGGGAAAATCCCTTCCTCTCCTTTTGTTTTGTAAATTTTGGCAGCGCACAGCTGCGAGAGCGTTTACATATAGTATTCTATTTTTGAGACTTTGGGAACATGGGGGAAAATCAAGGGTTGACCTATTCCAGTGAGGAAGTGGATGCAATTTTGGGCGATCCCTCTTTATTCGCGGATGCCAGTATCGCACAAACAATTTCCCAAACTACTGATTGGGAAAAGTTGACAGAAATGAAAAGAAATCGAATCAGAACAATACTACATGGTACTATTCTAAAAGAATACCTGAGGAACAACATGGCACCAAAGGGTCTACTTGTCACTAATGCTCCTAGAATCTTCCTTGATGACCCTGTGTTCAGAAAAGATTGGGCACAAATCGCGTGGCATTGTACACGTGATTGGATTGTACTAATTATTAAGACTGCCTTACGCCTCTCGGAGGCAATGCTCATTGAAATCCAATTGACGGAAGGTCAGATAAAGACGACCATCACTGGATATAAGAAAAGACTTGATGAATTGAACAAAGAAATAAATGAATATAAGGATAACCTCACACAGCAAAAGGTTTTAAAATTCCAGAAAGACTTAAAACGTTTTTCCTACGTTAAAACTTATCCTTATTCTGATCCTGAGTATATTCCTCCAACGAAATCGGACCGGGACTCAGATGCTTCCAGCACTGACTCTACCGGAAGTAGTAATTCCAGCCTGGGCAGTGGCAGACAGAGACAAAGAGGAAGGAACAGAGCCCAAAACAACTGGCCTACTTACAATACACAAGTACCACCAGGTTTCCAAGGACCGTACAATCCACACCAACCATACCCGATGTATGGGTGGCAACCACCGTTCCCACAACCACTATTTCCTCCGAACACCTTTAGGCCGCCTTTTTTAGGCAGGGGCAGAAGGGGAAGAGGCAGAAGAAGAGGTACGAGTCAGGTACACTGGGAAGAGGAAGATCCGGTAGGGAGCCATACAAGGAGCAAAACACTGATACCTCAAGCAGGACCGAGCAACAGTCGGTCTTAGTCACCAACCTTGCGACAAGACCACTGTCAACAACAGAAGAAAAGGTTCTAAATAAGGGACTTGGCTTTGTCCCAACTACACATTTTGACAAATTCCATCTTCACTGCGAGTTAGCTAGCTTTTTCAGGAAACTCAGACTTAAGTCTTTTTTTGAGAAACAGAGTGAGACAGTGTCCACAGCTGACACAAACGAAACTGGACTTCGTATCAAGTCCACTTTTACTCCACCTCCTCACACCATCCCGGTGGAGATAGCCACCTTTGAACAAGCTGTCTTTAGAGACATAGAACACCTAGAGATCCAACAACCGTTTGTCAATATGAGCAGAGAAGAGAACTGTGCCCTGAATACCTTGAAATCATGTGACTCCATTGTGATAAAACCAGCGGATAAAGGGGTGGAGTGGTAGTTCAAGACAAAGAGGCATATCGAGTTGAATGTCTAAGACTCTTATCTGACAACAGGAATTACCAACCACTATCACATGACCCTACTGAAGACCTTAGACAAGAGATTAGATCCCTTGTTGATCATGCTGAGACAATGGGACATATCTCAAAACAAGAAGCAGGCTTTTTGTGCAATAGTGAGGGCAAGATCCCATACTTTTATACACTACCAAAAATGCACAAGAATAAAACTCCCCCACCAGGCAGACCCATTGTGTCTGGTATTGGGTCTTTGCTCGAACCTCTGTCACGATTCTGTGATTTCTTTTTTAAACAATTAGTACAAAACACCTCTACTTACCTACAGGATACTAAATGTCTTCTCAATTTACTCCAAGACCTTGTAGTGGATCAGGGTACTATCCTAGTAAGCTTTGACATTGAAAGCTTATATACCAGTATCCCACAGGATGACACCTTGGAAGTACTACAAATAGCCTTGAATGAAGTGACATGGACATACAGAACACCCAAAACCTTTATCCTGGAATGTGCCAAATTGGCATTAAAAAGAAACTACTTCATGTTCGAAGGGGCCCTCTACCTACAAACTGGGGGGACTTCTATGGGGAGCACATTCGCTCCGAGTGTAGCGGGACTCTGTGTTTAATTTTGAGAAAAAATTTATACTCAATAACCAGAATCCCTTCTACACTAATATTATCTTCTGGAAAAGATATATCGACGACGTCCTTGCAATTTGGCAAGGACCGATCGAGACTCTAAGGGACTTTGTTCTTTGGATCAACACCTGTGATCATAATCTGCGGTTCACTCACACCCTGGACCCCACAACTATGATATTTCTGGATGTAGTTATTACTAAAGAGAATGGTCATTTGGAAACAAGAACTTATCACAAACCCAGTGCCAAGAACAATCTACTTAGATTTGATAGCTTTCATCCCAGACCACTCAGGGAGAATCTACCCTTTGGACAATACTTAAGACTACGTCGTAATTGCAGTAAAACTGTTGATTACTGTATCCAGGCAAAAGAACTGACTGTGAAACTATCGGATAGAGGCTACCCAGAGAATATCCTCAAGAAATGTCAAAAGAGAGCACGCAACCAACCTAGGGAAGCTCTACTGGAGGATAAAACAAGGTTAGATGAAGCAATCCCTCTTACATGTGTCACTACTTACAGTACAGCTTCAAACCACGTGACCAGATCTATTAATAAACATTGGTCCATCATCAATTCAGGTAATCTCCACTGGGAAAAACCGGTGTTTTCCTTTAAAAAAGCGAGGAGCCTTAAGGACTCTCTTGTTCAAACACGGCCTAAGATACTTAGACCACAAACTACTCCCACTGTGCTGAATGCTTGGGGTCTACCGAAAGTGGTAGGACACTACCAGTGTGGCAACTGTAGTGTCTGCCACTTGACTACCAACACAAAAACATTATCATTGGAACAAAGGAAAGTATGGACGCAGCGAGCCCACACCAACTGTAACAGTACTAATGTGGTTTATCTAATAAAGTGCCCTTGTAACCTACAGTATGTGGGAATGACATGTAGAAGAATCAAACAGAGAATATGCGAGCATCGCAGCACCATTAGATGCAAAAGATCCACCACAAAACTCACTGAACACTTTCTCATTGAAAACCATACTCCAAATGACATGAAATGGACCATAATTGAACAAATTGAAATGGGTCCTAATGTACAACAGAGACTATTTGAGAAGGAGCAACGGTGGATTTATAGGCTTTCCACTCATAAGAATGGATTAAATGAAAATATACCATGGAATTCAGTACTTCCGAAATAATTGAACATGTACCTGTATTGTTATTCCTTTTCTTTCTTTCTTTCTCCCCTTTTTTTCCTGAGTGTTTTTTGCCTTAGTGTTTTTTGCTCTAACAGATGAATCGTCTATTTGCTCTACTACGAAACCATGAGAAAAACAACTGTAAGTAGGTAACAGATACAGCACATGGTGCACTGTATATTTATAGATATTTATGGATTCAACTATGCAATGAATATTGAATCTAATTCCTCCCGATAACATTTGTCACCATTTACCGTATATGCAGCGATAACTGAGTGTCTAACTACACGCACTGTATATATGCACAGTTTTCCCCTCTTTCCTGTGCTTATTTTCATCTTATTTTCATCTTTATACTGAGGGTTATAAGTTTATAATATCATTCCAACCCCATCTTTTTGTGCAATCTTTTTGTGCAGTTTTTTGTGCAGTGTCTGTATTGATACCTTAACTTTATAATTCCATGATTTTCAAAGACATTGCCGAGGGATACTCCCACTGACGTGTTTACGCCATCCGCGTGACCACTTAGCCACGCCCCCTGCTCGCGCTACCCGGAAATGCCTGCTTTTAACCGGCATGGCAGATCCGATGCGGGATCCTGCGGGGAGTGACAACGGGTCCGTTTGGGTAGGCGTAACAGCCGGTGAATAGCTCCACCAAGTAAGTTGTTGTTTCAGATGCGCGTACCGATATTTTTTCCCTCTGACTTGGGGAACTTTACTAATCTATCGGTGTGTTCAGATCACGTAGGGAGCTTTACTACGACCCTGACTCCCATGAAGCACGAAACCATCGCGCTTTCAGTAAGCCCTCATATTCATTTCCTTTTCCTTCCCTTTTCATGTTCCCAGTCTCTTTCTGATTATTTACACGCTTGCACATTATGCATGATTGTAAACGAGTTGCGCTCTCACCTATTTACGTGAGAACGTCATTAGCCACTACGAGTGTATGCTGTATGTGGCTTTAAACACAATATCCATGTATTTCACTGTTTTTTGCATGGTATGTGTTTGCATCGATGCATTTTGCACCTCAAAGTCACGAGGAGTGCATAAAATCACCCACTTGTATTATCACTAATTGTGGGTAAGACCCTAAATTCTTTTGATGACCATGTGTGTCACGGAATAGATTGAATGCTTGCCATAGTCCACTGCCTCCCGAGTTACGGGGCTTTTTTGGTGACATTCTTCATGTTAAGTTCAACATTTGTTGGGAAATATAAGAGCACCTATTTCCTGAACAAGCACAGTACTGCTACTCGCTTAACCTTCATTTGTTTGTTTGTTATTATGTGTTTGTCCTTCTAGATTATTTCCTTTTTTCGAATTGAAGAAAAGGACACCTGACCGTGAGTACATGGTTCGGTTTCAGTGACCAAGGGTAGGGTACACCTTAGCGAGTGTATACCTCCCGGGTCACTACCACTGGTCCTGAAGAAAGCCTAGTAGTACCATTCATAGGTTGAAACATGTTGACCGTTTAATGCACTTCTTCACTGCACTTATTTTTATCAAGAGATACCGGAAGGTCAATTTAACCCTCTTGGCATCATATTACTTTTAATATTGTCCAGTTACCCAAGAATAAAGCCTTTCAAAGGGTCATATCTGGCCAATTTTTAAACCACACGATTAAGTCACTCACTTCTCACTTCACACAACAACCAGCTCCACTGTAATCAGGTGTCGCAGCACACCCGGATAGCATTCGGCTATTCGGGTGGGACCCCAATGATGAAGCATGTCACCAACTAGGTTGGTGAGTGAGGGGTCTTTTTAGAAAAGGATAATCACCTTCCCTGTGTCTCTGTCCCAACACCATATACACCATATAGACAGTCTTCTGTCTTTGAGTGATACTCCTTTCTTTGTTTGGATTATTAGACTTTAAGGGGACCAGGAGTATCTTCCCCCCTATTTTGGGAAAATCCCTTCCTCTCCTTTTGTTTTGTAAATCTATGAAAGATACCAATACTGGAGAACCACAGATTACAGGTAAGTAACTATTGTTCTTATGTAGCACTAAGCTGCAGGCCAATGCCTGCTGCACACCTGGCCAATGCTCATGCAATGGGGGCTGGCCGCGTGCAGCAGTTGGTCTTCTGCAGAATTGAGCATGCGGCCGAGCCAAAGGACATGCTCTGCTGCCAACTATCGCTGCTGAATGAGTACAAGGTAAATGAATGCTGCATATCATGCAAAACCCAGAAATTTGATGAAAAAGCATAGTTAAAGGTCCGTTATGGCTCACCGAACACAAAACTCAAAAATCCTTGCTATACACCAGTTAGGGTATGCAATAAACAACACATCCCATAAATCAGGCCACATTTTGTACTTGGCAAACTGGCTTTTTCCACATAATATTGGCAGTCTTCTAAGAGCAAAATTGGTGGGCCATGTATGTTGCATATCATAACTAGCAAATTTTAGGACTTTGTCGGATTTGGCTTTGCTGAACCACCACCACCACCACCCTTTGAATTGTGTTTTTTCAGGAAATACAGACAGTTGTATGGGTGACAATACAGGTATGGGTATATAGTGATCCTAGTCCCAGGCTCAGACCATAGGCAGTGATGGCAAAAATAGCTCTTGGAAGATCGTAACCATTATCGCATCCTTCTATAGGTGCCACAGTTGCAGAAATGTATCATGTATTTTGTAACTAGGAATTGCCAACAAGCTGTGTTCACTGTTAAAACTGGGAAATCCCAAAGACGCTAGTGTGGTTTGTAAATTTATGGAATATTATGTGGTCCGAGAGACTAAGATATGTTATCAGTTGTAGATTGATCTTCTTACTGGTCTGCAGACCAGTGCTGGATTGTTAAGCTGCACACAACAAAGTCCTTTTTGTCTGTGCCGGGAAAGTTCTTGGACAAAACTCTTTGTGGTTCAGGTGGCTGTGGGTAATGGTGGAGTTTGGGGGTCAGAGGGAGGTCATGCAGTCTTAGGACTGACGAATGAGGAATTTTCAGATCAGTCAACGTGATGCCTGTGATCTCATCCTGCAATTTGCTGTATGCATGTTGATAAAGTGTAGTTGCCATTATTTTTTTTTATTTTTTTTAATTGTACAGTTCATTTCTAAGGGACATGCATCCAGTGATTGGTGATGCCTGGTTGGGTGCTGATACATAGTGTGACAGTGGGAGGCCTTCTGGAATTTGTAAGTGATGTGATTGGACTTCACGTTCACTATAGGTCAAGAAAGCATGGACTGCCCATAAACTTTTGCCTGTTGCATTCAAATGTTGTGTGGACATTTAAATGCAACATATATACATCCATTACATATTTGACACAGAAAGTATCTAGTATCTTTATAGCTGTAATGTTGATTTCCGGGCGTCTTTATAAAAGGTGATTTCATTGCAGCAGCAGGAGTATTTCTCTGTAAATTCCTTGTGATTCGCTATACAAATCCTGTTGTATTTCCTTATTCCAGTGTAATGTACTTGTGTTAATACAAACCTATATTTTTTTATTTAATTTGTCACAGCCTTACATGAATTTTAGGTCCCTAGATGGTGGCAAGTGTGAGACCATGCTAAGAACTGTTGCCTCGTGGTCTATGCTTGGTAGTAGTTGATCACTGGTTTTTGTCTTCCCGCAGTTCCCGGTCTTCTGGTTTGGATTACCTGCCATGCTAAAGGGCTGGTTCGACAGAGTTTTAACCGCGGGCTTTGCCTACACCTACGAATCCATGTTTGATAATGGGCATTTTCAGGTAAGGAAACTGAGTACTATATAATTTCAAGCAGCATAACATTCAACAGCATTCCAGAAGGAATTATGGTCACATCTCCTTAGTATTCACAGCTCTCTTGAGTTCCCAACATAAGCTAGAACACACTTCAAAATCTGCTTCTAGGCTTGAAAAGTGATCTATAAAAACAAACCTGTCTGTGTAGTCAACCATCGTAATATCTCACCAGGCTCGAAGGGGCATAATATCTCACCAGGCTCGAAGGGGCAGAAGAAGTAAACACTCCCTTTAATATGAATTTTTAAAAATGTATCACCGCGCGGCTCCCCTGAACCACAAGTCTGAAAGTGTTCCTTCACTGGTGTGGCAGCCGCCACTTACACTTCTTCCCGAATAGAGGGGCATATTAGCAAGACTCACGTTAAAATTATCGCCGTTTTAGCGGCAGGAAACTGCCGCTAAAACGGCGATAATGGGCTTGCTAATATGCGTTATGGAATTCCAATAGAGCCCAGGTTAGATGTCCTGCACATCTAACCTGGGCTTCTATTGGAATTCTATAACGCATATTAGCAAGCCCATTATCGCCGTTTTAGCGGCAGTTTCCTGCCGCTAAAACAGCGATAATTTTAACGTGGGTCTTGCTAATATGCCCCAGAGTTTCTTATTCAGTCAACTTTATCTTTGAAATTAACTCCAGATTTCTGCTGTTTGTTCAGTCTTGGTTGGTTATGAACGTGTTATCTATTCTGCATTCTTAATTGTTGTTGGCCATTTGTAAAGCGCCCCATTACTCCTCTGGTTGCAGGGGCACCATATGAAACCGTTAAAAAGGACACTGGCTTTTTATTGCAAACTTTTAACCGTTGTGTTGCTCGGCTTCCATGTCCAACATGGACAAAATCAAAATACTAGAGGGAAAAGTAACTGAATCCCGCACACAGAGTTATTCAGTGGAAGTTCCCCCTGTTCAGTGGGACTCTAAAATAAGTTCTTATTGTATTCCCTGGTATACCCAAGCCCTGGCCTTTGGAATCTACTTTAATGCATATCTTACATTCTTTTTTCATACTCGCTTGTGGCATAGTTACATACACTAGTGGCGGTCCGTCACCCTGAGAATCCTTTAATTTGACTATGGAGCTGTTGCTTACACTGCGATACTCCTCCTTAGTTATCTTTTCATGTTATGAAAAATATTCTTGCTCTTCCAAGGGACTGTTTCGACCACTTGGCTACCTGGGTTGCTGGTTTTGTTTTTTTCTAAATGTTATTTGTATATTTAGATATAAAAAAATTAGACCGAAGTTGTAACAAGACTAAGTAATACAGTTTACACGAGA
Organism: Calotriton arnoldi; assembly: GCA_963921515.1. Taxonomy (NCBI): domain Eukaryota; kingdom Metazoa; phylum Chordata; class Amphibia; order Caudata; family Salamandridae; genus Calotriton; species Calotriton arnoldi. Next base: position 1,071,595 of record CAWUFW010000376.1, on the reverse strand, counting down.
GATTACACAGAAGTGCCACGCAGGAGGCAATACATTTAGCACAAATGAAGGCTACATGTCATAATTCAGAGCCTTTTATCAAATAAAACTGCAAAAACACTTCATCATTTGACCAATCGGCTGCCTACAAGATGTCCTTCAACGTACTCCTTGATCCATACATTTTACTATCCATCACTCCGCTAATTAATATACCTTAAACTTGGACGTATCCACACTTGCCTTTTGCATCAGAGCCTTCACTTATTTCACAATTGATGCTGTAGCCAAAACCCTATGTCTTTACAAAAGAAATCAAAAATTGAGCCACATCTTCCGCTCTGAACTTCAATACGCACTGATAAAACATTAACTGACATCATTTTTGTCATCCTCCATATTTCAAAATGCTACGTCCAGTTAATTCTACCCCTCCATTGCTTTAACATTAGTAACTCTAATTAATGAAAAGAATGTAGCAGTGCTAGCTTACACATTTATTGGCCGAGTTTCAAACTACCTGAATACCCAAATAACATTCCACATAGTCCTCTATCGCCTTCAGAAGCATCCTGAGCCTTATCCTCTTCCTTGCTCATCCCTGCTGTAAGTCTTCCTTCATATAACGAATGGTCTGGAGCCATTACTGACCTGGAACAATTTACCGCTGTATAACTCATCCTTTTTCTGAATAATTGTACTTAAAAAAACCACTTCCTTTACTATAAGGAACTTTCATGGGATCCAAGCTCCCCTCTCGATGCACCAGCATAACCAGACCTTCCATGCTCCGAGGAGATCTGCAGCCTCTTGTGAAAGATCTTCATATGTTCCATATCCTCAAGACATTCATATCTTATGGTATCTGCCAAGCAAGACAGCGGAGTATTCCTGCCAAAACCAAAGCATGCTCTTCTTCTTTCCAACTAGTCATAAGAGCTTCCCGTCCTGGAATTAAGAAAGAGTCCTCTATCACTAACTCATTAATGCCAGGAATCAAAGGTATAGGCACCCAGAATGGAGTGCTCCGGGCCACCTAACATCTCACTGTTTAAAAAAAGAAAGAATCATCATAAGATAGAAACGCATAACCTTTCACTTTCCACCAATCCTGCTAGAAAGCAACCACTGCCCCCATCAACATGCTTAGGAATGAAACCGGTTCCAAAGGCCCACATTTGGCTTGGATTCTTAATAAATAAATAAACTCGATCCAATCTCTAACTCACTAAATGCTAGGAATTCCAATCCACATCACGGTTTACCTGGCCTGATAAATACTCTGCTTTGAGAAACATCTCGTGTTCTAAAAAAAAAAAAAACCTTCCCTCACTCCTTCACCCACTCTATCCCTTTTTTTTTTATCTGCTCTCAATTAAGCAGTTAATATAACTTACTGCTAACACATTATCCATGCACAATAGCGCTGAACAGATCCCTAATCGATCTCTTAAACTCCAATGCAAACAAACCGGCTTTCGTACTTTTTCAGCCCTGACCGTCCTCCTCCTGTCTCGTGGAGCTCTAAATGTGCTTGCTCCAGGAGGGTCAGGCACTGATCTGGGGTGGCGGACCGGGGGGGGGGAGGGGAGGTATGGGGGGTGATAAGTTCTTTTTTTTCCTGTTTTTTTTACATCCACTTACCGCCTCGCCTCTCTGCCGTCGTCTTCTATCCTGGCCGGTCTTCCAAACAGGAAGCACCCAGGCTGAGGCTCTCCCGAGCCAATCACCAGGCTGGTGATTGGTCTAAGCGTCGTGGTTCAGCTCTTGGACGGGGGCTGTCGGCCTAGGCATCTTTTCCACGCAGGCTGTAATGCAGCCTGCATGGAGAACATGCAAAGTGCGCACAACGGTTTGGCCGGCGCAAGAGGGCTAGCCAAGCAGTCATGCGCACTTTGGAGTGGGCAAACCCCTCCTTCCCTGCTCCTCTGTCATAGGAGCCACCCCGTCCACAAAGCTGCTGGCAGCAGGAAAAATAAAATGACGATAACCTCGTTATCATTTTATTTTTCCTTTCTTTCACTGCTGTAAAGCAGTGGGGCGACGCTCCTCCACCTTAGCGGAGGAGCCACCACTGGCTGCGCCCCATCCATGAGCGTGAATCACATTTTAGAATAACACTGGAGTTATACCAACAATTTCACTTATTCCATGCCTGCAAATCTATATGCATCATCTCAAATCTTCCTTCACCTTTTTCGACGTAAATCTTGTTGTCATATCAAAATATGTTCCTTAATCCTTCTGCTATTAACCTCTGATGGGCATTGTAAGATATAAGACGGGGAGATCATGTATCCTAACTGCTAGGACGGTCGACCTCCAATCTGGGGAACCGAGTTAGAGTCTCGGCAACCACGCTCAAAATCCTGTGATTCTGGGCAAATCACCTAATCTCCCCGTGCCTAACAAAAACAAGCATTGGCATAGTCAATAGGTCTCGCTTTGGGACCTTATAAGTATTTAGTTATGCAGCACAATATCCTTGGTGCAACAACATCAACTGTTGCATGGCTAAACACTTATAAGGTCCCAAAGGCGAGACCTATTGGCTATGCCAATGCTTGTTTACTCCTAGCAGCACTGATCAGCAGGCACTATTGATCCCACGGAACAAGCAATCAAAAGACTCCCCAAAAGTAGTGCCACACTTGTGGAAGCTAGTGCAAGCATTGGTAAAGCCAGTAGTTCTTGCTTTAATGTACTAATAATAAACACAGGCATGTCCAAATACTGTTTGCCAGTGTTATCACTTTCATGCCAGACCTATTGACTTTGCCAGGGCTCGTTAATTAAAGACACTGTTTTAAAGAAAGAAATGGATCACCACGCTCCCTTCAAAAAGAGTGAAATGTGCCCTTCTTAGAACTAGGCAAGTGCTCTGTTACAAAGGAGGGGAGTCTAAGGAGCAGTTGACATGAAGGTGGAACCCGGGATATCCATGGGATTGTCAAAAAATGTGAAAAAGTAGATTGAAAGAGAATGATGAATTTAGACATCCAAGAATTGCTGCCTGAAGCAATAGACCTGAATTTGGGGAAAAACAGGAAGCTAAAAGGTACCTGGATGGTCTGACTACCAAGGGTCTCATTGGGTGGCACTAGGGAGTGAGTGCTTCGAGCGTCCCATTTGAGGTTACCCTGGCAATAAACTCTTCGACAATTAATAAAATGTCACGACAGGATGGCTATTGTGCGAATTCTGCAAGATGTTACTAGTTTTGTTAAATGTGAGAGATCGATCTAGGAGTGAAGCTAAAATTGCTGTCCTCCTCGAGCTGGGCCGGAATTAGAAATGTGTGTTTTTCCCAAATGCCTGCCGTCATTTCTGCAGACCTTGGTGGCTCAGCAAACAATCCTGTCATAGAACAGGCTGTTTTTGTTTTTTTAGCCCAATTAACCTTTCGCGAAAGCTTTGTAGGAGGCATTGGACAAACAAGCGTTGAAAAAGAAACAGTTAATTTTCGCAGCATTTATGCATTTTACAGCGGTTTTTGACATGGTCGATGAAAAGTATTAGATTGGACGTTTGAATTAACCTCAGCCACTGATGGATAATTACTTGGCGTCGCATCTCAGAACTTGTCAAGCTTTTAATGTGCCTTTTGGCGGCTTCTCTGAGCTCGTTGCTCGAGCTCCCCCACCACATCCCACCTTTTAGTAGAGGAGGTGCTGGCCAGTGCTGCGCCACGGTCTTTTTGCGTGTTGTGTTACTCCGGGCGTGGGGTCAAATGGGATGATTGTGAAGATGCCGATGGGGTGCAGTAAAAGAGCTCAGACGGGGGCGCCATGTTAGTGATTTTTCGTACAGTCTGTTGTGAGGATTTGAAAAATCACTAGCTTTCTATCCCTCTCCAAACAGTTTCACAGCACTATACCGCTACCTGCACCGCCGACACCACACGGGTAATCAAAAATGCAAAATGTTTGCCGTCGTGTGAGCGACGTGTGAAAAAGCCTGTCTGTGACCAACTTGTAACTGTGGGGTGCCCGAGACCCCTTTGTTTTGTTAATATGTGTAATTGCCTTCACCTGGGGAGTTAAGCCTCTTCTGAAATCGGCGTCTTTAAGTCAAGAAAGCTTGTGATATCAGTCAGTATGAAAAACAAGTACAAACATGCGCACGCTGTAAAAAAAACAGCAAACCAACGGGTTAACAAGTGGGAGGGGTGGGGGAGTGCGGCCGAGAGCACACACAGCGTTTCCCTTGTGGGAGCGAGCAGGGGCACCATCTGTTTGAAAGTTAATTACAAACAGATGGTTTCAAAGCTCGCTCCCGCAAGGGAATCGCCAAACGTGCACGCGTTGCCATTGAAAGCAATGCAAAGCGTGCACGTTTTTGGCCGAAAAAGTGAATCGATTCCTAAAGGTCTCCTCCTATGCAGCGCATGCGCGCTGCGTAGGCAGGACCTAATGAATGTAACTCAACTGGTGCTCATGTAAAGTGCTCTGGTACCTGATGCCTTCAAGTCAAGCTTGCGCTATATAAAACGTCGGGAAAAAATAAGTGCCCATTGCTTCTCCTAATGTTTGCAGCATTTCTAACTGCCCGGAATCAATCTGGATTGGCTCAGTGGAGTCGCCTGGAGGATGAAGAAAGAGTTGTGGCGACATTGCACTTTCTCTAGATGCAATCTTAAAATTACACTTTAATAACAGACTTATCTATGTACCTCTGGAAAACAAAACATTATCAGTTTTATATAATTTATAAACAGAAGTGTTATATGTTGAACTAAAAATGAACTTGTTACTATCATGCTTATAACACACTGCTGCCCTAAACAGTGCGAGTAATCTTTCTGTTCTGTATACTGGAATGATGTTCCTTTCTCTTTCAGAAAAAGAAGGCTGTGCTGTCCTTTACCACCGGGGGGATGAACTCCATGTACACCCCCAGGGGTATTAATGGTGATATAAACGTGTTGCTCTGGCCAGTTCAGGTACTATTTGTAAACTTTACTAAGATCTTTATGGTGTTTTGCGTGGGTGGTGTTGAGAGATCTGCAGGGCAGGGCAGGGAGGGTAATATACAAACTTGTGTTAGAGCAGAACCTCTGATTCTAGCAAGAGTCCTCCTCTGATTTTAATCCGCACATGAGAGCTTTGAAGTGACTGACATTTAAATCCAGCCTCTGCAAATGGCCTGGACCTTTTTAGGGCACCAGCAACATACGGTTTCTGGCCCGCTTATAAATGTCTTGCGCTCCGCATTAGGAGCGCCTGTCAAAAATATGGCAGAAGCACGAAATATATGGGTTTGTCTCTAGAAGCGGAGACAAAGCTCACCCTTTATTAGTACAAAAACTGATTCTTATATTTGCAGAACAGCCTAAGCAGTTACTTTACTGTGTCCACGATATATTGACCATAGAGCTCGATCTGCTTGGACACTAGCCTGATTTTTGGATTCAGCTTGTATTCGCTAGTTAGGAATGCGCATCTCTGAATGTTCTTCCCCCATGCCTGAACGTGTCTGCACTGTTGTACCACGCAAAGGATGCATGTCCTGTCCAATGCATTAAAGCCATACTCCACTTTGTCAAAAAAAATGACCGTTCATTAGCTTGACTTGGCCCTTGATGACCAGTTCCACTCTCAAGTGACAAGTGGCCACACCGTTTGATTCTTGGATGCTTTCTGCTCATTACCTAGTTCTCCGTGCTTCTAGCAGACACATTTTATTTAAAAATGCAATGATTCTTGGAGAGAAGTACGTAAGTGAAGATGTCGAACAGTAAACTTGCTTGAAAAACCTGCAACTGAAATAACTTGGCCATGAAGTAAAAAAAAAAAATGTAAGTCCGTTTTTATATAGCGCAGCTACTCACCCTTACGGGTCTCAAGGCGCTGGGGGCCATAGTGGAAATTAAGTGAGCTATTGCCCAGAGTCACATGGTGCTGAGCTGAGCTGCCGCCGGGGATCGAACCGTGAACCCTGTGCTCCGAAGTCAGCTGCCCTGGCCGCTGCACCACACCTCTCCATTCCCACTCCACAAGTCCCACCATATATAAATATAACCAACTTGTTCCGATGTTCTATTTGTTGTTGCATGGTCCTTCCCCTGCATTGACCCCCTTGCATCAACCTGTAAACACATCATCAGTTTGATTTTCTTTCTGCTCTTCTCTGCAGCAAGGAATCCTGCATTTCTGTGGCTTCCACGTGCTGGAGCCGCAGATAGCGTACAGCATCGCTCACACACCTCCCGAAGTAAGAGCTCAGATCTTGGATGGTTGGAAGAAACGTCTGGCGAATATCTGGGAGGAGAAATCCATCAGCTTTGTCCCCAATGGGGATTTTGACATGAGTTTTGCTGGAGGGTTTTCACTGAAGAAGGAGGTGGAGGAGGCCAATGCCGATAAAAAACATGGTTTAACAATCGGACAGCACCTGGGAAAGACTCTCCCACCTAATAGCCAGGTTAAAGCTGGCTGCACTAAGCTTTGATCAGTACCTCTTTATAATTCGACCTGCCTCAATGAAATGGCACTGTACTTTACCCTTCATAATAAAATGTATAAAATATATGTCGTGAAATACTTTATTTCTTCCTCTTGGACTGCATTGTCACAAATTTATTGAATACGATTGCAACCAGCTTCGAGTGCCAACTGCACAGAATGCCACAAAATTGGTTTTTATTTGTAACCTTTCAGAGATGTTTGCAACAGGGTGCACAATGGCTTTCTAGCCTTTAATGTGTGTGAAAGTGACACTATTCCTCATCCGTTTATTGTAAATTTTGCCAATGATGAAAATGTTCTAGTCCAAACTGGCCCAAAAAGCAAAGCCTGGACTTGTAAGTATGACACTTTTGTTTACGCTTCTCATTTGCCGTCTGGAAGTGGTTTTCGCTCATTACAAATTTCCAAGCCCTCCTGCCCCTCCACCTGAATTTGGCATTCATGTTTTACGTAATTGAAAATTAACAGCCTAAATAATAAGGCCTAATAGATTAAAGTAATAGCACTATTAATAATATTACTCAACAAAACCCTATCTTTTGGATGCTATATGTAGAAATTGGACTTTCTGTGCTTGTACATCGCCTCTCTTTTATCAGACAGAGCACTAGCAAAGATTTGTTTGTGCCAGTTCTCATTTGCCCACTTATTTTGCATTCAGTGATTCCAAGCTTACATGTAGATCACCCAGGCCTTTGTATTACCTCCTCTTTAATATGAATACCTTGGCTTTTATTGACCTTGACAGTCAAGACAAAAAATGAGAAGCTTTAAGTTCCCTTAATGGCCTTCTGTACCTAATTTTTGGGCATCAAATGCCCTCAACATGGTGGTGACCGGAAGCTGGCTCCAATTTATTTTATAGTAAGGTCCAAACCTCTCTTGGGGATCACCCTGGCATATGATCCACATTTTCCAGGGTTTATTTCGCCACCATGAATTTATTCTCTCCCCTCAGTGAATGCCATTGCAATCCTGCTTTTGTTTTATCTACTTTGCCACCGCTTATGTATCCCTGTTCCTGGTCAACCTGTTGTATTTAGGATGCTTATTGATTGCTGCCAACACTATGATAGGCTCTGAATGGCATCCACATTGAATCTGCCGTGATGCGGCTTCCAGTAATTTTGATTGCGGTGATTCGCCTGCTCTTCATGATCAAATGGCCTAACCCTATGTCTGTCGTTAGTAACTCCACTCACTTGTGATGGCTGATTGGGTTAAATTCAAGATCTCCACCATGCACCTTCACAGATTGCAATTTAAATGCAAACAAAAAGGCAGATTTTTTTTTTTGTCTGGGCTAAATATATCTTTATTGAACGTTTAACAGAAGAACATGCCGGATGCGTCATGTACTATATAAGCCAATGAGTTTCTCAGTATTCATGAATGTCTATCCAACGCTTAATTTTCAACTTGCCCACACCCAGCCCTGACCACCCTCTTAGGAAGGCGACCCCCCACATTAATGTATCATAAAAATATGTACTAATACAACCCTATCTAATAGTCCTTTTATCTCCTCCTTCTGAGCCCTCCTCCTCAACCTGAAAGGATGCCAATTGCTCTCCACGATGAGGGCTGCACTCTTAGTCCACTCACCCTAAAATGTGCTGCATTGCTCTTCATGTACAAAATGTGTGTGCTCTGAGTCGCTGATAAATGTCTCCTTAGCAAGCGTAGCCCATAATATCTGACACTACTGAAAGATTGAGAGAGGACCTGAACTTTTCTATGGAACGGCATTTAATAATTTTACCACCCCAAACCATGCATGGCCATGCACCATTCAGATCTCGCCTCGAGCCCAATACAGTTGTCCTTCAGTGGATCCTTGTACCGCTTTTAAAACCTCATCGTTCGTGTCCAGAATGTGAGATGGTTAGAGCATCTCGACCAGACATGATGTGTATCCCCAATCATACCATGGTTCCTCTTCTTAGCGCTTGGCAATATTTTATGTCTTCATTGAGAAGTTTATCATGTATTTCTTTATTTTTCACACTTAAGAAGCTTTTGTGTATCTCGTCTCAGTGTATCTTACTGCTCCTGATCAATTTATCTGTCAAGTTATTTACTTCTGACTATTCCTTTACCTACATGGCTTCCAAAATCGGTGTGTAAAGGTTAGATATCACTCAATTCCATGCTAGTGAGTATACTCATTATGTTTTTGAGGATAGTTTTCTCTTGTTGCGATTCCTTTCATATTGGGGGTGCAAGAACCTATGGCAACAGTGGGCATTATGAAGCTGTTCGGGTTCCTCCAGGCCAAATTCTCATTTACATTGGATAAAAGATTTTATATTGGAGCAGTGAAATAAATCCAAGATCATTCTACATCCACACTCTCCAGTTTCTAAATGGTCCAGGCAGAAGCACAAACCAAAAACAGCTAAAGAAATGCATAGGTGTACAGAAAGGGGAATGTCTGAGCCTCAATCCAGTTGCCTCAGTATCCCACATGATCAGGGTTGTGCCCGCTGGCATTGAGAATCATGAGTTTAGCAGCCTCTCCTTGTGCAGCCAGATCAGACCTGACAGTGGTCTACCCAGTATTGCGTGGTCCACGGCTGCCATTTCTTTTCTGTTTCTGCGTTGGAGTTTTCGCAGTGACATAATACATGAAAAAAATCAGGGCGTGTCAGACCCCCCAATGTTTGGACTGCTGTAAAAATTGAAATGGCCCCTTCCTAATGAACTTCCCTATTGTCTTATCTAGTTCATGGATCCCTTTCTATTAATATTGGAACATGGGAAGTGCCTGGAATATGGGAAGTGCCAGGAACAAATAAAGAATTCTGGAAAGAATGCTAATTTTGATCTTAATAAAGTATCCTATCCATGACAAGTTTAAGGGGGACCGTTGGATCGCTTTTAATTTCATCTAATGGGGGCCGAGAGAGTAATTTGCTGGGTATAATTATTTTATACCCTGGTATTCAATGTATTTCGGGGGCCAACGAAAGGGGAGGTCATTAAACAGAGTCCGCACTGCTTAGTAGAGAGTGAGAATCGCTGTTTTATCCGTATTAATTTTGAATCTAGCAACTGCCTCATATTTGAGTACTTGAGAATTAGGGCTGGCTGCAGTATTTCAGTGCCCCTCAAAGTCCACAGCATGTAGTCTGCATAAAGAGAAATCTCGCATTCTTCTAACATTGCTTGCTCGTCTTGTGTGCCCTGCCAACGGCTGAGTGCTTAAGGCAAATAACGAAGGGGATATCGGGCAACATTGTAGTGTACCCTTAAAGTATAAATGACCTCGACACAATTAAATTTCATGAAATTCTGGCTGTTGTCTGCTTGAACAGGGCCATAACCATAGGCCAATACAGAGGGCCAAATTTCCTCTTTGCCCTGGTTTGTTTTGAAAAGGTATTGCTAATTCTCCCAGAAGAAAAATTTACATAACTTCTGTAACTTCACTTTGTCTGCCTGCTAATTCCTCTCTTTTTACAAATCCCAGATGTCAGACTGAATCCAGAAATTTTTCAATAGCTCTCCACGCTGGTTGGGGGTTTGCTTGCTCCACGTTGGTGCTGAAAGCAGCATTCTTTCTTGGGATGACACTGGAGCCATAAAGTGCCCCTGTAGGCTTATTAATGTCCAATTCTCATGCATTCTTTAAAAAAAAAAAAAAAAAATCTACACACCTTCGAGGCAGACGGATGAGAATGACCTCGTAAAGGACAAGTGCAGTACAAGTTGTATAACTGGTACCTTAGTAATTAGGCTAACCTAGTAACCAGCCATGAAGAGTAAAGGAGTGTGGTGTCAGTGAGGAATCTGCAGGTAGATAGTATCGACTAGAAAGAGCGTTACCGAAGGTAGATTTTTTTTTTCTGATGGATACTCTAGCTGCAGATTCCCCACCTTTTGAATAGATCCCGAAGCAGGGCAGACCAGTCGGTGAGTGCTGGCTGTACCAAGAAATCTTGAAGGACTGAACAGACGAAGTGACCTTCCCTCTGCTCTTCAGAGTCCAAGCAGTAATGCTTTACAAAACTGTGGAGGGAAGCTCAAGTCGCCGCCTTGAAAATATCAGTCACGGGCACTTCCCTTGCCAGCAAAAGGTAGATGATTTTGCTCTAGTAGAATGAGCCCTTATGCCCTCCGGTTGTTCCTTGTGTGCCAGGGCACAGCACATTTTGATGCGCAAGATGATCCAGCGGAATAACGTCCTCTTGTGGACTGCCTTGCCCTTCATCTTGCCGACATAGCCGACGAACATTCTGAACTCTTTAGTTCTATCCAAGTAGAAGCTGACTGCTGTCTTAGGGTCTAGTCCTTGGAGCCTCTCTTCCTCCTTTGTGGGATGAAAGAAGACCAGTAGAGTAATGGATTGGCTCAGGTGAAAGGAGGTAACTACCATTGGCATGAAAGAAGCCCTAGTTCTGAGAACCAGCTTGTCAGGAAAGAAAGCACTAAAGGGAGGCTTGACACTCAATGCATGCAACTCATTTACACATTGTCCTGAGGTGATGGCAATGAGAAACTTTTAAAAGTGAGCTGTCCTAACTGGCAACTTTGCAAAGGTTCAAAAGTGGAACACATCAAAAACATGAGAACAAGATTGAGGTCCCGCTGTTGCATTATGAATGGTAACGGAGGAAACTTATTTGCAAGATCTTTTACAAACCTTATTACAATGGGTGATTTGAAGAGGGACGGCTGATCAGGGAGACCGAGAAAGGCTGATAAGTAGCCCTAATTGTTCCACTGCGCATGCTTGCTGAGCTAAAGATAGGGCGAATTACAGGATATCAGAAAGACACGCCTGAAGAGGGTTCACCGAGTTTTCCAAACACAACTTTATAAATCGAAACTTTTTTCCGAAGTACACAGTTTTGGCTGAATGTCTGCTGGAACATATGATGACATCCACCACTTCAGGAGGTAAAGAAAAGGGATTCAGGTTACCCCACTCAATCTTCAGGCATGAAGGTGGAGGCTCTGAAGGTTGGGGTGTAGTACCTGCCCCTGTCATTACAAGAGGAGGTCTGCCCAGTGAGTGAGATGGAGCAGGGGCACAGAGAGGTGCATCAGGTCTGAATGCCATACTCTTCTTGCCTAGTTTGGGGTTCAAAATGACTTTGGCCCGTTTGTGATGAATTTCCTCAAGCCCCAAGGAATCAAAGGTCTGGGAAGAAACTGGTAGAGAAGCACAAAGTTCCACTTCAAGTGAGATGCAGCCCCAAAGCTCCCTGCAGCAGATATTGGTGGGCACAGAATTGTGTGCAGTGAGCGTTCTCGCGATTGGCAAAGGGATCCACCAAAGGGGTTCCCCAGATAATCAAGATGCAATGGACTACCTCTGGGTTAAGACACCACTTGAGATCGGCTAGATGATGCCAACTTAGACTGCCTGTTCACACATGGATTACACTGGCCAGATGGTTAGCTACATGGAAGTCATTCAGGGGTTGCTGCTGCGACTGTTGCATGACCGCTGTGACCCTTGGCCCTGCCTTTGTGATCCCTAATGTCAGCAGTAGCAAAATCAGTGCCAGGAACAGAAGCAGCTCGTCCTTATGGACGTCGGTGGGGGCTTCATTCTCCTTGCTTTTTGTCAATTTTTTATTATACTAATAGTGAATAATATTACATTATTCTCTATTAGTTTAATTAAAAAATGGAGTACAAATAGCTGGAATATGACTTTTCCTGGCAGCTGAGGTAAGTAAAAAAAAAAAATGCTTTTAATTGTATGTATATTGTGTGCATGCTTCCAGTTTTTAGGATGTTGTATGAGAGAGTGAGTGTGTGTGTGTATGTGTGGGCAGAGTGTGTATGTATGTGTGGGCAGAGTGTGAGTGTGTATGTATGAATGCATGTGTAAGTATGTGTGAGTGAAAATCAAGGGGCATGTGAAGTCTCTTCTGCTACCCCTGGCATTTTGGTGAATTGACGTCCATAGTTAGCTACCAGCAAGATGTGACGGCCCTGAGCCCAGGACCAGAGTTGTAGAGCTTCCAGGCAATGGAGGTGTGACCCTACTTCCACAAGGTTTGTTGATGTACTACATCACTGTCATATTGTCCATCAAGATCTGGACAGAATGGATGTGAAGGGATGGGAGCCAGACTAATCTCTTGTCTATTTAGTAGATAAATGTACAACATCTGCTCCTCTGGAGCCTCGAGGCCTCGGATCTCCATTTCCTCCTGATGAGTACCCCATCCTAGGGTGGAGGCATCCATGAGGACTATTGTCACTTTCTGTGGGGGTTGGAATGGCTTCCCTTGAGGCAAATTCCCTTCCACACTCCACCACTGTAATTCCATTGCAGTGTGTTGGAGTTCCTGATAGAGTTCAAAAGATCTCTGCTGTGCTGAAATCACTGTCTGTGGAGGCACCACTGGAGGGCCATCATGTGCCAGCTGGCATGAGTGACCAACAGAATGCAGGAAGCTAGCAGGCGCAAGTCCATCAGGATTGGAATGTGAGCTCTATTCTGAAACGTTGGAATCTACCCTGAACGTCCTGAGCCCTTTATAGAGGGGGAAAGACTTGACTTGATACGGTGTCTAGTACTGCTCCCTATTACCAGGATGTGCTAAGAAGGCACCAGGTGGGATTTGGACTTGTTGATGGTAAAGCCCAGTTAAAAAGCAAAGCTACTGTCACCTGGAAGTGGTGTGACACGATCTCTGTGGAGCTGACCTTGATGAGCCAGTCATCTAAGTAAGGGAATACAGGGATCCCTGATCTTCTGAGTTGGGCAATTACCACTGCCATCCCCTTTGTGAAGACTCAAGGTGGAGAAGTTCTACCAAGCAGAAGGAACACAAACTGGGAGTGTGCGGACCCTACCGTGAAGCAAGGGTACTTCCTGTGCGACACCGGATTAGCATGTGGAAATGTGTGTCCTGCAGATCGCCTGACTCATTCCAGCCTTCCACTTCCAGCGCAAACAAAACCTGAGCTAGGGATGGCATTTTGAACTTTTCCTTTTTGAGGAACCACTGCAGTATCCTGAGGTCTAGGGTTGGGCGGGAACTGCTGCCCTTCTTGGGGATCAGAAAGAACTGGGAGTAGCATTCCTGGTGACACCTGCTGTAGCACCGTCTCCACTGTGTCTTTTTGCAGTACCCTTCCAATCTCCTGTTGACGGATCTGTAGGTGGTCTGGCAGGGAGAATGGATGGGAAGGGTAGAAGGGCTTGCTGAAAGGGTTTAGACATGCCCCCTTTACACAATTTACAAGACGTCTAGGTCTGTAGTAATATCCCTGCAGGCCTGCGGAAGTGAGGAAACCTGTCCTTTAACAAGAGGGAACTAGGGCTGCTTTCCTGTGGAGGTGGTAGGGGGAAGTGGTGGGCCACGTCCTCTTCCTTTGCCCTGGTCTCACTTTCGCCTGTACAGCTTGGTGTTCTTGGCCTTGAAAGGAGAAGCTCCTTGAGAAATAATTAAACTTCTTAAACTGACGGCAGTCTCTCTGCTGTATTTGTAGATCTAGGGATCTTGTGGTTGCTTTGCTCTCCATAAACCTTTTAACAGCAGAATCAGCCTTGTTCCCAAAAAGATGTGAGCTGTCGAAAGAGAGGTCCACAAGGGTCACTTGGACTTCTTGAGAGAATCCTAAGCCATGCATGGTGCCGAAGACCAATCAATGTGCCCATAGCCCTGGTGACACAATCTGCAGTGGCAAGTCCAGACTGAGTAACCTGTTTAGCAGCAGCTTTCCCAGTGCCGATCAATTCAGAAAAAGGGGCTGGAGATGGTGCAGTAAGCTGAGAAGGACTGTTTATGCCATGTCCCAGACAGTATGCGTATTGCGCCCAGGAGACATGACGTGTTCAAAGATTTTAGGGCCATGCTGCCCAGCAAGAACGTTTTCTTTACATATTTCTCCATTATTTTGGATTCCTTATGTGACGAGGTGGTAGGGAATGCACCTGGTGATAATTTCGACGAGCAAGATGATTAAACCACAAGACTTGTTGGCGATCAGAGAGTGACCAGGAAGTCTGGATCGTGCAGGGCCTCTCTGTATCGCTGTGCTGAAGTTCAGTGAACTGAAGTGGAGAATATAGGCTTCTCCAGCACAGCGAGAATGAGTTCTTTGAGGGCCTCCTTCAAGGGAAGCAGGAGCTCTGTAGTATGCGAAGTAGCAAAAAGAACGTCTGTGAGAATGTTGTCCTTTGCAGTAACATTGGACCTCAAGCTCCCAACTACTGAAACTGCCTTCTTTATAACACAGTGATAGGTTGTGCCCTCAGGCGGAGGCAACCCAGTTGGGGAGTAGAACTCTCATCCCGCCAAGGTATTCCGAACAAAAAGCATGTTTTAGACTTGCAAAATCTGGGTTACGGGTAATTAACTGCCCATCTCCATCATCTGTGTCCTTGCAAGGGTTGACGTGAGGATTGGAGTCCCCAGAAAAGAATCTCCCCTGCTGCACTGAGCATCCCGATGTGAACGGTGTTGGGCAAACTCCAGGAGAGGTAAGGTGCCCAGTCAAGCAGTCTGTGGCACCGGTGGTGTTGGTTATGGAGCTGGAGATGTTAGTCGCGGCACTGACATCGACTGAAGTAGTTTGTGGTGCCTGAGAGATGAGCAGGTCTGGCACTGAAGGAGAAAAGCCAGAAGGAATCGTGATTGCAGGCGGAACCGGCATCATGATCTGAGTTGGGACCCAGGTAACTTGAGGCATTAGAAAGAAGGGAGCAAAAGGAGTTGTGTGATGCGACATCGGAAGGGCTCCAAAAGCATAAGTCATTCGACCCATGGGTACCGCAGGCACTCCAGAAGGGACCATGGCTCCTCAAAATACATTGTTTATGGTGTTTAGAAACCGAGCCAGACCTGTCCCAGGAGTCGATAACTCTGGGTAAGACTGACTGAGGTCTGAAGGTCAGCGCAGCAGGCAGTAGCATGTCTGGGATCAGCACTGGGTCTGAGAGAGCCACAGGCGCCAGATCCTCGGTGGTGGTCATCACTAGTTCCGGCTCTGACGTGGATGCTTGCAGGGAGGGAGGTGGTCTCAGAGACTTACCTTTATAACAGTGACGTTGTTTGCAGTTGTGGTGTCTTTACTTCTTGTTCTTCTGTTTCAATGACTTTTATGACAGCGGTAACTCAGAGTCTGATCTTGGTCTAGACTTGTATTTTCCTGGGTAATGAACTTCTTGGCTTCCGCTCCTTTATGACCTTGGAGTGCATGCTGCAACAGGAACCGCAGGCCTTAATGTTGTGGTCTTCCCACAAGTACCATAGGCAACTTTTGTGTGGATCGGTAATGGACATTTGTCCATCACAGTCCCTGCACAGCTTAATTCCTGATGGTTTACAGGGAGACATAAAGAAACTGCACCTGAGAAAACGAAATAGAGAGAAAGGGTTGACAATCTCCTGAGAAGAATCAAATTCTGGATCCGAAAGGCGAGTAACTCAAAAGATTTCAGATTCAGTCTGATGTCTGGGATATTCAGAAGGTGAGGAACCTGCAGGTAGAAGGATCCGTCAGAATGCTCCTTTATTATATGCATACACATAACTGCTTGTGGATACAAGAGTAACTCCCAATTGTTTTCTCCTTGGGGAAAATACTTTTTCCTGTGAATAAATCCCTGTCCGTAGACCCCCAAGAAGTTTAGGGGCGTTCCATTTTCCTTCACACCCTAAAAAGAGATTTACTCCAGCCATTGCATGGTGTACGCCTCAAACCATTTTCAGGGTGGGTAAGGTTGGAAAGTTTCTGAAATGCCACAAATTTGTGTTTGTTGCCATTCAGAAACTGGGAAGGTGGAACATGCTTGGAATTTACTTTCCACATAGTATTACATTCTGTAGGAGTAAATGCATTTATGATTGCTAGGTAATTTCTTTTTTCTCAAGGTCCCGCAGTCATAAGTTTATCACAACACACGTGTACATTTGCTAATACAAACCGCTTTGTGAATAGGGCTGCCTGCTTTTGCTCTGAAACCATTTACTCCACTGCTAGTAGTTAGTATGGTGTTCACTGTGGGATCCCCAAGCCTTCTATTGTGTTGGTGAGCTCTGACAAAGGACCAATGACCAACCTCATCAACCCTCTGTGTGAGACTGTCAGTTTAAGTCTTAAGCTTTCATTACCCTCGCAGTATGATTGCCTTCCTGCATTGTGTGATCTCCACCTTTCCCCAGGTTTATAAAGTTGCATTTTTTATAGATGTTGCTAATAATTCATGCCTGACAATAGACCGTTTTTCTTCGATGTTGTCTTTGCTCTCACAGTATGATAACCTGTTGTCAATGAATATTCATGCTGTGGGTTCCCCAGCTTACGCTGACTAGACTTCGTTGGATGTCGCTGATCTATCAGCTGCTCACATGATCTTGCCCTCCTGCTCAGTCTCCGTGCTCAAGCTGGGATTGCTCCACTCTGATGAGCTCATATGGCCCCTTTGTGTAAATGTCACTGAGCGCCAACAATAAATGTTTCTAGTTCTGTCATTATTCTCAAAGAAGGATTATTCCTCTGTGATGAGTTTGCACTGTGGCAACTCAGTCCCCTGCTCTTTCTTTGCTTTTCCTGCCCTGTGATAGTTTTTATTTCTGGGACCCCATTGGGTCATAGGCCACACGCCATGCATGTGCACGAGCTCTGACACACGTATTAGCTAGACTATTAGCACCCAGCTCGGTATTTTTCTGTGCGGTTGTTCTGTTAATTGGAGCTTATTAAGCACAAACTCTCACCCACAAGTCTGTTGGCACTAATACAGACGGAGAAGAGTGTAAAACAAGTCTTTGAGTGTAGATGTGTTAAGACTTTTCCTGAAAACTAACTATGATGGAGACCAGCAGATTGTCATTGGAGGACCTAAGAGACTGCATGGCTGTATGTTTATTAAATCTGGATTTGACAACAAGTGGCACCTTCCCATTACGACATTTAAACCAACCCAGGGAGTCTTAGAATTCATTTTTTTCTTGATAGATAACCAGAGAAGCTTGATAAGAATAGGTTTAGCAGAGGAAAACCGACCTGTACGGACAGTCAATCTGGCATCTTGATTAACTTGGATCTTGTGGATTAAGTAAGTAGAAACTCCAAGGTAGAGGGAGTTGCTGTAGTCTAATCTGGAGTCGATAGGATGGCAGATGCTGAACTACTCCAACCACTAGGAGATGAGGGACAATAGGTCTTAGCTTAAGGAAATAAAAGGCACGAGAAGAAACCACCACTTAAATTTGAGTCTAATTTTAGCTGAGAATCCAATATGCCACCAATTGATTTGACAACCGCTTTAGGGGTAGGATACGTGGAAGAGGTCCAAATTAAAGGGTTCCTTTCCACTATGAGGGCCTTCATCTTGTTAATATTGATCCTAAGCCAATTATGGCCCATCCGTTTCTTCACATTGCAGAGACAATTAACTAGGACTTCCGCTTCGGAATCTGGTTCACTAAACTTAAAGATGAGTTGGGTATCATCTACATAGGAATAGAGAGAGCACCCAAACTGCCTAATCATGACTACTAGTTGTAACACACAGATACAATGAAAGGGTAGAGCCCAGAGGACCATAGTGTTGGTAGCAACTGAGTGAGAGAAAAAGTTCTGTTCGAGGCATGTGCGCTGTAGATACACATGCTCCTGCCATCTAGTGTTGGGTTGGGATGTTTGCAAGTTGTTTTTGTCTTCAAAGAAGTTTTTTCAGTCACGAGGTACAGTGACTCCTCCTTTCGGTGATAGTGCGCATGGTCATCGACTCCAGTGTTAGATTGTTTTTTTCCGCCATCGGGTTCGGACGTGTATTGCTGCGCTCACGTTCTGAATAGTTTCTCGGGTTCCCCTCAGTGCGCAATCCACTCTACCCTCGACGGTATTGTTTCGAATGCGTTTCCCACTTCTCCGCGTTTTGATTCGGTCAACGAAATCTCCATTTCCGTACGGAAAGTTTCGTGGGCGGCCTTCGGGCCTAACCATGTCAGTCCTGCTCTTCGTTGATGGACCGTACTCCATTTAAATTCTGCCCTCGGTGCCACGCCAAGTACCCGCGTACTGACTTACACCAGGTTTGTAACTTGTGCTTGTCTCCAGAGCACAGAGAACAAGACTGCGATGCGTGCAATTCGATTCTATCCAAGAAAACTCTCCGTGATCGTCCGGCTCGATGCCGGGAGATGCAGCGCCAGCATATCGACGACACGCCGGATATCTTCGGTGAAGACTCCGAGCAAGAGGACCCCGAACCCACAGCGGCCAAGGAAGAACAGGCCTTCGCTGTGTCGGACTGCGATTCAGAGTTGGAGATAGACGACAACAATGTGCGACAGGGTGACGTGAGTGCAAAAGACCCCTTGCCCCGTCCACCCATCCCAAAAAAATCTAAGGCTACGGCACCACCTCCGCCTTCTGGCCAAGGTCAGCACTGAGATGTTTCTGAAGCTCCGCCTCCAGGCTCAGCACCGAAACATACTGTCAAGCCTTCTGGCTCGGGACCGAAATTCACTTCGTAGCCGAAACCTTCCGGTTCCAAGCACAAAGTCGGTTCGGAGCCGAAACCTTCGACACCGAAAAGCAGCAAACAACCTTCAGAGCTGAAATCTTTCCCGCCGAAAGGTCAGTCCATCTCTGCTCCGAAACCTTCGGTGCCAAAAACTAAAGAAGTCCAAACCAGAACCCAAGCAAAAGAAACTCTATATTAATCCTGACACAGGACATATTCACGCCAAGACGCCATCCAAGCACAAGCTTCCTGATGACAATAGTCATTATAAAATCCCTTTGAAAAAGAAAAATGTTGGTACTAGCCCTTTCCATCCACTACCATCACCTCCTCCTCCCTCCTCCCCAACTTTACATCCTTTACATATTACACCTCATCACTCTCTATTATCTCACCATGGCGGAGACGATACTGATGAGGGAGACACACATTTACCAGTGGATCCATGGAAAGATTATACCATTGACCCTCCAATGGATAATGATCCTGACCTTTACCCTGCCAAGCCATCTCCACCTGATGACAATTTCTCTTATCAGTAACTGATTGCCAGGGCTGCACAACACCATGAGGTGGAGCTCCACAAAGAATCCTTAGAGGAGGACTTTCTATTTGAGACTTTAGGATCCACACACCGGTCGAGCCAGACAATCCCTATGCTCAAAGGTATGATGAGGCACGCAGACGAAATTTTTAAAGACCCTGTACGTGCATGAATCCTTACTCCTAGAGTCGACAAGAAATATAAACCTTCCCCAACAGATCCAGTATTTATTAAAGGCCAGTTACCACTTGATTCTTTGGTAGTATCTAATGCTCGCAAGCGAGCTAATTCTCATACTTCGAGGGATGCTCCTCCACCAGATAAAGAATCAAAACTCATCAATGCTTCTGGCAAACGTATAGCTGCACAAGCAGCCAATCACTGGTGCATTGCTAATATGCAGGCCTTCTAGCCAGGAACGATAGGGCGAACTGTGACGAAATGGAGCAATTACTACAATATCTCCCAGATGAGCATAAAGCCAAAGCTCAAGACTTAGTCGAAGAAGGGAAGTTAACTTTTGACTCTTCCATAAGGTGTGCTCTAGACGCTGCTGACACCGCAGCTATGGAGGTAAATACTAGCATCTTACTCAGAAGGCATGGCTGGTTACGGATTTCCGTGTTTTAACCTGAAGTCCAACAATTCATTTTAAATACACCTTTTGATAAACATCTTTTTAGCCCCGAAGTCGATCAAGCGCTCGAAAAAATGAAAAAGGTCACTGAAGTTGCTAAATCTATGGGAGCACTTCAATCTCCTTCAAACAGAGGTTCCTTTCGGCGCTCCTTTTACCGGGGAGGGTCAAAGTCAACAGCCTCAGATCAAAACACTTCCTCCTACAAAGGTAACAACCAACCCTCTTCTCCAAGATGATTTTTCAGGGGAAGTTCTAGGGGAAACAGTTCCAAAGGTAGCGGTAAAAACACCACACCCTGTAACTCCCCTTTCCCTAATAAGCAGTGACTTCCCCACGCTTCTCTCCGATTATTCCACACCTGTCGGAGGAAGACTTCAACACTCTCCCCCCATTTTGGAATCTATAACAACCGACAAATGGGAATTATCCAACATGGTTATTGCCTGGCGCTTACCACCAATCCTCCAAATATTCCACCTCGTTTTCACAAATTGTCACCAGACCACCTGCTATTTCTCGAACAAGAGGTGCAATCTCTCTTACTGAAAGGAGCCATAGAACCAGTTCCACTTCAGTACCAAGGGTCTATTCTCTATACTTTCTGATCCCCAAAAAGGACAGCTCATTAAGACCTATTCTAGATCTCAGAGAATTGAACCGATACATCCTGTCAGAGCACTTTCACATGGTGACCCTTTAACACGTACTTCCTCTTTTACAGCAAGGCGATTCTAATGTCTACTCTAGACTTAAAAGACGCATATTTTCACATTCCAATTTATCCAGCTCATCGCAAATACCTCAGATTTGTGATAGCAGGCAAGCATTACCAATTCAAAGTACTTCCGTTTGGAGTCATCAGTGCTCCCAGAGTATTTACCAAATGTCTGGCAGCATTAGCTGCTCATCTCAGAAGATAATGAATTCATGTCTTCCCCTACCAAGACGACTGGCTCATCAAAGCCAGCACTTACCAAAGCTGTCTGCAACACACTCTGACAACAATTCACTTACTTAATCAATTGGGCTTCACCATCAATGCACAAAAGTCTCACCTGTGTCCTGCACAGATGCAGTCTTATCTAGGAGCTACTATCAACACTCTCAAGGCTCTAGCCTCTCCCGATGCAGCCAGAATTCACAAGATTTGGTACTACAGTTTCAACCCAATTAAACATTACCAGCCAGAGTTTTCATGCAACTGTTGGGAATGATGGCATCTTGCATCGCAATCGTGCCTCATGCAAGGCTTCACATGTGCACCCTACAAGAATGTCTAGCAAGTCAGGGGAATCAATCACAGAGTCAATTAACCAATCTAGTGTTGGTAAGCGGCCGCACCCATCACTCTCTGCAGTAGTGGAATCAAAAGGGCAGCCCTTCATAGACCCTATTCCACAGACTGTGCTAACAGCAGACGCATCTCTCACCGGTTGGGAGCCCATCTCCAACATTACACAATCCAGGGTCTGTGGAGCGAGAATAACAAAAGTCTCCACATCAACTACCTAGAACTTCTGGCGGTGTTCCTAGCACTCAAAGCTTTTCAGACTCACCTTATAGGCAAAGCTGTCCTAGTCCGCACAGACAACATGGCCGCAATGTACTATGTACAAAAACAAGGAGGGACACACACTCTCCAACTGTCACGCCTCTCACAAAACATTTGGAACTGGGCAATTCATCATAACATCTATCTCCTAGTGGAACACCTTCCAGGAGTAGACAATCAGATTGCCGACCTCCTCAGCAGACGGAGGCAGCAAGTTCACAAGGAGGAACTTCATCCCCAAGTTCTTCTTCCCTACTTCCAACACTGGGGATTTCCACAAATAGATCTGTTTGCCACAGTAGACAATGCAAAATGCCCAAACTTTGCATCCAGGTTCCCACACCCTCTATCCAAAGGCAATGCCGTATGGATGAATTGGTCAGGGATATTTGCCTACATTTTTCCGCCACTCCCACTACTTCCATTGCTAGTTCGGAAGCTCAGGCAAACATCCCTTACACTGATCCTAGTAGCCCCCACATGGGCTCGTCAACCTTGGTACACCACCCTGTTAGAACGGTCAGTGGTTCCAAATCAAAAACTACATCTCACCTGCAGTCTCCTCACTCCGAGCCATGCAGAAATCAGACTTCCAAATCCCAAGGATCTCAACCTAGCGATTTGGCTCCTGAAGTCATAGTTTGGTTATTTAAATCTACCACCACAATGTATGACTATATTAAAGCAAGCAAGAAAGCCTACTACCAGAGCTGGCTATGCAGCAAAATGGAAAAGATTTGTTATCTATTGTAATAATGAAAAAAATCAATCCTCTACACGCTTCTATACAAAATATTATCTGTTACCTGTTGCATTTACAGCAAGCGGGGTTGGCTTACACATCTATTTGTTTACACCTTGCAGCAGTGGCTGCCTATTTACAATACAGACAGCATTTATCTCTTTTCAAAATTCAAGTAATCAAAGCTTTCATGGAAGGTTTGAAAAGAGTATTTCCACCAAGAGTTCCACCCACACCAGTGTGGAATCTTAATATTGTCCTTACAAGACTTATGGGTCCACCCTTTGAACCCTTACATAAATGTCCTCTACAGTTTCTCTCATGGAAAGTTACTTTCCTCATTGCTATCACTTCATTGAGGAGAGTTGGTGAGCTACAGGCTTTAACCCTGGAATAACCTCTCTTTCACTTCGTACCAATCCAAAATTCCTTCCCAAAGTAGTTTCTGCTTTTCATATTAACCAATCAGTTGAGTTACCTGTGTTTTTTCCTCAACCTGATTCAGTGGCAGAAAGAGCTCTGCACACGCTAGACGTTAGAAGGGCTTTATTATATTCCATGGAAAGGACCAAAGATTTTCGCAAAACCAAACAACTATTTGTTGCATTTGCGCCGCCTCACAAAGGCAACCCCATCTCTAAATCAGGCATTTCAAGATGGTTTGTTAAATGCATTCAAATATTTTATGGTAAAGCCAAAAGAACGTTATCCATACCCCCAGAGCGTATTCTACACGCAAGATAGGGGCTACTATGGCCTTTTTAGGCAACATTCCCCTAGCTGACATGTAAAGCAGCTACATGGTCTACACCACACACATTTTCTAAACACTACTGTGTAGATGTGTTAGCAAGACAACAAGCTAATGTAGGCCAGACAGTGCTTAAGACACTATTTTAAACAACTGCAACACCTACAGGTTAGCCACCCCTTGGGGAGCATACTGCTTTATAATCTATGCAAAGCATGTGCATCTACAGCACACATGCTTTGAACGGATAATGTTACTTACCCAGTAAGCATCTGTTCTTGGCATGAAGAGCTGTAGATTCACATGTGCCTACCCAGACACCTATAGTTGTTGCAGTTCTTCCTACTTACATACACATGCATGGCATCTCTATTCTACACTTACTTACTCCATTCTCACCCTCTTGTGGGAAAACAATCTAACATTGGAGTCGATGACCATGCGCACTATCACCGAAAGGAGGAGTCACCGTACCTCGTGACTGGAAAGACTTCTTCGAAGACAAAAACAACTTGCAAACATACGGACCCAACACTAGATGGCAGGAGTATGCAAAGCATGTGAATCTACAGTTCTACATGCCAAGAACAGATGCCTACTGGGTAAGTAACATTATCCTTAATATCACTTTTTTGGGACCAATCAGGAAGGAAAGAAGTAAACCAGTCAAGAGAAGTTGCTTTGACACTGCATTTCTTCAATCGAGACACCAAGATGTTATGGTCAACGGTGATGAAGGCCACAGAGATCCAATAATGTTGAACCATAAAGAAAGTTTCTGAGTGTTGCAATTCTAAAGTCATCTAGTGCTGCTAACAAAGCTGTTTCTGTACTTCGGTTATGCCTGAAACTCACCTGAGAATCACCCAGGAAAATGTGACTTTCAAAAAAAGAGAGTTGATTGGCAAAATACTCTTTTAAAAAAAAAAAAAAAAAGGGCAATTTCAGTAAAAAGTGTAATTGGACTTTAGCTGGGCAAATCTCAGCTGGATCAAGATTAGATTTTTTTTTTTTCGTAACTTGACTATACTATGTTTCAGTACAGAATGTACAATGCCAAAGGATGACCGATAAAGATTATCTGATTAATAGTCTTACATAATTCAGGAATTTTCTTGTGAAGAAGTTTAATAGCAACAGGGTTTCGCAGTGAACCAGATTTATATTTTGCAAAAAATTCCCGCAGTTAGCTAAATGTAGGAATTTGAAAGTTCTCTAAGAACAGTGACCATCTAGGGTTCGACTCTGACCTGCCGTTCAACAGGGAGAAAAGTATAGCAGTCAGTCTGCTCCTAAAAGAGTTAGAATTCACAAAAGCATTCAAAACAGCAGTTGTTTTTTGACAATTGTATATGCTTTAAAGCGGGAAACGTGCTGGTAGAAAGCTTGGAATAAAAGGGCGACCCTTTCATGAGAGGACAAAGAGGAGTTCCATGATAAAACTGCACAGACATTGATGCAGTGTTGTAGCTGATGCTTGACTCTCAATACTCAGCCCTGTCTTTACATAAGCTTCCATGTGGTGAGTTTCATGTTGTGTGCTTTTTAGGTCTTGCCTAGGCAGCGCTTGCGCTGACTCTTCGAGACCTGCTGAATTCAGGATATGATTCACACTCAACAAGGAGCAAGAGTGACGGTTACGAAAGCTCGACACCGGAAGAATGAATAATTGAAGGCCACCAAAAGAAATTCACATGGTTGCCGGAAAAGAAGTGTTGAGGAATCTAAGAAAAATTCATTGAATCTGTCTATCGCAGAGGACTCAAGATTTTGACCAGTCAGGGTCCTGATGAGAACCCTAAATAAGTAGCGTTTTGAAACAAGTCGACGAAATCCTTGGGGATTTCTCTACAAAATCATGTTTGTTTTGTGGGGAAACATGTTGAATGGAAACCCCACTCCAGTTAAATAACTTTGAAACCCCCAAGCATCTACCAAGAGGGTCAAGGCACTGAAACAAATATGATTGTCACCACTGGTTTTGAATAGATCATGTGACTGGTTTTGAATGTCCCAATAAGGTCTATGTTGATATTGTTCATGTTATATGGAACATCATTTTAGTTGATGTCTTATTTTCTTGATGTACAATTCACAGTCATTTATTTTAGTTATGCACAGTATTTGAATTGAAAAGTCTTGTCATTTGGGGTATATTTGTTAATTGAAAAAAAGTTGAGAAGTGGCCCTTTCATGATATGTCTAAAGTTCATAATAAGCTGTTTCAAATAGTACTGAATGAATTGTAAAATAAATACATGGCCCAAGAAAATGGATTCACTTGACCTAGTTATTCTAAAGATGAAGGTTGAATAATCACAGCCATATTCCTGTTATGTGAAATATTTGGCTGTGTGTATAATGGCCCAACCCTGAAGTTCGTCAGTATTCAGGACATGGGCATTGCCAATGTTCCGCCCATCTTTAGAATTGGCTCCTATTCCTGTCCTTTGTAAATGATGGCTTTTGATTTGTCAATAGGCTTAGTATTCCCTCCTTAGTACCTCCCTCCTTCCTGTTACCTCCCATAAGGACAGTCCCTCTTACACATGTCCTTACTCTGTAGCTTTCATTAGCAGTTAGGGAGAACTATTTACTTAACTTCTTGCAGAAGCAGGCATGACATGCTGTGTGAGCGCCTAGTAATGGCAGCCACTTCTTTTATATCCAGCCTGTCAGAGCACTGCCTCTTTAAAGCAGTGCTTTAGAGTGGCGTCCACCTCCCCTCCTTGGATTTTAATCATGTGTTTTTTTCAAGCAGGCCAACACCCTGCGCTTCAGCAGTGGCGGCTGCACACACCACTTGAGGGATGCTGCTCGAGCAATGGCAGCCGCTTTTTTTATTTTCAGCGTGCCATGCGCGCTTTCAGTTTCTCAATGGCGGCCGCACACACCACTCGCGGGATGCTGCCCTTGAGCAATGGCGGCCGCTTCTTGTTAAAGTGATGCGACTGCTTGCAATGATTGTTTGCTGTGGTTTCTGTCCTCTGCGGGACGCTGCGTGCGAGCCCTCCGGTGCTAAACCCGTCTCATTGCCGTTCATTGAATCCACAGCATTGATCCATTATCAGGGCTTTCCTTGCTGTTCCTAAGCCGCATGGCCTGACAAATGCATTATTGCTCTGATTGCAGCGCAGGGACGGGTGGCAGTGAGGGGCTCTTGTGTAAATCCTACGTGGACTATTTTTGGCCATCATACTGTTGCCAGATGTTAAAGACCACCAAGTCCGTACGACGGCATGACAAGGCAGAACATGATTTAAAAAGACATTCAATTGGGTTCACCCTGGCGCAGCAGCCTGCGCTGCCGTGGACACTGTCTGTTAGCCCGCACTGTCCAGGGAACTAGGTACTAATCAGCAAGGAAAAGATGAAATCTGCAGGAACCAGCCACAAACCAGAAAACTCTAGTTTCTTCTTTGGATAGTGTAGATGGATTTTTATTTTAACCTTTTGTGACTAGCGCCAAGATTCCTTTGGGTGAACGCAGTGCCATATAAATATGATAATTAAATAAATTTTGTTTCAATGGGGACATGCATCTACTGTGTCCGATATCTCTGCAATGAGGATGTTCATGTAGTCTTCGATATCACTGCAATGGAGACATTTATCTAGTGTGTCACTACAATGGGGACCTTTATTTAGTTTGTTCAATGTCACTGCAATGGGGACTTTTATTTAGCATGCCACATTGCCACATTTTATTATAATGGAGGCATTTAGGGGCATTTGTACAAGGAGTTAACGCTGCCGTAGCGTCAGTTTTCTGACGCTACGGTGGCTTTTTTTTTATCGCCGTATGTACAAGTTGCTGCTAACCGCAGTTAGCGACAGTTTACTGGCAATATCGTCCATTTTTCCGATCGCCACTTCTGTTAGCGATAGATAACGAAAATGAGATGCAAGGTAGGCGTTCCCATGCAAAAACCGCTGCTAACCCCACTTCGCGATATTTACAATGATCGCCCGGTCCGGCGATACGTTAAAAAAACTGCCGCTAAGGCCCGTTAGCGGCTGGTTTCTAAGACCAGAAAAAAGGTGGTCTTAAAAATGGAGATTAAAAAACAGGACATAAGGGAGAGTAGCCCAGAACCACATTTGACAAGCTACTGACGGCATGGAGGTACTACTCATGCAGCTTGGAGCACCAAGAAGACCACAACAACCACCGCCACTGCCCCCAGGACCACCACAGAGGCAGCGCCAAAGAAGACAGCGGGTCTATCGTCAACGCATCACCCTGCTAGACCTAACGCCAGAGGATGTGATAGCCCACTACAGGCTGAAAAGGTCCTCCATCCTCCGCATATTGACCCAGATAGCCCCCAGGCTGCAGGCACCAACACAGCGTTGCACCAACATCCCTCCGCAAACGAAGCTTCTAGCAGTGCTGCACATGTTGGCCTCTGTTACCTTCCAACCAACCACTGCCAGAGTTGGGGAGTCTCCCAGTCATCCTTCTCAAGGTACCTCCCAAATGTCTTGGATGCCATCATCAGCCTGACGCCACAGCACCTACGCTTCCCCAACACTGCTCAAGAACATCTTGAAACCAAACAAGGCTTCTATGCCATTGGCTTTCCCCATGTGTTGGGGGCAAGTGACTGCACCCATGTCCTACTTGTGCCTCCCGCGGACACTGCACACATTTACCGGAACCGGAAGCACACACACTCCATGAACTTGCAGGCAATCATGGACCACCGTGGCTTGTTCACCAATGTCGTTGCCAAGTTTCCAGGGAGTGTGCATGACTCCTACATCTTCCAGCAGTCCATCATCAACCAGAGGTTTGAGAATGGCACCTATGGTAATGGACTGCTTGTAGGAAAGTACCAACTGAACACACCACACACCTCAAGTCCACAATCATGTAGCTCACAAATGTGAGAATGCACATGTAGCAAATGTCATACAACATGCCTTGTAATATGTCCACCCACCATACACAAGAACCCAAGGGACTGCGGTCACTGGGAGTAGCCTTGTAGACAAACTTCCATCCAAGGTCCTGCCCCTCCGTCACACATCTGCAAATGCTGGGAGAGGTGGGAACCAAGTAGGTGAGATGGAGGGACATGACCTATGAGGAAAGTGTGAACACAAGCCCAAGTGTGGTGGTGGTGTTCTGCATAGTCAAGAGCTTGCGGAGCAGAGACTGTTCCATGCCGGCGCAGAGGGCGTGTCCGTATCCCAGTCTGCTGTAAATTAGTGCATTGGGGACTGTCATTTTGGACTTGGGGGGGGGGGTGGATCTATTTGAAGCTCTTACAGAGGATGCGGAGGGTGTTGAAGTAGCTGGAGGTGACGGCGGTGACCTGTGGGTACATGGAGAGGGAGGAGTTGAGTACGATGCCCAGGTCTCTGCGTGGTCCGTGTGGGTTGGGGGGCTGCCGAGGGTGGTGTGCCACCAGGTGTTACATGCCGCTGGGGTGGTTCCAAGGATGACGACTTATGTCCTCTCTGCGTAGAGTTTCATGCAGATGTTGCTCATCCAGGTCGCAACTTTCTGCATTCCTTCCTGGAAGTTGAGTCCGGTGGTGGTGGGCTCCTTGGTGAGGTAGAGGATGAGCTGGGTGTCCTTGGCGTAGGATACTATGCTGAGGCTGTGCTGTTGGACGATGTCGGCGAGGGGGGCCATGTGGATGTTGAAGAGGGTTGGGCTGAGCAATGATCCCTGGGGCACTCCGCAGTAGAATTTGTGTGGGTTCTGAGAGGAAGGGTGGCAGTCTGATCCCTTGGCTCCTGCCGGTGATGAATTATCGGCTACAGTCAAGGGTGGTTCCTTGTATGCCGGTGTCATGTAGTCTGCCTGCTAGTGTGCAGTGGGAGACTGTGTGGAATGCTGCTGACCGGTCAAGTAGAATCAGGGCTGCGGTGTGGCCTTGGTCGAGGAGGGTGTGGATGTCGTCTGTGGCAGCGAGTAGGGCGGTTTCGGTGTCGTGGTTGCTTGTGAATCCGGATTGAGACGTGTCCAGGATGGCGTTGTCCGTGGCTTATCTGGGGGTCTTGGTGAATTCATGGATGACTTTGAAGAGGTCTTTGGAGTTGGTGGAGTATGCGACTATTTTGCTGTGGATGAAGGTCCTTTCAGTGCTACTGATGCGTTGGTGGTATTTGGTCATGGCGTTCTTGTATGTTTAGAAGTTTATGTGTGTCTTGCAGTTTCTCCTGTTCTTCTCCAGGGGTCTGCAGGTGCGTCTGTAATCTTAGAGTTTGGTGGTGATCGAGGCGGCTTAGCTGGTGCGCTGTCTGTCGGAGTTGCGTGGCGGGGTGAGTTTGTCTGCGCAGTTGGAGATCCATGTGTGGAATTCCCTGGCAGCGCGATTTGCATCCGCTGCAGCGTTGGGGGTGTTGCAGTTGAGGGTGGATTCCAGCTGCTCATCGGTGACTCAGCTCCAGTTCCTTTGTGTGTTGCAAGGTGCCTGTTTGGCCACCTTGGTTTTGTTGCCGAGGAAGTGTACGCAGTGGTGGTCGGTCCATGGGTGTGGTGCGGTGTGGTGTGGCTGAAGTGTACGCTGTTACGTCTTGTGAAGATGGGCTCAAGGGTGTGTCCTGCCTTGTGGGTCGGTGTGGTTAAGAGCTGTTTCAGTCCCATGTTGGTGAGCTCTTCATCCGGAGGGTAGTGGAGTTGGGGTCGCTGGTGTTGTTGAGGTGGAAGTCCAGGTCTCCGATGAGTATGTAGTCCATGGATGCAATGGCGTGGGGTGCGATGAGGTCGTTGAAAGTGTTGGCGAAGCAGTCCAGGTGTCCGGGGGGTCTGTAGGCAAGTGTGCCGTAGAGTGTGGAGTTGGGGCTGGTCTGGACCTGGAAGTGCAGGTCTTCCGTGGCGGGTAATGTATTGCTGGAGGTGGAGAGGCAGAGGGAGTTTTTATGCGCGATGGCGAGGACTCCTGCGGGGTGTTTGGGGCAGTCCTCCCTCTGGATCTTGTATCCGTACGGGTTGTGAGGGCGATGTCAGGGGCAGAGGAGTTGGTGGTCCAGCTGTCCGTAAAGAAGGTGATTTTGGGTGAGAGTGTGTCCCGGAGGTACCAGATTTCCACGGTGTGTCTATGCAGGGAGCACACGGTGAGGAGGATGCATCTTAGTGCGTTGGCGGCCGTGGCAGTGGTGAAGGTCTTGCGGCAGTGGTGGCAGGAGAACTGCCCGTGGGTCGTGTTCAGTGTGGCCTGTTGGCAGTTGTACATTCCTTCTGGGGTTGAGTGCGAGGACGGCAGATGAGTCGTAGTGGTAGACTTTGTGGGATCCTGGGTCCCTAGCGCCGGTTGTGGTCGGGTCACGGACGGACGCAGACGTGCTTGACTTTTGTGCGCCTTTGTTGCACCAGCGGTGCAAATGCGCAGCTGCTGCCATAACATAGGGGAGGGACAAGCAGCTGGGAGGCAATGTGATTTGCATTGATGCTGGTAAATTGTCTGAAGCTATACATGGCAAAGCCAAATTACCTAAGTAGCATAAATCACACACACAAAAATAGAAACTCAGCAAACACAGCATGCACAAATACTAATGGTCACATCTCTCCATTTTATGTTACAGGTGATCAAGGATATGCACTCTCTCCATGGCTGATGACACCCCTCAGAGCCACAAACACCCAGGCACAGAGACATTACAATGTCGCACTTGGACGCACACGGTCCATTGTGGAGAGAACATTTGGCGTGCTCAAGTCACGGTTCAGGTGCCTTGACATCTCAGGCGGCAGACTGCTGTACAGCCCTGAAATAGTCTGCAAGATCATCGTGGCATGTTGTGTGCTGCACAACATATGTGTCCGCACCAATGCGCCATGGATTGAAGTGCCGGATGAACCGGACAATCCTGATGATGACGAAGAAGAAGAGGCTGATACTACACACACCCCAGCTTCTGCTGCAGGAACAGCACGAAGGGACAGAATTATCCACAATTTCTTCACATAACCACGTCAAAATATGACAACCCTGTATTATTTTTGACTGTGCAAAATGCACATAAGCATAGTTTTTTTTAAAGAAAACATCACAACACCAAAACCTTGTTTGCATGTTCATACTCTGCATGAGTACATCCATCTGACAAGTGAAAGTTAAACATAATGTGCGGTTATTAATGGTGAATTGAATGTTTGTTGGTGGGCATGTGTTTTGGGGTCAGAGATGAATTTTAGGGTGTGTTTTGGGGTCCGAGATAATTTTTAGGTTGTGTTTTGGGGTCAGAGATGAATTTAGGGTGTGTTTTGGGGTCAGAGAGGAAATTACAGCAAATACAGGCATCTGAGGAACAACTTGCAGTTAGCGTCCAGATTTTTGCCGCATTAACGCTAATGCGACAATTTTTTCATAACCGGGATTGAAAAATATAGCTAAATACATGTGACAACACGGAATATTACCGCAAAAGGCAATTTGCGTGCAGAAAATGATCGCAAAGTAAAAAAACGGGCCCCAAACACACAGGAAGTGATGTCAGCATGCATCCAGTTGCCTGGAGGAGTACTGTGCACTTTCACTTTCTCTTTTGAGCACACTTCTTGTGACTGTGGAGAGTGTTGGAGGTGTTTGGTGTTGTGTGCTGCTGAATTTGGTTTTGAGAGTGTGGTTGTGTCCTGTGAACTGTCCCTAGTGTCCCTGTGAAGTCTTGTGTAATTGTCCTTACTTGTTTTTTGTGTCTTGTACTAATTGTTGTCGGGTGTTTGTCCAAGGGGTATTTTACATTATTAATAGTTGTTGGGGTATAAATGTGGGTTTTAATTTTTTAGGAGTGGGTTTAGGTGTGTGCTGGGAGATGGTGGGTGTGGGTAGGGAGGGCAGGATGTCGGAGGGGGCATTGGGGGGCTTCCTCTGGCTAGTAAAGCACTACCTGCCCTTAATGATTGAAAGTGGGGGTCGGATCCTGCAGGGCTATGCAGTACGTGTGAGGAAGGTGAGGTGGGATCATGTGAGAAGCCAGATGCTGCGAGTCTTCGGTGTGGACAGGACTGTCCGACAATGGAAGCATCGAAGGCAGGATTGCGTTGGCCGTGAGGGTGACATGTTGGACCACCTTGGAGTCCTCATTGGCCAAGGTGGTAAGTACAACCTCAAAATAGTTAAATAAACACTTTTGTTACCAATAGAAAATGCTGTCTGTAACACAATGGGGTATATGTGCAAGAAACTTGCGAAGTGAGGCGTTCAACGTCATGCCTTCACGCCTAACTATTCCACTGCAGAATTGCAACGCTGCACCATGTCAACATGCATATGGTGCAGGCTTGCGTTCCCACCAGTGCTGGTGCAAATATTTGCAGAGTAGTGCCAACCCACGCACCCTTGCACCATAGTGCAATTGTGTCTGCGTGCAGGGCAAAGATTGTTCATGTACATGAAGGGTGACCTTACTGTACATAAACATTCCATGGCATTTTGCTCATTCCATGTGTGCTGCACAAGGCACCACACATGTAAAAAGCAAAAAATATAAGGAGTAATGCTTTTCGATGAGTTTTGCAAAGATAGGATCAGCTTTTCCCTAACATTCAATATTGGCGCTGCCTACTATGTACGCTGCCCTTGTACCTTGGTTTAGAGTAACGTTGTATGAGCTATGTAACATTCAACATTTCTCATATGACATCTCCAGAGTGACATACACCATCAATAGTTTTGACACACCCTTGTGCAATCTCCAGCGATGCTATTGTCAAAAGAGCATGGAGAACATGATGTTGTTGGGGGAAACGGGGCCTTGGGAATGTGTCACACAAGTCGTCTGTGCAAAATGTGTGAATGTGCAAGCATGATTGTCTTGTTTGGCCTAACTCTGCATTATCATGTCTTGTGTGAATAACAGGCAAACTCGACACATTCATGTATGCAACATGAACTGCAACAGTACAGTTACAGAGCATTGACATTAATGGTGATGATTTTGATGTTGAATAGGACACGTGTGAATAGTTTTTTTGGTTACCAACACACGTTTCGTTTTATGTCTCATAGCTGGAAGACCACTCAGGGGGATATCGACGCCTTCAGAGACCCACACGCCACTGGTGAGTACACCCATTAAATGTTGTCAATGTGAGATGTGATGAATGTCTGGATCAAATCATGTCCTTAGTACAATGCAGTATGCGTGTGTATCACATGTACCTTGACTCCAGTGTGATGGGGTTTTGTGGAAGTGTGAAGGGTGTACAAATTAGTAAGTGAAGATGGAGTAATGCATATGTCTTCCGGATGTATGTTTGCACATCCCCAGTCAGTGATACCCATGCAATAAATATCAATGTGTTCTGTCAATACAGCACATGCATGGGGATTCCAGAGCGTACAGACAGGAGAGAAGACATGTGAGTGGTGTTGGTGATGAGTATGACCAGACATGGAATGGGTATACATCCTTGACTGAGATGACTGTGCAAGTGGGCCAGTTAATGCACAAGTAGGTAGTGTTTTCCTGGCCGTGCGGTGTCAGACACAGGTCTGCACAGTACCAGCGTATGTATGCTGCATACCAGCTTACAAAAATTACCAGGGCGTAGCTTTAAGCCAAGGCTACCAATGGCACGTTCACCCACCACCTAGCAAAGATGGGCCTATGTATGTAATTTGCATTTTTTGGCACTGCAATGGTGTTGTTAAACTGTATCCTTGGGCTCATTCCCCTTATTTGACTCATGGTCAAATGCACAAGCCCCTCTCGGCAAATATGTGACGTTACCCCACATGCATTTTCCACGCATGCTTTTACTCCACAATACCTTTTACAACACAGGGCTTTACAACGCTATTCGTCACAACACATTCCCCGTTAAAACTCAATTACTAATCTAACTCCAGGGGGGCGTTACTTTTTGGAATGTGTTGTAACAGTTTGCGGTGTACAGTCCTGTGTTTCAAATTTTTCTACAGAGTTAAAAATGTGGATTAAACCACGTTTGCCCCGATCGCCAACACTACGTCACCTATTGTGAACTTGTGGTGGCGAGAGGGGCTGCGCCTCATGTACAAGTCAGTGTTCAGACATCTAATCTTGTTATGCCATGTGTGATGCTTGATGCAGCACCAGTGAAAGTGACAGTAGGGCTTTTTCAGGATTGTTCATGTGCATGAAGGGACACCTTCCTACCCATGAACAAGCCTCCCCTGCACACAGACACCCTTGCACTCTGGTGCAAGGGTGCCTGCGTTGGCGCTAAGTTGTTAAACCTAGCACCATCGCAGGGGGAAACGTAAGGCTGCACCATATTCTTATGAATATGGTGCAGCCTTGCGTTTTAGAAGTGGCGGAGAGTGTCGTTAAGCCAAGGAGGCTAACGACACGCTCCGCCACTTCCTAGTACATATCCCCCTTTCTTTATGTACAGGAAGGCACACCTTCATGTACATATACAAAACATGGCATTTTGATTTTTCCATGTGTGCTGCACAAGGCAGCACACATGGAAAAATCAACGAGGAGAAATGCATTGCTTCTCCTCGTTTTGCCAATTTAGGACCAGGATTTTCAAGGTCTTATTACTTGCACTGCCTCATATGTAGGCCACCCTTGTACATAGGGGGCAGCGTCAAATACAATGGGTGTTGCAGTGGAACTCCCCACACATCACCTACTGGACGCCCCTTTCACACTAACCATAGCGTGAAAGGGTGCCTTATGTACAAGGCAGCGTTAAGCCACGTTAAGTGGCTTAACGCTGCCTTGTACATAAGGGGCAGCCCCTTTCTCCACCATAATGTCACTGAAAGTGACGTTATGGTGGCGATAGGGGCTTGTACATATGCCCCTGACAGTCTCATTGGGTTGACACTATATGTCACATGCCATGCACTGTCATGTCAGTGTTGCCAGCATGTTGTAACTGATCATTGATTCTACATTGCATTGTACATGTTATTTACAAACGTCACAATCTTTTGTTAGAGTGTAGGCTCCCAGGTTTCACTGACCTAGTGTTTACGTGTTAAATGGAGAAATGTGACATAGTCATCATGACTCACATTTTGTCATTGCTCTAATTTGACAGACATGTCGCCAGAGGAGGCCCCTGCATTCAGGGTCAGGAAGGACCGGTATCTCCATATACGCAAGGTGGCCAAGGGATACCGCAACATGGCAAGGAGGTATCAAGCTGACCGTGCAGCTGGTAGGTGGAAGTTGTTGCCCAATGTAGGCCAAGGACACAGCCAGAGTGTGAGACAGGCCAGACCGGGCCCTTCTGGCGACAGGCGTGGGTCCCAACATGGACATGGTTCTGCACATCCCCCAGGAAGAACACACAGACAAGCTGCAGCCTCAGGATCAGGAACAACATCTGGTGCCCCCTCACAGCCCCAAGGACAAGCTACAATGCCAGCTGCAGGATCAGATCAGGTGGTCCCATTTACCATGCGAGACCGTCGTACGATCATGGACATGAACATTAGGTTGGCACATACTGAAAGTGAAATGTCGGAGCAGACCACCCACCTGCAAGACATTAAGGGTGCCCTGGGTCTCCCATTTTGAACTGTCCAATTGAGACCCATCCCCCTTTTCTACGTTCCCACAATGTTATTTATTCATATTAGTTAGCGATAGGTAAGTTTTTGATTTGTTAGGTAGTGTAGTTGTAGTGTAGGAATAGGTAGTGTTAGATTTTAGCATAGTTTTTTATTTATTATCTAGTAGTATTTGGCGATAAGTTTCCTTTTCCTTTGGGAGGGGGGTTGATCTATTTCTTGTTATAAAAAGATATATATTTGTTTATGATATCTGTGTAGTTAGTTTATGTTTAGCTAAGATGTATTTGTCCTGTCTTCTAATGTGCCTTAAGGGTGGGAGGGGGGTTGATGTCTCAGATATGTTGTTGCGTGTTTAGTATTAGTTAAGTTGGATAGTTTAGATTAGCATTCATTTTTCTAGAGTTAGTTAAGATTAGTTTTTTGTTTTTTTTTAAATTAAATTTTACAGAGTTTTATATAGCGCGAACTTGACCCGAATCGGGTATCAGAGCTCTTTACATAGCACCAGTTGCATTACATGAGGACACATTCATTTTTGTTAGGCACTGGGAGATTAAGTGATTTGCCCAGAATCACAGGATGTTCAGCGTCATTGCCGAGACTCGAACCCACTCCCCCAGATTCGAGGTCGACCGCCCTAGCCGTTAGGAGTTGTAGTAGTGCTTAGTGTCAGTTTAGGGTAGTTAATATTGTCAATTGTTAATAAATTTTTACTGTTTTTGAATTCTGTTTGCACTTATGTCTGGAGTGGTTTGGTGGAGTGTTGCTTTTTACCTTGTATACAACGTATTCAATCTCAGGACAATCATTTGAATGTGTATGTGTGGTCATGACATGTTACTTAGCTGGACGGATAATGTCAGGACCCTTTTGATTTGAGCACAGTAAACTTGCATGCATTACAGTGTGGCAAGTTGGAGTTATGGCCTAGGCTAGGGACACTATTTTGTGAAGTTGAACATCTTATGTGTGACTCACAGAGTTGGACTGCACATTGTTGCACATTTACAACACAATGTAGGAACATGGCCTTGAACAGACATTGACATTGCAACTCTTGTCCATCATGATGATGGATGTATGCACCGTGTTCCACAAATGACGTCCACACCCTGCATATCACATGAGCCTGGCACTGAGTCCATATAACATGCACAGACATAGGCACACTTGCTGCGTAGTGCAAGTGTGTCAGCATTATAGAAATTGGATGTTCCTGTGCCTGGAGGCTCACCCTGATGCATTGCTCCCTGTAGTGCCAGTGTCATACCCACTTTTCCCAGCTGTTACTTTTGTCATTGCCTCATAGTGATGCCACACTTGAAATGGTGGTACAGCATCTATGTGCTAAGTGCAGTGCACTACACATCCCTGGACACATTGCCCTCTCCTTTCACAGTGAGTACAGCATGAGAGGGTTCCTTATTTCCAAGGCATTGTTAAGCCACGGAAAGTGTCTGACTGAGGACTTGCACTTTAGGATAAGTCCCTATTGCCACCACAACTTCACTGAAACAGACGTGATTTCAATAGCGGGTGGTCAATATGTGCCATTACGTATCTTCATCTATGTGCATATGGTGTGCTCTATCTTGGAATGTGACATGCAATGACCCCCATCACAACAATCTTTGGGCACCCCGTATAGTGTGAGTAGATCTGCAAAGTGAGACTTGTTTTCAATGCTAAATGGAGACACTACTTGTGGCATGCAACAGACTTGGACCTATTTCCACACATGCCTATTGCCATCATATATGGAGGGCAATGTTGGGATATTGCAAGTAGGTTGTATTTGATCAATGAGGGCACGGCTAGTTCTCACATGCCCATTCATCTCACTGCCTATCTGTGACACAGTTGAACATGAACATTTATCATATGTCCCTCGGTGTACATTTGGATGGATTCACTGCTCAAAGATTATTGAAGACTTCTATACCTGAATGGTCATGAGAATGACACATCTGTGTAAATTAAAGTGTTTAATTTGCATGTGCATTGGATTTGGTGAAGACTGCCACAGTACTTGGTAAAACAACCCACACATTTCATATATGCCCAGGGGAGGGCCTGACAGAGTCCTTTGGGTGGAACATGTCCAGAGGAAGAGGCAGAGTTCAGTCAGCAGGCTGACTGCAGTGTCTTTCAGAACAACACAAATTATGGCAGTCCTTGTCGAGGTCCAAGGTGAGTGTTGCAGTGTGTAGCTGAGGACATTGGAAGATGATGTTCCGGGGCATGATGCTACGCACAGATCCAAGGCAAAACTGTCCACTTGGCATGGATGAATTCTACCTCTTTCTTCTTAGCAATGATGCAGAATCATCAACATCTTCGTCCTCTGATGTGTCATGTGCCTCCCGTGTGTGTGGTGGTAGATTGTCAGTGGCACTGTGAGGCACTGACACATCAGGGGGCGGAGATGTGGATGTTGAAGCAGCAGTAGCATTCATCTGTGCCAAACCTTGATGCAGCACTGCTGTGATGAGCAGCTGCAGGGCATGAAAGATTCCAGCAACGTTTCTGTGGTGTTCAACCGTGGCTGCCATTAGTGAGGCTTGCCATCCGCTCCATGTTCTCCATGATCATTTGCATGTGACGCAACTCCTTGCTGACATCGCTGGAGCCACTCTGACTGGACAGTTGTTCTTGTCTCTGAGTCAGTACTCCAGCGATGTCAGCCATTGAATGCTGGAGAGCATGGAGCGGACTGTGGGTGTCTGTGATGGTCTGTAGGTGGTCCCGAATGGGACTGAGACACCCACGTAACCCATCTAATTTGGCCGCCAGGCTGTCAAACCCCACCCGCACCTGACCAGCCATCTCTTGCTGGACCTCTACCAAACGACGTTGAAATGCCAGAAGTGGGTCATCAAGGTCCTGGGAGACCGCTATGGTGGTCGATGCTTGCTGCTGGGTTGTTTGTGCAGGGGCTGTAGTTTCCACAACGCTGCTGGGTGGCCCTGCTTCCGGAGATGGGGTGCTAATTGAGTCGAGCAGATGTTGGAGTGTGTCCTGGTCGATGTTTGCTAGGTCTTCCTCTTCATCATTGAAGAGTGGGACAGGCTGCTGTACAGGAGGTGATGTTTCTCCCTCTGCAATTTAAAGGGGATATGCAGCTGTATGTGTTTTTCTAGTATGATCATGCATTGGATAAGTGTACAAGCAGATAGCATGACAATGTACATTAATGATGTTTAGGAGGAGATGCCTATTACATGGTGGATAGTGTTTCATTGTACAACATCACTGATGTGACGTTAGAGTTGTACATTCTCATCTCACAGTTTACAAGTATGCCAAATGTGAGTGACCAATTTCTACACACATGCAGCACCAGTTGTGTCCTCTGCTCAGTAGTGACTGTGAAGCAGTTTGTACCACATTGTTGTCAAAGTTGCTTAGCTCAGATTTATGTGTCTGTGCACTGCATTGTGGGAGAGTCCCCCTACTCAGTACACCCTAATACTTTTTAAAGATTGCTATTTTTTGGAGGGGTGGATATCATGGTGCCACTCCGTGCTGTTGACAATGCAACATGATTGTTGTTGTGCCATGATTAGGGCTATCCCACAGTTGTGATCTTGGTTGATGTGACGTGCCACAGGATATGGTCAGAGAGGTATGCTTGATTTGCCATGATACACACAGTGTAGATACTTTGGCATTTTGTTAAGTCAAGGGGAGTGATGACATCTTAATGGATGCATGTTGAGCTGCAGGTATGGTACAGCTTTGGCTTTACTGCCCCTTATCCCTTTCAGCCAGTGACCCTTTCACTTATGTGCATTACCAATGGTGAGGTGTTGCAAGCTTAATGAAAAAATGGGTATGGGTCACAGTTGGGACACTTGTGCACTGTTGGCCAGCAGATGTCTTTCTTACATCAGGGGTTGTATGAACACGAGGAAGTGACAGAGTGTGATCTGCTCCTTTAAGGATGAACTCCACACTCAGCCACTTCAGTGACCGTGTACTGTACCATGTTAACATGTTTATGATGCAGGCAGGCATTTCTTCATGCACTGTCACTTGCCTTGTCAGTGTTGCTCACAGACAGGCATTTCTTCTGGGTAGTGCACATGTGCATGTGTTTGGTGCGAGAATGTGAATGTGTGAGGAGGGACCCCTTCAGGCACACTGGTACTAATTGCTGTTTCTATGTGTGCTGCTCAATGCAGTGCACATGTACATACAAATAGCTTTGGCTCTTGTGATTTCTCTTGTGTGCATGGCGTCATGCATGTGTATGCATGCATTGCTTGCTGCCCTCCTGTTGGTTTAACCGTTGTGAGACTGGTGCAGCGTGACTTTCTATTGTTGTTGCAGGCTGAACAGACAGTAACGACACACATTACCCTCAACGTTGACACCACGTGTAGTGTGTATGTGGGCCGGGATTTCTGGGCTGTGGATTCCAAAAGACTTATTAGTGCTGCTCAGGCCCTATCACACCACACCCACATCACATCATGTGCAATTGGCAGGGTGATGTGTGTTAGGTAATATTGCACGCAGATGCTCACATGGATTATATATGCTGTTCTATTTCTGGATTTTTGCTGCCGGTGTTTGTGTGCAGATGATAACAGTCATGACTGCATATTTGTTCACTGACACTGTTGACTTTAACAAAATACTTGTATACATGCACATCAATGTGTAATGGGCAAATCACACCAGGACTAATGTATGAAACAGTTTTAGGTATGGCACATGTGTGCACTTGAGAGTATAGGAGTGCATTTTGAGCTTAGGGGTGATGTTGCCATTTTGCAATTAGACATTCTTTGTTTCTAAATTGCTATTCTTGCTTGGTGTCATACTTGACTTGTCATACTTCTTTACCTCTGTGAGTATGGTACACAGACAAGACATGTAGTAAAACATTATGGTGGCACATTCCTGATATGCGTAGGTCATGCACTGTACTGTTGAAGGCGTGCCCCCCCTGCTTATGGTATGACATCACGTTTTGAGTCAACTGTGCTGAATGTGTGCATTGTGGGATATGCACCATTTAGACAGAAGGCTGCATGATCACTATGTTGTGACAATGCATGTGTTCATGGTATGCAGACTCACTACATGAACAAGGGAAGGGGCACATTGCATGGAGATGCGGCAGGCTGTCAAAATGGCCCCCTTGCCTCAACACCACGCACATACAATTTGTCTGCACAGGGCTGCATCTCTTTGACGACAATATGAGGATGCACTGTGAATGCGATAGATTATGTGCATAAGTGAGCATGCCACCACCAATGTCAGCACACATGCACCATTGTGCAAGGGTGTCTGAGTTGATTTGAAGATTGTATGTGTGCATGAAGGGGGACCTTACTGCACATACACATTCTTGCACACAACTCAGACACAAGTACACAATGGTGCATGTGTGCTGACATTGGTGGTGGCATGCTCACTTATGCACATAATCT
The DNA here is from genome assembly GCA_963921515.1 of Calotriton arnoldi. Taxonomy (NCBI): domain Eukaryota; kingdom Metazoa; phylum Chordata; class Amphibia; order Caudata; family Salamandridae; genus Calotriton; species Calotriton arnoldi. The sequence goes on along the minus strand of CAWUFW010000376.1, from coordinate 1,030,552 downwards.
GTCGCATTTACAGTGCATCCTCATATTGTCGTCAAAGAGATGCAGCCCTGTGCAGACAAATTGTATGTGCGTGGTGTTGAGGCAAGGGGGGCCATTTTGCCAGCCTGCCGCATCTCCAGGCAATGTGCCCCTTTGCTCTTTCATGTTGCCCTTATATTGTGGTCTGATATGAATCTTTGGCTATGTTTAGAATTACTTTTCTGTGAAGATTTCCAAGTCTATGACCCCACCAATATGTGCCTAGCAATATATTTGTTGACTAGGGTGATATGTGTCTATACCCCCAGGGAGAAGAGTATCTGGGACAAGATGTACTGTCATTGTGGGTGTGCACTGGTAGATTTTAAATTGTGCATGAGTGACATTGGGCCCATCCACCCCCGTCCCCGGTTGTTACTCACCGTGTTGCTGATGTGGCTGGTCATGTTCAGCAGTATCCTGTCCCTGGACCCCAACCACCGACTCCTCGCAGATGACTGCGGACACCTGTTCCTCCAACGCATCCAGCTCCTCCTGTGGTGCTGGACTCCCACCTCCGGTCTGCAGTGCTGCATTGCGATTGGCCAACAGTTTCTCCTTGGTCTTACGCTTAGCATCATGCCAGCGCTTCTTGCAATCGGTCACTGTCCTCCTCACCTCTCCGACAGCATTCACCTTGGCTGCGATGGACTGCCATATTGCATTCTTGGTCCCCAATGACACAGTGGAGCTGACAAACAGCTGGTGTTGTTTCTCTGTCACCTCCGCAATGGGGACCTGGTTTTCCTGCTGGCTGAACCTGGTTTTCCTCTTCCCCTTGCCCTTCTACTGGCTCCCTGGCTGTGCCTCCTGGCTGTTGGGGGGGGGGGGGGTTGTTGTCTCCTGCAGTACTGGGTCCAGCTTCATCCATGGTTCTTCAGGTTTTTTTTCCCCCTCAGTTTGTGATACTTTGCGGGCGTTTTGTAGTCGCTTTTCCAGCCATGTGAAAAAAAGTGGCGTCACGCTACTTTGCGTGCAGTTTCTGGCCGCTGACTGGCCGGCCGACACTTTTTTCAAATTAGCGGCACGATTTTAATCGCCGTGACGCTGTTGTTAACGTCAACAATTTCTGCCGAGATGAGAAACTATCGCCATGTAGCAACAGCTTGTACATACGTCGCTAACGTGGCGATAGTTTTCGGCAGTACGCAGTGATTAAAAAATTGCCGCTAACTAACGTTAGCGATATTTTTCGCCAGTCCTTGTACATATCCCCCTTAGTGTGCTCTCTCCCTGCATTGGGGACGTTTAATTAGTCTGCCCGATGGGCCTGTGTGTTTAGTGTGCCTGATGTGATTGCACGCTGGGCATTTATTTAGAGTGCTCCATTTCACACAGTGTATGAAACTCCCCTTCGAGGGGTGCCTGATTGTAAAAAAAACAAAAATAGAATGTTGTCTTCGAAAGTGGCACGCCTGCTTAAACTTTAACAGTGGGGGCCGCGCATTGTTTATTTTGTTGTGCGCGGCTCACCCAAATACATTAAGTCCATGCACACCGAAAATCTTTGTGTACGTAAATCATTTCACAATTACAAAACCACATTTACTGTGCGTAAACCAAACATGACAAGAATCTGGCACATACCATTTTGCTTCTGACAGCACCTTGCAGAGTTTATCTTGTTATAAAATGTAGTTGACCAGCCATTGGTATATGCTCACGATTCAGGTAAACAAGTGATTTGTCCAACACTGCAGTGTGGACAAGAGGAAGTCAGCCTGTGGGAATGAATGAATGAATAAATAAATATATATATATATCGAGTTTATTTACTGTAGCATTTTGTAAGATCTACTAAATGGTCCTCACTAAATAAGCGAGAGCAACGAACAAGATGTTTCTTCTGAAACCCTGGTACGAAAGAGATCATGGGCATAATTAGACTATGGATACATTAAGACCTTTGCTATAATTGAAACTCTGGCATAATGAAAATGCTGACATTCAGAGCCCTCCTGTTCTCGGAATGCGAACCCAACTCACCCAAACAAGAACCCAGATGTAAAGAGGACCACTGCGTATGCAAATATTCAGGGACATGACCTAGAGCTCTCGTATACTCAGAATATGCCCCAGATTAAAGTATAATCAGTGCCTTGCAGTCTTGCAGAAGATGCCCCAGAGTGTAGTAAGTTCAGAGTCTTGCCAAAATCCAAACCAAGCGATAACAATGGCGGGCTTTATCTAAGCTGGCATATAAGGACAAGGCTACCATAATTTGTCAACTCACTTTTTGGCACCAAATGAGACAACTAGATTTAATAGGGCAAGTACTTTTCTAAAGCATTGTGTCCCTTTAACAATTAGATATTTTATAACATTCCACATCCCTGACAGATATAGTTTTTGTGCCTTGGTCAGATCATTATGTGCTATAATAGTTATGGACGTCTGACTCCACTACGTCAATTATAGGAGTTTGATCTGTAAAGACTCCCTTCTTCAGAACAGAGCATTGCTAGAGAAGATCCAGGAGACTATTCGGAGCTATTTTCAGAGCAGGATTATGAGGTAGTGTCGAAGGACACTCTCAGAAGAGTATTAGGCGGAGGTCAGGTGGATGATGAGTACACAGGGCAGTGGGGAAGAGGAAGGAAAGTTTATGATCAGGATAAGTCTATTAGAGAAAAGATTAGGCAAGGTGACTATTGCAAGAGGTATTATATCAACAGACTTTCAAGCATGTAGGATTTATTTACTGGTGTATTTATTTAACATTATGTTGAACAACCAAGACCACAGACAGGTACTTTAGCATAAACCAGTACTAATGAAGACCAGAAAAGTAAACTATGATAAACAACATGGGGGAACATGTGAGGAGCAGCATGGAAATAGGAGATTAATACATTTAACCAGCTGTGATTTAGCATAAGGTAGTTTTACAGGCCTTGCTAAACCAACTATGGTACCAAAATTACACCACTATATGTACAATCCATGATTAACTCTTATAAGGTGTTTCCTGAATGCCATAAATGGTGTTAATGTCCTCAAATGTGCTGCTATTGAGTTTTGAGGTTGAGTCAACCACCCCTAAGAATGACTTATTATCTACTGAGGTAGATTTGAATTTAGGAACCGCCAGTAGAAGTGAATCTTTACTTCTCAGGCACCCCCAGCAATGATCAAGAGTTCACAAAGATAAGGGGGAGTTTTTTTCATGTATAGCCTTTAATGCATGTATGTAGTATATCTATAGAGCAAACCTTGACCATGTACAGCTCTGCGCTGTCTGGTGGCTAAGACAAGCATAAATTCAATTAGTAAGCGAAGAGGAACTGGGCTGTGGATGATTCTGTTCTTTTAAAAAATGAGGGCCAGGTTCATCAAGGTTTTGCATCGCCCTTGCGCCACTCAAGGGGACGTAAGGATGACGCAAAACCTAACTGAGATTTATCAAGCCAAGCATGGCTTGATACATTAGAGCAACGCAAGGCAGAGCAAATCGTTGCCTTGCATTATTCTGTGGCAGAGAGGCGTTCCATGGGTGGAGCCTGGGTGTTCCCAAACATTCACCCATGGATTTTGGCGCATTCCCAGATTTACAATTAGTGATAGACCTGGCTGGGAATGCATCAAAATGCTACGCCTCCCCAGGTGAGGCATAACGTTTTTTCCTCTTGCACGTGTGCTGCATTCTGCAGCACTCATAGAAAGAGGGAAATGTCTCTAAGGATTGTTTTTTGTGCAGGAAGGTATCCCTTTGTCATGTAGTTCCTAGTAATCCATAGGACCTGAGTGTTTTTTTGGACAACAAACTTTGGGTGAGGTGCAGGATATGTTGGCCTAGAGACTAGCTAGCTCACAGTGCCACCATAAGCCCCCCTAACCTTATCAGGGAGCGAATGGTTTCTGGCAACCACTGAACATGACAACACTGACCCCTCAGGGATCGTGGAAACGGATCAGAACCTTTTGCTCAGTCACTCGTGCTTACTTGTGCTCAGTGAAATAGACAGAGAATACACAGTGGGATATTTTCAATATATCTATTTAACCAATGTTATTCTTGTATAAAATACATGTGCTGCGATAATCAGTAGACAGAAGCAGATGAAGGTGATTACAAGCACCAAAAGCATGAATAGTAGATGCAGTTCTACCATGGTGCTGAAACAGTGTATATATGCAGGCATATAAAACAAGGCAGTTCTCAGGGGTACTCCTACTATGCAAAGTCCTACCCTGAGTGTACCTAGAGTGTGTGTGTGTAGGTGTAAAACCAAGAATCCCCCCCAAGGGACGATCCAACCCCATTAACTGGTGGGAGAGAATGTAGGAGCCCATCTTGGTCACGAACTGGACACCCCCTCACGGAGATGTCAGACCGCTGTGTGGTGAAGTCTCAGCATGCAGGGACCCTTGGTGTCAGCTGAAGTGTATCCACTGCTAATCTTTTGGGATGCTCTTTATATATAATAGAAAGCAGCCTTGTGATGTGCATATAGATTAGCGATGTTATGGATATGTAGATAGCCCAGTCGCCCCATGGATGAAGATAGAACGACATTTGTAGATAGTGCGTAGAAGGGCCTTGTACATGATGTTCGAGGCATCGTGATAATGTTGTGCGAAGCTAGATGTGTAAATAAAGTAGTTTCAGAGAAACTAATCCATCATTGTTGTGCACACAAATATGTGCAAAAGGTCATGGCAGAAATTATAATATTGAAAATAGGACAATATAAGAAATGAGCCGCATCTCTACATGGGCCTAACCCAGGCACAAAACACCCACTCCTCATACTAAGGGTAGATATATGAAAGCTATCTAAAAGCCAGTAGGCCATAATGAAATAAAGTTAAAAACTTTTAAAACTACTCGTAAAATCATGTAAAAGCAAGCTTCCCTTTAAAATATTCATATATAATCCTTAAGTCATTATACTATTTGAAATCCCAAGCACTCAGAAAGCCATGGTGCCTCGAAAATAAAGCAAAAAGCTGTTCTGATTCATTTTTTTTTAAAAACAGGCCAAATAGTTCCCACCACATGGACAAGCCAATTGTTTGTGTTCTGAGTGGTAGACGCAACATTGCTGTTGCTCGCAACCACAGATGACAGACCTAGAGGCGCACCTTGAAGCAGGTTTATGGAGCAAAGGTGATTCCATCCAGTTCCCACAGCAGCCGCTTAGGGAGGGACTGTATCCTGTAAGAGTACCGTAGAGCAGGTGTCCATTTTACTAGGAGCCAAAGCATCCCAGGGTGGCTCGAAGAATGCATTCATCAGCAATGGAATACGCTGAGGACAACAATACCCATAGGCCATTAAGGGGTCCATCAGTACTTCAATGTCCAGTGGCACAACCGATTGTGATCCTAGGCATAGATCCAATACGCATTCGTGGCTGCAAAGCAGGCAATGGAATATAGGTTGTACGCAGTGAAGCCAAACAGGCCTGAAGAACAAGAACTAGTACTCATTTAGTTCTCTAAGCCGAGGTGTGCCAAAGCAGTGTACCATGTGCTCATGGCATCGCAGCACAAGCAGTGTTGTTTCCATTTCAGGTTGAACTGGGACGTCTATTGCGGAGCAGACATTTTTTAATTAGAATTGCCGCCACAAGTAGCAGGTCAAGCAGGAGCCCTCAAACACTTCCCAACAAGGAGTGTATGAAAGATGGTATAGCTCCGAAAATCGTCTGAAAGGTGCTAACCAGTCCAGAACCAATACATTTAAAAAAGTGCACTATTCCGTTCGTATCAGACATATTAAAGATACGGTGAACCAGCTCCCCAAAATACAGCGGGAAGTTAGTGTGGGGTAGTGTCTGTATCTCAGACAAGGACCTTGCAACCTGGAGATCAAATGTCTCTCTGGCTGAAGTTAAGGCCGCATTCTTTTGAAAAAGCATGGCTTTCAGTTTGCTCAAAGAATCAAAGCCTATGTTGGAAACATTTATCGAAGGCCATAACATTTCCTCCCTAACTATGCGGGCAGGTGGAAACAGTACTTGTGTGCAACAAGTGACTAGGGAATTAACCGTTACCAGATAATCGATGCCCGGTTCCATTCCACAGCAACCTTGATCATTCATCATCCGATAGCTCCCACTCGTGAGCAGCTTGAAGACCGGTTGAATCACGGCAGCCGGGGAACCCTTCAGATCGTAGGACAAGTTTGCAACCGAAGCATTGCATACTCCATGAAGAAAAATGTCCTTGCAAACTAAGGAGCCACTGAAAGCATCCTCACAGTCGGAACCACTAATGAAAACTTCTGTGTCCACATTCCTGCATCTAAACCTGAATAGTAATTCCCAGTACTCATGCACATAACCTTCCTCTTACGCTTTGTACCTGCCTAGCTGGAGGTATTGTTGACAATATTGGAATTGGATAGTCGTGACCGGTAGGGTGATGTAACCATGGATTATCCAGTCTGGGGATGGTGTCCCAGCCACGGTGAAAGGTAATTGGTCTAGCTTTTCAATGTGCAACATGGTATATTTTGCATCTCTGCATGCCATTACTATCTGTCTTTCCATTACATCAATAGTGGAAGTCCGTTTTCGGCATATGATCTAACGCCATGGCACGTGACCAGAACGTAACGTTTGTAACGTCCAGTTTAGTATTACAATGGACCGTAGTTGTGACTGTCCATGTTGTAAAATAGACATATCTTGTTGTATTATGTCAATTTGCAGAAGATACTATGTTGCTCAGTGAATACATTCTGGATGATATTGTGGTCATACCGTTGTCAACCACAGCCAAAGCCTTTTCCAAATTAACCCTGTCGATCTCGCACAATCTCTCAGCCGCTTCCTGTTGAGAAATGTTCCACAGCTCGTTGTATATTCCATATAAGAAGCACTTTTGAGGTGGTTTCCGAGGGCCTAATAGAAAACCCCTGAGATCCATGTCATCAGAAAGAAGGGACAAGTGTTGCTTCACCTGAGAAAGTGTTGAGGTTTTTAGCCAATCAAGGCACAACTTCCCAACACTATATGATGTCACCACCCTGAGTGCTCTGATTGTACTTATCCTTGATCAAGCCTATTGATCCTAAACCCTTCAGTGTTGCCCAGAAATCCAGATTGACACACATTAGTGTCCACAGGCCAAACCAACCATCCTTTCCAATTGGGGTCTGATGAATTAAAGGAACCATTCCGTCTCTTTGGTATGCAGTGTATCCTCACTGAAGTGTGTTAAGTGCTGCCAGTTGTCAAAATGTAAGAATGCGGGAAAACGAGGTGTGTTCAAATCCTTCATCTAGGCTATTCCAAGACAGGAAGTTTGTTGCACTGTTTTATTCAGGAAAAATTTGATGTGTTATGAGGCAAGCTCTGAATAAGGCCTCAGTTCCCTGGACCTGCCAATCTTTTGTCCCCCAAACAGATTTCATGTCAATGGTGTCTTTCCAAAAGTCGAAACCCCTGTACAGACAGTTGGGAAATAAAGGAAGCAGAGTATATCAGCTTGGTGTTTGTTAGCATATTTGTCTTTGCAGGTGTAAGTGCAAGCCTATAATAATAAGAACCAGCAGTGTAGGCCCTAAAGTTGCACAAGTGTATTGTACTGAATATCATGAGCAATCCTACGCTCTACTTTTCATGGCCCCACTGAATTAAATCCCTTTTCGGGTGGTATAGTACCCCCAAATCACCTTCATCCTTCGGGTGTCATAGCTCAAATGTCACGGGAAACCCAAAAAGGGATTTAATCCTTATGAAGACACTGAAAGAGAAGGTCATACTTCATGCCATTTAGAAATCACACGAGTTTGGAGCGCAAACCCTGATGAAGTCCTAGGGGATGAAATTCGTTGGCTGGGCTGACTGGAAAATATCATGCGTTGAAGAATGAATAAAAGTTGGATAGTGAACACATTCTCAAGACTCCTGGCAATTTAATTTTATTCTTTTTTTTTTTATATGTTCTTAAACATTGGACTGCCTGAATTATGTCTGGAAACAGAATAATACAGTAAACCATCCTTTTCAAATTGTTGTAGTCTATAATAATAAGAGGCTGGGTCTGATGTGTCAAAACCAGAAAAATAAGCAAACTTTTGTGCAAATATTTCTGAGCTACCTTTTGGTGGTGTTGGGTGATGTTCCCATTGAGTGTAATTGTAAACATCACATGGGATACTAGCTTTGTGTAAGAAATGGTGACCATAATGTTGATAACAGAACATTTCGCGAAAGTTAGATATACCATCATACAATTCATCATTAGAAAATGCAGCCATTTGCTCTAGATCTGCAAGCAAATTGTGCACAGTTTTAATGTCCCAATCATCAAAGAAAGTACTAGAGGTGATGATATCATTCATGAAAATTTCAAACAAATATGGTATTTCTAAAAGTTCAATAGGACCTTACACATCATACGATACCCTGTCCCATACTATTCCTTTCGGAACTGGAACTGCTGTAATGTTCAATAGAGACAGGTCCCTTAGTTCACGGTGTGATGATGCATTTGGTTTCAGAACCAAGTTCACAAGTTGTACTGCAGACCGTCCTGGGAGATAGTGTCCATTTAGAAGTAGGAAAAAGACAGTTACCAAACCAATGCAGAGGACCAGAAAAAGTAATCCAATTGTAATCCAGTGATGTATCCATGAAGCAACAAAGTATGTCTTTTTCAGCCAAAGATAGAGGGCATACACTCATAGCTTGAAAGGGAGAGCAGCTCAGGTTCACTGGAATCCAATGAGAAGTTGTCATAATGCACGAATAGCCAGACGCCTTCCGGTTTATTTTTGGCAGCTTAGCAGGTTTTGTAGAACTGGGAGATTACTCTATTTGTGGCATATTCACATAGACGTCATCAATTATTCGAATTGAGATTTCTGTACTCGTTGACTGTACAGTTGTAGTTGTTTCCACAGGAAGAAGTAATACTTCATTGTTGTTTGCAGCTTCTCTTTGGAGAGGGGAATCTTCTGTAGTTATTAAGGCTTCCATCTGAACTTCCTGAACGGTAGCGAGAGGAGTGGGTGGCTACCCAGGACACCACGCGGCCTACTGTGGAGAATCAGCCACATAGTGTGGTTTGATCAGGTCAATGAAGACAAACCATTTGTCTCTGCGACCAGCAAGGGGGCGGAAGAAGTACAGTTCTAGTACCTTCAACAGCCAGGACAGGTACAGGCGCTCTCTAAGATGGCCCAAACTCTTTTTTTTGTCCACTATTTTTTCTCTGACCAGATCCCCAATCTTTGGGACCCAGGCAGTTCTTGCCGGTACGACCTTCAATTCTCCAGGGGCGATGAGTTTTACTTGGACGTTGCTTTGTGCGCCCTGGAATTCATTGAGTTCCTGTAAGACAGCTGAATGTTCATTGATGTAAAATGGTGTTTCTGCCGCCACTGCACTGACATTATCGAGGTCTGGTACCCACATTCTCACACCAAACAGGCGTTCATAAGGAGTACGACCCCCCCAGGAATTTTCTTAGCATGTTATTGAGTGCACTCTGGACCCCATATAGGTGATTGACGCAACTGCTGCCCGAGCCCAATACTCTTGCTGATAAGGACTGCTTTAAGTCACGTTTTTTCCTCTCAACTACCGAATTTCCTTCAGGATTGTAGGGGGAGGAATACCGCAAGGCCACACCCAACCTTCCCTTGGTTCTTTGTAAGCCCGAGAGCTAAATGGCAGGCCCTGGTCAGAATGTAGTGTGCCAATTGCGTATGTCCCGATGAAGTCTCGCTAATTCTTTATAACAGTTCAAGCGTTAGCCAAGCGCTGTGACCAAACCCACAGGAATCTGTAGCATGAATCCACAGCCACCAAGATGGACTTGTAGGTCCTATCTGAGGGTAAGAGGCCACAGTGATCCAAATAAACAACCGCCAGAGGCTTGTCTGAGATCAATAGAGGTGTCTAAGGTGGACGTGCTACCGTTGAGCCTTTCATCTGTTGACAGATGTCACATTTGAGGACAAAGTCCTTGGTCTGTTTCGTAAGACCTGGCCACCAATATCGCTGCTTCAGGAACGAGACTGTAGCAGTAACCCCTGCGTGTGCTGAACCCAGACTGTCGTGTGCAGCTAATATTAAACCCAATCTGCGATCAGTGTTTGGTATTACTCTATCCCCCACTCCTGGAATCTGAGCTTACAGAATATTTTGTGCATCTAACTTGTAGGAGTACTTGAGTGGAAAACCTTTAGGCAGGTGGGTGATGTTGCGGGCCGCATGGATAGCCACCAAGATGTCTCTGTCTAATCTTGTACTTGAATGAGTGATTGCAGCAACGGCAGCAGTGCGGACTGTTGCCTTAGTGGCTTCATCAGCCATGAAATTCCCTTCAACTTGAACGCCAACATGTTGATGACTCAATGTATGGATAACATGAGCCTGTGGCAAGCATTTTTTCAGCTTCGCCACCTGTTCCCAAAGCAGCTTGTGCTTGATTGTGCAACCCTTGGAATCTCGAAATCCATTTTGGCCCCAATAGTGAAGATCTTCATTATAGGACTGGATACAGTAGTATGAATCACACAATATAAGTGTGGGGAATTTGGGATCCAAACTTTGTAGTGCTGTATCAAGGCTTTTAGTTCTGCCAGCTGTGCTGTACAGTCCCCCAGGGACTGTCTGTTTTTTCAGCTCAGAACTTTCAGTCATGCATGCGCCCCTTTACGATTGTGCATGCCGCGGAATATCGTTGTTATGTCCCAACGGCAGGCTGAGCAGATCCATCGGTATAAATGCTTGTGTTTGTAATGTAGAATCGACTCTGTAGTCTACATCTGTTGCAGTGAGAGAGTTAGCCCATTGAATCCATTGTGGATGTAATGCTTTGGCATTTGGAACCCTTGCTTTAGTAACGGCCTCTAAGATCGGTATAGAGGTAATGACAATGAGTTGCTTCCTCTGAGCCAGTGCTCTTGCTCTCTTTCTCTCTCTCTCTCTCTCTCACCACAGCAGTCTGTACCACTGTGAGAATTTTCTAAGTTGGTGCAAAACGCATTTCAGCGTTAGTGTACAAATGTGATTTGTATGCAATGGGTACTGTATTACCTTCATTGAAAGTGATATAGGTGTACCCAGTTGGTCCAACAACTACGCGGATCACCAGGTTAGTTGTGTTTACACGTGTGTGAAAATGTTTGGAAGCTATCATATCAGCTTGTAAGGAACGTAAAATATTTGTATGTTCCTGTGTCCAATGGTTGATTAAAAATTCAGGTCTGATTAAGTCGTAGAACGGTTTTATTCGTTCTGCATTTTCCAAAATGTATGTTTTGCCAAAATGTAGGAATACCTAATGGATTGTAGTCTTTTTGAGAGTCGTTGGAGTAGAGCGCATTTTTCTAAAAAATGTGTTGCCAAGGCTTTTGTCTTCACTTGACAACTCATATCCAAGAAACAGAACATTGAGGTGGGTAATTTTTGATTTTTTTAAATTAAATTTGTAACCCAGGTGAGCGAACCCAAGAATTATGTGGTTTACTCTAGCCAAGTGTTCCATTAACTCATCGTCCATCAGATAAATATCATCTACATAGGAAATGCCTCCTCATCTGTTACCCTTGCTGAGAATAGCCCAGGGCTGTTCTTATACCCTTGAGGTAAACTGCAAAATTGACGCTGAGAATTCTGTCAAATATCTTCTTCCAGGTGCTATATTCTTGCAGAAAAATCCATTTGATTTATCTAATGTTGTTTTGTATTTGTTCCGCACAATGTTATTCATTAGTTTGCCACTATGTGCATTTTGTACTGCAAATGTGCGTGTAGAAGTGATTAAATGTTGGAAGTCTAAAACTAGACGGTATGAATTGTCCGGTTTCATTACAGGAAACAAGGGATTATTCATGGACGAGGTGCAATTTTCTATTACACCCTAGTATTCAAGTTGTTCTAGGATTTCCTTAACTTGTTTTTTAGCTTCATGCTTTATAGTGTTTTGTCTCTGGGGCTGAGGAGTTGATTTTAATGGGATCTCGTGATGAGGAGACTCATCTCCCAACCTACATGATTGCGGTATAGTGCAGGAGCTAGCGCTAATGCCCCCTCTTGCAGGTATGAATGTTTAACATTCGGGAAAGAGGTCAGAGAAAGCAGGTAAAATTACCGTTTCTCCCATTGGGCACTCCATTAAGAACTCAGGTGGCCAATCCTTTTCAGCCAAAATAATATCGTTACCATAGTTTAGGTTATCCCAAAGAGAGCCTTGATGTTTCTGGGTATGTCCCCTTCCAATTGGAGTGTAATTTCGTATAAATGATGGGGGACATTTACCCTTGTATCATGTGTTTCCACCGCGATATGTTCACTCAGCACTACTACCGCCAGATAATCCATCAGGTTCCGGCGAGCTATTGTGACTTCTGCTGCGCTGTCCAGCTTCGTCACTGCCCACTCCCCGTTCAGACGCAGAGTCCTCAGTAGCCTGGGCATGTCTTATTTTAATTCCTGCTACTTTCTTCTTTTTTTCAAATTGAGGTTTAGGAGTCTTTTGTCTGTTCTCATTAAGGATGTAGTCTGAAGTGCAATGTGTTTCCCTTTTCGGCTACATGCGCTTTTCTGATCTGCGCTCTGAACGTCCACCTCTCTCTGAACGTATATCGGATGAATCCTGAAAGGAACATGTATCAGTATCCTGATACCTGTCAGGCTTTCTAATATTATCACAGTTTCTCAAATTGTATTTTTTCACAGTGGTTTCCTGTTGAGGAGACCCACCCGTGATTGTATCTTATTTTGTTTATTTTTTTGTTTATTGTTCCATTTTCTTCTTGGAAGAATAGGGGGCTTGCTTAGAGTTATTCTTTTCAGAATTACTCTTAACCTGCGGTTTCCCAGGTCTGCCTCCCAAATTATCTCCGCCTAGCATAGCATAGATTTCTTCGATAATTTTAGGCATTTCCCGCTCCTGCTGTGCAGGAGTGAATTCCCTCAGGAGTTGGTGTATAGCCAAAGCTGCTGCTTTCCCCTTTATGTTACTTAACATTATTGTTGATACCACAGCAGAATTGGCCATCAGTTTCACCCCCAAGTCCTGGGCAGGTCCTGCCCCGTACTCATTCTGTACTTGTTTCAGTACCTCAGGTAAAACTGCTATTGAAGGGGTGCCATGAGTTCGGGTGTGAACTGCAGCAAAGACTGTACCCCAAGTGCCACAATCTTCCACCAGGGGAGCCATCCCCATCAGCAAGCAAATTGTTAATATTCTGTGTTTGTCCTGCGGTCCCGTATGGGGAAAACCCGCTTCAAGCTGGCTTGTTTTCTGTGCTATCCAGAATGGAATTTGCTCCTGACTGGTGGAAAATTTTCCCATAACAGCATTCAACCTTTGAGGGGTGATAGCCATAGCAGCCAATTGTGGTTGTGCAGCCTGAGCCATCCGCGAAGGGTTAACTGTGAGTGTTCACATAATATACTGCGTGATGTTTCGGTAAATTGTAACTAGTGTTGCTAGTTCTGCTGCATCTAAATCATCAAGATTAGGATGTGGCGTATAAGCAGCTAGGACTGTCCAAGTCGCTCCTTCTTTACTGAGCTGACCTCACATTTTCTACGGTATGGGGGAGGGCTCCTTTAAACCAATTTATGTGTTCTTGGTAAGTTAACTGAATTTCTATGTCAAGATATGGGAAGTAGTCCTCAGGTGTTTCATCTTCAATGTAAGTGTGAAACAATTATGTGCGCGCATCTGCAGCTGGGAATTTAACTCAAGAATAGAATAATTCTGTTCTGAATGCTTCGTGTGCCTCGACCACGAAGGTAACGTCTCCACCCGTTGCCGGGAGGCCAAATTGTAGTAGTTTCATAGTAACTGCATGTCTGCAATTTTCTGTAATATTTAGTCTAGCTGCTTGCTCTTCAATGTCCTCACCTTGTTCAGTCATTATTAAAAGAAAAAGGGAATCAATTAAATAAATTTATGGAGATAGGGTTAGCACAATGTGGTAACATTTCATCCTACAAACCTGAATGACCTACAGCCAATACATAGAGTATACCTACTCAGCTGAGGCGGATTTCCCTTCCCACCATGGATGTCTCCGGTTTGGAGGTGAGTAGGGGACTCTGAGAAAACTGTAGGAAAGAAGGATCTTCTTTTATGGTTACCCCCACTTTTTGCCTGGTGCTAAGCTGTTATTGACTAGTCTGACTGGGAGCCTGCTAATCAGGACCCCAATCTATCTGCTTTCTCCCTTAAATTTTTGTGGTTAGTACTTAGGCACATCCCAGTTTGGGTACTGGGGTACCCTTATCAGTTCCTAGTACATGGTACTAAGTTACCCAGGGCATAGGTACCCCAGAGGTCCCCCATGGGCTGAAGCATGCATTATGCCACCCATGGGAGACCATCAAAATACAACTACAGGCCTGCCATTGCATCCTGTGTAAGCTGGTGCTAGCACCACTTACTAAAGATATAGGTTTCCTATATCTAAGGTCACTGCACTTAAAACCTATATGTCAAACCTATAGCAGGCCTTCTCAATCCTGAAAGCAGGGTGCTTGGTTCTAAGTGTGAGGGTGCCCCTGCCTGAGCAGGACACCCCTACAGCCTACGGAGTCCATTCTCCCAGGTTGTAAGTGAAGCAGCCATATACTATATAGAGGGGCACCACGTAATTATGCGATGACCATCTCGTAATTGGCTGAAACGAATCCTCTCATGTTTAGTATCAAACATGTTGGAATCATACCCCCACACCATAAACGGTGTGGGAGTATGATTCCAAGCACTGGAAGAGCCCTCCGTTAGGCTCTCAGTGTTCCCAGTGCCAGCCTTTTAGATCCGGACAACATAAAATGGTTGCTGTCGACCAGAGACACGATTCTGCCCTCCTGCTGCTGAGCCAAGCTCGAGCAGAGGAAGGCAGAACAATAGGTATGCTGTCACAGGGAGGTGTGACCACCTTCCAGACAGGATTTAGTGTATTGGGACCGGGTGGGTGCGCTTGCCAGTGCCACTAAGTCTGCATGAGGGGCACATTTGGTGTCCCCGTGCATAGTCCAGTTCAAACCAGTCCTGGGAGCCGTTGGCTCCCGCTCTGGCGCGAAACTGGACAAAGAACATTGGAGTAACCTCCCCCCTGTCCACACCCTCCCCTGGGAGGGTCCCCTGAATCATCCCAACCCTTGCTTTAGGGGTACTTAAGGGCTTACCTAGGTGTAGGACCCTAGATTCGTCGTGGGACAAGATTCAGATCAGACACCATTTCTTCTTCTACCGTCTGGGCACTCTGGACTTCGCTTGGGCTCGACTTCGTCTCCCTTCCAGCCTGCTGCATCGTCTGTGCCTGTGCACCATACAGGAACCTTCCAAGGCCTGCGCGTTTCAAAGACACCTGAAGGAATCTCCCTTGAATGGAATGAGTCACTTCCCTGCATTCACAAGCACAGAAACTAAGTCGACCGGTCTGCTGATCCTGAGCTCCTCCGGACTCCAAAAGGTTCTGCAACACAGGTGGTGGTGCTCCACAGCTCTTGAGGCCCACCGTGCCCTCTCACCAAGTTTGAGGCCAGTGTCCCTCGTGGGGGCTGCAATAACCGAACCCCTGAGCACCGCATCAACTTGCAGTTGCAAAGGCTTGTTGGCTTCCTTCCAAGAAGATCTTCGGGCTCCAAGTAGCCTCAACCTTGAGCATCTCCAGTGACCAGAATCTTTGGCCACACCGCATCGTTTTGCATCGTGGCCTGCATCTTTTGGTGAGCTGCTTGAGGTCCTCTCGCGACTCCAGTGCCTCCGGCATGTGGGTCCATTTGAGGGTCACCTTTGTTTCTTTTGGGCTCCCCTGATTGCTCAGGGCCTGCACTGACTCCCCTGCTTGTGGTGGGTCCCCTGGACCTTACTGGTCCTGACACTGCACCTTCTTTGACCTCTGCGTTGGTTGCATTTGCCAAGGCTTGCTGGTACTCCCGCCGGACACCGACCCCTCAGCACTCGACATCCAGCATGGGACAGCTTGTGCATGGCTCCTGGTCTTACTCAGCATCGCCTGGTCCTCACAGCTGCAGAGCCAATGTCATCGTTATCTCTCTTGCAACACCCGACATCGGAGGGCATTCGTCTTCCAAGTTTCCTGGTCACTCCTGAGTGACAGACTCTATCCCCTCTGCTTGCAGGTACCTCACATCTAGAATCCACCTTCAGATTCCACCGGACACTTTCTCCTTCAGCAGCGGCACTTTCCTGAAGTCCTCCATTGGGTTTGACAGCGGTTTCCGACACCACTTCACAACTATGCACCCGGCGTCCCTGGTGTAGGTAACGTGGGTACTAGGGTATCCATGGGTGGGATGGCTCTCCAGCCTTCTGTCTTCCATGTGGTTTCTTTAGGGTCCACTGGGAAGGGTCCTTAATCTTTAAAAATCCAACCATGACTTACACATAGACTCGTACGGAGCACGCAATCGTGTTCCCACACTGCACACGCTCTCCATGGGGTTCCTACCTCACCTTGGGTCACTCACCTTGGGTGGTTCCTTGGGTCCCCAGCACTTCTACGTCCGCTTGACATTGTCTTGACCCGAGTCATGGTTCTTATACCACTTTATTAGTATATGGTTTGGTCCCCCCCTGGGGTTTGCTGTGTATTCTGTGCTATTTACTGTGTTTCTTTGCAAAGTATTGTGTGCCTTGTGCATATCTCCGGGTAGGAGATATTTTTATGTGTTAGAGAGTATTATATAATAAATACATATTTTTATAAATACCTTGTGTGGTTCTTTTTCACTTAATCTATACCATAAGATTGCATTCTGGTAAAACAAGCTGCTTTACACTCCTTCTGGACTAAGCCTGAAGGCTGCTCTCCACAGCTACCACTTAGAGAGCTTTCTAAGGTTGTCTAAGACTTCTTAAATCACCATAAGGGTTGTCTGGACTGGTGCAGGGTGCCCACTTACATAAGTGGACATCATATACCAGGCCAGCTTCTCACATTGGTGTACAGTGGTTGGGATTCAAGCCTGCATTGTTTTACCAGATGAATCTTTGTGTTGATTAATTGAAAAACCATCACTAATACTAGGCACATATAATACAAGCTTAGAATAGTACGTTCTACTGAACTTAGGGTTGGGTAAGCCAAGGGTCTAGCACACCCTTTCTCCAACCTCAGAGAGTTTAGTTCCCACTAGGTTAGGTAGGTGTAACACCACATCTCACTTAGTATGTCTTCTAAAGGAGATGCCAGTGGCTCTCTGCCTAGATACAGTGAGCTTTCATTCCAAGAACTGAAAGCCCTGTGTGCCTCTAGGAAGCTGAAGGCAGAGAAAAATGCCAACTCTCAACGCCTCCTAGAGGTGTTACTGTTAGATGATCTAAAGAAAGCCAGTGGGTCAGATGAACAGGAAAGAGTGGGTGGGCAGGGGACTGAAGATAGGCCAGGAGGGGTACCCCTCTGTGACCTAGAATCTACCCCTGACCAGGTGGAGCCTGATGACTCCCACCTGAACAACTCAGACCTCCCAGAGGATAGTGGCCAAGAGCATGCCCCCTTTGTTCCTCCTGGGAAAGTGCAGAGTAGACTAATGAGGTCTAGATCCTCCTCTGCAGAATCCAATGCCTCAGGACAGTTAGTAGGGACCTCCATATCTAGTAAGAGGGAGAACGCTTTGGATAGGGAATACCAAATGCTTGAACTTGCGAAAGCTAGGCTTAGGCTCAGGCAAGAGCAGCTGGCTCTTGACAAAGAGTCCCTAGAAGTCCAGAGAGCTAGGAAGAAATTGGGACTAGAGTCCCAAGGTGGCAGCAACAGTGTCCCTAGAGTTAGAGAAACTTCTCATGACCATAGGAACCTGAGCAAGATAGTCCCTCCCTACCATGTTGGGGATGACATCCACAAATTGGATAACTGCTTTAGAAAGGGCATGTAAAGGTCAGAAGGTCCCTCAAGAACAGTGGGCAGTTATCGTGTGGCTCTCCGTTGCTGACAAAGGTAGAGATAAGCTCCTCACTGTTATAGAAGAGGATGCTGATAATTACTCAGTGTTGAAGAGTGCTCTCATTGATGGGTTTGGCTTAACCACTGAACAATATAGGATTAGGTTCAGAAACACCCAGAAAGCACAGACCTAGGACTGGTAGATTTTGTGGATAGTGCCATTAAGGCTCTGGAAGGCTGGTTACATGGTAGCAAAGTGCAGGACTACCAAGGATTGTACAATTTGATTATGAGGGAGCATATCCTTAATAATTGTCAAAAACAGCTTTTGCATCAGTACCTGGTGGACTCTGGTCTGACCTCTCCCCAAGAATTGGAAAAGAAGGCAGACAAATGGGTTCGCACCAGGGTGAAGCAGAAAAACCAGGGGTATGGTGGTGACCAGAAGAAGCAAGATTCTTCTAAAACTCAAGATTAGGGTGGGGACAAGGGCAAAGATAAGAAAGAGTCTTCCCAAGGGCCCCAAAACCTGCATCGGGGGGGGGGGGAGTCACAAACATCAAAGAAAGCAATAAGAAACCTTGGTGCTATGTCTGTAAGATAAAGACCCATTGGACAAAGGATGCTGATTGTCCAAAAGCCAAGGAGACTACTCCTACCACCACTGCTCCTAAGGCAACTGTTCCCCCTAGCACAAATTCAAGTGGTGGTATAGGAAACAAGGGATTAGTGGAGTTAACCTTGGGTTTTGAGGTGGGTTCTGACTTAGTCAGAACTCCAGCTCAGGCTGTTCTGGTCTGTGATGGTGGCATAGATCTTGCCACCTTACTGGTAAGTCCCACTAACTTGGGCAAGTACAGGCAACAGCCTTTGATAAATGGAGGCTATGGCCTACAGGGGCCAGTGTCACTATGGTGACAGAGAAACTTGTGTCTCCTGACCAGATCATACTTGGACAAGTGTACCAAGTGACCAATGCTAGCAATGTCAGGACTGACCATTCCTTGGCAGTTGTGAATCTCAGCTGGGGAGGGGTAACTGAACCTAAGAAGCTTGTGGTATCTTCAGACCTACCTGTAGATTGTTTGTTGGGCAATGATTTGGAAACTTCAGCCTGGGCTGAAGTAGAGTTCAGGACTTATGCAGAAATCTTGGGCATCTCTACAAGTGTGTTTGCTTTGACAAGAACTCAGGCCAAACAGCTTACCACTGAACAGGCCCTGGATTCTGGAACAATGGACCTGGTGCCTTACAAAAGAAGGAGCAGGAAGGGTAAGGCTTTGCCCTCCTCACAGTCTCAGAGTGCAGATCAGTCTCTTGAGGGAGATGATCTTAGCCTCTGTGAAGGTACTGCCTCAGAGGAACTTGGGCCTGATCAGGCTAGGTTCTTGGGGGCAGGGGGCCCTGCCAGAGCACATTTGAGTTTGGAGCAGAAGACCTGTCCCTCTCTTGAACGCCCAAGACAGAAAGCTGCTGCGGAGGCTACAGGGGATATCCCTGGGTCTCATAGCATCCACTAGGATGAAAGACTTCTTTAGAGACCCCAAGCCTGGTGCCACCAGGAGGTTGGTTATACCCCAGAAGTTTAGAGATTTCCTGCTCACCCTTGCACATGATATTCCTCTGGCAGGACAGTTAGAGCACAGCAAGACTTGGGACAGGCTTGTCCCTCACCTTCATTGGCCCCATATGTCTGAGGACACTAAGGAGTTTTGTCGCTCCTGCGCCACATGCCAAGCCAGTGGTAAGTCAGGTGGCATTACAAAGGCCCCCTTAATTCCACTTCCAGTGGTTGGGGTTCCCTTTGAAAGGGTTGGGAGTGACATAATTGGTCCCATGAATGCTCCAACAGCATCTGGGCACAGTTATATTCTAGTGGTGGTGGACCATGCCACTAGGTACCCAGAAGCTATTCCCCTTAGAACCACTACAGCTACTGTAGTGGTAAGGACCCTCTTGGGTCTTTCCAGAGTGGGCTTCCCTAAGGAGGTCTTGACTGACAGAGGTACTAACTCACAGTCTCAGAGTGCAGATCAGTCTCTTGAGGGAGATGATCTTAGCCTCTGTGAAGGTACTGCCTCAGAGGAACTTGGGCCTGATCAGGCTAGGTTCTTGGGGGCAGGGGGCCCTGCCAGAGCACATTTGAGTTTGGAGCAGAAGACCTGTCCCTCTCTTGAACGCCCAAGACAGAAAGCTGCTGCGGAGGCTACAGGGGATATCCCTGGGTCTCATAGCATCCACTAGGATGAAAGACTTCTTTAGAGACCCCAAGCCTGGTGCCACCAGGAGGTTGGTTATACCCCAGAAGTTTAGAGATTTCCTGCTCACCCTTGCACATGATATTCCTCTGGCAGGACAGTTAGAGCACAGCAAGACTTGGGACAGGCTTGTCCCTCACTTTCATTGGCCCCATATGTCTGAGGACACTAAGGAGTTTTGTCGCTCCTGCGCCACATGCCAAGCCAGTGGTAAGTCAGGTGGCATTACAAAGGCCCCCTTAATTCCACTTCCAGTGGTTGGGGTTCCCTTTGAAAGGGTTGGGAGTGACATAATTGGTCCCATGAATGCTCCAACAGCATCTGGGCACAGTTATATTCTAGTGGTGGTGGACCATGCCACTAGGTACCCAGAAGCTATTCCCCTTAGAACCACTACAGCTACTGTAGTGGTAAGGACCCTCTTGGGAATTCTTTCCAGAGTGGGCTTCCCTAAGGAGGTCTTGACTGACAGAGGTACTAACTTTATGTCAAGCTAAATCACTGCAATGTGGAAAGAGTGTGGAGTGAATTACAAATTCACCACACCCTATCATCCTCAATGCAATGGGCATATTTAAGGTTCAACAAAACCCTAAATGGTATGATCATGGGCCTCCCAGAAAAGCTTAGGTGAAAATGGGATGTCTTACTACTCTGCCTTCTCTTTGCCTTGTTGCAGGGATTCTGCACATACACAGAACAATGCGCAGGAATACGGGACCTCTGTGTATAGGGGCTATGCCTTCCTACCGCCTCAGTACCCACAATCCCAGGACCGACCAGCTATAGTGTCACACTCGCTCTCCTACACAATCACGAAGATGCAAATGATTAGACACCCCAGAACACAACACTCCCGGATCTCTCAGCAATCGCGGTAACAAGACACACCTTTTCGCTCACTCACTCATACATGTCCACAATAAGAATTGAACGAGACACGTATATAGTTTAAAATGTTTATTTTAACTATCGTGCTCTAAAACGCAGTATACGAGCCACAACCAGCAGCAAAATGCATAATATCAATACAGTTAGCATTGCAGCAAGGCCATATATCATAAAGGGAGATGTCATCATATAAAGACAGTGGATAAAGGACTATAAGGCCTAACCACACTCCCCTTGGCAAGAAGAAGTACTATTATATAATAGAAGATCTCTGGGCTTTGTCAGCAGACCCCATACCTTAGTGCCTAGATGGTATATCTACATCATAGGAACCGCATGGCTCTTCTCCCTGGAAAGATCCCTCTCCAAGTGTGTGTTGACCAAACATGCATCCCCATAATATCAAAGCACGCGTTTCCAGAAGCAGCAGCTGTGTTAGCATGTTTTGTCTAGGTGCTAGGGAGTAGCCAGAACAGAATAACAAGGGGCATTGTTTATCGACCTTGCTTACAGTGTTCAGACTAAACTCCAGGAACCAGCAGAGAACGCACCAAGCATACGGTTCTCATGTGAAAGGCATAAACAGAATCTTGCAAAAATAAAGTCATGTAGTAACGTGCGCAAAAGTAGCATCATGGCAGCTGGGCTCATGCTAACTTAGCGATGTCGGCAATGTCCCTATCGGCCATACTACACCCTCCCCTTGGCCAGATCGTAGCAAATAGAAAAAAATCAAACAGAGGGCAAAGATAAGCAGGGTCAAAACACGTTTGCAAAAAAGGCCAAATCGGGATGAGACTAAAAGTCTACTTTAAAATTATATTAAGGCGAGTCCGGAAAACTCATCAAAGTACGTGAACCCAAGAATGCAATTTGATCCAAAAGGTCATCCCCATCGTTCGTAGCAAAAAGGGATGCCATCCAGTTGAGGAGATCAAAGGAACACACGTGCTCCTCATGCCCGATGCTTCCAATAGCCTATCCAGGCAACTTGCGTGATACTCGATGAAACTTGGTTGCAAGAGGCGCTGTGCAGCCTCACAGGTATTCCACTCAGCCAACATTCCAAGAGCAGCGGCACGCATCAAATGGCCATCCCCAGAACAGGCCTGGTCATGAACACCAGCCAATTGTATGTCCAGGGTGGGACCAGGTAAGTCTTTTTGAACCAGGTGATGAAAAGACATGTACGCATTGGTGGAGCCGACACAGATAAAGACGAAGAAGTTGAATCGTATGAGAAAATTGCACGATCCATGTAGTAACCGCTTGCTCCCAAGCGCAACAATGGGGGCTGTGCCGCATCAGACGGATGATATATAGAACTCTCAGGAACATCGGGAATGTCAATTTCGACCTCTCGAGGGGGGGAATCATACTCGACGTCTGCATTGGAGGAAGATGAAGGGACAATAGGCAAGAAGTCAATAGACGCTTCCAAATCCCCCTCCACAACCTGTGCACTGGTCAAAGAAAATAGAGCCATCTGATTCAGTGAAACATCTTGGCGTGGAATACTGGAAGTGACACTATTCAGTATTGGCCATATGGTGTACCTTGACATTGTCAATTGAAATAAATCTGTTTTCCTTGCGACCAGGCAAAGGAGGCAAGATTACTGTACGAGTACCCTTCAATCCAAGAACTGGGACCGGTGCACGATACGAGGGACCAAATTCTTTTTTGTTCTCCAGCTTTTCTCGTACCAGATCTCCAACATTAGGAAGCCAGCTGGCAACAGGAATCAGCACCACAGTGTCAGTGGAAGAGGGTGAATGTTCTCTTGTCAACGTGTCACGGGTCTTTTGTAGTTCCTGTAACACAGTAGAATGGTTATCTACGTCAAAGGTGGCAGCAGCAGCCACAACGTCTAGACCATCAAGGTCTGGCACAAACATTTTAATGCCAAAGAGCATTTCGTATGGGGTCCGCCCACCCAGAAATCTTCTCAGGAGATTAAGTGCACGTTGAACCTCATACAAATGAGTCAGCCAGTCCCTAAGACTCTAGCTGTCAAAGATTGCTTTAAGTCACGGTTCATTCGCTCCACTATAGAATTTGCCTTAGAGGCAAACGTTGGACCTTGGTCAGAATGGAAGGTGCCACAGGCAAAAGTCCCGACAAAGACACGCAAATCTCTAATGACATTTCGAGCGTCAGCACTGTGTTGTGACTAAACCCAAAGGAATCTAGTGCATGAATCTACTGCAACTAAAATATGTTTATATGCAGTATCAGAAGTCAACGGACCGCAGTGATCAAGGTAAATACAGCCAAACGGGTGATTAGAAATATACAGCTGTGTTTGTGGTGGACGTGTAATCGTAGATGGTTTAATCTGCTGACAAATGTCACAAGAAAGTACATAATTATGGGTTTGTCTATATAACCCACGCCACCAATAACGTTGCTGTAAGATAGAAACAGTTGCAGAAACTCCGGCATGGGCAGATGCCATGCCTTCATGAGTGGCTATTATCAAAGGATGTCTGCGGTCCTCGTTGGGAATCAGCCGATCCCCAACGGACGGTATTGTAGCAAAAGGGACTTGCTCGGGTGACAAATGATAAGAATACTTAGAAGTGAAACCTTGTGGGAAAACTGTTCCATCCTTCGTAGCAGCTATCGCTGCCAGAATATCATTATCAATATTAGTCATGGACCTAGTAACTGCTGCAACTGAACATATGGCCACTGCAGATTTGGATACCTCATCAGCCAAAGAATTGCCAACAGCATGTGTTCCCACACACTGATGGCCAAGAGTATGTATAACTTGTGTGAGCGGCAAACGTTCTTTAAGTTCTGACACTCGAACCCAAAGCATTTTATGCTTTATTGCGCTACCTTTACAGTCTCAATAATCATTCTGAGACCAAAAGAATAAATTATCATTGAAAGCCTGCACACAGTAGTAGGAATCGCACACGACAAGAGTGTACACCTTAGGATCTGCGAATTCTAGAGCCAAAATCAGATCGCTCAGCTCCGCCAATTGTGCCGTACAGTCTCCAAGTGCTTGCATGTGTACTATGGAAGACTTAAACTCACCATTTACCATTAAGCCGGCCACAATAGCGCAAGCCGCTGAATAAGCGTGTTTGGACCCGATGGCCGGTTGTGCCGAGCCATCAGTATAAATGACACATTTGTACTGATCCAAGGGAAGCAATGACAGCGGAGGAGGATGAACATGTTCATATTGTAAAAACTCCTGTGTCTGTAATGAGGGATTAAAAATAAATGTGACATCAGTAGATGTCAAAGAACTAGCCCATTGTATCCAACGGGGATGCAAAGCTTTAGAATTCGGTACACTCGCCTTTGTCACTGCTTCTAAAGCAGGTATAGGCGAAACCATAAGAATTCGTTTCCCCCTGCGCCAGAGATCGTTCCTTCAGGATCGCCATCTGGACCGCAGTCAATATTTTTTCAACAGTAGAAAATCGCATTTCCGCCGATGTGTACAAATGAGATTTGTAAGCTATCGGTACTGTGTCACCTTCATTGAACGTCAAGTAAGTGAAACCTACTGTCCCTGGCACAATTCTTATGACCAAGTTCGTAGAATTATCACGTGTTAACAAGAAGTTGGTCGCAAGCAGATCAGACTGCAAAGATTAAAGAATAGAGGTATGTTCCGGAAGCCAGCTGGCAGATGAAAAAGAAGGTTGTATCAACGCATAAAGCGGTTTGATACGCAGGGCATAATCAGGAATGTAAGTTCTCCCGAAATTCAAAAATCCCAGCACAGATTGTAGTTTTTTCAATGTAGACGGAGGCAGCAATTGTGCACACTTCACCAGAAAGTGGGGGGGCCAACCCCCTGCCTTCATTATTGAGCTCATAGCCCAAAAAGAGGACCGCCAAACAGGCGATGTGTGACTTGGCAAAATTGAATTTGTAACCCAAGTCGGCAAAAGAGAATATGATGCAATCCACATGCGCAAGGTGTGGGATCAATTTGTCATCCGTCAGATAAATGTCATCGATGTATGAGAACGCATCCGGGTCTATGTCGTGTAAGAGAGACACAACACGCGCAGCAAATGCCCCAGGGCTGTTTTTATAGCCCATAGGCAAATGCGTAAATCTTTTCTGATTGCCGACCGCGGTAAACGTGGTCAAGTCACTGCTCTCCGGAGCCAAATTGTGACTATGAAATCCATTGGATATATCCAGTGTTGTTTTGTAATTTTTGCGAACAATGTTATTTACTAACGCAGAGCTGTGAGTGTTCTGCACTGCAAAAGTACGAACATGGCTATTCAAATTGCGGTAATCCAACACAATACGATACGAACCATCCGGCTTCGATACCAGAAAAAAAGGATTATTCATGGGTGATACACAGGGTTCAATCACACCCCGACATTCCAATTGGGACAAAATATCACAAACGGAAGCCTTAGCCTCACGTCTGATTGGATATTGGGGTTGAGGTTGAGGGCTAGATCGTAAAGGTATCTCATGTGCCAGTGAATCTCTATCCCAGCCCACCTGATTACGATACACCACCGGAGCCAAGGCTAATGCCCACTCCGACGCGTAAGCCTGTTTAGCTTCTTCAGAGACATAACGGGAAAAACTTGGAAGTATTACATCCTCCCCTCTGGAAGAGGCTAGAACAAATGGTGGAGGCCAATCTGCCTCCGCCAACAAAATGTCATACGTGGAGGTAAGGTTCTCCCAAAAAAACGCATTAATTGTACGTTGTATATCACCTTCAATTTGGAGAACTATTTCATAAAGTCTATCTGGGGGCGCAACTCGTGTATCTGCTGTCTCCACTGTAATGAAAATGTCTGCTGCTCTCGCCGCCAGACAATGACGGAGTGTCTCCCGCACTATGGTAACTTCCGCCACGCTGTCAAGGAGTGTCACTGCCCATGTCCAATCTAGGAGCAGGGTTCTCACCGTCTGAGGCATACTTCGCTGTTAAAGCGACAACTTTCTTCTTTTGATATGGGGGCCTAAATAGATGCAGTCCCTCCGGTTTAGCTTTCGCGTCAAACTGGGGTGGCGGATCTCGTCTCTGCTGAGCGGTCTCGCCATGTCTGCGATCCTGGTGCACTCCACCACCAATTTGAGAATCCAATGTGTCCTGTAAAGAACGAGGAGAGCGCTGATCAGGAACTTGAAACCTCTCTGGCGTCTTAATTTTAGAGCGGTCACGCAAATCATATTTATGCTCAGAAGTATCAGGTGCTGGTGAACCAACACGCAAACCTTGCTTCTGTTGTTGCTTCCGCTGATTTTTATTCCAGTTCTTTTTAGGAAAGACTGGACGCCCATCTTTTTAAGGTTGGGCTTTTTGTTGAGTTTGTGTAAAAGGCTTAACACCCAGACTATTACGCCCTAGGGTTTTATAAGCCTTCCCTATAATCTTCGGCAATTCACGGTGTTTGTCAGCGTCAGCAACCGCCTCTAAGCACTGACTTTCTTGTAAGCTAACAGCCTCTCCCTTTACGTTAGCTAGGATCATATCGCAAACAATATCGAACACCCCCACCTATCGCATTCCCAACTCAAGGGCAGCTTCTGCCCCATGTTCATCCTGGACTTTTTTAAAGGACAGGCGGTAGAACGGTTATGGCGGGGGTGCCGAAACACAGTGAATAAACCGCTGAAAACACTCTTCCTCAAGTGGTACAGTCAGCCAACTCGGGAATAAGGCCTTTCAGTAAACTCATGGTCAGGATCCTGTGCTTCTCCACAGGAGTGGTATTTAGAAAGACAGCTTCGAGTTGCTCAAACTATTCTGCTAGCCAATGAGGGAGATCATCCTTATTCTGAGGACGTTTACCCATCACGGAATTAATCATGATGGGACTAATAACCAGACCACTGTGTCCCGGTGGTTGTGCAGCAACTCCAGGTTGTGCCACCTGCAGGTTGCATGACATAAACTGTATCACAGCTCTATGTATATGTATCAAAGATGTGTGTAATTGACGTAGCTCTACGATAGGAGCATTAAAGTATTTTGGATGTGGTGTATACACAGCCAAAACGTGCCATGTGGCCCCATCAACTGATAAGGGGCCTAAACGGGCCGCAGAAATTGGGTGAGGAAGGGCGCCCTTAAACCATATGATGTGTTGCCAAGCTGTCAACGGAACTTCAAGAGTTCTGTAAGGTCTATATTCCGGTGGAACCACGGAGGCAGTATATTCGTGAAACAAATTATCGTTACCATCCATTGTCGGAAAGGTAACCAAAGAATAGAAAACCTTGAAGCGGTGTGCTGCACCCGCTTCAACAACAAAAATAAGAGCAGCCCCAGCTTGTGGGACTCCATATTGAGTCAAATAAGCCGTGACTGGAGCACGATTTGGAGCCACTATGGCAACCGCCATAGTAACAAGAACGGTAGCGCAACTATGGGCGATAAACAAAGAAGAACCTTTCAAAACCCAAGCTTGAAAAACCTATAAACATCAAATATAGGAGGCTAAGCCCGCTCACCACAGACGTCTCCAAAAACTGGTGAGAGGGTATTGTGGACACACACAAGCACTACTCAAGGGTCTCACGAATAAGTACCAGACCAAACATTGGTGGCGCCATGTTTCAGGGATTCTGCACATACACAGAACTATGCGCAGGAATACAGGACCTCGGTGTATAGGGGCTATGCCTTCCTACCGCCTCAGTATCCACAATCCCAGGACTGACTAGCTATAGTGTCTCACTCGCTCTCCTACACAACCACGAAGATGCAAATGATTAGACACCCCAGAATACAACACTCCCGGATCTCTCAGGAATCGCGGTAACAAGACACACCTTTTCGCTCACTCACTCGTACATGTCCACAATAAGAATTGAACGAGACACGAATATAGTTTAAAATGTTTATTTTAACTATCGTGCTCTAAAACGCATTATACGAGCCTCAACCAGCAGCAAAATGCATAATATCAATACAGTTAGCATTGCAGCAAGGCCATGTATCATAAAGGGAGATGTCATCATATAAAGACAGTGGATAAAGGACTATAAGGCCTAACCACCCTCCCCTTGGCAAGAAGTATTATTATTATATAATAGAAGATCTCTGGGCTTTGTCAGCAGACCCCGTACCTTAGTGCCTAGATGGTATATCTACAACATAGAAACCACCTGGCTCTTCTCCCTGGAAAGATCCCTCTCCAAGTGTGTGTTAACCAAACATGCATCCCCATAATATCATAGCACGCGTTTCCAGCAGCAGCAGCTGTGTTAGCATGTTTTGTCTAGGTGCTAGGGACTGACCAGAACAGAATAACAAGGGGCATTGTTTATCGACCTTGCTTACAGTGTTCAGACTAAACTCCAGGAACCAGCAGAGAACACACCAAGCAGACAGTTCTCATGTGAAAGGCATAAACAGAATCTTGCAAAAATAAAGTCATGTAGTAACGTGCGCAAAAGCAGCATCATGGCAGCTGGGCTTATGCTAGCTTAGCGATGTCGGCAATGTCCCTATCGGCCATACTACAGCCTACAGAGAGGTTCCTCATAAGGAGGTTGGCTACAGCCCTTTTGAACTTCTGTTTGGACATCCAGTTAGGGGTCCCTTGTGTCTGGTGAAGGAGGGATGGGAGTTACCTCTCAAACCTCCAAAACAGAACATAGTGGACTATGTACTTGACCTGCGTTCTTGCATGGCTGAATACATGAAGGCAAGCAAAAACCTGGAGGCCAGCCAAGAACTTCAAAAAGCTTGGCATGACCAAAAGGCTGTCCTGACTGTTTACCAGCAAGGTCAGAAAGTGTGGGTGTTGAGCCTGTGGCCCCAGCAGCTCTCCAAGACAAATGGAGTAGACCCCACACTATACTTGAGAAGAGAGGTGAGGTCACCTACTTGGTGGACCTATGCACTCCCAGAAATCCCCATAGGGTACTTCATGTGAACAGGCTAAAACCTTTTGTGGACAGGGCTGACATGGGCTTGCTCATGGCAACTGATGAGGGACAGGAGGAAGAGAGTGACCCTCTCCCTGATCTCCTCTTTCAGAACCCTGATGATGGATCAGTTGATGGAGTGGCCTTGACAGGCAGCCTCACTGATCAACAGCAGATTGATTGCAGGAAAGTCCTCAATCAATACAGGCATATGTTTTCTCTGACACCCAGTGAAACCACCTGGTGTACCCATGAAGTGGACACAGGTGAGAGTCTACCTGTTAAAAATAAGATTTACAGGCAGCCTGACCATGTCAGAGATTGCATCAGGACAGAGGTCCAAAAGATGCTGGAAATGGGAGTAATTGAACCCTCAGATAGCCCTTGGGCTACCCCAGTATTCCTAGTACCTAAACCTCACACCAAGGGGGGGGGGGGGGGGAAGGAGAAATCAGGTTTTGTGTAGACTACAGAGGTCTCAATGCAGTCACTAGGACTGATGCTCATCCAATTCCCAGGGCAGATGAACTCATTGATACTTTGGCCTCAGCCAAGTTTCTGAGTACATTTGACCTGACTGCTGATTACTGGCAAATCAGACTAGCTGAGGATGCTAAACCAAAGACAGCATTCTCAAGCCCTAGTGGGCATCATCAATGTATTGTAATGCCTTTTGGTTGAAGAATGCACCTGCCACATTCCAGAGGTTGGTAAATAAAGTTCTAACAGGTCTGGAAGCCTATAGTGCAGCATATCTAGATGATATTGCTGTCTTTAGCTCCACCTGGGAGGATCACCTGGTCCACCTCAAGAATGTTTTGGAGGCTCTGCAGAAAGCAGGCCTCACTATCAAGGCCACTAAGTGCCAGATAGGGCAGAGCAAGGTTGTGTACTTGGGCCACCTGGTAGGCGGAGACCAGGTTCAACAACTACAGAGCAAAATCCAGACCATAATGGAATGGGTTGCTCCAACTACCCAGACTCAGGTCGAGCTTTCTTGGGCCTGACTGGGTATTACAGAAGATTTGTGAAGGGGTATGGGTCTATAGTGACTCCCCTGAATGATCTGACATCAAAGAAAATGCCCAAGAAACTTCAGTGGATAGTTAGCTGTCAGAAGGCATTTGATGACCTCAAGCAGGCCATATGCACTGCTCCCATTCTGCAGAGTCCTGATTACTCAAAAACTTTCATTGTGCAAACAGATGTAGCTGAGCTAGGGGTAGGGGCTGTGTTATCACAACTGAATGCAGAGGGCCAGGATCAACTAGTAGCTTTTATCAGCAGAAGGTTGACCCCCAGAGAGAAACATTGGTCAGCTATTGAGAGGGAGGCCTTTGCTGTGGTCTGGGCCCTGAAGAAATTGAGGCCATACTTGTTTGGGCCTCACTTAAATGTTCAGACAGACCATAAGCCCCTCTTATGGCTTAAACAGATGAAGGGTGAAAACCCCAAACTTTTGAGGTGGTCCATTTCCCTACAGGGGATGGACTATACAGTGGAACATAGACCTGGGAGTAACCATGCCAATGCAGATGGACTCTCCAGATATTTCCACTTAGAAAATGAAGACTCAACTGGGCAAGGTTAGTCTCATCTCCTTACGTTGGGGGGGGGGGGGCTGTGTAGGAAAGTAGGATCTGCTTTTATGGTTACCCCCACTTTTTGCCTGGTGCTAAGCTGTTATTGACTAGTCTGACTGGGATCCTGCTAATAAGGACCCCAATCTATCTGCTTTCTCCCTTAATTTGTGATGTTCAGTACTTAGGTACATCCCAGATTGGATACTGGGGTACCCTTATCAGTCCCTAGTATATGGTACGGAGGTACCCAGGGCATAGGTACCCCAGAGGTCTCCCATGGGCTGAAGCATGCATTATGCCACCCATGGGAGACCATTCAAAATGGAACTACAGGCCTGCCAATGCAGCCTGTGCAAGCTGGTGCTACCACCACTTACTAAAGATATAGGTTTCCTATATCTAGGGTCACTGCACTTAAAACTTATAAGTCACCACTCAAGCAGGCCTTATCAATCCTGAAGGCAGGGTGCTTGGTTCTAAGTGTGAGGGTGCCCTTGCATGAGCAGGTCACCCCTCCAGCCTACGGAGTCCATTCTCCCAGATTGTAAGTGAAGCAGCCATATACTATATAGAGGAGCACCGCGTAATTACGCGATGACCATCTCGAAAACGTCTGCAACGAATCCTATCATGTTTGGTATCAAACGTAAACGGTGTGGGAGGTATGCTTTCAAGCACTGGAAGAGCCCTCCTTTAGGCTCTCAGTGTTCCCGGTACCAGCCTTCTAGACCCGGACAGCAGAAAATGGTTACTGCCGACCAGAGACACGATTCTGCTCTCCTGCTGCCGAGCCAAGCTCGAGCAGGGGAAGGCAGAACAATAGGCATCCTGTCACAGGGAGGTGTGACCACCTCCCAGACATGATTTAGTGTATTGGGGTAGGGTGGGTGCGCTTGCCAGCACCACTCAGTCTGCATAAGGGGCACATTTGGTGTCCCCATGTATAGTCCAGTTTAAACCAGCTCTGGGAGCCGTTGGCTCCCGCTCTGGTGTGAAACTGGACAAAGGACATGGGAGTAACCTCCCCAGTGTCCAGGCCCTCCCCTGGGAGAGTCCCCTGAAGTGCCCCGACCCTTTCCTTAGGGTACTTAAGGGCTTACCTGTGGCTGGGTCCCTAGATTCGTTGTGGGACAAGATTCAATTCAAACACCACTTCAACTTCTACCGTCTGGGCACTCTGGACATCGCTGGACTTTGTTTGGGCTCGACTTCGTCCCCCTATTAGTCTGCTGAATCGTCTGTGCCTGTGCACCATACAGGAACCTTCCAAGGCCTGTGGGCATCCAAGACACTTGAAGGCATCTCCCTTGAAGTGAAGGAGACACTTCCCTGCATCTGCAGGCACCGCAACCAAGCTGACCGGTCTGCTGATCCTGAGCTCCTACGGACTCTGAAAGGTTCTGCTACACAGGTGTGGTTCTCCACAGCTCTCGAGGGCTGCCCTGCCCTCTCACCAAGTTTTAAGTCAGTATCCCTCGTGGGAGCCGCAGGAACCGAACCCCTGTGTACTGCATCGACTTGCAGTTGCAGAGGCTTTTTGGCTTCCTTCCACCAAGATCTTCGGGCTCCAAATAGCCCCAACCTCAAGCATCTCCAGTGACCAAAGTCTTCATCCACCTCGCATCGTTTGCACCGTGGCCTGCATCTTTTGGTGAGCTGCTCGAGGTCGTCCTGCGACTCCAGTGCCTTCGGCCTGTGGGTCCTATTGAGGGTCATCTTTGCTTCTTTTGGGCTCCCCGGATTGCTCAGGGCCTGCACTGATTTCCCTGCTTGTGGTGAGTCCCTTGGACCGTGCTGGTCCCGACATTGCACCTTCTTTGACTTCTGCATTGGTTGCATTTGCCAAGGCTTGTTGGGGCTCTCGCCAGACACAGACCCCTCAGCACTCGACATCCGACGTGGGACAGCTCGTGCACAGCTCCTGGTCTTCCTCAGCATTGCCTGGTCCTCACAGCTGCAGAGTCAAGGTCAACGTCAACTCTCCTGCAACACCCGACATCAGAGGGAATTCGTCTTCCAGATCTCTGTCCCCTCTGCTTGCAGGTACCTCACAACTAGAATCCACCTTCGGATTTCACCGGACACTTTCTCCTTCTTCAGCAGCGGCACTTTCCTGAAGTCCTCCATTGGGTTCAACTGCGGTTTCCGACACCACTTCACACCTATGCACCCGGCTTCCCTGGTGTAGGTAACGTGGGTACTAGGGTATCCACGGGTGGGATGGCTCTTCAACCTTCTGTCTTCCACGGGGTTACTTCAGGGTCCACTGGGAAGGGTCCTCAATCTTTAAAAATCCAACCGCGACTTACACGATGACTGGCACGGAGCACGCTGTTGTGTTCCTACACTGCACACGCTCTCCGTGGGATTCCTAGACACTCACCTTGGGTGGTACCTTGGGTGGTTCCTTCGGTCCCCAGCATCTGTACGTCCTCTCGACATTGTCTTGACCCGAGTCGCGGTTCTTATACCACTTTCTTAGTATATGGTTTGGTCCCCCCCGGGGTCCACTGTGTATTCTGTGCCATTTACTGTAGTTCTATGCAAAGTATTGTGTGTATTGTGTTTATCTCCGGGTAGGAGATATCTAAAAGTGTTAGAGAGTATTATATAATAAATACATATTTTTATAAATACCTTGTGTGGTTCTTTTTCACTTAATCTATATTATAAGATTGCATTCTGGTACAACAAGGTGCTTTAGACTCCTTCTGGACGAAGGCTGCTCTCCACAGCTACCACTTTGAGAGCTTTCTAAGGTTGTCGAAGACCTCTTAAATCGCCATAAGGGCTGTCTGGACTGGTGTTGGGTGCCCACTTACAATCAATCAATAATTGCTTTATTCGACAATACATGCCATAAAAGCATTGCAAATAAAAAAGTTAAAAACAGTATACAGATAAAACATGAATAAAAAGATTTTTGTATTAAGGTAGACAGCCGTCTTCAGATAACTAAGTACAGTCAGACATTTAGTTCATTATTAAAAATACATAAAACAGTATATACAGAAGGGTCCTGAGGAATCACATTTGCAGCACAATTAGGCATGTTGGAACCCACAATTCACAGTTGGCCTAATATGCATACAAGGTCATAGATAGGTACCAATTATCAATTTTCAAACACAGTTTGCTGCGAATGGATTAGCCACATCCACTTTAAGAACTTTGCTACCGGGATGGCATACCTGAGTGATGGATCTGTACAAAGAATACGAAGGGCTGTGCTACACGATCTTATGCCCATGTTCCTACAGGTTTGCGCTAGCCATGTTTTGCGCGGGGCAGCGTATGCAGGACACACAAACAATACATGTGATGGAGTTTCTACCTGATCTCTACATGTATTACATTTATTGTTCTTTGATATGGACCATTTGGATGTGAAACACTTTAAAGGAAGGGACCCCAGTCTAAATTGGGAGTAGAGTTTCCGATCCAGTGGCTTTGTAATAGCATCCCAGAACGGCTCAAGACTTGGGCGAGATTTAATCTGTAGGAAGAATCCTGTGAGTGAAGTAAGTAAGTCCGTTTTTATATAGCGCAGCTACTCACCCTTATGGGTCTCAAGGCGCTGGGGGCCGTAGTGGAAATTAAGTGAGCTATTGCCCAGAGTCACATGGTGCTGAGCTAAGCTGCCGCCGGAGCCGGGGATCGAACCGTGAACCCTGTGCTCCGAAGTCAGCTGCCCTGGCCGCTGCACCACACCTCTCCACCTGTGGAGTCGTGGCACCCACTCTCTTCAGATGCAACCATCTCCCAGTATATTTCTTTGAGCTTGTCTTTCGTCGGAAACAAAGAGTCGTTGGGGCTATCCCACAGATGTGCAAGGCCCATTCCATAAAACAGACCCATAAGATTTCTCAGCCAGCTGATCTTATGGAATTGATCTTTTTCTATAACGTCCCTTAATCCTTCAGCATATACTTTCAATTCCGGCGTACTCCACAGCCTACACCAGTACAAAATCGGCCGGAGTCTAGCGAGGTCTGCTATAGCATTTCTACCAAAATCACTCCTTAAAGGAACAATTGGTGTACTTTGCGGTAGACTAGTTATCGCTCGGAAGAATGTTTTCCGCAACAGTCAGCTGCGGAAGGTTTCTTAAACCCCACAGCTCGGCACCATATAGTGCCGAGCTCACCACCTTGATATTATAGACTTGAAGTACTGGACTGAGCGGTTTTGTCAGGGAAGTTCTAAATTCCTTTCTTAATATACCTGCTAGCTGTCTATGTTTTAGTGCCATAGCATCTACATGCGACTTCCAACTCATGTCCTTGTGTAATCTAATGCCCAAGTAGGTGAATGAGTCAACCTGCTCAAGTGGGAACCCTTCCATAAATATACTGCCCTTAAAAGAATGATGCTGGTTAGAAGCCATGAACTTTGTCTTATCTGCATTGATTTTTAGGCCACGTAGGTGACAACATTCCTCATATCTTCGCAGAGCAAGTTGTAGGCCACTTGGTGCTTTGGAAATAATCAAAGTATCGTTTGCAAACATTAAAATCTGAATCTTTCTGCCAGCTAAAGTTGGAGCATCAGTATTGGTGGCAGCCAGAAAATTTGCCACACCATTAATAAAAAGAGAAAAAAGCGTGGGGGCTAGCACACAACCCTGTTGGACGCCCTTACACACAGGGAAGGGATCTGTCTTGTCACCCTGTGCACCTCAACGTATCTGTGCAAAGTTGCCCTCATTAAGGCGGATTATAAGGGAGAGTAGGTCCTGAGGTATCCCCATTACTTTCAGAACCTCCCAGAGTCTGAGCCGTGGGACCAGGTCAAAAGCGGTTTTCAAATCGACAAATGCAGCATACATGCTGCCATTGCCGAGAACTACTGTTCGCCAATGAAGAGTGACAAAGCGAAAGACTTGATCAGTTGTGCTTATGTGAGCCCGAAAGCCTGCCTGAAGGTGGCTGATGATGGAATTATCTTCCATCCTTACATGGATCTTGGCCAGCACCAGCCGAGCTACCACCTTTTGTATGGAATCTATGAGGCTTATGGGCCTGTAGTTGGCGGGCATCGATTTGTCACCTTTTTTGTAGATTGGGATTATTTCTGGCCCCCGCCAGTTATCCGGGATGGGAGCACCGTGGGCAATAGCATTCGCTAATAAAAGTATATATTGAGACCATTTAGGCCTGTCCTGGAGAAAAATATCAGCAGGAACACAGTCTAAGCCTGGGGCTCGACCACCTGTTAGTGAATTTAGAGCTGCATCTACATCTGCCTCATTAAATAAGTTATCATTAGCACAAAAATATGTCAGATAAGGGCCACAGGCCTCTGTCTCATCGCTTGCGTATTGGGCGGAAAAATAACTAATCCACAATTCCGGGCCAACATGATTTTCTGGGGGTGGGGCCACTCCCCCATTTGACCAAGTGCCAGAACCATTGTGAGTTTTTAGTCCCGCAGGCACGTTTTAATTCCATCCACCTATCCTCGTCCCAGGCTTTCTTGGCAGAGAGAGTGGCCTTCCTATACATAGCCCTAGCAGCTCGCACTCTGGCCGCATCTCCTGACTTGATAGCCTCGCTGAGGACCCCACGGTCATATCTACATTCGGTATTATACCAGCGATCTTTTGCTTTAGTTACCCTTGTCCTGGTTTGGATTGGTCTTTGAAAGTGCGACCTAATTTTTGCAAATAAGATATTATGCAGTTGAATAAAATCATTTGTTAGATGGTGGTTAAAACTGGATGACACCATCGCATTTACTGTTTTTCCCAACTCATTAGCATTGGAGGACAGAATTTCAGGGCGCTCTAAGATCATAGACCATTTAACTCGCCGCATGTTATTTGTTGGCTGAAGGTCGCAAGTCGTGTGTGCTGCATCATACCGTGCTTGTGGCCTTGTGTCCCTTATTACAAACCTAGAGCACAGTGGATCATGATCACTCTCCACGCGATCTTTCACCACCATGTCCTCAAGAGTATGCCATAAGTTCAAACTAACAAGAACATAGTCAATGCGGCTAGCGTGGTGTCCACTGTTCAATGTGTTTGCTCCAAGTCTATCGGAAACTGTTCTACCATTTGCTGCCCTTAAACCATGTTCTAAGCAGAAAGCTTTCATTTGAATGGCAGACTCAGTCCAACGTTTGATAGGTGCAAGTTCCAGTAGTGGCATACCCCATTGTTCATCCTCCTCCCTTGCCACATCATTATCCTCGTTATCAAAAGGTTCGAATGTTGTGTTTAGGTCCCCAACTATAACTACATGAGTAGCCCCTAAGGGTGTTTCTAAGAGATCGCCTAGTGCCAGAATAGTGTCAGATTTCCGCCCTCCACTGTGGCCTCTTGCATACACATTGTATAGATCTATGGGGCCATATTGATCAGACACAAGCCTAATAGCGAGAATGTCATTACTGGCTGTCGAGAGGGCCGACATTTTGAAACCAATATCCTGTCTGACCCACAGTGTAAGTCCCCCCGATGGCCGACCTCTTACTCCCTTGGTTGCCGGAACATTAAAGTTGAGGTATCCAGGATGGTATATAGGCTCTATGACCCATGTTTCCCGGAAGGCACAGATGTCAAATTCCTCTATAAAATTATTCCAATCAGGGTCATCGCCCCTGTGCCTCAGGCCGGCAATATTCCAAGATATTAGACTAAGAATACAGGGTGTTACATTGGTATCCAGCCTCTGGCCAGCCATATCAATTAATGGACCTGGGGCCTGGTCCGATGTATGCCTGGTACTATTAGGGAAGCTTGTTGGCATTTGGAATATACCATTGGGACAGGGTATAGTATGCTCATTATCTTCAGTAATTTTAGCGGCTTGTGAACTAGCAGCAGAGGGCGGATGACAGCTTCAATCAATCTCACTTAGTGGGGACCCAGAGGATTGGGGATTGTTTGGGAGTTTTCAGGATGGGCCACTGGTCTTATCTGGGCGATTGTATTTGAACCGGATTGCCGTGTTAAAAAGATGTTGGGTCCGGAGATCGAAAGCTACCATGTTTTCTACTAGGTCATGGTGTGTTAGTGTGAGGGCAATGGTATCTGTTTCGGATTCAGGTGTTGAATACCTTTTCGCCCTTACTATGTCCTCCCTTATTATGGATCGACACCCTCTCACTTGTCGGATCCAGTGGATGGCTTTATTGACTAGGGTTGCCTCAACCTCTCTACTTGTCTCAGGCGGAAGCCTAGGAACATTGGTCAAGTGTATTATCTGCTTCCACCCAGGGAAATTATCTTTGTTTATCACCTGTGGGAAATGAAAACTTTCTTTAGGGTCCTGCTTACGATTTAAAATTGGGAGGGGATAGGGAGAGCCTCCATTGTGAGATTCCCCACCTTGGAGCTCAAGTACTTGTTTGCCCCCCCTTGGCTCTCCCGTTATATGGGGATCTTTTTCCAGTGTCCATTTTAGCACCCTGCGGTTTACCTAATGTAGGCCGCATTGCTGATGGCCCCACCTTACCCTCCACTGAGTTATTGAAATTAGGGCTTAAGACTTTTTTGAGCGATTGGACTTCATTAAGTATTCTACTGAAAGATTCCGAGAGGCTACCTACGGCTGCCTTAAGTACTCTAATTTCTTCCACTAAGTTAGCTATCTGCCCTGCAAACTGAGTTTTCAGGGAGCTAGTGTGCGTGGTTAGACATCCTTTGGCATGGGCTGCTTCCATACTAGCATACTCAACGTGACCAGACAGTGTAGATCCCCCCCCTCTGTGTAAGGTCTATCATGGCACCTCATTACCCTCTTTAACCGGGTCATTACGTCTATCTAAGGCATCATTGTTGTCCATGAGGGGGGCAAAACTATTACTACAGGGAAAAAACTAAGAGTTCATCAATATGCTCTTGCGCCTCTATTGCCTCATTGTTAGACACTACGTGGCTAAGTTTTGGGACAGGCGCAGATGGCTTCCTTGCTTTTGCATTATTAAATAGTGATGGAATGTGGCCTTGGCAGATGTTATGAGCAGGCCTACCCTGAGGCTGCGCACCAAATGTTGGAATCGATGCGCTATTAGAACCAAGGAGGCCCTCACACTCTGTCAATAAAATATCTATTCGGTCCAACACCCCTTCTCCCCCACCCCCTTGTCTGGGACTTACAACCTTTTTGCATTTCTTTGCCCTTTTTTTAATGGCAATCTTTGAGCCCTCCTCGTTACACTGACGTTTCCCCATTATACAACTATGTGTTTCAGAAAGGGGTATACAGAGGGGTTACTACACACCCTATGCCACTTGGCGCGATGATTACAGTCACTTATAAGTAGTCAGTTGTTATGCTGAAACAGTACCTTTGTCCAGGTGCAAGTGTTCCGTAAAACGAGAGAAGAGAATGCAGGGTGTCTTTGTATGCCTCCAGGCACAAGCTTGCTGGAGGGTGCAGTCCCCAGGCAGGGAAAGTTCTGGTACAGTAGGGCAGTCTCCCCAACCTCGAATAACTTAGCGGATGGCTGAATTAAGAGGGATGGCCCAGCCCTGCCTCTTCCTAACGCTGACGGGCGCAGGACGGGCCCGCCCTTGGACCGGGCGCAGGACGGGCACAGCCCGTGCGCGTCCCGCGCCGCGGGGGGAGAGGCAGCGCTTTATGCGCGATTGAGAGCGCCTCCCCCTCGTTAGTGGTGGCGGGAAGGTAGAGTGTTGCACCCTGGGACTAGTAGTCCTCCCCAGGGTGTTGGTGCATACAAATTGGGCGGATGTCGTCGGGGACAGCGATCCCACCAGAGTGTCAGGCAGCAGAGAAGGTCCCCGGCTCAAAGCAGGCAGAATTAGCGTCCCCACTTACATTAGTGGACATCATATACCAGGCCAGCTTCTCACACACCCCGTACCTGGTTGGGCACATATTCCCTGGTATGCACAGCTGTCCGTCACTTGCATAGAATCAGTTGCAAAGATAGTGGTTGAAAGGATGCATTTCCAGTTTTCCTTATAGATGTGCACAAAGACAGTTTGAATTAATGCATTTCTGGGGTGAAAAAATGCCCCTTCAGCAACGTATGAAACTTTGACGATGTGGAATATAGGATTGATATTTGCATCTCTTTAAGTTTCCAGACCGTTGAGCAAATGAACCAGATTCCTTTATAGGTACAGTTATTCCATATTCATAGCTAGGTCTGAGCTATAGAAATACCATATATGCAAACAAATTCTTCTCAGAAAACAAATACATCAGAACCTCCTTTCACTACTCAAAAACAAAACATAACACACACACACACACCAGAACAACAAAATCTCTCACACACAACACCTCATAATACTTTCCATCACAAACATACCCACCTTCCAGAATACACAAATGGTACACACCATGAACAAACTCCAATGCCAAGCTTTCTCTCTTCCCACACACCTAACACATATACAGCAACTCAGCAACTCTTTTTTAACTGCCTCTCATCCATTGGACAATTTAGAACCTTACTACATGACCCACATGCTGCACCACCACCCATAACTCATACACCTTCCGCCCTAAACAGACACAAAAAAAATAAGCAACATGCCACTTCTCACAAATTCGCTTCTCCATGTCTACTGCACAATAAGGTTAAACTACAAAAACAACACAGCTCGCTGACTCACTCTCAACCACAGTCTCCACCACCTACACATGCAGACCCATCAAAATGCCTTCTTAGCCTGCTGGACGAGGAACACAATACAGAACAGCTACACAATTGCTATCCTTATACAGCCAATACCAACACTAAGGAGACACCTGCTACAAGCCCACAAAATACTGCTTCTACAAAACAAAGTCACACTATCGCCAAAGCACATTCCCTAAACTGTCTAATAATAAATGCTTGATTGCGCTCTAAAAACAAACATCACATCTATGACCTTCTCACTGACACAAAACCTGACATACTCTTCATAACTGAATCACGGTTGGGAGATGGTATGGCTGCAGTCTTGCATGAATCCATACCTCTATGCTATCAAACTATCATGCAAAATTGTATAGGCAAAAGAGGAGGTGACCTAGCTGTTGTGTTCAGGCAAAGATTAAATATCACTAAAGTCGACGATGTCTCCATACAAAGGTGTGAGGCCCTTTTCACCAGATGCAACCCTACACCATCTTCCTCCTGTAACTTCCTGCTCCTCTACAGACCTCCGCCTAGCAATGCAACATTCTCAGGTAAACTTCTAGACACAGTTTCAAACCTTATCACACTACACTCCAACCTATGCATTCTGGGTGAACTTAACATTTGGTTTGACAAACCCAATATGCCAAAATCAAAAACAATCATTGCTGGCCTAGACGCACTGAACCTGCATCAGATCGTCCACAAACATTGCTGGACACATCCTAGATGTCATTATTTGCAAATAAAGAACTAGTTACCTTTCAATGACTCCAGTCAGATGGTCAGACCACCATTTGCTTGCTTTCCAACATAGAACAACTCAAAACAACACAGCTTAAACCACCTTACGTGCCTCCACCTATAGACTGTGGAACAAACTCAATTTTGAACACTTAGAAACACAGCTAACATCCAGTACAGATCTAGACACAATAAATTCCGTTAAAATACTATACGAGTGGCTACAGTAAGCTTTTGATATCCTAAAACCACTAAAAACAACATAACCGAACAAAAGAAAACAGGCACCTTGGAGAAATATAGAGATAAAAGAGTTAAAACAACAAATTAGAAAGCTGTAACATGCCTGGCTCAAACCAAACACCAATCAAGACAAACTTGGCCTACAGATATTTAACAGATTATACAAGTCAGCTATTAAAAAAGCTAAGAAAAGGTACTACTTAGACAGAATTCAAAATGCTAAATGTGCAAATAAAGAAGTCTATCAAATTCTCACTGAATTTCGTAAACTAAATTGCCTAGAAGGAGCTCATCCTGTTACTCAAGATTTCACAGACAAACTGGCAAATCATTACTCGGCCAAAGCAGACACACTGAACTCCTATTTAAAACAAAGAAAAAGCAGCAGCACCGACCCTTTTCCAAAACAACAATCCAAGAATACTCTAACTCAGCCTCTCCATTCCTTCCAACAAATTTCACACGATGAATTTATGGACCTGGTCAAAGCAATCAGGCTTGCTGGCAGCCCATGT
This sequence comes from Calotriton arnoldi, assembly GCA_963921515.1. Taxonomy (NCBI): domain Eukaryota; kingdom Metazoa; phylum Chordata; class Amphibia; order Caudata; family Salamandridae; genus Calotriton; species Calotriton arnoldi. The sequence goes on along the minus strand of CAWUFW010000376.1, from coordinate 988,977 downwards.
GACCCGTGTCCACCACAAACCTTCAAGACAATTCTTCTAACATCCTCTGCTGCCACACCAGTAAGAAGAATTATCAACAATTATTTAACCACCTGAATATTTCCAGAAGAACTCAAAAAGTCATACATACGCCCATTACTAAAGCAGACAAACCTGGACCCGCTGAACCCTGACAACTACAGACCGATTACAAATGGACCTTTCCTGGGAAAACTGATAGAAAGAGAAACATTCGCCCACACGTCACAATTCATTGAAGATAATGCCATACTTTCAGATTGCCAAACGGAATTTTGTCCAGGAAGAGGTACAGAATCTGCCCTCTTTGCCATCTGAGATGACCTTAAGAACACACTTGACTGCAACGGGGTTGCTGCATAACTTTTCTTGGACCTCTCAACTGCCTTTGACACGGTTGACCATGACACTGATACAAAGACTCTACAAAGTTGTTATAGAGGGGACTGCTCTAGATTGGATCACACCCTACCTTCACAACAGAACTAATTTCATCCATACCCCCCCTTTCTCGTGCAAACCGCACTTCACAAAAGCAGGGGTCCCTCAAGGTGATATCATCTCACCCCTACTTTTCAACATCTACATGAAGACATTACCGGCACTGATCAATCAATATCACCTCACATGCTATAACTATGCAGATGACACACAAATACTACTTCAACTGGAATGCCCCAAAAACATTGGAAACTCATTAATTTTGGAAAAAACAGCATTTTGATGCTATTGCATCTACCAATAATAGATAGATGTAAGTTGTGTAATCTAGCCAGTGCTGATTTAATTTTGGCTATTAGTGGTTTAATATTGTTGTTCACTATACAGTCAGTGTTTGCGATGATATCGACACCCAGGTATGTTGCTTTTTCAACCACTCGGTCATCACTAATCTTAGCGTACTCATTACAGATGATCTGGGTTTTGTTGAGATTAATGGAATACCCGGTGTAGTGTAGCTCCTATTTCCCTAATAGGCTCTGCGCATTGGAATAATATATCCTATAGGTTTGACATAGGACTAAGGTCAGTATGTCCCTATCGAGTATATTAAACTTAATTACTTGTGCCAGCTAGCTCAGAGGCCACTAGAAACTCCTTGACAACAAGAAGGGAGTAGTTTCTGGCAGCCGCAAAACATGACCACTATGTTTCCCTTTAGAATCAGAACGTGTCCCAGAGTCGTGGAAACAATAGATAACTATTTCACTCAGCTCAATCGTGCATGCTTAGTTTTCTCCAAGTTTACACAGAAAGAAATAGACTGGCGTTTTCAATAAAAGATTTATTGAACAGTCTTGTTTCTGGTGTAAGTTAAATGTGCTGTTACGATCACAAGACAGTATGCGAGATAAATAATGTACAGGGTGAGCAGTAGAAATAAATAATACTGCGATACCATTATCTTTTAGGATATATTCACATACATAAATAACATGAGCTAAAAATGCGAGTACTCATACGATGCGTTGCTAAGCTAGTTCTACCCCAATGTGCCTAACCTAACTTAGGTGTAGGGAGAGGTATGAAGTAGGTGAAGTATTCCTTACTATGGTATACTAAGAGTATGTTAGGCCTAGTATGCCTAGTATGCTTAGTATGCCAAGAGTCCCTCTAGGTTCTAGTCTGCTCCATACCTGAAGAATGAGAGAGGTAGGAATCTCTTTGCCAGACTCGAACTCCAACACCCCGCAAGGGAAGTCAGATCACTGGAAGCTGGATTCTCTGCGTGCAGGGATGACAGCGTCAGGCCGGGATACGGGCTCCTCTGAAGTCGAGGTCTCCTCTAGTTTACAAGGGCTAGGGAAGGTATATTTATACCTGAGAGTACCTAGGAATGTTTAGTATTGACGTGAGTCGGATAGCGAAAAGACGTCATGAATGAACCCCTAAGGAATAACGGTTCATACATAATATATGAGTCCTTGAAGAAATCAATAGTCCTGGACTAGGGAAACTCCCGCAGCCTAAGGGTCTGTTCTTCACGTACTCATAGTGACGTTAGGGTGGACGGATGTCGGAGACCATGCCGGTATTTGGAGTGCATGGTTTAATGCCTAAATAAGGCCTGGGATTTTATGCCCATATAAGGACAGGGTGAATTGTGCCTATATAAGGACATGATACTAGTAAGCCCGATATGGACACCCTAAGAGGAATACAACACCGGAGAGTGACCCAAATCTCGCCGCCTCTATTTCGATCTCGCCAATAGCTACGTCAGGGTCAGGTGTCACCAGAGCGATATCGTCGGCGTATGCCAGAACTTTGGTTTCCCAGTTGTTGGTTATAATGGGCCGAATAACATTATTATGTTCTAGCTGACGAAGAAGAGGGTCTATATATATTGCAAATAAGAGAGGCGAGCTCGGGCAGCCCTGCCGGGTACCTCTCATTATGTTAAAGCTGTCAGTGAGTTCTCCATTCACCAAGAGTTTTGCAGTGGGACGGACATAGAGCATTTTGAAGGCTTGCAGAAAGCCCTTTCCAATCCCGACCCTCGACAGAGCCTCCCAGAGGAAAGGCCAGGAAACTCTGTCGAAGGCCTTCTCCGCATCCAACAAGATTAATGCAATTGGTTCCTTAGTAATATTTTTAGCGTAAAGAAGTGTAATGACCCTTCGGATGTGATCGGTCGTCCCACGTCCAGGAATAAACCCATGCTGTCGTGTAGAAATAACCATATGGATTACTGAAGCCAGGCGTGTAGCTAGCATTTTTGAGTAAATCTTGTTGTCAGAGTTGATCAGTGTTATGGGGCGGTACGAGCCAGGATCTGTCTGTGTTTTATTTTTTTAAGAAAAATTATGATTTTGGCCTGTGACCATGATTCAGGTGGTCGACACCCTTTAAAAACATGCGTGACCAGCTGCATCATACAATCTTTCAGCTGTATAGAGAATTTTTTATAAAATTCAAGGGGTATGTTGTCAAGCCCGGTAGCCTTACCACTTGGGAGACTGTTGATACACATTAGTATCTCTAACTATTGAGGCTGCTCCTCCAACTGTAGTTGTACCGCCTGTGGGAATGGTTCTATGGGGATCTGATTAAGATACGTCGCCATCTCTGCCGAATTTCTTTGTGGATCTTCATAATAAAGCTTTTGATAGTAAGAGTGAAATACCTTACGAATACCCGCTGAGTCTGAGATTAGTCCCTTGTCAGGATCTTCAATCTCCGAAATTAAATTCTGGGTTGGCTTTTGTCTCGCTCTAATGGCAAGATGATGACCGACTCGCTCACTACATTCGTAAGCTTCCTCTCGCCAAGCGGCGAGTTTGTCGGCCGCACCTTTAGCTATTATTTCCATGATTGCCGATTTAGCAGCCATAACCCTTGTTGTGCTTCCCTGTGTTCACCTTCGTTTAAAAGTATATTAATCAGCTCTTCTTCAGCAGTTGCTAACCTCGCTAATCGGTCATTCATTGCAGCTTGTTTTTTTTAATTCATTATAAGAGAAAATCTAAGTGTTTTCTCCACGTACTCCTGCCTTGAGTGCATCCCAAACAATGTCAATTCCAGTGCTTCCTATATTTTCTTTAAGAACTTGAGGTATCCACCCCTTCATATGGTCACAGTATTCTTCGTTAAAAAGAAGCGCCTGCTCAAAGCTCCATGTAAAAGAGGCACCACCTTTAAGCCCTCCCACCTTAATCTCTACTATTAGCGGGTTATTGTCTGCCAGTATACGAGGAGTTTTTTCTATTCTGCAATTTGCTGCGGGAAATCCCTTTAGAATTTGATATTAATGTTTTAAAGCAATTGAAGATTTATTTTCCAGATTTATTTGGGGATACGCGAAACCTAGAAGAGCATATAAATTTCTCTCTTTGCCCAAAGATAGGGGAGGACTGGCCCTACCAAATATCAAACTTTATTACTGGGCTATTACCTTATTGCATAATTTAGTTCTTATCCAGGAAAAACCTAGAGAAAGCAGGATTGAAGAGATTCCATCACCAATTGAGCTCGTTATGGCACAGAGGCATGGGGATGGGCCTGGCGACACCTGCATGATAATCATTACAAGAAAGTCTGTTTCAAGTCACTACAAGGCGGATCTAAAGTCATTAAATATATTAAGAAACTTATTGGGCTAGGCCGCTTGAATTTTTACACGCCACTTTGTGATAACCCCACTTTGCCGGAAATTTTTAAAGGCTCTATTATAGAAAGATGGAGTGACGCTGGCCTGACTAAATTGGGAGGTTTTTTTTCTCCAGTAGGTCTTGCCTCGTTTGAAAATCTCAGAGAATGGTTTGGGCTAGACAGCAGAGATTTTTTTAAGTTTTTGCAAATCCGGGACTTTTTGACTAAGAAAGGGGAGGGTCCGAATGGGTTTTCTAACATTGAAATTATAGATAAACTTAGAAAGAATAGAGATCTGTCTATCGGGTTTGTCTATAATTTCTTTAACTCATTAATGCCAGACGATATGGAAAATCGAGCTGCAAAATGGAAGGCGTATCAGAGGAGCTATTTTTTCATGCAACTAACTTAGCACAGAATATTTTAGTACCAGCCCGACTCCAGGCTCAATACTATAAATCGTGCTTTTCGCTTTATTATACCCCTTGTTAGACTTGGCATCTTTTGGCGTGTTTCCCCTGACTTTTTGCTTTCTGACCTCCCGGTTTTGACTCTGTTTTTGCTGGTGTAATGATTCTGCGCACTTTCCTCACTGCTGTCCAGTGGGAAAGTGCAAGTGCTCCTGTATAAAATGTGTTATGGATTGGTGTTTCCATGATTGGCCTATTTGGTTTATGTGTCAGTCCCTTGTAAAGTGCACTGAGAGTGCCAGGGCCTATAGATCAAATGCTGTTGGTGGGCTGCAGCACTGGATTGTGCCACCCACGCAAACAGCCCGTAAAGTGTAACTCTGGCCTGCCATTGCAGAGCCTGTGCGCAGCCTGGGGCTGCCATGTCGACTTGGCAAGTGCGCACACTTGCAAGTCCCTAAACCTTCCCTTTTCTACATGTTAGTCACCCCTAAGGTAGGCCCAAGGTACCCCTGTGGGCAGGGTGCGTTGTATGCGAAAGGTAGGACATGCCCTGGTGTGTGGCATGTCCTGATAGTGAATTACAGCCTAGTTCGTTTTTCACTATTGCAAGGCTACCTGTTCCCCATAGGCCAGAACGGGCAGTTTTGATTATTTCAGCTTATAATCCTAACTGACCCAGGGAACATGGTAGAAATTCGAGTTTAGTATGCCTGGACTCAGAATGATAAAATGCATCTTTTAGTGAAGTTGATTTTAACATTCTGTGTTTGAAAATACCACTTTTAGAAAGTGGGTATTTTCTTGTCTAACCATCCAAGCCTGCCTCTGCGAGGTTGTGTATTCCTTGTCTGGAGTGTGAGTGACAGGGGCTGGGGGATGCCCGGAGACAGGGTGAGTCAGCACAGGGCTGAATAGCAAGATCTACATGTAGATGGGTGGGAGGAGTTGCACCTGGGCCCTGAATAGGACAGTGCCTTCCCTCCACAATGCTGGCTCCACCTCCTGTGGTGCGTCTGATGTCCCTGGCCTACTCTCTGAAAGAAAGGACGGAGACTTGTCAACAAAGTGCTCCAGAACTGGTTTGGACTAGGCAAAGGCCTCTCTGCCTTCAGAGAACAAAGGAATTTGGGATATAAATATTGGGGCCCTGACCCCATGAATTTAGATCTCGCTGGAATCAAGGAACCTGTCAAGAAGAAGAGCTGGAGAGCTGCTAGGAGGATTACTGCCCCTTTGCTGAGTGACTGCTTTGTTGGGTTGGCCTGCAGTTGCTGCTTCTGTCTTGGGCAGTGAAAGAACTGGACTGGGCTTTCTACAAACTTGTGCTGAGTATCTCCAAGGGCCTGAAACCGAGCTGGCCTCCTGTTAAGAAGTCTCAGGGACTGCAAAGACTTCACAAGCCTCTGGGTACCGCTTCTGGAACGCTGTTTCAGTTGCCACAGAGGAAGGAACTGCAACCGACTCCGTCAACCGAATCCATCCCTGACCGGTGACCTGTTTGCACCGCAGAGCCGCATCGCCCCGCTTCGCATCGCAACCCTGGTCTCACCGTAGGCGACGTCCGACGCCGTCAACACCAAGCCGCTGCTTGCACCGTGACCTGTGGGCACCGCAGTTCGCATCGCATCGCATCGCATCGCATGCTTCACTGAACCAGCCGGACCCGACCGACGCGGTCGCTGCAACTGGCTCAACAGTCGTGACCGCATCGCATTTGGGGCACCGCTCGCACGTTTGCGACGCACCGCTCCGACTTGCACCGCTGTCCGACGCCAGCTCCCGCACTCCGGCTTGGTCGCCTGCATCGCAACCTGTCAGCACCGCATCGTACACCGTCTTGCCCTGCACCGCTCGCCTTGGACTCACCGACTCCGTCTGCACGACGCTCATCGAGCCGCTGCCTGCACCGCATCGAGGGACACCGCACCTTGCATCGCTCCGTCTTGCGCCGCGACGAACGCCGACCGGCTCGTACACTCCGTACCAGCCACAACGAGAAAGGCACTGTGACCGAGTCTGTTCACGACTCTGCTGGCCCGTAGCGACGCGGTCGGCTGGAACTGTTAGACTCTGTGTATTTCAGCATCACGGTAGACCCGGACGGGGCTACCGACTCGCACGAACTTTGCTTTTGTCTTATTCCTGCAAAGAAGAAGTTACCTTATCAAGCATTCATTTTCAAAGTATAGTATTGTGGATTTTTGTCGTAATTGGTCTTGTCTTGAGTATATAAAAATATTGGTTATTTTTCTAAACTGGTGTGGTGTCCTTTTGTAGTGCTTACATTGTATTACTGTTGGTTATGTGCAAATGCTTTACACACTGCCTCTAGAATAAGCCTGACTGCTCTTGCCAAGCTACCAAGGGGGTGAACAGGGGTTATTTTAGGAGTGTAACTCCCTTACCCTGACTAGGAAGGAGGGTCCCTACTTGGACAAAGGTGCAAGCCCTTGCCAACTAGAGATCCCATTTCTAACATTGGTTGTCAGCGGTGAGGATAGGACTTGTGTTTGCACTTGACTTACAGTGATTGGTGTGCACTACTACCATATCGTAGACCATTACGTACCACATACTGGTTCTTTTTCTTTTGGCCTATTTTTGATCTTGCCAGTTTTCAACTCACTACTTTTGTCATGCCTGAATCAACTGCATCATCCGTTGCATCTCTGGAAGTTATCTTTGAGGAGGATAGGTTGGAATCCTACGCCGTAAAGGAGCTACGAACGATTTGTAAAAACCTGAATGTCCAAATTAAAGGCCTCACAAGGAAGGAGGAGCTACAGAAGGCGCCGAGGGCCTGGGTAGCAGCCAGACATGCCAGTGGGCAGCCTGGTAATCTCAGTGAGGAGGTGGAGGAGCCTATTTCCAGGGTGGATGTGCTTTTGGGTGAGGGGGAACCCGCCAGGTCAGGCAGCAGCAGTCTGTCCCCAGAGGAGCTGGAGGACAGGCGGGAGGCAAGGCAGTTTGAGCTGCAGAAGCTCAGGCTGGAGAGTGAGCGGGAGGAGAAGAGATTGGCCATGGAGGAGAAGAAGATGCTCTTGGAGCATGAGAGAGAACTGAAGGAGCTAGAACTTAGGAGTAAGTCAGGCTCAGATGGTGGCAGCAATTCGTCCAGAATGGCAGACAGGATTGTGCACATTCCCAAGAAAGTAGGCAAGGAGTTCAAGAAGGGGGATGACATACAAAGGTGGTTTCAGGGTTATGAGGCAGCCATACACATGAATGGGGTCCCTGAGGAAAATTGGGGAGCAGGATTGTGGCCACTTTTCCCTGAAGAAGCAAGGGATGCTCTGATAGCTTTGGGTAAGGGGTATCACCTCACCTATGCTGACATGAAGGATGCCCTTCTCACTAAGTATGGTCTTACTCCTGAAAAGTACAGGGATCAGTTCAGGTCCAGTAAGAAGTCTTATGCCAACACTTGGTTGGAATGTGTGGATGTGTTCTGCAGGTCGCTGGATGGTTGGGTGAAGGGCAGTAGTGTAACAGATTTTCAGGGGCTCTACAACTTGATTGCATGGGAGCACTTGTCTAGTCTATGTTTTGCAGATCTGCGCCAGCACCTAGTGGATAGTAAGCTAACTAACCCCAGGAAGCTTGCTATGGAAGCGGACCGCTGGGTGAGTACCAGGGTCCACAAGAAAGCGTTTGGGGGAGACTCAGCCAAAGGTGGGCAGGGTCCCCAGCAGAAAGGTGGGGGGGACAAGGGTAAAGCACAGGAGTTCTCTAAAGGGCCCCAAACTAGTACCCAGGGTAAAGGTTCCCAGTCCCCGGTGATAAGAAGAAAGGGGTCTCTACAGGGAAGCCTGTTGAGACCGGCCCCCACAAGTGTTATGCATGTGACCAGGTAGGTCACTTTAAGGGGGACCCCAAGTGCCCAAAGGGGACACAGCCACCCACCGGTGGACAGTCCAAAGTGTTGGCTAGTGTAGCGCTTGGGGAGGAGGGGTGCCCACAGGAGGGTGGGGATCCCGCAGAAATGACCCTTGTCTCACTAGGGGACAGTGAGATGGTCCCAGGAAACCAGGTGCCCCCTAACACAAAGAAATATAGCACCTGGGTGACCATCAATGGGAACAGGGTAGAGGCTCTCAGAGATACTGGAGCCAGTGTGACCTCAGTCCGGTGTCACCTGGTCTCTGAGAAGCAGGTAGTCCCAGGGGCATTCCACCAAGTAGTTGCTGTAGACAACTGAGCGCCAGTGTATGGTGGCGCAGGTTCCCTTTGAATGGGGGGGGGGTCTCAGGTCCCTTGAGGGTGGTTGTGAGCCCTACCATGCCTGTAGATTGTCTGCTAGGTAACAACCTGGAGCAGTCCTTATGGAAGGATGTTGAGCTCAGGTCTCACTTGGAGATGCTTGGGTTGCCAGAGTGGGCATACGTGTCTACTCGGTCATGGCAGCCAGAAAGGGTGATCAAGAGGACTTGGAGCCTGGAACAGTGGCCCAAGTCCCTGCCAAGAGGAAGGGCAGGGGGCGTGGGAAACCGGCCCCCGAAGTTCCCACGGACTGGGAGGAGGCGGACCTCGAGGGGGACGCCCCGGTGCCTACAGGGGAGCAGGTAGCCGAACTGGGAGATATCTCTGAGCTGACCCATTGGCAGCAAGAAGGGGGTCCCACCAGGGAGGAGTTCTGCAGGGAACAGAACGAGTGCCCTACTCTGGAGGGTCTGCGGCGGCAGGCTGCAGACCAGGCAGCTGGTAATCAGTCCGGGTCACATCTGATCTACTGGGAGAGTGGTCTCCTATACAGTGAGCCTAAGGTTGCTGAGCCTGGGTCAGCCCGTGTGCTGGTGGTACCCCAACGTTTCAGGACCTTCCTACTGGGTCTGGCTCATGACGTGCCTTTGGCAGGACATTTGGGGCAGTACAAGACCTTTGACAGGCTTGTCATCCACTTCTTTTGGCCCCAAATGCGAAGGCAGTCAGATGCACACTGTAGGTCTTGCCAAACTTGCCAGGCGAGTGGTAAGAGTGGGAGGAAGGTCAAAGCTCCTCTCCAACCTTTTCCTGTTGTTGGTACACCCTTTGAAAGGGTAGGGATGGATATAGTGGGGCCACTGGATCCCAAGACAGCCATGGGCAACAGGTACATCCTGGTCTTGGTGGACCATGCCACCCGGTACCCGGAGGCAATCCCTCTCAGGACAACGACGGCGCCAGTGGTGGGCCGGGCGTTAATGGGGATCTTTTCCCGTGTGGGATTCCCCAGAGAGGTGGTTTCTGATAGGGGGACCAATTTCATATCCAAGTATATGACATCCCTGTGGAAGGAGTGTGGTGTAACCTACAAGTTCACCACTCCTTACCACCCCCAAGGAAACGGTCTGGTGGAGAGATTCAACCAGACCTTGAAAGGCATGATCAAGGGTCTAACAGAACCCATGAGGCGTAAGTGGGACGTCCTCTTGCCATGCCTACTCTTTGCATACAGGGAGGTGCCTCAGAAGTCTCTTGGGTACAGCCCCTTTGAGCTCCTGTATGGCCACCCTGTCAGAGGACCTCTGAGTTTGGTAAAGGAAGGCTGGGAGGCAGCTCCCAGGAAAACTCCCCAGGATGTGTTTAGCTACATGCTGGCCTTTAGAAACCAAACTGCCCGCTTCAGGAAACTCGCTCAGGCGAACGTAGAAGCAAGCCAGGAAGAAATGAAGAGATGGTATGACCAGAATGCCACTCTAGTCGAATTTCAACCTGGGCAAAAAGTGTGGGTCATGGCCCCAGTGGCACCTTGTGCCTTGCAGGACAAGTGGACTGGGCCATATGAGGTGGTGGAGCGCAAAAGTGACGTCACCTACCTGGTGGATTTGCAAGCTCCAAGGAACCCCTTGAGGGTCCTTCACGTGAACCGCCTCAAGCCCCACTTCGAGAGGTCCGAAGTGAGTATGCTCTTGGCGACAGATGATGGGGTGGAAGAGGAGAGTGAGCCTCTCCCTGACCTCCTGTCTACCAAGGAGCATGATGGGTCAGTAGAAGGTGTGATCCTCTCCCCTACTCTGACTCAGGAGCAGCAGGGGGACTGTCACCAATTGTTGGGACAGTTCGCCCCACTGTTCTCTCTGACTCCCGGTGTTACTTACTGGTGTACCCATGACGTGGACACTGGTGACAGCCCTCCTGTGAAGCACAAGATTTACAGGTTGACTGACCGGGTCAGAGCCAGCATCAAGGAGGAGGTCTCTAAGATGTTGGCGTTAGGGGTGATTGAGCCCTCCCACAGTCCTTGGGCCAGCCCAGTGGTCTTGGTCCCAAAGGCTGCTGCACCCGGTGCCACTCCAGAACTCCGGTTTTGTGTGGACAACCGCGGGCTCAATGCCATCACCAGGACTGACGCGCACCCCATCCCCAGAGCTGATGAGCTCATTGATCGGTTGGGAGCTGCCCGGTTCCTCAGCACGTTTGATTTGACGTCTGGGTACTGGCAGATTGCCTTAACCGATGGGGCCAAGGAGAGATCAGCATTCTCAACCCCAGAAGGTCATTACCAATTCCGGGTGATGCCCTTTGGGTTGAAGAATGCCCCTGCCACCTTTCAGAGGTTGGTCAATCAGGTGTTGGCTGGGCTGGAGGATTTCAGTGCCGCCTACCTGGATGACATTGCTGTGTTCAGTTCCAGCTGGGAAGAACATTTACAGCACCTTGAGAAAGTGTTGAGGGCTCTGCAAGGTGCAGGCCTCACGATCAAGGCCAGTAAGTGCCAGATCGGGCAGGGTTCTGTGGTGTACTTGGGACACCAGGTAGGAAGCGGCCAGGTGGCGCCCCTAAAACCCAAGATTGACACCATTCTGGCTTGGGAGCCCCCAAGACCCAGACAGAGGTGAGAGCCTTCTTAGGTCTCACCGGCTACTATAGGAGATTTGTTAAGGGCTATGGCACCATCGTTGCCCCCTTAACAGAGCTGACTTCTAAGAAGCAGCCCAGGAAAGTGATCTGGACTGAGCCCTGCCAGAAAGCTTTTGATGCCCTGAAGGCAGCCATGTGCACGGCGCCCATGCTCAAGGCACCTGAATTCTCCAAGGAATTCGTCGTGCAGACTGACGCTTCAGAGCATGGTGTGGGAGCGGTGCTCTCACAACTAAACGAAGAGGGCCTGGATCAGCCTGTAGTCTTCCTTAGCAGGAGACTACTCCCCAGGGAACAGAGGTGGAGTGCCATAGAAAGGGAAGCTTTTGCTGTGGTCTGGGCGCTGAAGAAGTTGAGACCATACCTGTTTGGGACTCACTTCCGGGTTCAGACAGACCACAGGCCCCTCAGATGGTTGATGCAAATGAGGGGTGAGAATCCAAAACTGCTGAGGTGGTCCATCTCCCTACAGGGAATGGACTTTACGGTGGAACACCGTCCTGGTACAGAACACGCCAACGCAGATGGTCTGTCCAGGTTCTTCCGCCTTAGTGAAGAGAACTCCAATGGGGTTGGGTAGTTCTCCCTACTTTCAGCTGGAGGGAACATGTGTTAGACTTGGCATCTTTTGGCGTGTTTCCCCTGACTTTTTGCTTTCTGACCTCCCGGTTTTGACTCTGTTTTTGCTGGTGTAATGATTCGGCGCACTTTCCTCACTGCTGTCCAGTGGGAAAGTGCAAGTGCTCCTGTATAAAATGTGTTATGGATTGGTGTTTCCATGATTGGCCTATTTGGTTTATGTGTCAGTCCCTTGTAAAGTGCACTGAGAGTGCCAGGGCCTATAGATCAAATGCTGTTGGTGGGCTGCAGCACTGGATTGTGCCACCCACGCAAACAGCCCGTAAAGTGTAACTCGGGCCTGCCATTGCAGAGGCTGTGCGCAGCCTGGGGCTGCCATGTCGACTTGGCAAGTGCGCACACTTGCAAGTCCCTAAACCTTCCCTTTTCTACATGTTAGTCACCCCTAAGGTAGGCCCAAGGTACCCCTGTGGGCAGGGTGCGTTGTATGCGAAAGGTAGGACATGGTATGTGGCATGTCCTGATAGTGAATTACAGCCTAGTTCGTTTTTCACTATTGCAAGGCTACCTGTTCCCCATAGGCCAGAACGGACAGTTTGGATTATTTCAGTTTATAATCCTAACTGACCCAGGGAACATGGTAGAAATTCGAGTTTAGTATGCCTGGACTCAGAATGATAAATGCATCTTTTAGTGAAGTTGGTTTTAACATTCTGTGTTTGAAAATACCACTTTTAGAAAGTGGGTATTTTCTTGTCTAACCATCCAAGCCTGCCTCTGCGAGGTTGTGTATTCCTCGTCTGGAGTGTGAGTGACAGGGGCTGGGGGATGCCCGGAGACAGGGTGAGTCAGCACAGGGCTGAATAGCAAGATCTACATGTAGATGGGTGGGAGGAGTTGCACCTGGGCCCTGAATAGGACAGTGCCTTCCCTCCACAATGCTGGCTCCACCTCCTGTGGTGCGTCTGATGTCCCTGGCCTACTCTCTGAAAGAAAGGACGGAGACTTGTCAACAAAGTGCTCCAGAACTGGTTTGGACTAGGCAAAGGCCTCTCTGCCTTCAGAGAACAAAGGAATTTGGGATATAAATATTGGGGCCCTGACCCCATGAATTTAGATCTTGCTGGAATCAAGGAACCTGTCAAGAAGAAGAGCTGGAGAGCTGCTAGGAGGAGTACTGCCCCTTTGCTGAGTGACTGCTTTGTTGGGTTGGCCTGCAGTTGCTGCTTCTGTCTTGGGCAGTGAAAGAACTGGACTGGGCTTTCTACAAACTTGTGCTGAGTATCTCCAAGGGCCTGAAACCGAGCTGGCCTCCTGTTAAGAAGTCTCAGGGACTGCAAAGACTTCACAAGCCTCTGGGTACCGCTTCTGGAACGCTGTTTCAGTTGCCACAGAGGAAGGGAACTGCAACCGACTCCGTCAACCGAATCCATCCCTGACCGGTGACCTGTTTGCACCGCAGACCGCATCGCCCCGCTTCGCATCGCAACCCTGGTCTCACCGTAGGCGACGTCCGACGCCGTCAACACCAAGCCGCTGCTTGCACCGTGACCTGTGGGCACCGCAGTTCGCATCGCTTCACTGAACCAGCCGGACCCGACCGACCGACGCGGTCGCTGCAACTGGCTCAACAGTCGTGACCGCATCGCATTTGGGGCACCGCTCGCACGTTTGCGACGCACCGCTCCGACTTGCACCGCTGTCCGACGCCAGCTCCCGCACTCCGGCTTGGTCGCCTGCATCGCAACCTGTCAGCACCGCATCGTACACCGTCTCGCCCTGCACCGCACGCCTTGGACTCACCGACTCCATCTGCACGACGCTCATCGAGCCGCTGCCTGCACCGCATCGAGGGACACCGCACCTTGCATCGCTCCGTCTTGCGCCGCAACCGCGACGAACGCCGACCGGCTCGTACACTCCGTACCAGCCACAACGAGAAAGGTACTGTGACCGAGTCTGTTCACGACTCTGCTGGCCCGTAGCGACGCGGTCGGCTGGAACTGTTAGACTCTGTGTATTTCAGCATCACGGTAGACCCGGACGGGGCTACCGACTCGCACAAACTTTGCTTTTGTCTTATTCCTGCAAAGAAGAAGTTACCTTATCAAGCATTCATTTTCAAAGTATAGTATTGTTGATTTTTGTCGTAATTGCTCTTGTCTTGAGTATATAAAAATATTGGTTATTTTTCTAAACTGGTGTGGTGTACTTTTGGAGTGCTTACACTGTATTACTGTTGGTTATGTGCAAATGCTTTACACACTGCCTCTAGAATAAGCCTGACTGCTCGTGCCAAGCTACCAAGGGGGTGAGCAGGGGTTATTTTAGGAGTGTAACTCCCTTACCCTGACTAGGAAGGAGGGTCCCTACTTGGACAAAGGTGCAAGCCCTTGCCAACTAGAGATCCCATTTCTAACACCCCTTTATAAATCGCTAAATGGGGAACAGGAAGAGGAACGGTTTGTCCGCGCTGTGCCCTATATCAAGCAGACCTTAGTCATATTTTTGCCACATGTAATGCTTTGGATACATTAAAACGAGAAATTACCAACTTTTATAATGAAGCCCTGGGGATTACCTGTAACCTCTCACCAATGTTAATTGGACTTGGGGTCGACCAGGATTTACAGGGGAACTTCGGGGAAAAACTAGTGTTTATTGGTATGGCAATACTGCGCCTGTGTTTAGCATCAGCATGGTTGGACCCTAATCCACCAGGTTTTCAACAATGGCTCTCTCGGTTAATGGCGAATTATAACTTGGAAAAAGCTATTTATGCAAGAAGGGGACCGCGCTCCCAAAGGAAAGGCCAAGAAATCTGGGCGCCACTGACCAGATGGTTGGCGAACTATGAGTGACTGATTAAAAGCTTAATTTGAATCTGTACTTGAATTTGGAAGAGCAATCGGAAGGTGACCAACCCCCTGATGGGGGGGCGGGGAGTTAAATGGGGGGGTGGAAAAACATTTTTTTTTAAAAAGGAAACTCATTAATTTTAAGTTGTCTCAGAGCTGTGGATCAATGGATGACATGGAGCCATCTCAAATTGAATTCTACCAAAACAGAAATACTCACATGTGGCGACTGGGAAAATTATGACCCACTCGCAGCCTGGCCTGATGATCTGGAAACACCGCCTAAAATATCAAAGGAAGTAAGAAACCTCAGAATGGCTGTGAGAGGCTGGCCTGGTATATGATGTCCACTAATGTAAGTGGGCACCCTGCACCAGTCCAGACAACCCTTATGGTGATTTAAGAGGTCTTAGACAACCTTAAAAAGCTCTCTAAGTGGTACCTGTGGAGAGCAGCCTTCAGGCTTAGTCCAGATGGTGTAAAGCAGCTTGTTTTACCAGAATGCAATCTTATAGGTATAGATTAAACGAAAAAGAACCACACAAGGTATTTATGAAAATATGTATTTATTATATAATACTCTCTAACACGCTTAGATATCTCCTACCCGGAGATAAACACAATGCACACAATACTTTGCATAGAAATCACGTAAATAGCACAGAATACACAGTGGACCCAAGAGAGGAACCATACCATACACTAAGAAAGTGGTATAAGAACCACAACTTGTGTCAAGACAATGTCCAGAGGACGTAGAAGTGCTGGGGACCCAATGAACCACCCAAGGTGAGAGACTAGGAGCGCTACGGAGACCGTGTACAGTGTGGGAACACGACCGTGTTCCCCTAACAAATCAATGTGTAAGTCGCGGTTGCAATTTTAAAGATCAGGGACACTTCCCAGTGGCCCCTGAAGAAACCCCGCAGGAAGACAGAAGGTTCGAGAGCCACCCCGCCCGTGGATGCCCTAATACCCACGTTACCTACACCAGGGAAGCCGGGTGCATAGGTGTTAAGTGGTGTCGGAAACCGCTGTCGAACCCAATGGAGGACTTCAGGAAAGTGCCGCTGCTGGAGAAGGAGAAAGTGTCCTGTGGAATCCGAAGGTGGATTCTGGATGAGAAGTACCTGCAAGCAGAGGGGACAGAGCCTATGTCAACTGCAACTCAACTCACCGATGTCGGGTGTTGCAGGAGAGTTGACGGTGACCTTGACTCTGCAGCTGTGAGGACCAGTTGACACTGAGGAAGACCAGGAGCCATGCACGAGTTGTCCCATGTCGGATGTCGACTGCTGAGGGGTCGGTGTCCGGCGAGAGCACCAACAAGCCTTCGCAACTGCAAACAAACTGGATGTCGAAGAAGGTGCAATGTCGTGACTAGCAGGGGACTCACCACAAGCAGGGGAGTCAGAGCATACCCGAGCAATCAGGGGAGCCCAAAAGAAACAAAGGTGACTCTCAACAGGCCCCACAGGCCGGAGGCACTAGAGTCGCAAGAGGACCTCGAGCAGCTCACCAAAAGATGCAGGCCACGGTGCAAGTAATGCGGTGTGGACGAAGATTCTGGTCAATGGAGATGCTCGAGGTTGGGGCTACTTGGAGCCTGAAGATCTTGGTGGACGGAAGCCTACAAGCCTTTGCAACAGCAAGTCGATGCAGTGCACAGGGGTTCGGTTCCTGCGGCTCCCACGAGGGATACTGGCCTCAAACTTGGTGAGAGGGCAGGGCAGGCCTCGAGAGCTGTGGAGAACTACCACCTGTATTTTTGAACCTTTCGGAGTCCGTAGGAGCTCAGGATCAGCAGACCGGTCAGCTTGGTTGCGGTGCCTCCAGATGCAGGGAAGGATGCAGATGCAGGGAAGTGACTCCTTCACTTCAAGGGAGATTCCTTTGAGTGTCTTGGAAGGTTCCTGTATGGTGCACAGGCACAGACTATGCAGCAGACTGAAAGGGGGACGAAGTCGAGCCCAAACGAAGTCCAGAGTGCCCAGACGATAGAAGTTGAAGTGGTGTCTGAATTGAATTGTGTCCCACGATGGATCTAGGGACCCACCCACAGGTAAGCCCTTAAGTGCCCTTAGGAAAGAGTTGGGACGATTCAGGGGACCCTCCCAGGGGAGGTTTTGACAGGGGGGAGGATATTCCCATGTCCTTCGTACAGTTTTGCGTCAGAGCGGGAGCCAACGGCTCCCAGAGCTGGTTTGAACTGGACTATGCAAGGAGGCACTAAATGTGCCCCTCATGCAGACTGAGTGGCGCTGGCAAGTGCACCCACCCGGCCCCAATACACTAAATCCTGTCTGGGAGGTGGTCACACCTCCCTGTGACAGGATACCTATTGTTCTGCCTTCCCCTGCTTGAGCTTGGCTCAGCAGCAGGAGGGCAGAATCGGGTCTATGGTCGGCAGCAATCATGTTGTGCTATCCGGGTCTAGAAGACAGGTACCGGGAGCACTGAGAGCCTAACGGAAGGCTCTTCTTGTGCTTGGAATCATACCTGGTGTGGAGGTATGATTCCAACATGTTTGATACCAAACATGATAGGATTTGTTGCAGCCGATTTCGAGATTGTCATCGGGTAATTACGCAGTGCCCCTCTATATGGTATATGTCTGCTTCACTTACAACCCGAGTGAATGCACTCCGTTGGGTGTAGCGGTGTCCTGCTCATGCAGGGGCACCCTCACACTTAGAACCAAGCACCCTGCCTTCAGGATTGAGAAGGCCACCTATAGGGGTGACTTATAGGTTTTAAGTGTAGTGACCCTAGATATAGGAAACCTATATATTTTGTAAGTGGTGCAAGCACCAGCTTACACAGGCTGCAATGGCAGGCCTGTAGCTACAGTTTGAATGGTCTCCCATGGGTGGCATAATACATGCTTCAGCCCATGGAGGACCTCTGGGGTACCCTAGTACCATATACTAGGGACTGATATGGGTACCCCAGTATCCAATCTGGGATATACCCAAGTACTGAACTTAACAATTTAGAGGAGAAAGCAGATAGACTGGGGTCTTGATTAGCAGGATCCCAGTCAGACTAGTCAAAAACAGCTTAGCACCAGTCAAAAAGTGGGGGTAACCATTAAAGCAGATCCTACTTTCCTACAATGGCCAAGGACTCTAAGCCATCAATGAATGCCCAAGTGGACAAACTAGCAAGATCAAGCTTTGTTACTATAAAAAGTCTGCGTTGAATCTTCCCACATCTGGGATTTTTACACACAAGGTTCAAGCTACCATTTCTCTTGTTCTGTCCAAACTCGATTACGCCAATAGCCTCCACCACAGATCAACTTTAAAGACTATGAAAAGATTACAACAGATTCAGAACTCTGCTGCCAGACTACTCTTACATATAAAGCTTGTGAGAGGCCGGCCTGGTATATGATGTCCACTAATGTAAGTGGGCACCTTGCATCAGTCCAGACAACCCTTATGGTGATTTAAGAGGTCTCAGACAACCTTAGAAAGCTATCCAAGTGGTAGCTGTGGAGAGCAGCCTTCAGGCTTAGTCTTGAAGGAGTGTAAAGCAGCTTGTTTTACCAGAATGCAATCTTATAATATAGATTAAATGAAAAGGGAACCACACAGTAGTTATGAAAAATATGTATTTATTATATAACACTTATCTAGTACGTTACAGTATCTCCTACACGGAGATAGACACAAAGCACACAATACTTTAGCAAAGAAATCACAGTAAATGGCACTAATACACAGTGTGCCCCGGGGGGGGACCAAACCATATACAAAGAAAGTGGTATAAGAACTACGACTCGAGTCAGGACAATATCGAGAGGACGTAGAATTGCTGGGACCCCAAGGAACCACCCAAGGTGAGTAGATAGGGACCCCAAGAAGTGCGTGTGAAGTGTGAACACGACTGCGTGCTCTGTACAAGTCTATGTGCAAGTCGCGGTTGGAATTTTAAAGATTAAGGACCCTTCACAGTGGACCCTGAAGAAACCCCGTAGATGACAGAAGGTTTGAGAGTCACCCCTCCCATTGGATACCGTGGTACCCAAGTTACCTATCCCAGGGAGGCTGGGTGCATAGGTGCGAAGTGGCGTCGGAAACTGCCGTTGAACCCAATGGAGGACTTCAGGAAAGTGCCGCTGCTGGAAGAGGAGAAAGTGTCTGTTAGAATCCAAACATGGATTCTTGTCGAGCAGTACCTGAAAGCAGAGGGGACAGAGTCTGGGTCACTTGAGAGTGACCAGGGGCTCAGTAGACGAATGCCCACCGATGTCAGGTGCTTCAGGATAGTTGACAGTGACCTTGACTCTGCAGCTGCGGGGACCAGGCAATGTTGAGGACAACCAGGAGCCGGATGCGAGCTGGCCCGCGAAGGATGTCGAGTGCTGAGGGGTCGGTGTCCGGCGGGAGCACCAACAAGCCTTGGCAAAAGCAACCCACGTAGGAAGTCAAGGAAGTGTACGGTTCGGACCAGCAAGGTCCAGGAGACTCACCACAAGCAGGGGAGTCAGGGCAACCCCAGAAAAATCAGGGGAGCCCAAGGAAAACAACAGTGACCCTCAATTGGACCCACAGACCGGAGGAACAGGAGTCGCGAGAGGACCTCAAGCAGCTTCACAAATCAACAGGCCACGGAGCACACGGTGTGAGGTGGTTGAAGATCTTTGTGGGAAAAGTTGCTAGAGGTTGGAGCTACTTGGAGCCCAATGCACTTGCTGCAGAATTGCCAACAAGCATTTGCACTTGCAAAAGTACGCGGTGCACAGGGGTTCGGGTATTGCATCTCCCACAAGGGATTCTGACCTCAAACTCAGTGAGAGGGCAACTCGGGCCTCGAGGGACGTAGAAACCCACCTCCTGTGTTGCTGAGCCTTTCAGAGTCCGTAGGAGCTTGGGATCAGGGGACCGGTCAGCAGTGTTGCAGTGCCTGCGAATGCAGGGGAGTGACTCCTTCACTCCAAGGCAGATTATCTTCAGGTGTCTTGGATGCTCCACAGGTCCTACACGGATCCTGTACGGTGCACAGGCACAGACGATGCAGCAGACTGAGAGGAAGACAAAGTAAGGCCCAAACGAAGTCCAGAGTGCCCAGACGGTTGAAGTGCAGTGGTTTCAGTTCTGAAACTTGTCCACGACGAATCAAAGGTCCTACAACCAGTTAAGCCCTTAAGTACCCACGGGAGAGGGTTGGAAAGATTCAGGGGACCCTCCCAGGGAAGGGTCTGGACAGGGGGGAGGTTACTCCCATGTCCAGTTTTGCGCCAGAGCGGGAGCCAATGACTCCCAGGACTGGTTTGAACTGGACTATCCACAAGGACACCAAATGTGCCCCTCCTGCAAGTTTTCAGGCGCTGGCAAGGGCACCCACCCAGCCCTAATACACTAACTCCTGTCTGGGAGGTGGTCAAACCATAATAAAACCACACTAACCCCAGGAGAATCCTGGGGGAGGGAACTAGAGGCGCGGGGCACTAGGAGCAGGCCAGCCTCCAACCTAAAATGTTCAACACAAATAGGGCTGCTCCCAGTACAGTGACCGAAGGTGCTCTAAGACTAAGTTGTGAGTGTGGACATCTCACGAAAAGTGAAGGACTGGCCTCACACATATGGGTGGCTATATGTGTGTAACACGTGACACTCATCTGTGCACACACTGGAATATAGAAACATAGTATGTCTTACCCTAGGAACAAACCCTACATGCCCCATGGGAGGAAAATGGAGGGGAGACCCCTGTAGTCAAACTCTGTAAGGGTAAAAAACAACAGTTGCAACAATAAAAGCACAATTGAGGTAATCGCTTAAAGCATGGAGCCTGTATGTGCTCCTTTCCAAAAGACCGCATTCATTCATTCATGCCTGCATGCATTCCCTTACTGCCTCAAGGTGCGTCTCCCGTGGTTGCACCTAGGTGTTTCCTTCTGTCCTCCCCGATGGTGACTGAGCGAGGGGGGGACGTGGTTTATATAGTGCTCTTAATTGGGCAGAAAAAGGAAAATTGCACCGTGATTAGTTAAAGTGCTTGCCAGGTTGTGGGATCCGGTGTCCCAAAATGCGCCGAAGAATGACTGCAGACTCGCTGCCTGACCTGCTCTTGGCGTGGTGGAGATTGTCGCGCAGCCGGAGATAAGGATCTGGTGTCCGTGCGGTCGGCATTTTAAAGTGGACAGACTAATGCCTGACCGCGGGTGCTGCCTCACTGGGAGCCAATCAGGAGGAGACCCGCGGCTGGGACCACGTGTGAAGGTCCCGTCGCGAGGGTCAGGCGTTGCCTGGGCCCCGCGTCGCTAAACATCACAGCCAATGGTATATGCGGAAGCGCCGTCACGTGGACGAGATATTGCATCGAATGGAGAGATGTTAATACCGGCATGTAACTCACTATACAGTGTGCCCATATTTGAAATAAATGTATGTCATTTTAAAATGTGACCGTATATGGAACACATGAAAAGGTTAATTCGATCTTCCAAACAGTTATGGAAAATAGCAAGATATTACACACTTCTAAACGCGCCCATATTTGTCCATACATGCAATGCTGGTATGCTTGTATATATAAATCTTTGCATGGTTACATCAATGGATATGTTGCTGAAGTTTGCACACATGGAGAAGTATGTCCGCATGTGGGGATTTTTGCAAAAAGAAGGAGGGTCTTACAAATCCGAGGTACCTCAGCCTTATAAAAACCTATGCTAGTTTAACCGAGTGGTTATAATGTACCGTGTGAAGAAGCTAAGCGCTGTTGATATATTGCGTCATCTCCCCTATGTGATAGCTACATGGCTGCGTCTGCTAAAAAAGTGTCAGGAGACAGAAAGTCTTGTGTGGGTAGTGTATGATGGAGATTTTTCCGTCCCATCTGGAGCCATGGGATTTCATCATTGAGACCAGTCTCCCATGATCTAAGGCGGTAGACCCACCGTTGCTCCCTGATGTGTAGGGGCTTTGTGATATCTGTTTTTTGCCTTTTCATGACCTCTAGGACCACCCACTTTAAGTCGGTATCCTTGTGGTTTTGTTCAAGGAAGTGTCTTGTCAGTTTGGTGTTGGATTTTTTGCACCGGGTCTCCGATGTTTATTGATGCGGACCTTAATTTTCCTAGTGGTCATACCCACGTACATGAGGCCACAAGGACAGGTCATTAGGTACACCACATTCTCTGTGTTGCAGTTACTGAAGTTCTTCAGCTTCCATGGGTTATTGGTACCTATGTCCACCTCTTTAGTAGTGTGGGTGAGTGGGCAGGCCACACAACCCCCACATGAGACATGTCCTGTGGGTCTTTGATGGTTCCAGAGTGTGGTTTTTTCTTCTCTTTCTTGGAATGGTGTTTTTGCATGAACCAACTCGTCGCGTAGACTCCTGTTCCTCCTGAATGCAAAGAGTGGGGGTGCCCACTGTTTTTGGGCACTGTTCAGAATATGCCAGTTCCTCCGTATAATGTTCTGAACTGTGTTTGATGCCGGGGTGTACGTGGTCACACACACAACTCTGTCTGTTTTCTCCTTGGGTGCGTCTTCCAGCAGTGCTTCTCGGTTGTTAACAGAAGGAAACACCTAGGTGCAACCACGGGAGACGCACCTTGAGGCAGTAAGGGAATGCATGCAGGCATGAATGAATGAATGCAGGTCTTTTGGAAAGGAGCACATACAGGCTCCATGCTTTAAGCCATTACCTCAATTGTGCTTTTATTGTTGCAACTGTAGTTTTTTACCCTTACAGAGTTTGACTACAGGGGCCTCCCCTCCATTTTCCTCCCATGGGCATGTAGGGCTTGTTCCTAGGGTAAGACATGTGAGAGACTTTCTCACATACTATGTTTCTATATTCCAGTGTGTGCACAGATGAGTGTCACGTGTTACACACATATAGCCACCCAATATATGTGCATGTGGTTATGAATGACTATCAAGTGACCGAAGTTTCTTTTGATTGTATTCTTGTATATATTTTTGTTTTACAGGCTTACTGAGAGCTCTCCTCTCTACGGTGGAGTGTGACACAGGTCATCCCACCAAGTGGTACCTTCTCACCACGAAGTTGGTAAGAACGGAGCCCCCTTGTTTTAGGTCCTGATGAATGCCACGGACCCATCTGGGCCAAACGGCAGAAACATGTTGACCGCACTCATCACGGTGAGGGGACAATAAATCCC
Organism: Calotriton arnoldi; assembly: GCA_963921515.1. Lineage (NCBI taxonomy): Eukaryota > Metazoa > Chordata > Amphibia > Caudata > Salamandridae > Calotriton > Calotriton arnoldi. The sequence continues at coordinate 966,031 of CAWUFW010000376.1, read as the reverse complement.
CCCATTCACCGTCCACTCCCTTTTTTTAATACCATATAGCTACCTGCCACATTAAAAATTAATTGGGTAAATGGTTTATAAACTTCACTCACTTTTCACGGGCCCCCACTTAGTTTAGAAGTGCATCCCTGTCGTCAGGTGAATGCCCACCCTCTCGCAAACCAAGTTTCTAGAGGGCGAGGACTGCCGATGATGAAGCATGACACCTGGTGGTGTGTACGGCCAGTCCTTCACTTTTAGTGAGATGTCCACACTCACAACTAAGTCTTAGAGCACCTTCGGTCACTGTACTGGGAGCAGGTGGTCAAACCACCCTGACACAGGATGCCTATTGTTCTGCCTTCCCCTGCTCGAGCTTGGCTCAGCACCAGGAGGGCAGAAATGTGTCTCTGGTCGGCAGAAACCATTTTGTGCTGCCCGGAGCTAGAAGGCTGGTACCGGGGAGACAGAGGGCCCCACAAAGGGCCTTTCTGGTGGGTGGAATCATACCTCCCACACCGGTTACCGGTGTGGGGGTATGATTCCAACATGTTTGACACCAAACACGATAGGGTTAGGTGCAGCCATTTTCGAGATGGTCATCACGCGGTCACGTAATGCCCCTCTATACTGGTATATGGCAGCTTCACTGACAACCCGGGAGAATGGACTCCGTAGGTTGCAGGGGTGTCCTGCTCATGCAGGGGCACCCTCTCACTTACAACCAAGCACCCTGCCCTCAGGATTGTAAAGGCCTGCTATAGGGGTGACTTATAGGTTTTAAGTGCAGTGACCCTTAGATATAGTGAACCTATATCTTAAGTAAGTGGTGCATGCACCGACTTACACAGGCTGCAATGGCAGGCATGTAGTTCCATTTTGAATGGTCTCTCATGGGTGGCATAATACATGCTGCAGCCCATGGGAGACCTCTGGGGTACCTATGCCCTGGGTACATGTGTACCATATACTAGGGACCGACAAGGGTACCCCAGTATCCAATCTGGGGTGTACCCAAGTACATGCATAACAGTTTAAGGAGAAAGCAAATAGACTGGGGTCCGGATTAGCAGGATCCCAGTCAGACTAGTCAAAAACAGCATCACATCAAGCAAAAAGTGGGGGTAACCATAAGAAGCAGATCCTACTTTCCTACACCCCCCCCCAAACGTAAGATGAGACTAACCTTGCCCAGTTGAGTCTTCATTTTCTAAGTGGAAATATCTGGAGAGTCCATCTGCATTGGCATGGTTACTCCCAGGTCTCTATGTTCCACTGTATAGTCCATCCCCTGTAGGGAAATGGACCCCCTCAAAAGTTTGGGGTTTTCACCCTTCATCTGTTTTAGCCATAGGAGGGGCTTATGGTCTGTCTGAACAACGAAGTGAGTGCCAAACAAGTATGGCCTCAGCTTCTTCAGGGCCCAGACCACAGCAAAGGCTTCCCTCTCTATAGCTGACCAACGTTTCTCTCTGGGGGTCAACCTTCTGCTGATAAAAGCTACTGGTTGATCCTGACCCTCTGCATTAAGTTGTGACAACACAGCCCCTACCCCCAACTCAGATGCATCTGTTTGGACAATAAATTGGTTGGAGTAGTCAGGACTCTGCAGAATGGGAGCAGTGCACATGGCCTGCTTGAGATCATCAAATGCCTTCTGACAGCTAACTGTCCAATGAACTTTCTTGGGCATTTTCTTAGAGGTGAGATCATTCAAGGGAGTCACTATAGACCCATATCCTTTTACAAATCTCCTGTAATACCCAGTCAGGCCCAAGAAAGCTCTGACCTGAGTCTGGGTAGTTGGAACAACCCAGTCCATGATGGTCTGGATTTTGCTCTGTAGTGGTTGAACCTGGCCTCCACCTACAGGGTGACCCAGGTACACAACCTTGCTCTGCCCTATCTGGCACTTAGTAGCCTTGATAGTGAGGCCTGCCTTCTGCAGAGCCTCCAAAACATTCTTCAGGTGGACCAGGTGATCCTCCCAGGTGGAGCTAAAGCCAACTATATCATCAAGATATGCTGCAATATAGGCTTCCAGGCCTGTAAGGACTTTGTTCACAAGCTTTTGGAATGTGGCAGGTGCATTCTTCAAACCAAAGGGCATCACAATAAATTGATAATGCTCACTAGGGGTTGAAAATGTAGTTTTTGGTTTGGCATCCTCGGCTAATCTGATTTGCCAATAGCCAGCAGTGAGGTCAAACGTGCTCAAGAATTTGGCTGAGGCCAAAGTATCAATAAGCTCATCTGCCCTAGGAATTGGATGAGCATCAGTCCTAGTGACTGCATTGAGCCCCCTGTAGTCCACTCAAAACCTCATGTCTCTTTTACCACCCTGTGTGTGAGGTTTGGGTCCCAGGACCGCTGGACTAGACCAAGGGATATCGGAGGGTTCAATGACTCCCAATTCCAGCATCTTTTGGACCTCTGTCCTGATGCAATCTCTGACATGGGCAGGCTGCCTCTAAATCTTATTTTTAACAGGTAGACTCTCACCTGTGTCCACTTCATGGGTACACCAGGTGGTCTGACTAGGAGTCAGAGAGAATATGTGCCTATATTGACTGAGGACCTTCCTGCAGTCAATCTGCTGTTGGGCAGTGAGGCTGCCTGCCAAGGCTATACCATCCACTGCCCCATCATCAGGGTTCTGAGAGAGGAGATCGGGGAGAGGGTCACTCTCTTCTTCCTGTCCCTTATCAGTTGCCATGAGCAAGCCCATGTCAGTCCTGTCTATATAAGGTTTGAGCCTGTTCACATGGAGCACCCTGTGGGGGCTCCTGGGAGTGCAAAGGCCCACCAGATAGGTGACCTCACCTTTCTGCACAATTATGGTATGGGGTCCACTCCATTTGTCTTGGAGGGCTGCTGGGGCCACAGGCTCCAACACCCATACCTTTTGCCCTGGCTGGTAAACAGTCAGAACAGCCTTTTGGTCATGCCAAGCTTTCTGTAATTCGTGACTTGCCTTCAAGGTTTTTGCTGGCCTTCTTCATGTACTCAGCCATCCTGGAGCGGAGACCAAATACATAGTCCACAATGTCTTGTTTAGGAGGCTTGAGAGGTAACTCCCATCCCTCCTTCACCAAACACAGGAGACCCATAACTGGATGCCCAAACAGAAGTTCAAAAGGGCTGTAGCCAACCCCCTTCAGTGGCACCTCTCTGCAGGCAAAGAGAAGGCAGGGCAACAGAACATCCCATTTTCGCCTAAGCTTTTCTTGGAGGCCCATGATCATGCCCTTGAGGGTTTTGTTGAACCTTTCAACTAACCCATTGCATTGTGGGCGATAGGGTGTGGTGAACTTATAGTTCACTCCACACTCCTTTCACATTGCAGTTATATAACTTGACATGAAGTTTGTACCTCTGTCAGTGAAGACCTCCTTAGGGAAACCCACTCTGGAAACAATTCCCAGAAGGGCCCTGGCCACCACAGGGGCGGTGGTGGTTCTAAGGGGTATTGCTTCTGGATACCTAGTAGCATGGTCCACCACCACTAGTATGTAACTGTGTCCATATGCTGTAGGAGGGTTCATGGGACCAATGATATCAAACCCAACCCATTCAACGAGAACCCCCACCACTTGTAGTGGTATGAGGGGGCCTTTGTGGTACCACCTGACTTACCACTGGCTTGGCAGGTGGTACAGGAGCAACAGAACTCCTTGGGGGTCTTCAGACATGAGAGGCCAGTGAAAGTGAGGGACAAGCCTGTCCCAAGTCTTGCTTTGGCCTAGGTGTCCTGCTAAGGGAATGTCATGTGCCAAGGTGAATAGGAAGCCTCTAAACTTCAGAGGTATGACCAACCTCCTGGTGGCACCAGGCTTAGGGTTTCTACCCTCTGAGTAAAGGAGTCCCTCATTCCAATAGATCCTGTGGGATTCACTGATACTCCCAGCAGACTCAGCAGCAGCTTGCTGTCTGAGGGGTTCAAGAGAGGGGCAGGTTTTCTGCTTCAAACTCAAGTCTGCCCTGGAAGGGCCCCCTGTCCCCAAGAACTCAACCTGATCAGATTCAAGTTCCTCTGAGAGTTCCTTCACAGGGACTAAGATCATCTGCCTCAAGAGACTGATCCTCACTCGGAGTCTGGGGGGACGACAGCCTTACCCCTCCTGCTCCTTCTCTTGGAAGGCCCCCGGTCCATTGTTCCAGGATCCAGGGCCTGTTCAGTGGTTGACAGTTTGGCTTGTGACCTGGTCAAAGCAAACACATCTGCAGAGATGCCCAGCATTGCTGCATGAGTCCTAAGTTCCACTTCAGCCCAGGCTGAAGTCTCAAAACCATTGCCCAACCAACATTCTACCGGTAGGTCTGAGCTAACCACAACTTTCTTAGGGCCAGTTACCCCTCCCCAGCTGAAATTAACAAGTGCCAAGGAATGGTCAGTCCTGACATTTTTTGCATTGGTCACTTGGTACATCTCTCCAAGTATGCTTTGGTCAGGGGCCATAAGATTCTCTGTCACCATAGTGACACTTGCACCTGTGTCCCTGTATGCCATGGCCTCCTTACCGTTCATTAAAGGCTGTTGTCTGTATTTGCCCAGATTACTGGAACTGACAAATAGGGTGGCCATATCCATGCCACCATCACAGAGAAGCACAGCCTGCGCTGTAGTTCTGACTAGGCCAGAACCCATCTCAGAGCCCAAGATTAACCCTACTAATCCCTTGTTCCCTGTACCACCACTTGTACGTGTGCTAGGGAGCGCAGTTGCCTTAGGGGCAGTGGTGGTAGGAGGATTTTCCTTGGCTTTTGGACAATCAGCATCTTTTGTCCAATGGGTCTTTCCCTTACAAAAGTAACACCAAGGTTTCTTTTTGCCTTTACCTTTGTTGGATTGTGACTCCCCCCCCAGATGCAGGTTTTTGGGACCCTGATGAAGACTCTTTTTGATTTACCTTTGTCCCCACCCTTATCTTGAGTTTTAGAATCTTGCTTCTTCTGGCCACCACCAGTGTTCTGGTTTTTCTGCTTCACCCTGGTTTTGACCCATTTATCTGCCTTCTTTCCCAATTCTTGGGGAGAAGTCAGATCAGAGTCCACCAGGTATTGATGCAATAACTGATTTTGGCAATTATTAAGGATCTGCTCTCTCAGTCAAATTATACAATCCTTCAAAATCATGTACTTTGCTGCCAAGTAACCAGCCTTCCAGAGCCTTAATAGCGCTATCCACAGTCTATCCTGTCCTGATTATGTGCTTTCTGGGTGTCTCTGAACTTAATCCTGTTCTGTTCAGTGGTTAAGCCAAACCCATCGAGAGCACTCTTCAAGACTGAGTAATTGTCAGCATCCTCTTCTCTAACAGTGAGGAGCTTAACTCTACCTTTGTCAGCAAAGGAGAGCCACAAGATACCTGCCCACTGCTCTTGAGGGACCCTCTGAACTTTACAGGTCCTCTCTAAAGCAGTTATTCATTTGTGGATGTCATCCCCACCATGTTAGGGAGGGACTATTTTGCTCAGGTTTCTGTTATCAAAGGAATGTTCCTTAACTCTAGGGACACTGTTGCTGCCCCAATGGGACTCTAGTCCCAACTTTTTTCTAGCTCTCTGGACTTCTAGGGACTCCTAATCAAGGGCCAACTGCTCTTGCCTGAGCCTAAGCCTAGCTTTCTCAAGATCAAGAAGTTGGTACTCCCTATCAAAAGAGTGGTCCCTCTTGCTAGATACAGAGTTCCCTACAAACTGTCCTGAGGTATTAGACTCTGCAGAGGGAGATCTAGATCTCCTTGGTAAACACTGCACTCTTCCAGGAGGAGTAAAGAGGGGACCCTCATGGCCTCCTCCATTCTCCTCTTGAAGATCTGAGTTATCTAGGTGGGAACCATTAGGTTCCCCCTGGTCAGGGTTAGAGTCTAGGTCATAAAAGGTGTCACCTCCTGACCTATCCTCATTGCCTGTCCCACCCACTCTCTCCTGCTCATCTGACCCAGGGGTTTTCCTTAAGTCATCTAGAAGTATCACCTCTACCAGGCGTTGAGTGTTACTTCGCCCTGTCTTCAACTTTCTAGAGGCACACAGGGCTTTCAGTTCCTGGAACGAAAGCTCACTGTATCTAGAAGGCAGAGAGCCACTGGCATCTCCTTTAGCAGACATACTAAGTGTGGTGTTGTGTTGCACCTACCTAACGTAGTGGGAACGAAACTCTGAGGTTGGAGAAAGGGTGTGCTAGACCCTTGACTTACCCAACCCTAAGTTCAGTAGAACTTACTTATTCTAAGCTTGTATTATATGTACCTAGTACTAGTGGTTTTTCAGTTAATCAATACAAAGATTTATCTGATAAAACAATGCAGGCTTGAATCCCAACAGCTGCACACCAATGTGAGAAGTTGGCCTGGTATATGCTGTCCACTAATTAAAGTGGGCACCGTGCACGAGTCCAAACAACCCTTATGGTGATTTAAGAGGTCAAAGATAACCTTTGAAAGCTATCCAAGTGGTAGCTGTGGAGAGCAGCCTTCAGGCTCAGTCTTGAAGGAATGTAAAGCAGCTTGTTTTACCAGAATGCAACCTTATAGTATTGACTAAATGAAAGGAGAACCACACAGTTGTTATAAAAAAATATGTATTTATTAATATAACACTATTTAGTACGACACAGTATCTCCTACACAGAGATAATCACAAAGCACACAATACTTAAGCAAAGAAATGACAGTAAATAGCACTAATACACAGTGGGCCCCAGGGAGGGACCAAACCATATACTAAGAAAGTGGTATAAGAACCACGACTCGAGTCAGGACAATATCGAGAGGACGTAGAATTGCTGGGACCCCAAGGAACCACCCAAGGTGAGTTGATAGCGACCCCACGTAGTGTGTGCAGTGTGGGAACACGACCGCGTGCTCCGTACAAGTCTATGGGGAAGTCGTGGTTGAAGTTTTAGAGTTTAAGGACTCTTCCAAGTTACCTTTCCCAGGGAAGCCGGGTGCATAGGTCTGAGGTGGCGTCGGAAACCGTCGTCGAACCCAATGGAGGACTTCGAAGAAGAGCCGCTGCTGGAAGGGAGAAAGTGTCCATTGGAATCCAAAGGTGGATTCTTGTTGAGGAGTATCTGAAAGCAGAGGGGGCAGTCTGGGTCACCGAGGAGTGACCAGGGGCTTGGTAGACGAATGCCCACCGATGTTGGGTGCTTCAGGTTGATTGACGGAGTCCTTGACTCTGCAGCTGCGGGGACCAGGAGTCGTCAAGGACGACCAGGAGCCAGATGCGAGCTGTCCCATGAAGGATGTTGAGTGCTGAGGGGTCGGAGTCCGGTGGGAGCACCAACAAGCCTTGGCAACGGCAACCCACGCAGAAGGTCAAGAAGTTGTACGATTTGGAACAGCAAGGCCCAGGAGACTCACCATACACTGGGGAGTCAGGGCAAGCCTGGAGCAACCAGGGGAGCCCAAGAAAAGCAAAGTTGACCCTCAATTGGACCCACAGGCCGGAGGCATAGGAGTCATGAGAGGACCTCGAGCAATTTCACCAAACAACAGCCCACGGAGCACTCAGTGTGAGGAGGACGAAGTTCTTAGTAGGAGATGATGCCAGAGGTTGGGGCTACTCAGAGCCCAATGCACTTGTTCGGGAAATGCCAACAAGCATATGCACTTGCAAATACACGCGGTGCACAGGGGTTCGGGTATTGCAGCCCCCATGAGGGACACTGGCCTCAAACTCAGTAAGAGGGCAGCTCGGGCCTTGCGGGACATAGAAACCCACCTCCTGTGTTGCTGGACCCTTCGGAGTCCATAGGAGCTCAGGATCAGCAGACCGGTCAGCAGTGTTGAGGTGCCTACGAATGCAGGGGAGTGACTCCTTCACTCCAAGGGAGATTATCTTTGGTTGTCCTTGATGCTCCACAGGTCCTACATGGATCCTGTATGGTGCACGGGCACAGACGATGCAGCAGACTGAGAGGGAGACGAAGTCGGGCCCAAACGAAGTCCAGAGTGTCAAAGGGCAGTGGTTTCTTGTTCAGAATCTTGTCCACGTCGAATCTAAGGTCCTACAGCCAGGTAAGCCCTTAAGTACCCAAGGAAGAGGGTTGGCAAGATTCAGGGGACCCTCCCAGGGGAGGGTCTGGACAGTGGGGAGGTTACTCCCATGACCTTTGTTCAGTTATGCGCCAGAGCAGGAGCCAACGGCTCCCAGGACTGGTTTGAACTAGACTATGCACAGGGACACCAAATGTGCCCCTCATGCAGACTTTGTCGCTGGCAAGTGCACCCACCCAGCCCTAACACAATAAATCCTGTCTGGGAGGTGGTCACACCTCTTTGTGACAGGATGCCTATTGTTCTGCCTTCCCCTGCTCGAGCTTGGCTCAGCAGCAGGAGGGCAGAAATGTCTTTCTGGTCGGCAGCAACCATTTTGTGCTGTCCGGGACTAGAAGGCTGGTACCGGGAACACCAGGGACCCCACGAAGCTTGCTTCTGAGGGGTTGAATCATACCTCCCACACTGGTTACCGGTGTGGGGGTATGATTCCAACATGTTTGACACCAAACACGATAGGGTTTGTTTCCGCTGTTTTAGAGTTGGTCATCACGCGGTCGCATAATGCCCCTCTATATGTCGTATATGGCTCCTTCACTGACAACCCGGGAGAATGGACTCCGTAGGCTGCAGGGGTGTCCTGCTCATGCAGTGGCACCCTCTCACTTTGAACCAAGCACCTTGCCTTCAGGATTGTAAAGGCCTGCTACAGGGGTGACTTATAGGTTTTACGTGCAGTGACCCTTAGATATAGTAAACCTATATCTTAAGTAAGTGGTGCATGCACCAACTTACACAGGCTGTAATGGCAGGCCTGTAGTTCCATTTTGCAAGCCTCTCATGGGTGGCATAATACATGCTTCAGCCCATGGGAGGCATCTGGGGTACCTATGCCCTGGGTACATGTGTACCATATACTAGGGACTGACGAGGGTACCCCAGTATCCAATCTGGAGTGTACCTAAGTACATAACATAACAATTTAAGGAGAAAGCAGATAGACTGGGGTCCTGATTAGCAGGATCCCAGTCAGACTAGTCAACAACAGCATCACATCAAGCAAAAAGTGGGGGTAACCATAAGAAGCAGATCCTACTTTCCGACATCACCCTATACCACTCAAATATCCTCAACCCTGATTCATCTTAAACCTCATTCTACTACTCTTTCCAATGCACTACCCTATTTATCACCCTATGCCTCTATCAATATATCCTCTCCCTCCACTCTCATTCATCCTAAACCCCATACCACTATGAATCCCAAAATAACCCTTTCTAGACTGCTCCCTCCTCACACCTCTTTTACTATTCAGATCTCCCAAACAAGCCTTTCTAAACCCTTCCCTTTGACTCTTCCCCCTCCACCTCCCCTTTACTCATCCCAAACCCCCTCCTACTGCTATGAACTCCCCCCCAAAAAAAAATATAGACTCTTACCTCTTCTATCCCTCCAGTATTCCTTTTCAATCCAAATAACATACTAACATGTCCACAACTGAAATTAATTTCATATTTCCCTATACTAATTCCCCACTAATCCTGTTTGGGTTCCAGAGTAGCGTGCTACGCACCGAAAAGCACTTCAACACCTCATCAGGAGTAGCAAGCACTATATAAATGCAAACCTTTTCCCTCTTCTATCCCTCCACTATCCTTCTCTATCCAAATAACAGGCTAACATATCCACAGCTGAAATTACTTTCATATTTCACTATGTTAATTCAACACTAATCCTTTATGGGTTCCGGAGTAGCGCGCTTCGCCGAAAAAGCGCTTCAACAACGCATCAGAGGTAGCAAGCGCATTAGGTATGCAAACCTTTTCCCTCATCTATCCCTCCAATATCCTTCTCAATCCAAATAACAGACTAACATATCCACCGCTCAAATTACTTTCATATTTCACTATACTAATTCAACACTAATCCTTTATGGGTTCCGGAGTAGCGTGCTACTTGCCAAAAAAGCGCTTCAACCCCTCATCATGGGGAGCAAGCGCTATATAAATGAAAAACTTTTCCCTCTTCAATCCCTTCACTATCCTTCTCAATCCAAATAACAGACTATCATATCCACCACTCAAATTACTTTCATATTTCACTATACTAATTCACCACTAATCCTTTATGGGTTCCGGAGTAGCTTGCTACTTGCCAAAAAAGTGCTTTGACGCCTCATAAGGGGTAGTAAGCGCTATATAAATGCAATTACAATAAAATATAGATACATACAGATATATATCAGCAAATCAGAGTAATATATTGCTATCAAGGTCGCCCAACACTTATTACTTAGCCAGGCCATGCTCTGAGCCCAGGGCTCGCAGGCAGACAACCTCTGCTATGCAAGGTCTGTGACCATGCGCAGCAAGGGATTGGCTACAGGTCTTGGCCTTTTTGATGCTCCACTGTCATAGCTGCCTGAAACTCGATATTTCTGTACTGGCCTTATTCTGATGTCTGCCAATTTTCATGTAACTTCGTTTAACAGCACTAAAGCTATTACTGAATTAAACGTTTTTTTGCCTGCTTTGACTGATTTGTCAGGACTTGACTTACCAACAGAAAGCTAAACTGCTACATGCCTGTGCTGTTTCATCAAACATTCAAATTTATTAGCAAACTGGCACTTCTATGCCTACACCCCTTAAAATATGCTCCCCTTAATAGACCTGCATGAAATTGAGAACACCAGGAGAAAGTAAAACATGCGAAGCATCTTCTAAATTTTGCGCAGATCCTCTAAACTGCGTTTAAGATATTGTCAAATTAAAAATATTTTAAGTACCCGCCCCATTTAACATAGCTTTCTGTACTGGATCTGCATGAAACCTTAACTATCTGCATTTGCTAAAACTTGCTAACTGACTGCCACATTTCAGGCATATGCCTCATACCGAGAGCGAAAGTTATTTACAACAGAAAAATGCGTGCCCATCCTTTTACCTTTGCATCCCTTTTTTTGATGGACTGGCACAAAAATGGACTTACCAAGAGAAAACGAATTCTTCTAAAAGTTGCCACATTTTATGCGATTTCGTCACATAGTGGAAAAGGTATCGGCAAATTACCAATGTTTTGTCCCCTCCTTTTTAACTGAGCCCCACACCTTGATGGCTCTACACTAATTTGAACATATCAAGAATAAGATTAACATGTTAAGTGTATGATATATATCATGCATATTTGTCAAACGATGCTAGTTATAAACAAACCAAAAAATGTCTTTTCAACTGTAAAGATCTACAGCCCTTTTTAAGCCACCAGGCACTCTTTTCAAACGTTAATATCTCCAAAACGCATGGCATAGTGTAATATATTTCTTATACTATGTGACTATACCATCACCCTTCCTACAAACTGCTTAATTTATTGGTGTATTCTCTTTCATATGAAAGGGACAGTATGTTTGCAGACGTGAAAACTAGAATCTCTAGTGGGCAATTAAACCCACCAAAAAGTAGTTAGTTATTTATTTGCTGCAAAAAGGTACAAAAATTAGATAATATACCTATTCCTTTGTATGGTCATGTAACCTCTATATGGTGACAGAACTCTTCAGTGACTTACAACATAATTATAATGTATGGTAGGGGGTACTTTATCCCATATATAATTTACAGCAGAGTGTGCCTTACCCCATATATTGCACCAAGGCAGTTAAGGTTTACTTATCACTGAAAATGCATTTTTCATTTACCTATAACTGTAGCTTCTGTTCTCCATTGATAGAGTGAAATATTATGTGATATTCCCATCACCTCATGGAGAGATATGGCCCATGCTATGGAAAGGAATGCACGATTTTTATATTACAGTAATGTAGGTTAGTTGACAGAAGGAGTTTGTTTTTATACGGGGAATGATGAGTGTATGTGATGTGTGACAACAAAGGCGATATAAGAATATATGATGGAAGTATATGAAAACTTCAAAGGTGATAAGTTTGAAACTGTAGTGCTAGCATGTGCCTTAGATTGAAATCCCAGATCTCCATAAGGGAAATATGTGAATAACAGATCGGATGTTGAACAGTACATTCTAAAAGAGGGCCGTCCACTAAAATAACATATCTCCGTAATCCTAACTTTGACTACTTGGTCTAGTAAATTTTTTTGTTGACTACAAAATTATTTTCCAATATTATTTGATATATTTAAGGGTTTTGTTGGTATATTTTGTTGATATATTATGGATAACATAGGGGTAAATATATTCCCAGTAAGAACAGAGAGAACTAGTAGAAGTGGTGTAAAGTTCTGCACCTCTAAATACACAGGGAATGTAGGAACGATACCATGTCACATGTGCTCTATAGGCAGAACACTATGCCACCATGATAGTGTATAATATACATGAAAAAGAAACCTCCTTCACATAACACAATTTGTAAAAACACACCCAGAGCACTACAAAAAGTCTTTTGATGGTCTGCTATTAGAGTAGGTCCGATTTTATTGGTGAAGATTTAATGACCCAGCATGGTTTGCTTTTACGTTCTTTATATTAGAAAACAGCAGACACGTGTTTAGTCTTGGACAGCTTTTTCAAGGCTGTCAATTCAATAAGTACATACATCAGTATAGTATTCAGAAGTGGAGGTACACAAAGTGCTATCCATATGTTTTTTGTGCCAAGATAGTTATGTTGGTGGAGACATTATGTCGCCATCCAAGACCAATGAAGTACCTCAAAGGACTATAGCAACATTTGATAAGGATAGGAATGTGAGTGTCATATGGAGTGAAGACTTTGATAACCACAAGAGGCGATAATGAATGTTACTCATTGTTCTTTTGGGCATTGAGATTAGAATTTTGGTTTTAGGATTGAGTCCATCAGTGTTACAGTTCGTATCTCGGTGGGATGGTAAATGATGGCCAAATGACAAATTACTAATAAATCATGGTGATTTATAAAGGTTGCTGTAATGGTGATTTTGATCAGATATTTTGAATCTTGATTTCAATAAAGATTGAGCATGAGAAGAATTTTTTAAACTGGTGTTAAAGGATGTTAAAGTCTGGATTAGAATTATGAGCCTGGATATGCATGAGGTAAGACATAGTTAAATCTCCTCTTAACCTACAGTAGTATTCCTGTATTTTTTGACTATCATTAATTCAAACACACCTTTGCTTTATTTAGGTGAAGTATATGTCCTAGAAACTGACGTTTAGATGCCTACTGAAGAGAAATATTGATTCTTACTAATGTTATATTCCATATAGGTACCCTATATAGGCGCAGGTAACATCGCAACCTTTCACCTACATCCGTCCCTACATTACATACATAACGGTTCTTAGGCACTGACCTTTTACCCAGATATGACACTGCATTCAGAACGTGGGTTTTTCCCTGGTTCGATTCTCATACATTATGCATGAGGCTTCTTGGAAGCACAGCAGGACTAACAGTAGGATTACCATCTCCTGTGTAATATCTCTGTATAAAGTTCAGGCCCAACGTCATCCTTTAGGCAGACACAATAACACAGCAAGGTGGGAGACCTATGGGTATATATACAACACATCTTGCTTAGGAAGATAGAGACCGTGACTTCCCGGCTGACACACTGACCAGAGACGCTGAGGTTCCTGCATGCAGACGCTCCAGCTAGCAGTGGTCTAACATCCCTCGCGGGGTGTCCAACTCGAGACCAGGACGGGGTCCCACATTCTCTAACTCTCAGGTAATGGGGTGGACTAGATCCTAGAGGGATTCTTGGCATAACACCTACACAGATGCTAGGTACATTTAGGTACATCTAGTTAGGGAGACATCGTAGGAGTACGCACCTTTTATCATGTGTTTCATGTACATGTGTATATTCATGATTTCTGCAAGATGGTAGAACTCTACCATCTCTTTACTTTTGTAGTATTGCTAATCATATATCTCTGCTACAGTCTAATGGTTGTTGCAGCTCATCTATGCTACACTAGAATAACAACCGTTCAATAAATACTTATTGAAACGCCCAGACTGTTTATTCTGTGTACCTCTCTGAGACAAACTAAGTGAGCACGAGTGACTGAGCGAAAGGTAGTATATTGTTTCCACGATCCTGGGGGATCAGGGTTGTCATGTTCCGAGGTTGCCAAGAACTATTCTGTCCCCGATAAGAGGAGACTCTAGTGGCACTATGAGCTAGCTAAATACAGACAGGCTAACATATCCGGTGGAGGTGCACGGAATCCGTCTGCCACCAATCCCACAGTTTATGTTATCCAAAACGTGCAGATCCTGTATAGGCAATATAGGAACTACACGACATGGCGCCGCCAACGTTGGTTAGGTACTTATTTAACAGTAGAATCTGAGTAGTTTAGTCGTGCTATTCTCAGAGACCCCTACACACAAAACACCAGAGACGTCTGGAGTGGGTGGGCACAAACTCCGCCACAGCTGAGTAGGCTAAAAAATCCTATTTATTGGCTGTTGGTTAATCAAGCTTGAAGGACACATTGTTCCTAAATTGTGCAAAAACACCTTATCTTAGTTCCCTTGGAAAACAACTTCTTTACAAAATGACTGAGGACAAAGATAACAAAGAGTTAGACCCACTGCAACAAAATCTGCCCCTCATAGATGAGGACGATGCAGATGCAACACAAATTGCACCAAACTTTAGGAATACAGTCACCCTGAAACTACTTGCGCATGGTTTATCAGCTAGGGGTGGCATAGTAGTTTTCGTGATTGAGGCACACGAATCAAACAAAACAGAGGTATTTTATTCGTGGGTTACATTCCCAGCAGCAAATGCAAGAACAAAAACATTTCACTCCTACACGGAGGGAGATGCACCAGCGGAATATTATCCGTGCGAGGATATAGAGGTTCCGCTCACGTACCAGGAACACTTATACTGGTTTAAAGGCGCCCTACCCCACATAAGAAGAGTAAGACTCGGCCCGCTCGGAAGAGAAGAGGCAACATGGCCAATATTAGCAGCCTACACACCACATCCTGACATTGACACAATGCCACAAGGAGACTTACTCATACAACACAAAGATTTAATCAAAATCTATAGGAACTTGACGCAATTCGTCATGAGGACACTCACAGTCCAACCAGCAATAGTTGCAACTAATGGAACTCAAATTCAGGGTACAGCAGCTAAAATTACACCACAAACATTACACGCAGTGATGGGTAAAATGCCCACAAAACGTGAACAAATACCATTCTGGGTAGCTCAGAAAATAACGCAGCTAGAGGCAGTATTCCCGAATACTACCCCGTATGAAAAACACAGAATGCTAACAATCTGCTTGCCCATGGGGATAACACCACAATTAGAGGATTGTACCACTTGGGGTACAGTCTTTGCTGCCATATATACCAGAACTCATGGTATCCCGTCATTAGCAGTAGTACCTGATGTATTGAGACAAATACAAAATGAGTATGGCGCAGAACCTGCCCTAAACTTAGGGATGAAGTTACTAGGTAACTATGCCCAGGTATCAGCCATAATACTAGCTAACATTAAGGGGGAAGCAGCTTCAGTGGCCATGCGCCAACGCCTGAGGGAGTTTGATCCTTTAGAACAGGAACACGAACCACCAAAAATAATTGAAACTGCATATGCAGAATTAGGCAGAGACAGTTTGGGTGGGAAAGCTTTAAAACCACAACTGATGGGCGGTCCTGAAAAGGACACTACTAAGCAGACACCTGCTTCAACAAAGAAGAAAAGGGAATATAAAAAACAACGAAACTTTAAAGGAAATAGATCTCAATCCCGAGGTAGATCTCCACCACAGGAGCCCTCCGAAAAGAGGTACAACCTTAGGAATAGGGATAATATTAGGAAACCTGACAGGTATCAGGATACTGATACACGTTCCTCTCGTTCCTTTCAGGGTTCATCAAAAAACTCAGAGAGGGAAGGACGGTCAGACAGACAAGAAGAGCGTACAAAGTCCAGAGACAAGCAGCACGCTCAAGATTACACTTCTAAAAAAGAAGAAAAACCAAAGCAAAAGCCACAGTTCAAAAAGAAGAAAGTTGCAGGTCTAAAGATCAGACATGCCCAGAATTCCGAGGACTCGACTACTGAACGGGGAATGGGCTCTGACGATGCTAGACAGTGCGGCAGAAGTAACAATAGCTTGCCAGAACCTGAAGGAATTTCTGGTGACAGAGGACTTGAATGATTATATCACGGTGGAAACACCCGATACTAGGGTAAGCGTCCCACAAAGTATATGAAATAACGCTCCAAATGGAGGGGGACAAATGTAGTGGATTCCTGCTCGAGATTCCTATGGGTGTGGCCCCAGCGCTCAGCTGACGCTCGAACTGTTATAAAAGATTTGCTAGTCTTCATAGGGACATACGCAATTGGCACATTACATTCTGACCAGGGCCCTGCATTTAGCTCTCGGGCTTACAAGTAGGCCATGCGAGCATTGGGTGTAGCATTGCGGTACTCATCTCTGTACAATCCCAAGGGAAATTCGGTTGTGGAGAGAAAAAACCGGGACTTAAAGCAATCTTTAACAGCTAGAGTATTAGGCGCGGGTGAAAGTTGGGTAAAACACTTGTATGGAGTCCAGCAAGCTTTGAACAACATGCCAAGACGTTCTCTAGGGGGTGTCACTCCATATGAGGTCCTATTTGGGACAAGAATGTGGGTACCTGATCTTGATTGTGAAGGCGCAGTGGCGGATGAAAAACCTTTTGACATCCATGATCGTTTGGCTGTTTTACAGGATCTAAATGAATCCAGGACACAACAAAGTAATGTCCATCTGAAGCAGACCGCCACTGGGGAAGTCAAATAAGTCACGGCAAGACCTGTCTGGATCCCAAAAGTCAGGGATCTGGTCAGAGAGAAAATAGTGGACAAAAAAGAATTTGGGCCATCATACAGAAAGCCTGTACCGGTCCTAGCAATTGAAGGAACAAGAACTGTACTTCTACGGCCTCTTGCCGGAAAAAGGGAGAAAAGATTTGTCTCAATCGACCTAATCAAACCACTCTATGTGGCCGATACTAAGCAGTAGGCCACGTGGACTCCAAAGTAGCAGACACCCTCCTCTCGCTACAATCCAAGAAGTTCAAACGGAAAGACTCATCACGTTCGAAGAGCCTCCAACACAGAATGAAGGACTAAGCAACAATGCTATGGAACTCGTTCCTCTTGAACCTGAAGTTCAAATTCAAAATCAAACTCAAAATGAGAGACAACTCGCTATTAGACAAAATACAGATGTCTACGTCAACATGCCTCGACAAGAGCAAAATACGATTTCAACAAATCCTGATGCAATTCCAACAATTGATTGAACTGCTTCTGGCTACTTCATAAACTTTGATACGTTTTCTTTGGATCCAAGCGAACCGGAAATGACGCCAGCCAAAAAATCACGCAAACAGCAAGCTACAGACTTTATACACTTTCTTAAAAAGACTTACCTGGTGTCACCCTGGGTAGAACTATGGATAATCACCGGGATACTTTTCTTTCTTTTCTGGGTAGGCTTGGTAATAGTTTTTAGTATGCTTATTAATGGGAAATACATTCGACAAAGCTCTGCAGCCTAAAAGGTGAACTTACTTTTAAAACCACACCAATCGTCTCATCGAGAACAAAGAGACTTGTCATCAGTGAACATTACAGCAGTTCCTATACCTGATGGTATAGTGTGGGACAAGGTTGATTTCAATATATTTGGTCCGACTGAAATTTTAAGAATTCCTAATTTATTTAAAATATCATTGAGTGATATCATTACCTCAAGTACATTTTCCGATGATTGGGATATTGAAACTGTTAATAACATGTTATCTGATTTGGAAAAATCTGCTGCGTTTTCTAGTAGTGAAACATTGGAAGACATCAGATTTCGAGAGTATGTATTGTTATCAACATTATGGTCATCACTTTTTACATAAATCTGCAAATCCTAGAAATGTGTTCACATACCACCAGTGGGAACATTGTCCAACACCACCGAAAGGTAGTTCAAAAACATTTACACATAAATTTCCATATTTTTCAGGGTTCAATATGTCTGACCCAGCCTCATATTATTGTAAGGTTGCACCAACATCAGCACAGAAAAATATGTTGACAAACACCAAACAGATTTACTCTGCTTCCTTTATTGCCCAGTTGTCCGAACAAGGTTTCGACTTGTGGAAAGACACCATAGACCTAAAATCAGTCTGGGGTACTAGGGAATGGCAGGTACAGGGAACAGAAGCTTTGTTTAGAGCATGCCTCATCCCTCAACAAATTATGTTTTTGAACGAGACAGTGCAACAGACGTCTTGCCTTGGACTAGCCAAGAACAAAGACTTGAACACACCTCGGGTGCCAACTCCATCACACACCGAGAGCAACATCACATCACAAAAAGAGATTACAGTAGATGACATCATACAGAACAACAGATCGGACCACGATTGGAAAAAATGGTTGATTTGGCCCACAGACACTAATAGTTGTCAGGCAAGATTCATGGGTAAAACCGAAGGGTTTAGTATCCATAGGCCAGATCCACAATATGTACAAAGACAACATCCAGGGGTAGTGACATCCTACAGTGTTGGGAAGTTGTGCCTCGATTGGCTAAAAACCTCAACACTCACACAGGTGAAACAACACTTATCCTTACTGTCACAGGATGTGGATCTTAGGGATTTTTTAATGGGTCCCAGGAAGCCACGTCAGAAACGTTTCTATTATGCTGTCTACAATGAAATATGGAAAATATCCCAACAAGAGGCCCCAGAGAGATTACGGGAAATAGACCGTATAAATCTAGAAAAATCTCTAGCAGTGGTAGACAATGGGTTAACTACATTGACCTCCAGGATATAGTCCTTGGGCAACATTGTATCTTCTGCGATAGACATACTAGAACAAGATTTGGCCATATTACAACACGGGCAATCACAGTTGTGTTCTATTATGTTATTAAGCTGGACGCTGCAATCTTTACATGCAGGCTATGTGCCTTGGCGTTTTAACAACAGCACGTCTCTGTTTTCTGAATACAATCTAACAGATAAACAGATAGAAATGGCACAAAGGGGAGCAAAATATACAATGCTGCGTATCGAAAAACTGGATAGATTACCATTCACAGTGGCAGAATCACCGTCTACAGAATGGCTAATCCATGGCCACATAACTCTACCGGTCACTACTTTTCAGTTTCAGTTTTGCCTTGAACAAAAGCAAGTAGGCAGATATGACAAAATGGGTAATGAATACATTAAGGAATCTTGGGAATTACCATACAGATTTCGATGCCGGAGTGGGGATCAAGAAGTGTTTCTGAGCGGTACAAACTGCGAGAATGCTTTAAGTGGATCACTCATATGCCAGGATAGAATGTTGCACAGAGCTTGTAATGGTTCTGTAGCAAACCTGTCCTGTCATTTGAAGGGTGCCCCAGCTGCAGCGATTACTCCAGCATTCAGGCTACTTTCAAATGGGAGTTACTTGATGCTGAACGGTCAAGGCTGCTGTGGCATGCTCCCGGGCATCGCATATCTGGTAACTGTGAGCTCAAGGGTTACTTGTTGTATGCAAGTATTGTTTCCACCGACACATACAGTCAGGGAGGCGCCATTATGGCCTTCACTGAATGTTTCCTTAATACGGTTTGATGCTCTAAGCAGACTGAAAGCCATGCTTCTACAGAAGTCTGTGCCCTTAACCTCCGCTCGAGAAACTTTTGATCTCCAGATCGCAAGGTCTTCGGCAGAGATACAGGCGCTTATTCATACAAACTGACCTTTCCATTTTGCAGAAATGGTAAATCGTATCTTTAACATGTCTGATACGACAGGCATTGTCCACCTATTTAAGACCATAGGTTCTGGACTTCTGAGCACCTTTCAGACGGTACTTGGAGTTATACCAAACTTCATACACTCCGTATTCGGAAGCATCTTTGGAGGACTTCCGCTGATCCTGTTTCTAATAGCAGTTATCCCGATTGTTTTCTATTTGCTACGCAATGGACGTCCCAGTCACCAAGGCGATGGATAGAACACTCCTGGAGCGTAAATACCGTGACCTTATGGTACAACTTCTAGGCACGCTTTGCCTAAGAGAACTAAGTGAATCTTGGTTCTTGTCATTTCGACCGGTCTGGATAGACTGCATCTTACCTGTCCTCCGATGCCTGTTTTGCGGAGAAGAATGCGTGTTAGACCTTTGTTTGACACTACCATCATGTGCGCCACCGGACGTGAATGCTTTACTGGACCCGATAACGGCCCATGTTCTGCAGTGTCCTCAGCGTATTCCAATGTTGATGGCGGCATTCCTTGAGCCCCCACGGGTAGTAACAGCACCTGTTGGTATGAACACCGGCTCCTCCTCTGACACCCAGGCTTTGGACGGCGCACAGGCTGCCCCAGCACCGGCTGTGGACAGCGTGGAACATCTGTGCTCAATTGACGTGCTCTGCGAGGTGCTACAGGGGCCGTCTACTGCGAAAGCAAGCAACGGAAACGTTGCGTCTACCAGCCAGGACACAAACATTTGAACTCATTTGGCTCGTCGTGTGCTGGGAATAATTTGCCCTTTTTCTAAACAAGCTCAAATTTGGAACTTTGAACCTAAATTGACATTCCTTTCATGTTTGGGCATACATGGCTTTATAATGCTTATAGTGATCCGGACTATATCAACGGACATTTATAGAGCTAGGGCTTGCAAACTTTTTAAAAAACGTTTTTACGTTTTTTTTTTTAGACATTTTTTAGAAGTTTTTAAAACATTTTAAATATTTAAGTTGAAAAGATGTTTTTATAAACTTTGTGCGTACCACTATCTAGTAATGTTAGTAGTATAGTAATAGGTTACATATGTCGTCCATTCGGAAGAGGAGTGGGTGTTATATTCCATATAGGTACCCTAAATAGGCGCAGGTAACATCGCAACCTTTCACCTACATCCTTCCCTACATTACATACATAACGGTTCTTAGGCACTGACCTTTTACCCAGATATGACACTGCATTCAGAACGCAGGTTTTTCCCTGGTTCGATTCTCATACATTATGCATGAGGCTTCTTGGAAGCACAGCAGGACTAACAGTAGGATTACCATCTCCTGTATAATATCTCTGTATAAAGTTCAGGCCTGTCATCCTTTAGGCCGACACAGTAACACAGCAAGGTAGGCCCCCTGGAGAGACCTATGGGTATATATACAGCACATCTTGCTTAGGAAGATAGAGGAGACCGTGACTTACCGGCTGACACACTGACCAGAGACGCTGAGGTTCCTGCATGCAGATGCTCCAGCTAGCAGTGGTCTAACATCCCTCGCGGGGTGTCCAACTCGAGACCAGGACGGGGTCCCACATTCTCTAACTCTCAGGTAATGGGGTGGACTAGATCCTATAGGGATTCTTGGCATAACACCTACACAGATGCTAGGTACATTTAGGTACATCTAGTTAGGGAGACATCGTAGGAGTACGCACCTTTTATCATGTGTTTCATGTACATGTGTATATTCATGATTTCTGCAAGATGGTAGAACTCTACCATCTCTTTACTTTTGTAGTATTGCTAATCATATATCTCTGCAACTGGTTGTTGCAGCTCATCTATGCTACACTAGAATAACAACTGTTCAATAAATACTTATTGAAACGCCCAGAATGTTTATTCTGTGTACCTCTCTGAGACAAACTAAGTGAGCACGAGAGACTGAGCGAAAGGTAGTATATTGTTTCCATGATCCTGGGGGATCAGGGTTGTCATGTTCTGAGGTTGCCAAGAACTATTCTCTCCCCGATAAGAGGAGACTCTAGTGGCACTGTGAGCTAGCTAAATACAGACAGGCTAACGTATCCGGTGGGGTGCATGGAATCCATCCGCCACCAATCCCACAGTTTATGTTATCCAAAACGCGCAGATCCTGTATAGGCAATATAGGAACTACAGGACACTAAGGTTTATTGATTGAAGAGTACAAACAAGGGATGAGTAAGTGATACTGAGGCTCAGGTAAGGGTTATGGATTTGTTGGATAATGTGAGATCCCATGAATTTCAAATCTTTAGCTACTGTCTTGAGAGATAGCCTATTAATCAATTTAATTTAGTTCTCACTAAGCTGCTTTTCTCATGGACACTATAACAATGTTGGTTGACATTGTGAGTGGAGACGAAACAGAGGGGCGTCAACTCGCGACCTACAAGGTGACCTTCAACAACTGGGCCTCCATGAAGCTTGACAATGCTTGATTGAGATGGAATCCCCATGAAGTATTACCATAGTGTGAGGACTTCCCTGTTACCGCTGCTACTCGATATGTAAAACAAAGCCCTTACTAAGAGGCAAATAGCTTATGAGCTTGACCTAGGACAAGGAAGGGAGGCCACCTGAGGTGTGCACATATCAACCAATCTCCCTTATCAATAGCAAGCTCAATCTCTATGCTAAATTGATGGTAAATAGACTCCTTGGGGGTGCTGTGTTTCATCACCAGGAGCAATCCTTTCAAACTGTCTTGGTTGCTTTCACTAGAGGAAACCCTCGCTGGGTGTTTCGTGAGCAGGAGGAGGACTTTGACATCTTTTACCAGCACTGGGGGAGAGCTTCGGGTGTTGTTACCACCTCTGGGGACTCAATGTCCCATAATCACCCCTGGGCAGACCAGCTGAGCCTGATTCCCCTGGTGCATTAAATAGCGCGCAGCAGTCCCGCTCTTGGAGGCTGTATTTCATCACTGGGAGCCAGCTTTTGGAAATGTTTGGTTGCTTTCACTGGAGGGAACCCTTGATGGGTGTTTCCTGCCAGGAGGAGGACTTTATCATCACAGGGGAAGAGCTGCGGTGTTGTTACCGCCACTGGTTACTCAATGTCCCATTATCCCCCATGGGCAGATCAGCTGAGCCTGATGCCCCAGGCGCAATAAACAGCGCACTGCAGTCCGAAAGATGCTGGGCTGAGCCACTCCCCTAATATTGTAGGAGTGACGAGTACTTATTCCTGGGCTTTAGGGTGTGGCTGATGCAGTAATCCAGTCAGCTCACACTGGTTTCTGGTTAAACTGTTTGTGCCAGGATAGCAGAGGAAATCTTGAGTAAGGATGGGGAAACGCAAAGCTTATCAATGTTGGAGAAAAGAGACCTAGAACTCAAAATACAATTCTAAGTTCCCTTAATAATGCAGTGGGAGTGCTCGCAGAAGAAATTACTCGGGTGGAAGATCAACTGGCCACTCGTTACCCATATCCCATTGGGGTCATCCCTAGCCAGCATCGCGACTGGATTCAACTGTGCATGTTCAACCGGTAGCATCGGGTGCTTTAGAGCAATTGTCAGAGGTGGGTACACAGCTCCCAAACCAGGCATTGAGGTCAAATATCCCAGGCCCTCAAGTTGAAACTCACCAGCTTCTATGCAGGGCTGTGAAAAGGCTAAAAAAAGACAGTTTTACTGCCTGTCAATTGGACCACTGGCTCAATACTCCTAGGGAGGAAATCCAAGAAAGTGGTGATAAAAGGGGAGAACGTGACAACCATGTGCAATTCTAAAAAAGAACATATGGATCTTATGTCACAAATCCAGAATGCCATAGCCCCTTTTATTAACTATGTGAGAAAACCAGAGGAAAATCTGGAGAAGGTAGAGGGTGAACTGCGGAAAGCAGTCTCACTGCTTAGGAGGCTTAATTTGGCTTTCCGTCATTGGGATGATTTTTCCACCAGTGAACACTGTTCCTTGCTCCAGTCCCTAAATCAGGAGACTCCAAGCATGGGATCTGTTGCTGATCGGGTTGCTCCGGACGCCCGGGCTAAAACGTGTCAATTCTGAGATTGTATTGCTCCCCTTTGGATAATTTTCCCTTTTAACCCTCCCAAAAGGATGGGCATTGGGCAGTCACCTAGGCGAGACGTGCCACAGGTAGTGCGAGACCTGACCACCCTGTTTGGGATAGACATCCAGATAGCCCCAACTGTCCAGCTTTGCAATAGATTTATTCCTCTGTCGGACCTCAATTGGTTGCATTGACTACCCACTATGAATACTGGAAATGAGGTGGTGCCTAAAGGGACAGAGTATGATGCATAAGATGTTGCGAATACTAAGGGGGTCATTAGGATGGCGGGCGGAAACACATCCGCGGTGCTGACGGGGTGGAAAATGCCCTTTTCCGCACTCCTGCAGCGGTCCTCCCGCCCGCCATATTACGATGGGCAAACATAGCCAATTTCCCGTCCGCTGCGTAGCCAGGAGAACCGCCAGATTTTTGCGCCCGCCACCGCAGCGGAGTGAGCCAATAGGGACTCACCGCCGTGCGGAATGACGTTCCGTCCGCCCGCCATACAAATCACGATGCCGCAAACAGCCCATCACACCGCAGCGGAGAATCCACCAACCCAGAGACGGCGGAAACACGACAGCGGAGCGCAAAACCATACTCACGGTCCCCTCTACACGGTCCGGACCGCAATGGATCCAGCCCTTCAAGCCATTCCGGTGCTGTACCTCCTCCACTACCAGCAAATAATGGACCGTCGCGGACAATGCCGCAGGTACGCAATGACACAACTCTGCACACAACCACAACACACAACTCCTTTGCTGATATACGGCCCCTGTCCACATCAGACACTCTGGTGGGGACAGGAACACCTCCCCAAGTGTACCCACACATGTCCCACCTGTCAGGAAATCACCCCTCCGCATCCGGGTCACCAATCAACCGCGAAACACTGCAATGTCCCGGTCACGTCACCTCAGCGGTGAAGACGCGGGAAAACATGCGCAAAATGTAGTAGGCAGGGCGGCGCCAGGCATGGGCAGTCCACAAAGATTCCCAGGGCTCCACCTCCACCCTTCCCACATTACGCTTCCCACACCCATTTGGGGCACATGCTGTGTGCACCCCCTGCACAATTCATCTCCCAGGTGTAGCCAGACCTTGCACCTCACACACCAAAGGACCAGGGCGCCTGTCTTGGAAGGTGGGGGTGAAGAGGAACACCCTGCACAGAAGCCTAGGGGCTGGACAACCCTCCTCCTCACACCTATCTCCCACCCATGTGAAGCAAACTGAGCCTAACTATAAAATGAAGACTCACACTGCATAAGAACATCCACTGAACTGTCAACACTGCCTGTCAAGTCACTCACAAACACCCTACACTGACACACAGCCACATACACACACCATAGGCCAGCAGCAATGTAGGACAATCAATGGGCCAGCCAAAAGTGAAGTGGACAGTGCTGGAAAACCACGGAGCAAGACACATAGCATCTGTACATCACATGCAAGAGAAGGAACATATCACAACACCCTTAGGTCATCAAATCAGACATGGGTGGCACAGCGAGTGAAATTAAACCAAACTGACCTCTGTGCAACAACTCAGGGACACATCAACACAAGCCATGCATAGTCACAGGAATGATAGGAAGTGTCTGAAGTCATACAGTGAGCAGCCACACATCTGTCTCAACTGACTTGACATGTGCACATCATCAGTACAACACACATGGCCCATTGTCACACTCCTTGACTGTCAAACACAACTAGGACCTTCACACATACCCATTCTCTACCCACCTCATACCTCCAGCACTCAACACCTGTGAGAAGCACACATAAAGGCCAAAATGGTGTCCTGTGAGTGCAATGACAACCAAACACACTCTCTGTGGTGCACCCACAAACATCACACTAACAGACAGGGATGCCTGAACCAATGCAGACACCAAAACAATAGCCAAACAGAAAGCTCACAAACAACATACACAGAGGTACAACAAGCCCACACATGTGCAGGAAAACAGTGGAAAGGCAATGTGACCCTAGACAGAACAGGAATACACAACATTGTCACTCAGGACCAATGCACAGACACCATACCTCAACACAAACAAGAGGTGTATCATCAAAAATCTACCATGAACACCAACTGGGATCAATGGGACAATCAGCTAACATAGACACAGACACCTCAACACCCATGAAGTGGACAAGGTGCCATATTGTACCACAAGCATGCACATGCACAACCCTGAAAAGTGACAGGTCAAAAATAGGAGGACTAACCACCAATGTGCACTGAAAACAAGCCCAGCAACAAGAATCCCCTTGCTGCATGTGACAGACACACAAGTGATGCATACCACACATCTGAATGTATCACACAGCTAAAACAACCACACACACACGTCATGCAAATAGAACATCACACACACATAGCATCAGTCAGTACAAAGAGCCAACACAGGCCAAACAGTGCATACATCCACAACCAAAACACAACAGATGCACAGACAAATCCATCACAATGCAAACTCAGCTGCACATCAGGGGGATGCACAACAAGCAAGTACAAGGCAACATACACTGACAACACTGCATGCACACCAAGCAGTGTGTGCACAACAACCAAAACAGTAGCACACACATCTGAGTGCCACACCATGAACTCCCACAGCACAAACATAATATCACACTCAGGAAGAGTAGCACTACCTCAGCAAACACACATACAGCTTAGCCATCACCCACAGATGCACAACTCAGGGACATCCAGGTGCAAACAACATGACCAGAGGACTGTGCTGCCCAAGCATCTGCACTGCACATGAGCAACCATGACAGCAAACAAGTACAAGGAAATAACACATAACTAATTTGAAATCTGTCCTGAGTAGCACATTGGTCCTGGACACAGATCAGCCTCACACAGCATAGTGTCACACTATGAAGTGGTGGGGAGGCTCACAAACTGGCAAGCCATGGGGCGGAAGACATGAGACTGAAGTGTTGTGTACTGCAGTAGTGGACAGGTGAGCAGTGTTCAGTACACAAACACATAGAGGAGTCACTCACAATGTGTAGGCATCAGAAGCACATATTGGGGATGGCATGACTCCACATACCATACTGGAGCCAAAAATGGGTCAAGTGATAGCAATGCATGAGAAAACTCACAAATATTGTCAGTGTGGCTGAGCAGTTGTGTACAGTGTGCACAAACAGTAACAAGACACATGGCTGATCAACAAAACACAACACAGACTTGCCTGTCACACACACTGCATACTCACAACTGGCAGCAACAACAAGTAGGTGTCCCCCAGGAGTGCAAGGACACAACAACACACTGCCCAACCTACAACTCCCAGATGTGCCCACAATTTGAAACACATGGCAGAGTATTGAAACAAACAGGCACTCAGCTTCTGTGTCATACATGTGTGCAGTTGGCATTGCAGGGGAACACACACATCAACACTGACAACCAAACCACCCCTATACACTTCATGACCACACAAGTGCACACATCCAAATGTACCCATGTGACTAGGAAGACAGGCCATCACAAGATGACCATACATCAACACTGCTGCTCACACATCAAGAAAGATCACACAGTTATGAAGGACCCTGGCCAGCCCGCAAGTAATCCTGTGGATAGAATACACCTCTGTTCTGGAATAGCATCATAACATGACATGTGGACAATTTAGCAAACCTGACCATATGATGAGTATGATAATCGTAGATCATCACAAACACCCATCATTGCACCCACAAACCTCAGAAGAAAGAAGAACTAAAGTGACCCTCAACACTGCCAAACCCAGAAAAAGTAAAAGAAGCAATTGGCAATGTGAAGGTGGCATACAGAGCATTTGTCACATGCAACCATGCACATACCGAAAACACCTACATTTAGCAAGGACACTGACAAAGCAGACAACAGGAGTAACTGTCTTTATTACATATCACCAAGATAGGCATCAAAAGTAGACAACAGCAAGGCCAGTGGCCAGTCCATAGTTCAAAGGAGGGACATGTGAACATGAGAACCTGCACAGGGAATGGGCATCCAAAGTTACAAACAGCAAGGCCAGTGGCCAGTCCGTAGTTCAAAGGAGGGACATGTGAACATGAGAACCTGCACAGGGAATGGGCATCCAAAGTTACAAACAGCAAGGCCAGTGGCCAGTCCGTAGTTCAAAGGAGGGACATGTGAACATGAGAACCTGCACAGGGAATGGGCATCCAAAGTTAGAAACAGCAAGGCCAGTGGCCAGTCCATAGTTCAAAGGAGGGACATGTGAACATGAGAACCTGCACAGGGAATGGGCATCTAAAGTTAGAAACAGCAAGGCCAGTGGCCAGTCCATAGTTCAAAGGAGGGACATGTGAACATGAGAACCTGCACAGGGAATATGTGACACCGTACACTGGCATGGGAATCACCACAGCTCTGTGGATACAGATGGGCAGTCTAGGCACCGCTGTGGGAGAGACGGCTTTGGGAGGGGGACTTTGCCTCAGACTTGGTTGTCAGTAGGACTGGGAGGTGGCTGATTGTCGGGGACCGTTGGCGGACCAGACCTGGGAGAGGGAGGAGCAGCTGAGGTAGAGGCATCAGTGGCTTTGTGAGCCGGAGGGCTGCTTGGACCGGGTGGCAGCGTGGCACGGGGAGGCGGAGAAATGCTGCTGTGAGACACAGTGTGTGAGGGAGAATGTGGAGGGCTGCCTTTCCACTTCTTGGGGATTCGATACTGATAAATTGTCTTGGTAGGAGTGTGAAGTGGGGCGGGCACAACAGCCTCACTCCCCACCAAAGGTGCTTCAGGTGCAGGTGTTGGCCCTCCCTCTGGTGAACTGCTGGGTATGGTGGTACGCTTGGCCTGGCCTTGCCTTTTCCCTTCCATCCCCCGTTGACCAGGTGAACCCCCCACAGTGCCCTCCTGTCCCAGCTTCACAGGGGTGTGGGTGGGAGTTGAGGTTGTGGGTGAACCTGCCTCAGAGATCCATTTCTGCGGACTCTTTGCAGGCACCAGCTTCACAGCAGGCACGGCAACTTTTTGCCTGTCTGTGGGAGCAGGTTTTGGGATGGAAGTGTCCTTGGATTGGACTGATTTGGATGCATGTGGGCCTGAGGCCTGCTTCTTGGCTTGATGCCCCCGAGTGTCACCCGAAGGGCTTTTGGCTTTGCGTTCCTGTGTGACTTTTTTTTGGGGGGGGGGAATGGTGTCTGCGCGCTGGCCCGCTTGGAGTGCTGCTGTGTTGTGCTTAGTGTGGAATACTTTGAGCCTGAGGGCTGTGGTGTGTGGTCACTCTCGTCAGATGTGGCCACTGGCAGGGTGGTTGCCTAAGGGACAGGAGCTGGACCCTGAGCATGTGCCAGCTGAATGGCTGCCGTCACTGTGGAGGACAAAGACTGGACAGTCCTGTGTAGCCCACCCACGTCAGAATGAATGCCCTCCATGAAGGTAACTACCTGTGCCAACTTCTTGTCACGATCAAGGAAGGCATTCAGTAAAGTAGTCTGACCCACACACAGCTGGCGCAAAAGCTCCACCGCCTCAACACTGAGGGCAGTAGGGGAGACAGGGGCAGGGGTGCCTGGGGGGACTGACTGCTGCGGGCACGGGCAGCACTAGTGGAACTAGCCAGGAGGGTGGGCACTGGACGATGTGTGGTGGAAGAAGAGGCTGATTTCCCACTCCCTGTGTCCGCCAACATCGATGAGTCACCGCTGGCGTCAGATGACGTTGAGGTTGGTGTTTCCGGGCGTGATTCATCAAGGGCACTCCGGTCCCCCTCAGAGGCGCTGGTCACATCAGTGTCAGTGAGCCCATGTGTTGCCGTCGAGCAAGATGCCTCATCCCCGGTGTCCGTACCCTGTCCTTCTGTGCCCTCTGTAGATGCTGCAAGAGACAGACGTAGGTTCAGTTTAGTGCCATACTCACAAACATCATATGCAACCAAAGCAAACAACTCGAACATGATACCCCCATGTAGCACACCACCCTGTGCGGTCTGCATGTGCAAGCCTCATGCAAAAGTCAGAAGATGCATGGAAACAAGCATAGTTGGCATCAATGACCCATGTGACGTTCACACTGCCAAATAGCTGGCCCGTGTCTCCCAGTTGCCTGACATCCTGATTCCTGTAAGCATACCTACGTGCCTGTAGGTGAGATAGATGTACATCTCAACATGTTGTCACAGTCACATATGGAGTCACTTTAAGGGGACAACACAGATACTGACTCCAGGATGTCCTCATACCATGGCCATGACCTACTGATGTCCACCATGTTGTGCTTTGAAGCGCAACGACCCTTGCTGTCGGCAGATGTGTAGTTCTCACAATTCCAAAGTCAGACACTGCACACATCGACGTAAGCACACTCAGATGAGGAACACAGCTGTTCACTCCCCGGTGATGTCTATGACACCCATAATGCAGCAGATGGCATGAGGCCACATCTTATCTTGCAATGTCACGGGCCATTATTTTGAACACATGAGAAAGTACATGTAGCAAAAATGCATGTCAGCTGCACTCAACACAGAGGCCACTTACAAGCCATTGCATCACTCTGGAAACATCACAGAGCTCAACACTGTCAGGGTTGGGATACATGCAGTCACTCACATCCAAAGTCACCCTTCGCAGAATACTCACCCCCAACTTGCTGCTGATGGGCCCTCAAACGTCCATCCAGCTCTGGCTGTGTCACAGCCAAGATGCGGGCCATTAGTGGTGTCATGCTCCTGCGTGACAACCTTCCAGTCCGTGGGAGTAGCCCCAGCGTCATCTCTGCCACGTTTTTGCTCATCCGGCAGATGTCATCCCACCTCTTGTGACAGTGTGTGTGTCGTCGGTTGCAGACACCCAGAGCCCGCACCTTGCGTGCAATGGCCGTCCATAAGGCCTTGCGTTGGCAGACTTTGAGCTGCAGGCATGGGAGACAAGAAGAGGCAGTTTCAGGGACACTGGGCCATGTTCCACTGTGTCTCAGGACAGGTGCATGCAAACACTTAGCACAGCTGTACAGAAAGCTTGATCAGAGGCCATACAACATGACACGTAGTACATTTGCATCAGATAATTGGATTGAAATGCATGTAGGTATGAGGGTGGACACAGGACCTGGCCATCTCACACACATGCAGAATGGCAGCACACAAAGCAATGTGAAGAAGGCCCTCATCTGTGATGCAGCATGTGAGGGAGCAAGACATACATCATGTTGCAAATGAGGTTTTGGGGAAGACTCCCTGTGTCCAACACTACACACCCCTCAATGTCCTTGGGCTGTGAGTGGCTCACTGTGTCGTGGATGTCACATCTAGGGACATGATCTTACATTCTCACACCCTTCTCACAAGGTCTGTCTTGTGCAATCATCAGGCCTAAGATAGCTCACTGAGAAACAGGGTGGCAGACAACACATATATCTCACACCGTCCATTTACTGATGGGTCCGTGTCAAATTGGGCAGTATCTGTGCAGGCCAGGGGGACTCACACTGAGGTTAAACCTGGCCCATCTGAACAATCACATGCATGTACAATATGAGAGGTCAAACAGTGCCTACACATGCAAGTCAGTAGACATTATGACATCAATGGAAGGAGGATGTTTCAGAAGTACATCACTCTGATGTGTCATATGCGATTTTCCACCAAGAGTGTCACCCTCAGGCATTTCAATCTTGTGCATAATGCTCACATATCAATGGTGACGACATGAAAAGTGTACACACATCCTTCAGTACCCTCTGGACGAAACACATTTGTGATGTCCAAAATGAGCATGTGAAGAGCGAATGGACTCTGACATCCATTAGCACAGGCAATGTTTGTTCTGACTTCCACTTTCCAAACCAGCTGTGTCACTGTATGGCTGCAAAGACACTGCATGTCCCTCCCATCTTTCAATGCAGCCATGGATCTGTGGTAATAAGGCTACACACCCCACTGCCATGAAGTCAGCATGCCAGGCAGTGTATCACACAAACTTGCACTCACAGGCACATACTACTGCAGAGCAACATCATGTGAGCACTCTGTGCACTCTCCAAATTTCACTCTGAGACACTTACCATTACATCAGGAGCACCATATAGCCTCCCGTAGTGTGTAAGCACCTCTTCCACCAGGACCTCCAGCTCCTCTGTGGTGAAGGGACGGGCCCTGATCTTCTCAGTTCTCGCCATCATTGGGTCCAGGAGACAGGAACAGCAGCAGTTGGGGGTGAAGAATAGCATGCAGCAGTGTCTGGATGCAGTGGAAATGTGTGGCTCTCTCACACATATATAGCCCCCTGGGGTTGTTTCAATGGTACTCAGCTGCTGCAATTGGTGGTCCAGGTCAGCTATTTTTCAAATGCAACCAATAACCGGCCCGCGGTAGCAGAGCACGCCTACCGTGAGTTTCAAAAGTGCATTCCACTAGCGCGATTGCGGTACCCATTGGCTGAATGGGCATGGGCAATGGCGGTGTCACACCGCGGGGCCCAGGCGGTTGCTACCGCAATCGTGCATCTTACAATTGTATCCAATGACCGGCCCCGCAATAGCAGAGCACACCTACCGCGATTTTCAAAAGTGCATTCCACTAGCGCGATTGCGGTTCCCATTGGCTGCATGGGCGGTGTCACACCGCGGGGCCCAGTCGGTCGCTACCGCAATCGTGCATCTTACAATTGTATCCAATGACCGGCTCTGCGGTAGCGGAGCACGCCTACCGCGATTTTCAAAAGTGCATTCCACTAGCGCAATTGCGGTTCCCATTGGTTGAATGGGCATGGGCAATGGCGGTGTCACACCGCGGGGCCCAGGCGGTCGCTACCGCGATTTGGCATCTTTACATTGGTGCCAATGACCGTGATTGCGGTGGCACCTATGGACACATCATGCTGTAGCAATGGGCAGTTCTCATTATTGAACACTCCACACTTACAATGAGTCATGGCACCAGATTGTTAAATTGAATGCTAGTATGACATTCTACTCACTAATGTCTACACATGCCATGTCAGTGCACTGGAGTACATGCATTGGCATGTAGTCCCTCGCATGTCACTGATGATGTTGTTGTGCATGTACACAGATCTGTTGTGTGATGGACTCCCAAATATGGGGACATGTCAATGTGTGAGATGGCTAAGCAACACAGTGATGACGGACTGACTACTCAATGTGCCTACTTCACTGTGTAGATTGCTGAACTCATGTTGATACTTGATCTTCATGCACACACTGTACTCATTGTGTCGTTAATGTGTGCTCTGTCCGACTCACGCAAGAAGGTGTGGCAGGTACAGCAGCTACGTAGGAGACAGCGGTGTTGGTGTTTCAGACATGTGCTGTGTCAAGTACTCTCAGGGCTGGTGACAAGATGCCGGAATGTCCCATTTCACATTCACATAGTCTGAATTTGTCTCGTGTGCACTCAGTTCGTACATACTGATCACGTGTACAACTACTTGGGGTCAAGTTGTCTCTGCATGTGACTTGTTTTGTAAGCTGGTGTGTCAGGCCAGTCATCGTTGGCGCTGTGTCAGTCAAAATGTCAGATGTTGGACACATCTCATGGGTGAATTGAATTGACAAGTGTCCCCTTTTATCTCATGTAGGAGGCGACCAAATGTGCACCGGCCATTCACCTTGCTGGCGGACATGGAGGATGTGGACATCATCCGTAAGTTCCGGTTTGATCGGCAAAACCTCCAAGACCTATGTGCTCAGTTGGAGCCCCATCTTAAGCCTCGCAGGACATATCCAACTGCTGTGTCACCATCATGTAAGGTGATGGCGGCCCTGCATTTCTTCGCAACTGGTTCGTTCCAGTACACGGTGGCCAGCGCAAGTGGGATGTCGCAGGCAATGTTCAGCATGGTGCTACGGGATGTCCTGTCCGCTATGATGGTATACAAGGACACTTACATCCATTTTCCACGGAGACAGGAATTGCCAGCTGTGAAGGCTGATTTCTATGACGTTGCCCACATCCCTAATGTAGTTGGTGCCACTGACTGCACCCATGTTGGACTGGTTCCGCCACAGGCACGGGAGCACATATACAGGAATAGGAAGCATACCCATTCCATTAATGTGCAGGTTGTATGCCAGGCAGATATGATCATCTCACATGTCTGTGCCAGATTCCCTGGCTCAGCCCACAACTCCTACATCCTGCGTAACAGCATCGTACCACAGATGATGGCAAATCTGCATCCTGACCATGCGTGGCTTGTAGGTGAGTTAGCCGAGTCAAGTATTGTGCTGTATGTGTGACATGCTGTCCGCAGCTACAGTCATTTTACTAAATTGTTCTGTCTGTCTGGCACCTAGGTGACTCTGCATATCCCAACCGGCCCTGGCTGCTGAGCCCACTGTGGAATCCCAGGACCCCGGGTGAAGTCCGCTACAATGAGGCCCATGGGAGGACACGTCGTGTGGTGGAGTGGACTTTTGGGCTTCTCAAGTCTCGATTTCGGTGCCTGGACAGGACCGGAGGTGCACTGATGTACTCTCCCCAAAAGGTGTGTCAGATCATGGTAGCATGCTCCACAACCTTGCCCTGCGCAAAGAGATCCCCCTGATCCTGGATGATGATGAGCAGCAGATGTCCCCGCCTGCAAACCCACACATGTCCAGTGACGAGGATAGTGGAGAGGAGGAAGGTGTCTACCTGCGTCACCAGCTCATCGACCGATACTTCCCTTGAAGGTGAGTGACATTGTACAACGGTGCCATTGTATGGTGTTTTTGTAGTTGTAGGAAATGCCTAGGGGAGCTATGTGACAGCTGCCTGTTGTTGGCTCTGTGCTGAGGGCTGATGTTTCGGGGACAGGGTAGATATGCACAGCTACATGATGTCTATGTCGATATCGTTGCTCATTGTAATGTGTGCAGGTTTGAGTACCTTGATGACAAGTGTTGTGTAATGGGTGTGATGCCATCAACTGACAGGTGAATGTTGTTCTCTTGTGTTTTCCTAGGTCCCTTCAGCCTCTCAATGCCTCGCAACAATCCGTGCACCTGGTACATTGTAATCTGAGTCAAGATTGTACATCCTGTGATAAACATGGAGCTGACACGAAAACATAGGTGTGCAAAGAGTGTTTATATACAATAAGTACATGTGACAGGGAAGTGATTATTTGCAAATAGGTGGTAAGTGAACCAATGAGTTGTCAGTGATGGTAGACGAGACAATAGAGTAGTCACCACATTGATGTGGTGACACAGTCCAACCGACGCCTGCCATCAACATGGCAGTGTGGGTAAGGATAGTCAACAAAGTCAATTGGAAGGTGAAGAGAGGTGCCATCATGGCTGGCTCTTTGACTGGTGTCTGGCTGGTGCTTTGCCACGTGATCCTCCCTTGTTTTTCCTCGGACGGCCCCTTGAGCGTTTGGCAGGGGGGGGCCTCTGCTGCGGGATCAGAGGTGTCTGAGGACACATCCTGTTCCAGCTCACACGTCTCTGTCGCCGCAGGTGAGGAGGTGGGACTGTCATCCTGCGGGCCACTGGAGGGAGGTTGAGCTGTCCTTTGGGCCGCAGGCCTGTCCCTCAGGACACCCACAAGCTGACCCAAGAGGTCCACGATTTGGCCCATGCGCGTGTCTATGGACCTCAGCAGCAGGCGGAGCTCACGCGATTCTTCTAGAGCCTGGCCCGTGTGTCCCTGGGCTTGTTCGTATGCCCCAAGGACTCTGGCGATGTTGGCCAGGGCTTCGGTCCCAGTGTCCTGTTGATTTTGTCGCCCAGTTGCCCTCCCACCTGCCCTGCTGTCCCGGACCTGTGACATCACCACTCGACACACGCGCTGACTCTCCCTGCTCTCCTCAGATTGTGGGGTGGGGTGGGTATCCTCTGAGGCAGGGACAGTGTTGCAGGCAGAACTGGTGGTGGTGGTGGCGGCTGCACAAGTCGTTACAGCAGTGGTCAGCGCAGTTGTTGTTGCTGAGGTGGTGGTGGTGAGGACAGTGGGGGCCTGGGACCTGCTGCGCCCTGGCACGCCAGATGGGCCAGCTTCTGGGTCCGCATCCGAGGAATTTAGGGAGTCTGCATCCGGGCCTCCATGTTCCGGGGGGGGGGAAGACTGGCTCTGCAGGTTGGTGTTGTCATCTGCAGCAGTCAATTCTTGGTCACCTGTAGAACAGAGAAGTAATGGTCCTTGAAGTGTAACCCACAAGCTTGGTGTTGGATGTTACATGTTATACACCAGTTTACATTGAGATCACTTTGTATGGCTGCACGGTACTGATCATCATGACATGATGTGTAGGTACCTACATTACTTGTCCATGGTATGACATATCAATAGATACCATGCTCCACGTACAGATTGTGTGATTACAAGGACATGTCGTCATCTAACGACTAGCAGCACAACAACTTTTTGTGAGGCATCTTTGTTGTTTGCTCTGCATGGAAGATCTTCATTCTGGGCATGTACTAGCCATTGTTGTCTCATGCATCCCTCTGTCGTATCATGTTCTTTGCTTTATTTTTGATAATGAGCATGCTTGTTTTGTTTTCATATGGGCCTTGATGCTCTGCACTTGCACATAGCATTCACTGCTGTGCATGATTGTGCCCTGAGTTACTTCAACA
This sequence comes from Calotriton arnoldi, assembly GCA_963921515.1. NCBI lineage: Eukaryota > Metazoa > Chordata > Amphibia > Caudata > Salamandridae > Calotriton > Calotriton arnoldi. Next base: position 929,646 of record CAWUFW010000376.1, on the reverse strand, counting down.
TGTGATTTTGTGAGTCAAACTTTAATTTCTGTGACAGTTACATACGCTAAGCTGTCTGCACACTGGAAGTGGCTATTGGATCTCTGCCAAGTCGGGTGGGATGTGAGGGCTGGTATGGTCATATGGCTCCATGCTTTTTGAGAGGAATGGCAGGGTGCATGCACTGTCTACCTACCTGTTCTGTGACACAGTTGAGGGGTATTGCTGACACATGTTTCTGGGTGTGGGGGAGTGCTCCATCTTGCTGAGCTGTGGGACAAGGGGGCCTGGTGGGAGTTGTAGTGCAGGCTTCACAAACACAACCACCCCCTCCCTGTTAAGATGGCTACCTACCTGTTAGTTTGATGAGGGGAATGCAATGTCTGCCACTTGCTTCTGGGTGGGGGGGGGGGGGGGGAAGTGCTCCATCCTGGTGTGCTTTGGGACAGGGGGCCTGGTGGGAGTTGTAGTGCAGGCTTCACAAACACAACCACCCCCTCCCTGGTAAGATGGCTACCTACCTGTTGGTTTGATGAGGGAATGCAATGTCTGCCACTTGCTTCTGGGTGGGGTGGGGGGAGAGCTCCATCCTGGTGTGCTTTGGGACAGGGGGCCTGGTGGGAGTTGTAGTGCAGACATCACATACACAACCACCCCCTCCCTGTTGAGATGGCTACCTACCTGTTAGTTTGATGAGGGGAATGCAAAGTCTGCCACTTGCTTCTGGGTGGGGGGGGGGAGTGCTCCATCCTGGTGTGCTTTGGGACAGGGGGCCTGGTGGGAGTTGTAGTGCAGGCTTCACAAACACAACCACCCCCTCCCTGTTAAGTTGGTTACCTACCTGTTGGTTTGATGAGGGGAATGCAATGTCTGCCACTTGCTTCTGGGTGGGGTGGGGGGAGAGCTCCATCCTGGTGTGCTTTGGGACAGGGGGCCTGGTGGGAGTTGTAGTGCAGGCATCACATACACAACCACCCCCTCCCTGTTGAGATGGCTACCTACCTGTTAGTTTGATGAGGGGAATGCAAAGTCTGCCACTTGCTTCTGGGTGGGGGGGGGGGAGTGCTCCATCCTGGTGTGCTTTGGGACAGGGGGCCTGGTGGGAGTTGTAGTGCAGGCTTCACAAACACACCCACCCCCTCCCTGTTAAGATGGCTACCTACCTGTTAGGTGGAGGTGATCAATGGCTGCCACATGCTTCTGGGTGTGGGGGGAGTGCTCCATTTTGCTGAGCTGTGGGACAAGGGGGCCTGGTGGGAGTTGTAGTGCTGGCTTTCCACCCACAAACAGCCCTTCCTGTTAAGATGGCTACCTACCTGTTGGTTTGATGAGGGGAATGCAATGTCTGCCACTTGCTTCTGGGTGTGGGGGAGTGCTCCATCTTGCTGAGCTGTGGGACAGGGGGCCTGGTGGGAGTTGTAGTGCAGGCTTTCCACCCACAAACAGCCCCCCCTGTTAAGATGGCTACCTACCCGTTAGGTGGAGGTGATCAATGCAATGTCTGCCACTTGCTTCTGGGTGGGTGCTCTATCCTGGTGTGCTTTGGGACAGGGGGCCTGGTGGGAGTTGTAGTGCAGGCTTCACAAACACAACCACCCCCTCCCTGTTAAGATGGCTACCTACCTGTTAGGTGGAGGTGATCAATGCAATGGCTGCCCATGCTTCTGGGTGTGGGGGAGTGCTCCATCTTGCTGAGCTGTGGGACAAGGGGGCCTGGTGGGAGTTGTAGTGCTAGCTTTCCACCCACAAACAGCCCTTCCTGTTAAGATGGCTACCTACCAGTTGGTTTGATGAGGGGAATGCAATGTCTGCCACTTGCTTCTGGGTGTGGGGGAGTGCTCCATCTTGCTGAGCTGTGGGACAAGGGGGCCTGGTGGGAGTTGTAGTGCTGGCTTTCCACCCACAAACAGCCCTCCCTGTTAAGATGACTACCTACCCGTTAGGTGGAGGTGATCAATGCAATGTCTGCCACTTGCTTCTGGGTGGGTGCTCCATCCTGGTGTGCTTTGGGACAGGGGAGTTGTAGTGCTGGCTTCACAAACACAACCACCCCCTCCCTGTTAAGATGGCTACCTACCTGTTAGGTGGAGGTGATCAATGCAATGGCTGCCACATGCTTCTGGGTGTGGGGGAGTGTTCCATCTTGCTGAGCTGTGGGACAAGGGGGCCTGGTGGGAGTTGTAGTGCTGGCTTTCCACCCACAAATAGCCTTCCCTGTTAAGATGGCTACCTACCCGTTAGGTGGAGGTGATCAATGCAATGTCTGCCACTTGCTTCTGGGTGGGGGGGGGAGGGGGGGGGGAGTGCTCCATCCTGGTGTGCTTTGGGACAGGGGGCCTGGTGGAAGTTGTAGTGCAGGCTTCATAAACACAACCACCCCCTCCCTGTTAAGATGGCTACCTACCTGTTGGTTTGATGAGGGGAATGCAATGTCTGCCACTTACTTCTGGGTGGGGTGGGGGGAGTGCTCCATCCTGGTGTGCTTTGGGACAAAGGGGGCCTGGTGGGATTTGTAGTACTGGCTGCCTGTACACATGCAACCCTGGGAATGTTGCTAGCTACCTTTGGGGTGATTCAGAGGGAGTGAATGTTAGATCTGTGAGACATGTGTTGGGGAGTGTGTGGTGCACATGGATGCATTTGGGCCTAGGAGGTGTAGCTTTGTGGTTGTGCAAGACAGTACATAGCAGAGTGATGGTGGACATTTGTTGTTACTTACCAGCCTCCACTCCCCCGGGTATTCCTGTGAGACTCGCTGGATGCAGTATGGCAAGCACCTTCTCCTCCCATGCGGTGAATGTTCTTGGTGGAATGGGAGGGCCACCGCCAGTCCTCTGAGCCAGCTCACGGTTCTTGTTGTTCCTCTTTCACCTTTTTCATGAGGTCATGCCACCGCTTCACGATCTCATTCTTGTTGCGTGGGACAGTCCCTACTGCATTGACCTTGCGGACTATCCTTTCCCACATTAGTGTTTTGGTGGCTAATGGTGTCTGTTGCACCATGCTTCCAAACAATTGTGGTTCTACTCTGATTACCTCGTCTACCATGACTGACAACTCATTGTCAGTGAATTTGGGCATTTTCTTCTGTGCCATGGTGTGTGGTGTGCAAAGGGGTTGAAAGTGCAGGTGTGAGAGTGGTGGTGGTGATGTAAGTGGTGTGTGTGTGTGTGTGTTGTTGTGCTGGTGAGTTGTGTGGTGGTTTGCCTCTCCTTTGTGCTGTAGGCTTGGTTCCTTCAGTGGTGGAGTATTGCAAAGGATTGTGGTCAGGGAAGGGGCTGGTTTTATACTCAGCTATGTGGGTGTGTCAAAATGGTGTATTGATGTCAGGTGTGTTGACCTGGCATTTGTGGTTTTTTAACTTGCCATGGGTATGTGTCATTGGGGTGTATTAGGTTTTTTTGGGGGCTGCGGCAAGTTGCTGGGTACACTTGGTGGGCATGTGTGTATTTTTTGTTCGGACGCTATGAATTTTCCGGAGCGGCTGCGGTGGTGGCTATACGACCGCCCTTCCGCCGGCTCTCCCATTCATCACTGGTTGCGATCGCGGCGGTCGTAAACAGCGGATCGTTCCGCTGTCACCTCAATGGTATCCTAATTCCACGTGCGGTCAATCCGCTGGCCGTGCGGCGGTTTGGGCTTTTTCTGCCGCGAATCCGACAGCCGTGGACGGATTTTCGCCTGCTCCGCACGCTACCGGCGGTCTTTCCTGGCATCGTTCCGCCGCGGTCTGATTTTCCTGGCGGTTGATCCTAATCGGACCGCCGGTTTTCCTGCGGTACATGCGGACGGTTGATTCCCGCTACCATGGCGGTCTGGGTGCTTTTCCGCCCGCCATCGTAATCGGGCCCCTAAGTTGGAACGTGGCAGGGTGAGGTCCATACTGACTGATGCGCATGAGGTTAACTTTCTTAAAACCTTTGAGGTTATTTGCATGCAAAAGACATGGGATACCCTGGGGTCTCTTGTTTTGATGGTTACATGGCTTTCAACGCCCATGCAAGACCTTCTCATGGCAGAGCTAAGGGAGGGTCAACAACTTTTGTGAGTTTAGGCTCAGGATGCGATAGGAGGATTGCTCAGCATACAGCCATTAATGTTTTAGAGATGCTCCTAACTTTTTCCCATAACATCTTGATGCTAATTATTAACGTTTATAACTCACTTAGCTCAGGGGAAGCATTGGAGGGGGAATTAAGAACCCTTCTTGAAGGTTCGTTTATAGCCCATTCCATTGCTCCTATAATCTTGATTGCAAGGGATTTTAATTTGCACCCGTGCATGGTCTGTAGGTCTGACTTAAAGGAGGATGATTCATTCCAGGATGTGGAGCAGTTCCATCTCATACATACCCGTCAAGGTGATGCTTTTAACACGCTTCTGTCTGAATATAATCTTATTAATCTTTTGCCCAATCAACTGCCGCACCGCCCTGATACATTACCTACTTATAAGGATAGGGAATCTAGTGCTATCATTGACTTTATACATGTCTCGGCCTGTTTTCTGTCTCACCTAAACAACTTTAAAATAATTTGGAATATTCAGAGGCCAAAATCCTCTTACAGCAGAATTTAGGTGGTTTAATATAGAGAGGGCTATTCCAGCAGCATATAAGGAACCCCAAATATTGAATGAACAAGGCCGTAGGCTAAATTGGGGGAAGATTATTCCAGAAGATTTTCTAAGAAAATTGCTGCAATTGTGCAATAGGGACTTTGAAGCTCGTCTTCCGTGGGATAGCCCTAACCATGTTATTTTGGGTGCCTTCTCAAATATCTGTAAGGAAGTTAACTTAGTCCTCACAAAGAAAGGGAGAAGAGCTGTCAGAGAGGGACATAAATGGTTCGATAAGAGATGCTCTAAGGCCCATAAAGATTTGATGATGGCTCTGCGTAACCGACCAAGATCCAAAGAGGTTATAAGGAAGGCTAGATCCCAGTATACATTGGCTTGTAGGAGTGCAAAATGAGATTAAAGGGGAAGCCTGGGAATAGCTGTCTGCTTGTGATTCAAGAAATAGTTCTTTCTGGAAAGTGGTAAACCAACAATTATTCAGTGAGGCAGTGGTTCCCGATATGGTGCAGGTTATTCCAGCACAGGCATGGTTAACATATTTCGAAGCCATTTATGCAACTAGTGAGGATTCTTCACCAGCTGCCTATAGTGACCAACCGAGAGGGGAAGAACTATATTTTGAAATCCAGGAAATTATAGAGGCTATTGAGGGTTTGCCTTCTGGCAAGCACTAGGTTCAGATGGAGTCCCTGGGGACCTTTTTAAGAGTTGCAGTGAGTTTGGGCTCCTATAGCAGTACATATTTAGAAGGAACAAGGGAACCCAATTCGAGTTAGCCAGGGACCTTGGGTGCTTATCTATTATAAGGAACAGTGGTCCCTAGGAATTCTACAGTTGTAAGACATTGAATACAAATATAGACCCAATCAGTACTATATCGGTAAGTGACATGTCCAGCCGGACAGAGGCCCAATATTTAATAACAAGGCAATTAAATGAATAAATTTGTAACAATACAAGTGAGTGAGGCACAGGCCTGTGACCTCACTACATAAACGACAAGGGAAGAAGTGAACAACATATACACTTTAACAACAAGTTCAGGCAGGGCTATTGATTTGTTAAATGTATACACAATGGGACCAACAAATCATATTAATACACCTTTACACAACAGTAAACACTTCAAAGTAGTGTATAAGGTGTTTTGTGTGTCGACGAGCGTTTCGATCCATACATTAAATACATGGATCATCATCAGGACTAAAACATAAGCTAGCCTGAAAATAATGCCTGGATTTAAAACATAAGGGGAAGGAAGAAAAGCAGGAAAAACACTGGTTAGATATTCAGATAAGCAACACAAGGGGTAAATTATTTCATATAATCATTGTCCTAAACACCTGTAATTAACACGAGAAATGAGTGACCTGTGGGAAGGGAAAAGGTGCTGTGAAAATAAACAGAGGTGAAAAAGTGGAAACGGAGTCATTCGAAGTCTTGGTCCATCACTGATAGAAGAATTACTGAAAAGGAAATTGGCATAGAAAAGGAGTAGAAAGAACCATGGGAGGGAATTAAGCAATTATATAATGTAGCGCTGGGGTGAGGTTCTACAAAAAAGAGGAAAAGGCAATTAGCGACTTACCGGTCTCTCAAGAATGGGAGACCCCAGTTTCAAGCGTCAGGCGCGTGTGTCTGAGCAATTGAAGGGAAGCTGCCGAGAATTAGAAGAATTTAGAAGGAATAGGAATAAGAAAGAACAGGAAGAAAGGATGTGGGGAAGTTGAGCTTACCAATTTGAGAGGGAAAAACGGAGGTGTCCTCTAGGATGTGGGAAAATAAGTGGATAACCTGGATAGAAGAGAAAGCAATGAGTGGAGGAAAGGTTGATGGAAAAAGGGGGGGGGAGATATAGCGTGCAATGAAGCGAGGCTCACTTGTAAAAAGGGGGCCGTACGCCGGGCTGAAGGAACCAGGCAACGTGTGTGCCAGTTAGACCACGGCGGTCATTCAGGATCCGCTCGGGAATTCCTGTCAAGGAAGCAATTAGGAAGAACCTCAGGGTATGTGCAGGGAATATGAAAGGGGAGAGATATGGCGTGCAGATAAAGGAGGCTCACCGGTATCATAAAAAGCCGTGCATCGGGCTGAAGAGTACAGGCAACGTGTTGCCAATTGTACGCGACGGTCCTTAATTTACGGGATCCGCTCGGAAATTCCTGTCAGGGAAGCAAAGGGAGAGAGCCTCAGGGTGTGCGCGAACAGGTCGCTGGAAAGCTCATATGGCGGTAGTCAGGATAGTATGGACGCTTACCTCAATGGGAGCTGATGCGTGTAAGGACCCGGCTCTGTGTATGCGGCTCGGTATGTGTATTGGATAGAGTTGGAGAACATGCTTATAATAGGTGGAGGAGAGGTCAGCTGACAGTGTAAACAAGGAAAAAGGTAGGTGAAAAAATAGTGAAAAGAAAGAAAGGACTGAGGCAATGGCAGACATATTGGAGCATTACAAAAGCAAGCCGATGAGTCGGTGAAGGCGGTGAAAAGAAATAAAGGACTGAGAGTAACGGAATGGCAGACATATTGGAGCATTATAGCATGGAAAAGAGTAATTAATAATTGGTCATGGAGGACCATTACTGAATGTACATAGCGTGAAACAATACAATGGAGGATGTAATTTTGCTAGCAACATGTGACAATATGGTCAGCATTTAAAATTAAAATTAAATTTAATTTTAATTAAAATTAAAATAATGACCAACAGGTTTAGTGCAGAGGTTAGACAGGGAGAGTACTTGACTGGCTATATTTATACAAGTGTTGTCCAATCTTCAAGTCTGTTCAGTCCGGTGTGTAGGCTATTGGTTTTCAAGATCCATTTGAGCTCTTCTTTATTTAGAATTTTGGACATGTCTCCTCCTCTGGATGGTAGTTTAATTACGCTTATCACAGTCCAGCGAATTTCGTCCTCAGAGCTGCCCGGACAAGATGATCCTTAATATTTTTATTTTTATTGAATGCAAACAGGGGGCGTTCGAGATTGAGGGATCCCGCATTTAGCACATCCCAGTGTCTTATAATAGTTTTCCTGACGATATTGGAGACAGGAGAAAAAGTGGTAACACATACAAGTCGGTTCTGGGTGGATTTTACTCTGGGTTCTAGTAGAACTTCTCTAGGGCAGTACCATGCTCTTTTCATTGCATTGCGCACTAGTCTGCGTGGGTCAATCTCGAACGCCCCGTTTGCATTCAAGAAAAATAAAAATATTAAGGATCATCTTGTCCGGGCAGCTCTTCCCACTAATAGACCCCCCACCAACCTTAACGACCACTGGGGACTTGCACCGTTAGTAGGCCATGCAAAATGTGGCAATTGCAGCGTATGTGAATACACGATTGAATGTAAAGAATTTGTGTTTGACAAAATTAAAATAACATTGCAATCATTTTCTAACTGCAACACGCAAAATGTTATATATGCCATTTTCTGCCCATGTAATAAAATCTACATAGGACAAACAACCCAAAAAATCCGCATGAGAATTTGCCAGCATCGGAGCAGAATAAGATGTAAAACACAAACCGCCCCATTAGTGGATCATTTCACAGAAATTGGACATTCTGAGGACGAAATTCGCTGGACTGTGATAAGCGTAATTAAACTACCATCCAGAGGAGGAGACATGTCCAAAATTCTAAATAAAGAAGAGCTCAAATGGATCTTGAAAACCAATAGCCTACACACCGGACTGAACAGACTTGAAGATTGGACAACACTTGTATAAATATAGCCAGTCAAGTACTCTCCCTGTCTAACCTCTGCACTAAACCTGTTGGTCATTATTTTAATTTTAATTAAAATTAAATTTAATTTTAAATGCTGACCATATTGTCACATGTTGCTAGCAAAATTACATCCTCCATTGTATTGTTTCACGCTATGTACATTCAGTAATGGTCCTCCATGACCAATTATTAATTACTCTTTTCCATGCTATAATGCTCCAATATGTCTGCCATTCCGTTACTCTCAGTCCTTTATTTCTTTTCACCGCCTTCACCGACTCATCGGCTTGCTTTTGTGATGCTCCAATATGTCTGCCATTGCCTCAGTCCTTTCTTTCTTTTCACTATTTTTTCACCGACCTTTTTCCTTGTTTACACTGTCAGCTGACCTCTCCTCCACCTATTATAAGCATGTTCTCCAACTCTATCCAATACACATACCGAGCCGCATACACAGAGCCGGGTCCTTACACGCATCAGCTCCCATTGAGGTAAGCGTCCATACTATCCTGACTACCGCCATATGAGCTTTCCAGCGACCTGTTCGCGCACACCCTGAGGCTCTCTCCCTTTGCTTCCCTGACAGGAATTTCCGAGCGGATCCCGTAAATTAAGGACCGCCGCGTACAATTGGCAACACGTTGCCTGTACTCTTCAGCCCGATGCACGGCTTTTTATGATACCGGTGAGCCTCCTTTATCTGCACGCCATATCTCTCCCCTTTCATATTCCCTGCACATACCCTGAGGTTCTTCCTAATTGCTTCCTTGACAGGAATTCCCGAGCGGATCCTGAATGACCGCCGTGGTCTAACTGGCACACACGTTGCCTGGTTCCTTCAGCCCGGCGTACGGCCCCCCTTTTTACCGGTGAGCCTCGCTTCATTGCACGCTATATCTCCCCCCCCTTTTTCCATCAACCTTTCCTCCACTCATTGTTTTCTCTTCTATCCAGGTTATCCACTTATTTTCCCACATCCTAGAGGACACCTCCGTTTTTCCCTCTCAAATTGGTAAGCTCAACTTCCCACATCCTTTCTTCCTGTTCTTTCTTATTCCTATTCCTTCTAAATTCTTCTAATTCTCGGCAGCTTCCCTTCAATTGCTCAGACACACGCGCCTGACGCTTGAAACTGGGGTCTCCCATTCTTGAGAGACCGGTAAGTCGCTAATTGCCTTTTCCTCTTTTTGTAGAACCTCACCCCAGCGCTACATTATATAATTGCTTAATTCCCTCCCATGGTTCTTTCTACTCCTTTTCTATGCCAATTTCCTTTTCAGTAATTCTTCTATCAGTGATGGACCAAGACTTCGAATGACTCCGTTTCCACTTTTTCACCTCTGTTTATTTTCACAGCACCTTTTCCCTTCCCACAGGTCACTCATTTCTCGTGTTAATTACAGGTGTTTAGGACAATGATTATATGAAATAATTTACCCCTTGTGTTGCTTATCTGAATATCTAACCAGTGTTTTTCCTGCTTTTCTTCCTTCCCCCTTATGTTTTAAATCCAGGCATTATTTTCAGGCTAGCTTATGTTTTAGTCCTGATGATGATACATGTATTTAATGTATGGATCGAAACGCTCGATCGACACACAAAACACCTTATACACTACGTTGAAGTGTTTACTGTTGTGTAAAGGTGTATTAATATGATTTGTTGGTCCCATTGTGTATACATTTAACAAATCAATAGCCCTGCCTGAACTTGTTGTTAAAGTGTATATGTTGTTCACTTCTTCCCTTGTCGTTTATGTAGTGAGGTCACAGGCCTGTGCCTCACTCACTTGTATTGTTACAAATTTATTCATTTAATTGCCTTGTTATTAAATATTGGGCCTCTGTCCGGCTGGACATGTCACTTACCGATATAGTACTGATTGGGTCTATATTTGTATTCAATGTCTTACAACTGTAGAATTCCTAGGGACCACTGTTCCTCCTATAGCAGTACAGCATTGCAACGCAGCTGTAAGAGGCGTTATTCCCCCGTACTGGAAAAAATCGGTTATAGTGCCAATTTTCAAGAAGGGTAATCGGGCCGACATAGCCTTTTACCGCCTATCACTATAGTGGATGATGAGGTAAAGATTATTGGCCGGCTAGTGCTGAAACAACTTACCGACTGTGCTGAGGGAGGAAGGATCTTATCAGACATTCAATACAACTTCACGCAAAGGCAGGGGACGATTGAGCAAAATTTGAAACTTTACTTATTGATCTCTAAATATACTGTGGCTAAGAAGGAGTCTGTTCATCTTGCTTTCATGGACCTCAGCACAGCCTTTGACACAGTGGAGAGATCAAAACTGTGGGCTGAGCTGGAAAACCTGGGAATGGAGATCTCTCTTGTAGCTTTCCTGGTTAATCTACATGCTAGTCTGGAGGCCTTAGTTAGATATGGTCCTTCAGGGGAATGTACAGAGCACTTTAGTTTGGGTCGGGGAGTTCGCCAGGGATGTATTTGAGCCTTCATTCTTTTTATCTTGTACATCGATCAGTTAGAGTGATTTTTGTGGAAAGATGCAAAGATGTCCTACGGGTAAACAGGCCGCTTCCAGCTTTGCTGTTCGCTGGTGACACTGTACTTATGGCACGTACAGCAAACAGCCTGCAACTTTTATTAGATTGTTTTTATGATTTTATGGATGAAATGGGCCTAAAAACAAACTTTTCAAAATCTTATGCTATGGCGATAGGCCATAAACATGCCAAAACGAAGACTTGTATGATTGATGGTCATCTTAAAGAAAATACAAATACATTTTGTTATCTTGGTATCTGGCTGGATAGTAAATTGAACTGGTACCCTTTATTGAGAACCCATGTTAATAGGATTGCCCATATTATTGAGGCCTTTGCAAGACGTCTGGGCCATGTTCATGTTAAATCCATATTAGATCTTTACAGAGCAAAGTGTGTTTCGTAAGTTACTTTCGTCTCAGAAGTCTGTGGGTACAAGCAATGTCATTCTATCCAGGTAGCAGAAAACACATTTTTGATGAGACTTCTGAGGTTGCTGCAGAGGGTGCCTATGGAGATAGTGCATGCTGAGTTAGGGGCAGATGTCATTTCGGATCTTATTAAAGTTCGCCTCACTATTATGGATGAATGTTTTGTTGAAAAAATAATTGGACCTAAATAGATTGATCATGAAAGATTATCAGACACTGGAATATAGTCATCATATTCCTTGGCTACATTATGTCAAAAGCACCCGATGTGATCTGGGTAATCAACATCGATTTTCTAGCCCAGGGCAAATTACTAAAATAGATGTTGTCCGGGTCAGGGAGGCTTTGAGTAAAAGCACATGAATCAAGATCAAACAGTATGATGGCCAAAAAATCTGGGGCGCACTATGTTGCAGTAAAATCTATGAGTAATATAGAAATGTACTTGACTTTAGATATGCTAATCTTGCACAGACGTTTGCTATCTTACTTTTGTCCGAATCCGTTTCCTCAACTGTTTGTAGGTTGGCATAGACCCTCTGAGCTGTCAATCGGTTCGTGTAACATGGCTAGTGTAACTAATACCTTACATGTAGTTTTTATTTGCCCTAAATATGCATTCCTACAACACAAGTATATTTGCCCACTTTTATTAAACAAGGATTTTAAACAAGTTCGGCCAGCACTGCTATATTTGCAGTTTTTATCTAATCTTAAGGATTGTTTCTATGTATCACGGTTTTTAGCCGGGGTTTTTCATACTGAGAGGTGATGTGTGTGTTTACATTCAATGCCTGTTTTCACTGATGAATTCTATGTTTTAAGCACTTTTTTTTTTTTTTTAAACAATTTTTATTTTTTACACACCAACCAAAGACCGGTATATACAATATACAGTTACTGTGAGAAATGCCCATTTGAATGTAGACATGCCTTTCACAATGCCATTCACCCCTTGGCAAGATGGGGGTCCATGCGAGAAATCATTATACATTTCCTGGGGATAATGAAAGGTCCAGTTAAGCGTCGGGTGCAAGCTAACAGTGTGCAGGGAGCGGGGGACTGAGAGACCCAGAGCATGACCCCTAGGGGGGAGAAGCCAGCACCTCCGCTGTCAACTGAGCCATCAGCGCCTGTCTGTCCCTCCGGAGTTCCACCGTTGGTGAGATACAGATGTCCCCTCTGTATTTGTTCCATTTCCCCACTTCTGATCCCACTTTTTGGGGCAGCCTCTACTCTTGAATACTGATTTTTCCGCCACCATGGCAGTATCCATGTCTTTTGCCCAATCAGCCAGGCGTGGAACTGTGGCCACCCCCAATGTTGTGCAATATTCCGCTTTGCTATAATGAAACCCATAGAGGCCCATGTCTGTTCAGCCTGCGTGAGATCGGACGCCCCCCATATGTTAAGTAGGCACAAGTGGGGTGATAGCTCAAGGGATTTACCTCCCGCCCTCCCAAGTTGATGGGCGATTTTCACCCAGTAATCGTGTATGTGTGGGCAGTCCCATAGAATATGGAAGAAAGTACCCTCCTGATTACAGTGCCGGAGGCAAAGGGGATCGGGGCGTCTACCCAGTCGGAACAGGAGTTTGGCGTCGAAATATGCCCGATGAAGGATCTTGAGTTGGAACAGGCACAAGCGCATAGGAATGGCTATTTCTCGGGGTGAGGCTAAAGCATCCCGCCACATGTCGTCCTCTATATCACCCAGAGCTCTCTCCCACCCCTCCCTAAGTTTCAACATCGGGTCGGGGCGATTGTTGATCAATTTCTTGTAGGTGAGCGAGATGGCCTTACGGTCCATGGGATCCAGCAACAAGTGGTCCTCCAGAGGGGACGAATCGGGAAGAGGAACATCCCGAGGCAGGGCTGAGGACACCGCGTGAGTAATCTGTAAATACCTGAATATCTCCGACGGAGCAAGTTGATATTTAGCTTGGAGCTCTGGGAACGATGCCAGCCTCCCCTGAACCCAGATATCCCTGATCGTGGAGATTCCGATCAAGTCTCACCTGTCGAACCCCCGGCAGGTGCTGAGATGACCTAAGATTTCGGGCTCCCACAGGGGAGTAGCCTTCGTCAGGTGCCCACGCCAACCCAACCTCTTGGTGACTTCATGCCAAACCTCCACCGTGCGTGCCGTGGGACCTGTCAGATTAAGTTTGCGGGGATTGGTGTATAGCGCTCTGTTGTAACCGCCCCGTCCCAGAAGCCAGTGATCAGTGCGGAAATTAGGCTCGTCGCGGGACTCAAACACCCAGCGGTTGACCACCACCAATTGGGATGCCTGGTAATATAGTCTAAGATCCGGTAGAGCGATGCCCCCATCATACCAACCCATGGTAAGTTTAGTCATTGCGATGCGCGGCGCATGGCCCTCCCAGAGCAGTCCCCGCAGTATTCCATCGATCTGAGAGAAGTAAGAATCCGGGATCGGGATAGGTGTGTTCTGTAAAGCATAGAGAAAGCGCAGGAGCACTAGCATTTTGAAAAGGGACGCGCGGCCGAGAAGAGTTAACGGGAGAGAGCGCCAATGCACCACGTCCGATTTAAAGCGCTGAAGAGGTCCGAGTAAGTTGAATTCGAAAAAGAGGTCAGGGTCAGGAGTGACGAAAATGCCCAAGTACCGAAAACCCCGATGCGCCACTGGGATATTAAATCCCTGGAGATTCGCCGGGGGGGGGAACCCCATAGCGCATACATCTGGGACTTAGACCAATTTATTTGATATCCAGAGTGAGCGCCGAATATGTGAAAGATGTGGAGAACCCATCGCAGCGACCGAGCAGGGGAGGCCAGGTATAAGAGGATATCATCGGCGTACAGGGAGATACGGTCTTCGTGAGATTCCGTCCACTTGAGTCCCCGTATCGCCGGATCACCTCGGACCCATACCGCGAGCCGCTCCAAGACAAGGGCGAAAAGCAGTGGCGACAGGGGGCAACCCTGTCTCGTGCCTCGATGAAGCGAGAAAGTAGCGGAGCGGTGATTATTGACAACAACGTGAGCCGTGGGGTATGTATACAGTAGCCGAATCCAACGAATTAAGTAGGGTCCAAGCCCCAAACGGGCCAGAACGGCGAAAAGAAAGTCCCACTCGATGGCATCAAATGCCATCGAGGCGTCCAGCGATAAAAGAATCGCGTCTTCCTCGATGGTGTGAAGCCTGCCAAGGACCCCATGTACCCGGCGTAAATTCCGAGCCGTATTCCTCCCCGGCATGAACCCAGACTGATCGGGATGGACCAAGTCAGAGATAAAGTGGAGAAGACGGTTCGCAAGAAGTTTGGCCAGAATCTTAGCCTCAACTGTCAACAGGGATATGGGGCGATACGATGTGCACTCCTCAAGAGGTTTGTTCGGCTTATGAATGACCACTATCGCGGCAGTGCTGATCTCTGCGGGTAACACACCTGACTCGAAGCATTCGGTATAGAGATTAAGCAAATGGGGGGCCAATAGTGTGGACATAGGCTTAAATAACTCAATTGGAAGCCCGTTAGGACCCATAGCCTTCCTGGAGCAAACGTCCTGTATGGCCTTCTGAACCTCCGTCACTGTGATGTCTGCCTCCAAGGTGTCTCTGTCCTGCGGTGAAATAGTGGGGATATCAAGCGTAGCCAGCAGATCAGGAGACAGGGAGGCCTGAGAAGTGGGGGAACTAGTATATACCTCCTCGTAGTGACTAGCAAATGTGTCAGCTATGCGTTGGGGGTCGGTAATTAGGGTACCCTCCGATATTGCAATCGCGCGGACCCATCTAGCGGCCTGTTCCTTCCGCTCCAGCCACGCCAAAAGTTTTCCCGTCCGTTCCCCCTGCTCATAAATCCTGTGTCGAGAGGCTAGCAAACGCGCTGTCCCCTCCTCAAAGAGAAGCTGACGATAGTCCTGTCGCCTGAGTGCCAGACTATGGCGTAGAGCGAGGTCCGGATCCCGGGAGACCGACTCCTCCAAACTCGAGACCTCAGCCTCTAATTCCGATACTCTCTTGGTCCGCTCCGCCCTGTATCCTACCATGAGCGATAAAGCCCTGCCCTTAATGACTGCTCCAAAGGCCCCCCACAATGTCGCAGCGGAGTCGACTGTACCAACATTTTCTGCGAAATAAAATTCAGCGTCCCTGCGGAGGGCATCTTTGATTTGCGGGATTTTCAGCGCCCATGGGTATATGGAAATAGAGCATGGTCGTCCCCCAGTGTGAGAGCCCAGAGTCGCAAGGACGGGGGAGTGGTCGGAGATACCACGAGCAAGGCAGCCGGACCTTGTGAAAAGCCGAACATCCTGGGCATGAGTGAAGAGATAGTCTATCCTCGACTGACTGCCGTGCACCCCGGATTGGAACGTGAAGCGAGTATGTGATGGGTTAAACCACCGCCAAATATCCACCACCCCCAGAGCATTAGCAAATTCTGACAATTGTGAACCTCTCAGCGGGTCACCTCGGGGAGGGAGGCGGTCCAGAGAACCGTCCATCGTGAGATTGAAGTCCCCACCCAACACCAACACCCCGAACGGCAGGTCCAGCAACAGGGTCCCTATGTCGTGCAGCGTCAAGCGCTGTAGTCCGGGAGAGGGAGAGGGGGGGGCGTAAACGGAGACAGCATTGACAACACGCCCTTCCCAGGTGTATGCACTTTTTTTTTTTTTTAAATATTGTATTTATTCATGGTCAGACACAGTATACATTTCCACATTTCTTATGTTATTGCTTTACATCAGTTCGTTTAGCAGTCCATATCATTATATTCAAGATATCTCTTTTAAATGTCATATCAGATACATAACATTTCAGTGCTTGGTAGCTATATTGCTAACACCTTCCTGTATTAGAACAGTAAACGTGCATTACAGTCTATATCATACAATGCAGTTAACACAGTTCTCAAACAATGATACATGTATCCCAATGTTTATATCGTAGTATGTAATTATTCGTCTGGTTGTAGGGACCTTAAGTATTGCATGAGCGGGTCCCAAAAGTCTTTAGGTCGGGAGGTCTCAGGTATTTCTTCCGCATAGGTTTCTAGTTGTTCCTTACAATATGTCATGTCTGTGATCCAATTTTACTTTGTGGTGCCCGTCTGCTCCCCCATTTCAAAGCTATTCTCCTCTTGGCTAGTAGTAATGCCACAGCCAGGAATTTGCGTCGTCTAATCTGTTTGATTTTGTGTAGCCCCAACAAGCAGACTTGGGGTAGATTAGGTATCGGCTCAGCTAGCATTATCGCTAAAGTACTGGTCACTGTTTGCCAGTAGGATTGAATCTGTGAGCATGCCCAGGCCATATGTAAGAAATCTGCCCAGTGGGCATTGCAGCGAGTACATCTATCATCTTCCCAAAGGCCATATTTATGTAATTGTGCTGGTGTATAGTACACTTGTAGAAATTTAAAATGTATAATTCGCAAATTACAATTGGACGTGAGCATTTGTGTAAGTGCACAACTGTATCCTCAATCTTCCCTGGTGATTGAACCACCTATTGTATCTTCCCATCTCCGCAAAGCATGTTCAGTTTCTCTAAATTGTTCACGCTGGGCTGCGTTATACAGGTTTGATACTAGTCGTTGACATGTGGGTGATGTTAATAGTATTTGGAGCACGTTGTGCGTCGGTGGTTCGCCAGGGAATGTGGGATAGAGGTCTTTCACAGCCGCCCGCAGTCGGAGATAAAGCAAAAATCTTTAATGGTGTACGGTGTGCTACTAGCGAAGCGTCACTCTGTGATATAAATTGGCCATTGGGGAATATGTTTCCCATCACGCGTAGGCCCATGTCTCCTAGCAATTGTAGCATATTTTTTTCGTGCGTCAGTTATGTGCGGGTGATGACGCATGGGCAGCGCTGGTGCATATGTAGGAATTTTGTGTGCTCGCTTCGCTAGCATGTGCCATGCCACTGATGTACAACAGGCTGGGTTAATTTCTGCTCTCGGGGTATTCCGTTTGGGTTCCAGTAGATAAGCAACCAGAGGAGTCGGGTGGACACTCATATTCTACCGCTATGTGAGGTATATGTGCATGCGGATGTATCCAGTAGTGTGCATGTTGTGCCTGCGCACAAGAATAGTAAAGTTGAAGATCTGGAGCTCCAAAGCCCCCTTGTGTGTATGGTCTAGTCAGTTCTTTCCATCCGACTCTTGTCTGCTTTCCTGCCCAGGTTAACTTGGTTAAATAAGCACGCAGTTTTGTAAAAAAACTGTTGCGTGAGCTGCACCGGTATGTTGATAAATAAATAGAGAAACCGTGGTAGTACCACCATCTTCTGTATGGCTATCCTGTCAGCTAACGACAGTGGTAGCTTAATCCATCTATTTGGCTTTCAAGTTGTGTAAAGGCTTTACCATAGTTTTCGCGTATTACCAACTCCGGGTCTCGGTGAATCCATACCCCTAGATACTTTACCGGGTCTGTTTGCCATTGCAAGGGATAGTCCAGTGGGGGTTGTTGTGTAGCGGGAGTCAATGGAATCACCACGGATTTTGTCCAGTTTATACTGAGGCCTGAATGACGTTCAAAGCGAATATATTCTCCGATTAATTTGTTAAAATTTTCTGCCGGGTGTCGTGTGTATTAGACCATGTCATCAGCATAAAGCGATATACTCACTGGTCGTAGTTGGAACTGCAGTGCTGTGTCAGCATATTTTTGGCCGGATTTTACATGCTAATGGTGCGAGTGCCAGAGTAAACAATAGCGGAGAGAATGGGCATCCCTGCCTCGTCCCTCTATATATGAGAAGAGGCTCAGATGTATTGCCATTTACCCTTAGTCTCGCACATGGTTTCGTATATAAAAGCGTTATCCAGCGGAGGAGCGGGTCAGGAAACCCTATCCTGTGCAGTACAGAAAACATGAAGGGCCACTCCACAGAATCAAAAGCTTTCGCTGCGTCCAATAGGGCTGCAGCTGCAGGCAATTCCGGGTTCAGTTGGTGAAACATTGCAAAAATGGTCTGTAGATTCTGTGTTGTTGACCTCGTTGGGATGAAACCGTATTGGTCCGGTAGGACCAGTTTCTGCATTAGGGGTTGTATCCTCAATGCGATAATTCTTGCCAGTATTTTAGCATCTATATTTATTAGTGACAATGGGCGATATGAATCGCACCTGGTGGGATCTGTGTCAGGCTTTAGGAGTGTGATTAGCAGTGCTTCCCGTAGTGAGGGTGGTAGCATACCTTCTTCGTATGCTTCAGAGTACATCGCTGTTAAGTGAGGTATTATTAAATCTCTGTATTCTTTATAGGTATCCCGTCCACCCCTGGGGCTTTATTATTTGGAAGAGAATTAATCGCCTCTTTTAGCTCGTCTTCAGTTATGGGATGGCTAAAGTATTCCCGGTGTTCGTCAGAGAGCCAGGCTAGGGCAATGTCATCTAAGTATTTATCTGTCTCTGTTGCGGACGTATTCGTCATAGTGGAGTATAGTCGCGTGTAGTATTCCGAGAAGCAACCAATAATGGATGGTGTATCCAATTTTGGCGCATCTTGCGTGTCTGAATTTGCTTTATGTGGGATGTGGTGTGTGCCTGACGTATTCTGCTGGCTAGTGCGCGGCCTGGTCGTCCTCCCTCTCCATAGCTTCGTGCCGTGTACCTGCGTGAAATATATTTCACCTCACTATCTGGAAATTCGTGATACTTGTTCAGTTTGTTTCTGATTTCTGCGAGTAGCGTGGGGTTTGATGTTTGTGTGTATTCTGTTTCTAATTGTTTGATTTCTTTTTCTACTTTAGAGAGCTGTTGCTGAATATCTTTCAGTATACCCACATGTTTGCCTATACATAATCCCCTAATTGTAACTTTGAAAGCTTCCCACAGTACTCTGGCGCTATCCACTCCCATGTTATGGTCAAAGTAGTCTTCAATGGCCTGTCGTAGTTCTGTCCTAAACACCTGGTCAAGCATCGCAGTCGACTGGAGGCGCCATGTGAACTGTCTAGGAGTGTGAGTGGGGATCGCGACTACAAGGCGAACCGGTGCGTGGTCAGACAGCGATTTTGGCATATGGTCTATAGATACTGTCCATGTGCTGACATCGTAAATTGCTATCCAATAGTCGATTCTTGACCACATGTTGTGAGTCGTGGAGACGCAGGTTCCCTCTCTATGCCCTTGGTGCCTCATTCGCCACAGATCTACCATTTCCCATTCTTCCATACCTTCTCCGAGTACTTTAGCGGCCTGCTTCCCATATTTACCATTGCCTGTGGATCTATCTACTGAGGGGTCCATGCATGTATTGAAGTCGCCTCCCCATATAATTGCTGCTGGCGGCAGAGTTCGTAGTTTGGCCCAAATTTGTGCAAAGAATGTCGGGTCATCTGTATTTGGGCCATATGTGTTTACAAGGGTCAGGATTGTACCTCCCAAGGTGCCTTGGATTATAATGTATCGCCCTTGATCGTCGGTGATAGAACTTAGTAGTGTGAACGGGACACCACGCTTAATTAGGATTAACACTCCCCTAGCATGTGGAATATGAAGAGGCTATACAGAACGACGCCCAGCGAGCGCCCACTCTGTTCTCTGAGGTTGGAGTGAGATGGGTTTCTTGAATGCAGGCTATATCTACTCTATGTCGATCAAGGTAAGCAAGAAGTTTTCAGATTTTTTGCGGATTAAGTCCGCGCACGTTCCAGGTCACCAATGTGAGGGATCTAGTGTTACGTGTCATAGTAGCGTCTGTATGTCATGATTCCCGAACAGACAAGTTGTCGTTGTGTGGATTCTATTATGGTGCTGTATGTGGTTCCTGCAACTGTGTTTCCGACCATATTTTCAAACGTTCCCCTAAACCTCCCCCCACCCACTCCGATGCCCCAATTGCAGCGGAGACATTCCCCAATTGTTGGCCCTGTTCCCCCAACCCCCCCCCCCCCCCAACGTTCCCCTGAGATAAACAAGAACTTGGTGTGGTGCACCCATGTGGGTGGGAGCTGCCAGCTGGGTACCCCGATGTGTGCACACGGGGGGCCGCTTATTACAATATACATTTGCGTCCATCTTACAATTTAAATATTAGATGGCAGTTTGTTCAGCAATGCAAACATAGTCTAACGTAGGTCTGTATATATATCAAACCATGTCCATGACCTACTGTTCTTAATTAGACAATTATACAGCCATCTAGTGCAATATCACTTATCTGTATTTGCCAGTTCTCTTAGTTTAGCGGTGTCTCTTTTTCTTCTGGATCATCTCTGATTGTCGCAGTTCGGGATAGAGTCTTATTCTTCAGTTCCTGAGGCTTGGTCTTGTTCGCCTGGGTCGCCTCGAGGTGATCGCCGCCGCGGAGTCTGGGAGCTTCATTTTTGCAGGAATTGCGTTACTGCTTTGGGGTCATTGAAAACGTTGGTCTTTCCTTCATCCGTGACTCGAAGACAAGCGGGGTAGAGCATAGCATAGGGAATATTGTGTTCTTGCAACTTTTTTCTCACCGCCAAAAATTTCTTTCTCGCCTCCTGAACTTGGGATGTGAAGTTGGGGTATATGGATATTTCTGATCCCTCATGCCACAGGCTCCCTATTTCTCAGGCCTTGCGCAGTACCGCGTCACGGTCTCTGTAGTTTAGTACTTTCGCGCTGATAGGCCGTGGTCTAGCGCCCGGTGGCGGAGGGGGGGCCAGGGATCTGTGTGCTCTCTCTACTATAGAGACTTCCGAGAAGGTCTCCCTGCCCATGAGGTTTATCAGTAGATTTTCTATGTATCGTTCCATGTTTCCCGTGTTTGTCGATTCCGCTATTCCCATGAATCTCAGGTTGTTGCGACGGGAACGCGCCTCTAAATCTTCGACCTTTGTTTGGAGGGCTGATAAAGTTTTTCCATTTTTCCTTGGTTGACACCCATCTGTTGTTGCGTATCTTCTGCTTCCGACACCCTGCGTTCCAGCATATCAATTCTTTCCGAATGTTTGTCTAAGCGTTCTGACATGCGGTCTACTCTGTATGTCAACGCATCTATTTTCCCATCTATATTTGACAAGGTAGTTTGCATGGCAGTTAAAATTTGTTTGAGATCGCCATTTATTTCTGTATTTGCAGTAGGTGTGGCCGCATCTGCAACGTCTTGATCTTCCGAGCGTGTCCCCTGTAATTTTTGTTCAAAATGGAGCTTGGGTTGTGTTTTATCCGTTTTTCCCATTGCGCACGCAGGAAATAGGTTGATCCCTCTGTTGGCTGTTTAGTGGAAGTATAACTGTTGCTGGGGCCACGCAATTTACGGTACTGTAGCGCGGTTCCTGCTTGCATGCAGCGTAGCTTCGATGTGTTGACCGCACTTTGGTTGTTACCCAGTGTTTCTCTTGACGGGTTTATAATGTATCTCTCCTTTTGTCTGTGTGTTCACATTGAAACTGAGCTATTTTTGTGGCAACTCACGGTCCCCTGCAGGGCTGCACAGTGGACTCCGGTGTAGTCAGCAGTTGACTCAGTGGGCTGAGTCATAGGGTTGGGCACTATGTGTGAATCTTCTCCCACTTCACCTATGTTGCTCAAGCAGGCTTTCGTCTACTCAAGCAGCAGTATTGGCATGGGCTGTATTTAAGGTATTGCAGGTATTGCCTTTTATCTGACCAGTATCTCACAGGTGCCGCTTTCGTGCAATCTAATAGTGTTGCGTAGGCGCGAGCCTGGCATGGGGGTCTGTGTGGGCTCGCAGGTTTATATTTCTCCCTCTCCTTACAGGGAGGATAGTTCTCACAGGGTGTCACTCGTGCGGTTGTGGGGTTCAATACTCCCAAGTTAGTAATGCCTCTGGGACTCCTTTCGGTCCGCTCTGTTGCTGCTGGATTTATTTGGTGACTGTGCCCTGTATTTGCGATCCTCTGCCGTTTTCTACTTGTGGTGGGTAGTGAAGTCCACCCTCCCCCGCAATGGGCCTCAGGCTCCTCACCTCCGATGTGCTGGTCGCAGGGCTGTTTTCTCTCCCCTTGTCAGCAGGCGTCCGTGTCGGATCTCACCTCTTCGCCGCAAGGATTCCGTGCCGGTTACCTCTACCGGTGTCCTTCTACGCTGTCTGTGTTGCCGCTGTGATGTGTTTGACTCTCGGCGTATCTGCAGACCGTAGCGAGAGACAGTCTTCTAGGCCCAGTATAGGATAGGGCCCCCTAAATGCAATATCCTGCCAGAGAGCAGGGGGTGCGGCCAGGATGGTCTCACTCGGGAGCCGTAGCGACGCTTCGCGTGGAGCAGCCACGTTGTCCGGGTCCCAGGTTCTCCGTCTTCATGAGGCCGGCTCGCGCCACAGAGAGGCAGCCTACGCTCTTGCGTGCGCACCAGGCCTCACCTCGGCAGCACGACTTCAGGCGGTGTTATCGGCTCTCGTAGCCCGGCTTTGCGGACCAACGTGGAACGTGCAGAGAGCGACGATCTTCCGATTTGTTTATCCACCAAGGGATTTTGGAGAAACTGGGTTGTGGCGCAGGATTTATGCAGGATTATTTAATCGGCCGAAGGAGCTCGCTTCAGGCGTGGCTAGCTCCGCCCCCCGTTTTATGCACTTTTATAATATACTGTGTTTAAATCGAATAAAGCATTTCCTAATGACTCCTTAAGGTTCATTCCAAAGTTGGTGCATGTGAACCAGTGAGGCTTCATGCCCCACCGAAACACCAGAGATTGCATCCGCACGGTACAAAAGGCAGTGACACAACTGGAACACCTACAGGGAGATAACATGCTGCTCCTCAAAGACTTTGAAAAAGTCTTTGACTCCATAGACTGGGAATTCCTGTGGGATGTACTGAACCGCATAGGCTTTGGACCTCGAATCATCTTGATGGTGGAGCTACTATATGCGAACCCCAAAGAACAAGTTCGGGCAAATGGAGCCTTACTGTATCCCTTTCCTAGTGAATGGGGAACCATACAGGTGTGCCCCCTGTCTCCTCTCGCCATAGAACCTCTGGCAACATTGGCCCGATGTGATGAACAAATAGAGGGGTTTGGTTGGAGAGCAGGGGCAGCGGACCATATAGCACTTTACACAGATGACATTTTGCTGTTTATATTGGGTCCAGGATCTTCTGGTCAATGTATTTTACAAATACTTGACCTATATGGGCAAAGCAAAAAACACACAAATGATGGACGGAATACAGAACAAATCAAACATTCACCCCCAGGCACAGATCTGGGTTAAATCAATAGTTTTTTTTTGTGCTCATCACGCCACCCCAGTTTGGCCCAGCCATATGCAAATCAGTCCTGACCCTGCTCCCCATAGGAACAGTTCAGTCTGAACTGCCAGGCCAGGTCCTCCCTGGACTGAAAAACAAACATCCTGGGACCGGTTTCGGGGTATCATCCCGCATCAGCCAGACTAGCATGAATCCAGTGGTATAGTGAGCACGGGTCCCACGTCTGTGTAAAACGTGGGGCTGGGGGGTCCAACACCAGTTGACTGATGCTTAACATTTCCATAAATACAACCACCTTTCATCCTTAGGTATTTCCATCAATGTGCTGAAATTCCACACTAGTAAATTCTTTTGAGAAAGTCAGGGTAGCGTCAGCTCAAGGATCTCTTCCAGAAAGGATTTTTCACAACCAAATTCATGGTAAGATCACACTTTAGAAACAAGGTATTTGCATCTACTATGCTCTTGCAAATAAAACCACACAAAAAACACTCGGACTATTGTGGAACACCTGAATTGTGTGCCTTTTATTCTGGACGGTTTTGTAGTCCCAAGAGAAACGTCTCCATAATAGTAATTGAGTCGAGCATAACAGGTGTTTGTAAGACCCCATAACGCGATAGCTACTTTGTCTGATATTGTAGGTATGCAGTGCTCGTTTCTGTGTTGGATATTTGTCAAACCAACTTTAATATACAGGACAGTAACTGAAAAGAGAGTTAAGGCCTCAGGGGGCAAGGTGCTACTGTATCTTACTGAGAAACCTCTGTGCATTAAGGACTGGTCTCTCTTTGTACCAATTTAGACATTCTTAGATTTGGCACTGAAGCACTTCTCCTTGTCATCTTTAGATTAGTGGGTTGTGGGAGTTACTGCAGAAAGCGTAGTTCCAGCATGCAATGTTTGTTGCTGTACAAAATGTTTTCCAAGCCCTCATCGGTTGCACATTCACTTACTTGTATATGTTGAGCAAACGATTTGCTACTGGTCTCAATTATGTCTCTTAGACTTCCATATCATGCAGTGTTTTAGTGATTTCACTGTATGTCGTTTGGTAATCACTTCTCCCACTTTGCACATAGTTACCCTTTTATTCTTTGATGGCTAAATTTGGTGCAGGGAGTTTAAGGTGGTACATGGTTTCTCTTTACTCACGTCTGGTTAGGTTTTGAATACCCTATAGAGGTCTTACAGATCTGAAATCTGCTTGAATCTCGATCTTTCTGTTTTTGGCATGCAATTTGTTGTGCATATCTTAAGTTAAAGAAAGTTCTCTTCAATATCATGTCTGAACCCCCAACCTACCCCATAGCCATCAACCCAGAGTCTGTAATTCCCATGATTGTAGAGGGTTGAACAAATGTTTCTTCACAAGTCTGACTGTCAAATGTGTAAAACAAGACTTTTGCAGTGTTTCAAGTTTTGGTGCCATAGCTGCAGCTTCTAGTTTCTTCTTTGTTGCTGTGTTCTTGAATATTTTCTGTTGATCACTAATTACTGAATTGGGAGCTCTCAAAGAATGATGTACTGTGTCAATGCAGTGTTTGCTTCTGAGTAGTGCCATTTCTGCTGCTGCATGATATCGGTTTCCTAGCCACTTCTGTAATTCAGATGATGGGATGATCATTTTTGGTTTACCCAAATTATTGTAATTATGAAAAAGGAAAGAGTTACGAGAAGCTAAAGGGTGGATAATGAGTTCCTACTGGATATCCGCGGTTAACGTAATCTCAAAGTAACATATTGACAGCAATTCTCTGTGTGTTACAGGCAGTGTCCACAATTAATCATTACCACTGCAGTAAACCACAAAGAATGGCAAATGTGGAGGTGTCCAGTGGTGTTACATTAGCCCCCTCTAAGCTCTAGGGGCCCCCCTCCAGAACTGTGCACGAACAGCGACCCCTGTACTTTGCAAGGGGGCCCAGTCAAGTTTCGTTACACCACTGGAGGTATCCCCCGAGTAACTGAATGCATTTGATCTACCACAATTAGCAGCAACTTGGAGAGCGGTTCTGATAAAAGCTGTGGGGGAATCTGTGGAAGGTCGGAGGTTGATGAATGAAAGTGGGGGCCTGACAGCAATACATTCTACAACGCAAGTCGATACAGTACACCTCTTCGGTGACATTCCATAGGCATTATTAACTCTTAAATTCTCAAAAGCTGTACAATGGCATATTAGAACTTATTTCCATATAGATTTATTGAGCCCAGAAAGAAAATAGGGATAGAAACAATCTGCTAAAAGTGAAAATAAGCAACAACTGGCAAAAGTGAATCGAAGGACCACTTTATCTAAATGGAAGAGAATGCAAGGAGGTCCAATAGATAATACATGGTTGAGACTAACATTTCAATCACAAAACACACAAAGGAAAAAAATAATGTTCCTGCTAACTCAATGAGCCAACTTGAATACATTTAAATAGGGCTAGAATTGGGTGAATTGAGCTAATATATTTCTCATAAATCCTTAATTACAAAGCTCTGCAAATTAATGGTTGTAGAAACTTTGCCCAAATATGATATATTTCATAACATGTGCACTATAAATATTCAAATATAAATATGTACTTTGCTGCTCAGTAAAACAGTTGCTTCAATAGAAGAGTAATCAACATTTATAATTCTTTAGGTATTTCTTTGCCACCTCTTTTCCAGTCAACTGACATTTTTCTGAAAGTATCATTGACAATCCTACAACGAACGTAAGATGAAGGAAATTATACAGAATTAATCAAAGTCTGTTAAAGTGAGACTTTGGCAAATATCAGACAACAAATCAAGCACATTTGACCCGATAGTTATGACTAGTTAGGTTTCTAGAAAGAGCAACAAACAAATGAAATACAACTATTTCAGGTGCCATACAAACACGTATTAAGAGGCTGTCTTTTCCATGTAACGTTCCTCGTCGCTCATTCCTTTCTGTGAGAAGGCGGTCCTCCCACACATGATGCAGGAACACAAATGGTATAAGTTAAAGAATACATTATTTATGATCAGACTATTGAAGAAAAACAATAGAAAACATTGCCTGTAAGAGAATGAACCTAAAAAATGAACACAGTTAATATTGTACTTCCAAATCACCCTACACACTTAAGGCAGAAAAATTGATTTGATGTTGACAGTCACAAAAAATTAACATTCTCCATGAACAACAGCATTCTCACAGCTTTGTTTGGGCTGGTTAAGAAAATTAAATCATTGAGAAAACTATAAAATTATTTCTCATTTAAGGCATAACTGAGCAAGATGATAAATGCTATGGCTTTAATTAACAGAAAATGTTAAAAATAGTACTTTGAAAACAGGTTGGGGCATGGAGAGCACTTGGTTTCCTGTGATTCCAAAAAATGCTGTAGATCTCAAAGTCTTGCAGCACCACATTAAAGAGAGAACAATCTACAGTATTGCTCTGCATTTACAATTATGGCAAATGTTTCTAATTGAGAAGGACTTAAAACAAATATAGAGCAAAACAAAATTGTAGTATGGTCTTCAAAAGTCAGATTAGCAAATGAAGTATTCCTTAATAGTCACAATGACAAACAAGTTGAATGCTTGAAAGTAAACTCCCACAAAGCTGAATGACAACAAATGTGACAAGGTTTAATAGGACATTAGAAGAACTTTGGAGTGATGCAACACAACCAATTCATTTGTGTTTACAAAAGCATTTAACCACTTGTCCTAGACAAAACCTTTTCCAACGTACATGACTCTTTCCCACTCCCATTCTCATGGATGGTTCATTTTAAGTAGAACTGACAATCTCACACAACGACCACAAAAACACGTGGCAAGAGGATATCTTATATATGTATAATATATATTTATATATATAAAAATTGTTATATTCACGCTAATGTACCCCTTAGTACAAATAGCAAAATAGTATACCGTTTTCTAAATACAAAATATAGCTTTCCAAAAAATTAAGCACACAATAGATATAAACCATCCAAAAACTAGAACGATTGAAAACTGTTTTCAAAATTCAATGACCCAGGACAGTTATCTTTCAATAAGGTTCCCTTCATATTTGATGCCTTTCAATCACAGAGAAAGGCACAGATGCATATTGGGCATACAAAGAAAAGTAAAAAAAAAAAAAAAAAGAATTAAATAGGGAAATGATCACGAGAACATCAGTGAAGAGACTTCAAAGAGGGGTAGGGTATGTTATATAAGAAGCGAGAAAACAGGAGAAAGCATGGATAAATAGAGATACAAAGTAAGTTGGTAAGAAATATTGTGGCAGAAAAAAACAGATTAGGTGCAAGCCAAGATGTACATACTAAAGCAGTTAACAACATGAGCGAACACAGCAATGACAAGACAAATAGGAACACAAACAAGTTGCAAAAGGGCAGTGACTGAAAGGTGAAGAAAGTGAGTTACAGTTAGAGCCACATGGAATGAAGAAAGTAAGGTGAAACAATGGTACAAGGACAAATATGTAACAAGAAAGAGAGAAAAGTGTGAACAGGATGGCCAGAGAGAGAGAAACTGGGGGGGACAACAGTAGACATATCACAAGCGAGTAAAAAAAAAAAAAGGTTACGATATAGCAGCACTGCAGGAAAGGGTAACAGCACAGAAAGGGCCAAGGGAGAAAATGGCTTAGAAAACAGACACACACAGCGAAGAAGGACAAGCAAAATGATTTTCGAGAAAGACTCTTTGGAGGAAAGAATAATAATACTGTGCTTATTTAGTGCTTTTCTCGAAGATCATGAAAGCGCTTTGGAATAAGTCACAAAAGTACTATTATCCAACTGATATGCTAGCCAAATACACACGTAGGTGGAAAAATGTAAAACTCCAAACAAAAGTTAAAAGGGGTCAACATAACATAAAACTCCAAAAATATCTACACAGCTCACATAAGTGCACAAGTTAGAAAAATAAATGGTACAGACTAGAAAAAAGTAACTTAAAAATATATATTCTTCTGTACTCAAAAAGCTTGAATAGACAGATGAAGTATCCCAACCAGAAAAAAACTGGTTAAGACCGTACAGTGTTACCTTCCTTCAGAGAGAAGTCAGAATAAACAATTAAAAATACAACTAAACCAGAGACTCACAGACACAACAATATTGAGGTTTAGCAGCTAGAAACTACTGCAGATTGACTTTAAAATTAAAGTGTTATATATGCCAGAACAGTTAAACCATTTTACTATACAAAAGTTACTCTGAATGATTTAAAATTTTCAGAGTATTAAAGGAACACTTCCAATTGCACTGGCTAGTTGGAGCACAGGCATCTTCACCACCGGATGTCCAACAAGCAGGCACCTTAAAAATGTTTTACATTTCCCAATGAAATTATGCATTATGTATCATAAAATCTGTCGAATAGATTTTTTTAACGTCCATAAGTAAAATTACAGGAACATTGATTACTGAATGATGGAAGAGTGTTCTTGTTGTGCCAGTGTAAACGGCAGGCCTGCAAACTTCATATAAGGTTATAGCAAGTCTTATGTTATCATGAAAATCTAGACAATAACTGGTCCAAAATAAGTAACCATTAGGAAATACAGAAATTAAGAAACACACCTGGAAAAGCTACTGGTCTCATTACTAAAATTTTGTGACTCACTAACTTAATTACCAGATAGAGCTGTGCTGAAGCTTTTTCTAACTACAGCAGGCTCTCAACGGACTTTACATGAAACTGGAAACCTTTAGTAAATCTGGACCCATGTGTCACAGCTTCTGGTTGCAAATTCACACCTTCCTTCTTCAGTAATCCTCAGGAATTCAATGCAGTTTGTGAAGAACACAAAAAATATTTAGAACAAAGACAGGTAAACATCACAAAGGTTAATTTCTGCAGCTTCTGTAGAAAAGCAGTATTTTCCTTTGAAGCTTTTGGAAATTAATGGTGATCTGGCAACAAAAAGCATAGGTTTCTATTTAGCCTCAGTTTAGAGACAGTCTGTAAGTTCCACCACCAGTCCAGCCTTTCAATGGCACATGTGAACTTCCGGAGACAATGTAGAAACTCAGCTTCAAAACACACCCGGGCTGTGCTGTAGAAAACAACTTGGATATTAGTTTGCATCCACAGAAACAAATTCTGACGTCGTCTTCCGAACCATCTTCTAACACTGCCCTAGAAATAATTAAATAAAATGTATTTATTGATCAACAATCATACCAGACAACGAGTTAACACAGAGGTTGGTAAAGTAACTGGAAGCATTACATATCTTTCATGAGAGCTGACAAATTGCAAGATTTTTCTCAGTCAGCAAATTTGGCATTTCGGAACTGAGAGAGAGAGAGAGAGAGAGAGAGAGAGAGAGAGAGAGAGAGAGAGAGAGAGAGAGAGAGAGAAAAGAGAGAGAGAGAAAAGAGAGAGAGAGAAAAGAGAGAGAGAGAAAAGAGAGAGAGAGAGAGAGGTCTAAACATACTTTTGAGATTAAAAATGTATTAAACAATTGTATTAAAATTCTGCTCTGACAAGAAAATCTTCTGATTATTATCCTGAAACTGTGTTGTGGGCATTCTGAAAAGTTACCAATGAATCAATCATCCTAAACACAAGAGATGCTACTACTAAAACACAATTTGACCCTATCTTCCTCCTAAACAAAACATATGAGGAAGTAATGCTTTTACTATATTTTAAATGCAGACCTGTCGAGGTTCATTCGTCTGCCTTACAGCCTCACCTCCATTATAATTCTTGACTATGTTACAACCGGTTCCATCTTCGTTGCGAAAAAGGTGTATATTAAGTCTTATGAATGTTCGTCAAAGATGAGGAGGAGCCAGTTAGGTTGAAAAGAATATCTTTATTAACATCTTAGGGCCTTAGGTACAGCGTCAATTAATAAACTTTAGTCAAGGCTAGGCCTGTACGAAATTGAAATTATGTTGGTCATTTTGGGAATTTGCATTTCGCTTGTCACGCAAATTCCCTGAATTACAGCATTATTTCACTTCAATTCCGTGTCAATTGCAGGAAGAATTTACACCGAACAACAGAACACACGCAGCTGCTGTTCGTGGTGCTTTTATGAAATGCGTTTTTGCACCAAATATTTAAGCAAGGAAGCATTTCGTGCTAAAATATTGCGCAGAATGACTGATTTGAAGTTTGTATAATTATGCACAATGTTGCCAAAAATTATGCATAATTACGGAAAACTAAAATTATACAATTTGTGCACATCCATAGTCCTGGCATCATTCTCCCACCAACTTTAAGAAATCACCAGCTTACAACCCGCACCCCCCCCACAGACACACACACACCAACATTCTATTACATCATCAATCACTCAGCATTCCATAAGCTAACTCATGCTAGATACCTTCCTAAATAAAGAACAGCCATACTCTTGCACACATATTACAGGGACAATCGTTAACAATGACTCAATCTCCAACATGTTTAGGTCAAACAACAGCCTGTTAAACACTCCAACATCCACACAAAGATAACAAATGGCAGTCACAATGAGTGACTGTGATGGTCGAGGAAAAGTTGCATTCCTAAAATACATGAGGCTCCATAAACCTCATGTCAAATAAAAAACGAGACAACAACTGAGTTATGACTAACATTGCACAATGGTTCAAGCCCTGCAAGTCTGCAACCTCCTTAGACACGAGGTCCTACCATCACATATGCACACTCATAATGGTCACAGATGTCCAGTCATGCAAACCCTAGGGCCTCCTTCGACTAGGAGTTTCCCTGTCACCCCCAAATCTATAGATTTAAGGCACAAACACCACAAAAACCAAGTTTAACGATACATCACTGTTAGAAATGGAGTTTCTGATTGGCTAGGGTATGCACCTAAGCCAGGCAGAACCCACCACTCTAGTCGGGGCAAGGGAGTTACACACTGAAGATAACCCCTGCTCACCCCCTGGGTAGCTTGGCAGAGCAGTCAGGCTTATCCCAGAGGCAATGTGTAAAGCGTTTGCACAACACACACACACAACAGTGACACTAGGCACACCACAAAAGAAACTCCACACAAGGTTATATAAAAATATCCTTTGTATTATCCATAAAAACACATTAGATCAAAATCACATATATTACTGTGCCACTAGGCACTTGTAATGACTTCACAGGGATTTACATAAATCACTTGCCCAATCGGGCCATGGTCATAAACATCCCAGTTTGCACCACCCAGTAACTACTGGTAGGATTAGCTTTAGCAAAAAACATTATGCATGAACATCAACAGTGCACTATTGGAAGTACTAGTAGCGTGCACACATTAGAAATCACCATGCCCACATTAGGCATACCATCATTACTGTACATATATGGTGCAACCCAGTCAATGGGTTACCACAACTAAGAGCAGTATCTGCGCTCCTGCTACCTGTACTGCGGCAACTGTCATTCCCTGCATAGGCTCTTGGGCCACCTGCCCACATACCGCACGGAATGCGGTAATGTCGTGGAGGTTCCTTGCTCCTCCAGGACTCGGGGGGCCTCCGTCGAGGTCTAACCCCGTCCGAACACCAAGATCCGGTGTTCCCAAGTATGCAGAGGTAGGGGGGGGGGGAGGCACACTGTCCAATTTGGCGGGGCGATCTCCCTCGGCCATCCCGATTATACACAACAATGCCCCAGTATCCAGCACACCAAAGAAGGGGGCTGGGGCGCAATGCGCGCCCAGTCTATGCCCGACAGGAGCAGAGAACTGCCGGGCTTTTGGACAGAATCCCACTACTCCTTACTTGTAACATGGCTGTACGCAGGAAGAGCAACACGCCCCCTCCGACAGAGCTCCAAGGCCGGCCAAAGCCTCCTGCGACTACTTTCTGGTGCGGTGGACCCGCCCGGCTCCACGGGACTCCTCTCCTTCGCTGGAGACACGTCAGTTCAGGGTGGCTGAGGATGCAGGACCCCGGCGGCTTCAGGTGGCGTGGCAATGATAGGAATTCCTCACGGCTGTGCTGGTAGCTTAGCAACGCCTGGGAAACTCCATCATGGCTACCTCGTTGCTGCGGCGAGCTGCTGGGGCCGCGCTGCTGCCTATTCCCACTTTCTGTCACCACAACGCGGGGTAGGCTCCCGCGTCTTCCTCAGTTACCAGGTTTTGGCAGCTTCTGCAGTCGCTGCACACACACACCAGAGGGAGAGCACTTGCTCTGTTACCAGCTCTCCCCTCCCTTTACCCCAAATCAAGAGGAAGTTTAGCGCTTTGCCACGTGCTCAAGTTTCGCAAAGACCAGGGGCATAGCAGCACTCCTGGGAGAGCACTGAAGCACCCCAGCAGGGTGTAGGCAGGCCAGCACGAGGGCCCTCAGGGCAAAAGGGCAGTCCTTCTTTAAGCCCAAAAGGCAGCCGGTCAGCCCCCACCCCAGAGGAATCAAGTCCCAAGGCGGTTCCTCCTGGCAATCCAGCAGCCCTCTGGTAGTGTACCGAGCCAGCAGCATCTGGCCATCAGTCCCACACAAGGTCTTCTCTCCCCCACATGGGGTCACAGCCCCTGTACTTATTGTGCAATGTCTTTGCTCTGGGGGGCACTTCAACCACTATTGAAGTGTACAACACCCCCATTCACATTTTCAGCCCAAGCCCCAGACACACCACAGGGAGGTGGAGCCAGCATTATGGAAGGCAGGCACAGCCTTATTCAGGTGCAGGTGCTACTCCTCCCACCACTCCAAATGCAGACCAGGCCTGCATTTGGAGTGGTGGGACCTGTCCACAATCTGCATAAGTTACATGAAATGTAACCAGCATTGTATGCAATTTTCATAAATATATAATATCGAAGCCAATCATACTAAATTTCCATACTCATTTTACATCAAAAGCTAGACTTGTACGTAATCCCCATGTATAAACATGAAACAATTACATCATCGCCACACTTCAACACAACTTGCAGACCCCAAGACCAGCGTTATCAGAGTGCACTGAAATAACTTGGTTTCTTGCATACTTAAAATTAATTCTCATTCCCCAAATCACTAAATATCTTTAGGATACAACACAATAGATTTGCCCTTCTTCCCCATGGTTCCATTTCCTTACTTTTCTTCAAACTGCACCAGTGTCTCTGGGATTGCTCCAAACTGGATCACTGGAACAGTTCTATAATTCCTCTATTGTGTAAACAGCCAGCATCCTGTCTCAGGACAACAGTCATTCAGTCGCTCTTTGATCAGTAAAAATTATAAGAACATGCTCACCAGTGTCTTTTTTTACTTTCAATTTCTGGACCCAATTGATGGGCTTTCAGTTCTACCTCACGGTTGGCAGTTTTTCGCACTTTCACAGACTGAAGAGATCGAGCTAGAAATGTCTTGGGTGCTGTGGGAGAGGCAGTACTCTAACATGCTTCATAGTTAGATGTCAGTACACTACTATGGGCTTGAGCAGACTGACTGGTGAGAACACACCACAGATGCCAACAGTGACTACGTCTGTACTCCTGCACAAGGCCAGGAACACTACTTTGCGCTCTATGTCTCTGTTGGGCATGAGGATACCTCATTTTCGTCACTGCATGCCATGGATAGCCAAAGACAAACGGTTGCTGCTTGCACTGCATCGTGCCCTAATCTGTCCAAACGACCAGTAGCTACTGGTCATTCAAAAATGTGCCCAAAATTGGAAGATGACGAAAAAAAAAAAGCACATACTCGCCATTGCTGACAACCGACACACAACAGAAGAGATCAAAAAAGAAAAACTTAATTACTTTCGATGATGCTCTTTCTTGTGGATACTTCATCTAACTGCAGACACCTCACCTTAGAATATCCCCCAGCTGCCAGACTGGATCCAGAAAATGTTGTAGCAGTACTCCCGCTGCCAACAGGTGGCTCTGTACAGCTCCATGCTGATTCCATACTGCCTGGAAAGTGACTGTATGGAACTGCATGTAAGTGCCACCCGTGTGAGCGAACGTCAGTTTCAAGTGTGTTTCCTTTTCCGCATCTTCAGATGTAGAATGTGAACAACTGTCAGTAACAGTGTGCTAATCGCCAACTTGGGATCTTCCTAAATGACAGACCCTACTCTAAAGAACGGAGAGATGGAAGGGCAATGAGGACAATGAGTAACCCCTGAAAGAGCATTACTGAAAGTAAGTAACTTGTTCTTCTGATGGATAGTTCCAACTGCAGATCCTCACCTTAGAATAAATTCCATAGCAGTACCCCATAATTTGGAGGGTATGTGGAGTGGGCTCAGGTCAAAAGGTCATGCTGAACAGAGCGGTCTAATTATTCTACCCGCCGGACCTGGCTGTCAAGGCAGCAGTGGTGTGTGAGCACATGAGCTGATGTCCAGGTCACAACCTGGCAGGTACAGACAACAGGTAACCCTCACTCCATAGCAGTGGTAGCAGCCTAGGTCATAGTGAAATGGACTTTTAGTCTCTCTGGGGGTTAGTTGTTGACCAGTGGGTATCATATCTTGTAGGGGACTATCCACCTTAACAGGGTCCTCTTCTGCACAGCACTCCCTTTCTTTGCTCTGGAGAATCCCACAAAAAATTGATCATCCACTCAATGGAACGATCAATGTAAAAACATAAATCTCTTTTGGGGTTGAACCGATGGAGCCTTCACTACTCTTTGAAGGTGTGAGGAGGAGCAAAGAATGCTGGTGGAGAGACTGATTGGCCAACATGGAAACGAGTCACAACTTTCAGTAAGGAGGACAATAGAGTTATTAGTATCAAACTGCCTCTAAAAAAGTTGATGTAGGGAGGTTGCATTGAAAGTGTCTGCAGTTCACTCATGGGAAGAACTAACATTCGAA
This sequence comes from Calotriton arnoldi, assembly GCA_963921515.1. Classification (NCBI taxonomy): domain Eukaryota; kingdom Metazoa; phylum Chordata; class Amphibia; order Caudata; family Salamandridae; genus Calotriton; species Calotriton arnoldi. The sequence continues at coordinate 894,476 of CAWUFW010000376.1, read as the reverse complement.
ACAAGGAAGACATTATCCATGGTCAGAAGACGCAGTGAATAGCTATACATAGGGTTGAAAGACGTACACCTCAGGAATGTCAAGACCAAGATAAGGTACCAATGTGACATCATTAAAAGTTGGTGATGGGACATACATATCAAATATTTAACATATCTCATCATAAAAGGTGATTTGAATAAGGACGATTGGTCTGGCAAAAGTAGAAAGGCCGAAAGGGCTGACAATCTTTTATGATGCCCACTGCACATCCTTGCTGGGCCAAAGGCAAAACAAAAGGACGTCTGACTGCTTCACCTGTAAGGGATCCTTGTCCAGGGCGCAATACCGGGTGGCAAATTTGTCTCAGCGTACAGCATGGATGGATTTCATGGAGGTGCGCTTGGCAGCGATGATGACATCCACCACTTCAGGTGGCAATTCTAAAGTAGCCAAATGCCACCACTCAATCTCTAAGCAAGGAGGTGTAAATTATGGAGGTTCAGGTGGAGGACCCTTTCTGTCACTGATACAAGAGTTCTTCCCGAAGTGGTAGCCTGATTGGAGAGCAGATGTTCAGGACTCTGGGCACCATAATTTCATAACCCATCCTGGAGCAATTAGGATGACTTGGGCCGGTTTAGTTTTGATTTTCTTCAGAACGTGGTGCCGGAGAAGTAGTGGTAGGAAGGCATACAGGAGCTCTCATGGGAACTTTAACATACAAAATTGTTGCCACTGCGCTTTCCAGACAGAGGCAAACAAATCTAGCTAGGACACTCCCCAATGATTGAATATGCCCTGTGACACCTTTGGATGTAGCCACCACATGTAATCAGCTAAATGTCTGCTCAGTTGATCCTCTATGGCATTTGTGGACTCTGCCAAATTGTTGATGACCACAAAGATGTTCCAGTACTCAAGCCACCTCCAGAGACTTCTCTTGGCCTCTGACACTCTTGGCATAGGACACAGGGTCAACTCTACCCTACTTATGCAGTGCCACACAGTGGTGGTGTTAGCCATGAGAAACTGTACCAGCTTCCACTGAAGGATGGCAGGAAAGCCCCTTCAGGACTTGGTGGATGGCTTTCCAGTAGGTTCATGTGGAACTGGCCTTCCACAGAGTACAAAAGCGTTGGATTTCCACCTTCCCCAGTTGAACACCCCAATTCAGTAGTGATGACTTTGTCAACTGTGGATGTGGGAGGGAGAGTAGTTTGCCGCTGGACAGATTGTGACTGGACAGCCATCACTTTAGATCTTGTACCATTTACTCCGAGAACTGTATATTGTCGGAAAGGCAGCCTTAATGCTGGGCTGTCCTGTAATTCTTGTACTTCAGCTTCTGTCTGAGCCACCACTCCAAATAAGACACTTTCTTTTTTTGGTGGCCAGTGTAGCACGTTCCAGCTCTGTCTCAGAGGAGGTATCCAGCCGGCTGGAGTTTTATAAATGAAGGAAAAAGGCATCACTAGAGAAATAAGGGGTGCGGCAAGCCACCCCCTTTGAGATGCACACTACTTTGAAACAGAATCAGAGTCAGAACCAAAATGAAAATGGAGTCTATGTTGACAGCTGCAACACAGTAGATGTCATAGGATGAAGTCAGGCTGCAAGACAACTGGTTCTGCTTTTGTTGCGCCCGGTTAGACGCTGGTTTGGGGTCTGCCACAGGCGTTGGCACCAGAATATCAACCAGCCAGTGGATTCAGTACCTGCATAGTGTGGCAGAAACCATCATGGATCTCTGGTCCTGCATGGAAGTCTGTAATGGAGCGAGTATAGCGTTGTAACAGGTCCCACGGGTAGAGACTCTGCCAGGGAAGGACTTGCATGTGGAAAACCGAGTGAAGGCCCCTTTGGTTCTGCAGGACATGAAGGCATGCCAGAGAGACCCAGAAGTCAGTGGTGGGATGGGTTTAGTACCCCTTCACTTTTCTATGCTTTCACTTGGGCATGCACAAAGACAGTTAAAATAATTGCCCAGTGACTTGGAGCAGGGCATGCATGAAGTCTGCAACTTTTTTTGTGTTCAGTGATATTCAACTTTTCAATCAAGTCTCGAACCACCTATTGTTGCATTAGGATGCATTTATCACACTATTTCAAATTGAGTCTGGAGCCCAGGCACACCTAGTTCAGGTCTGACACAGACATCTGGTTCCTGCAGTCGCAACAAAGCTTAAATCCTTCCCTATCACACTGTTCAAGAGTCATTTTTAGGAGTCTTTGGAAGAACACAGTGGGAGCAGAGATCCTGATCCACATCAGAAGAAGCAGACAAAAGGAATTGGCCTTAGGGCACGGGGTGACGCTACTTGGAAGTATGGAGTCAGTACAGAATCACATGGTCACTACATCACAGTGCACAGGAACACTGCCACAAAATTTTCCAGATTCAGTCTGGCACCTGGGAAATTTTCTAATGTGAAGAATCTGGGATTATAAGTATCCATATCCATCAGAAACCTCATATCATCTACAAGAGACTGGCATCCTGAATTCTAGTTAGCCAGTTCCAAATGTCATGGTCCCAAAATGCATCAAAACATATCTCCTATACACTAGACTTATTCTACTTCCAGCGTCTTTTCCCTATCAAGGACTCTTTCCAGGGGCGACTCCTCTGTAATGGCGGAGGAGTGTTGTCCCACTGAGTCAGTCAGCGGAAAATAAAATGATAATATAACAATATTATAATTTTTTCCCCACTGACTGACAGAGCCAGGGAGTCTTGGGCAGGGCAGGAAGGAGGGGGTAGTGTGCACTGTAATGTGTGCATATCGGTTTGGTCGGCCGTCTTAGGCACTTAGGTTTCTCCAACCCGGCTGTGTTGCGCAGGTGGGTTGGTGAAACGCTACGGACATTAAGGCACTGTCTGAGCGGAAAACGAGGCCGATCAACCAATCCTGGCGCTGCTCTCATGCTATGAGAGCAGCATCTGGATTGGGCGGGGAGTCTGTGCTGGTGTCTCAGGGACTGCTGGGACACCATCAAGAGTGAAGAGGAGCACCGACGCGTCGGCAGCAGGACAGGTACGTTTTTTCTTTATTTATTATATCTCCCCTACACTTTCCACCACCCCCCCCAAATCGAGTTTTGTGGCGGCCACCACGGACTCTTTCCATCCTTCAGGAACTGCAGATTCCATATGCTGCTCAACGCTTTCCAGCTTCTCTTGTTTAGTTTCTATTTTCTTTACTAGTGAAGGTCAATGAGTAGAAACAATTGTTCTGTAAAATGTACAGCAAACTTGTTTCCTTGCCCAATGCGCGCTCTTCACAAGTTAAGTGCACTGTAACATTTTTCCTCACATCCTTCTTCCTTCGCCCTATATGTAGCAGTTTGTCTCTGACAATGTATATTGGAGACAATGCACACTGCCAAATGTCCAAACACTAAACAGATTCTTCACTGCTGGTACAAAGCCCAGCAGCCTACTGTCCCTAGCCATGCTTATAATTACAGCTGCCTTGGACACAGCACCATCTTCAGCTCACACTTCTCCAGTTTGACAGTCGGGGCAATACCCAACAACTTTTCTCTCCTCTGGCCAACCTTCTATTTGTGCTCCTCCTTCCCAGCACCAAGCACTCATCCCAACTTGCCACTTGATTTGGTTATGGGAGGCCCAAGACAACAATTTTCTGGTATACGGTTGCCATTTCTCCACTTTCAACCAGTCTCTCTACCTCATAACCATCACTGTGACAGCAGTGCAGCATGGCCACAAGAAACGGCAATCTTCGCCTATAATTAACTGAATTATTTGCAAGCAAGCAGGCGCGTGGTGTGCCTATGTAATAATCAGCTGTGAAACAGGCCCGTAATTAAAGAGGAATGTATCGCGCCACACGGGCTCTGACTGCGTGCTAGCACATTCGACCGTAAAACTTTAAAATCATTATCCCTGGCTACGCTGGGGACTTCCTGCGTCGAGGGCCGGCGGGAAGCAGTGCCGGTCGGCCTCCGGCAACCCAACTCGGACCCCGCCCGCAGCATTGAGCAACGCCGGCCGCCGGGCATGATTGAGGATCACGGCTCAGCTACATAGCTGCACAGTGAGTCAGGAAAGTTTTCTGTGCAGCTACAAACCACTCCGGTTCGTGGTTCAATCAGCCGCCTAAATGTTTGTCGCCAGCTTAGGATGCAAACTTCTAATTCAACTGCGTCGGGCGGGCAGCTGCAGCAGGACCCACCGCCTATCACACTAGGCCCTCGCCGACTCCTCCCACTTCAGTGAAATGGTAATGCCGCGGCCGCGCGGTGAACCCAATCCTAGTAATGAGGTCTGTTACATTGTATATAGTAGCAGCTTCCCTCGAGCTCAGTGAGCCTCAAAGCCTGTCGGGAACAGCCTACAAGCGCTGTCGCTCTGCACTTGCTTCACAGTAAAAAATGGTGGGTTGGCAGCCAGCGTTCTGGGCGCTTCACAGCCCAGGAGGCGCTACAAATGCGTGACTTTGCATTTCAGTGCGGTGATGCGGGACCACCACACTGAAATGCGTTAGTGTCACAACTGATGCGTGATACTTGGCAGGGCTGGTCATGCCTCCAGAGGGCTTTTGTATCTTTATAAGGTACTTGCAAAATCTTGTTGCCACTGTGCAAGGCCTCAGGAAGGTTCATCAAAGATGAGTGAAGAGCCAGCCATGTTGAGGAAAGCATCCTTATTTACATGCTAGGCCCTTAGGTACAGGGTCAGGTACAAAGCTTCATCTTCCTTCCAATTGTAATTATCTAGCAGCCTCTGTTTCAGCTCACAAAGATGAACAGGGTTGAGAGCAGATGTCAACTGTAACAGAGTTGTTAGTTCGGGATTGTAGAGAACATGAAAAAGCCCAGTATCATTTCATCTTGAGAAACAGTTTATGGGTTTTCTAATTTGTACAAAGGAATGTGTTTTTGAAACTACCAAAGAGAATTGAGGAAAACTTACAAGGTGCTAGAACAAGTCTTGCATATATAATCAGTGACATTAAAATCTGCAAGTGTAAGAGGATCACTATTATTTTTATTAAGTCATACTTCTAGGTCCACTACATTATTTGGCCCTTCGCAGAAGCTGAAGGGACTTAATTTTGCAGTTATATATGTTATTCAGAGATAATTCAGTTGACTTGAGAGAATTGAGTGAAACGGAATAGGTGAGTGGAAAATATTTTTGTTCATAAACCAAATTTTGCTGATTTTGAGTTAAAACAATAGCTTTACAACACATACGGTCAGGTACAGCATCAGTAATAAGCATACAATACATGGAAACAGACTAATCGTTCCAGTCTGTAATAAGTCCACCATTTGGGCAAATTGTTTGATGTTTATAGGGGCATCATAATGCCAAATAAATTGGCTCAAGTTTTGCACACCATTTCATCCCCCTACGCTAGGTCGCTAACAATAATGGGTTGGCAGTGTTCCAGGCCAGTGCAATGTCCATTTTGGCGATCCTGGTGCCCACCCGACCGATGACTGCTCCCCTCAGGTCCTCCAGCACTCCTAAAAGGGCCATACGAGGTTGATAGGTCTCTCTAGTACATGGGAGAGAAAGATGGCCGCCCAATATTTCACAATCACTGAATATGATCAAACGACGTCGAAAAGGTCTGCACTGTCCTTGGCTCACCGGGAGCAAGCAGGGGTGGGGTGCTGACATGCCCTCCACAGCCTTAGTGGTTTATAAGTAATTTACAAAATTTCTGTTGGAACAGCCAGATTCTTGAGGATATTGCTAGTTCCTGCGATGCCATTAGGACTCCCCCCTCTTACCATTCTTCCCAGGAGCCCGCCTATGCCTCCAGTCTTGCTTTCAACAGGGTAAAGAAGTCCGGTGAGTAAATGACGAGATTTATAAATGTGGGAGATGCCACATGGGCGCCATGAGAAATTTGTGCTCCAACAGGTTAAACTCGGAGGGAGTCCCTGTAGGACCTCATAGCAGGGCGGAGTTGCAGAAACTTATGAAATTGATAGTGATGAAAGTTGAAGTCTGCTTACAGATCCTGAAACAACTTCATGTGGGACCCCTGCAACACATCCCCCAGCTTAGATATTCCAATTGAATCCCATTTACAAATCCTTCTAACCGAGCAAACTGTTCAAGACGGCAGCCTCTGCAGGGAAATCCTTCAGCTCCACCCTATCAAGCGCAACGTTGACCTCGAAAGCATAAAGGAACTGATGACTCATATGCCCATTAAGGCGTCACATCTCATGACAGCAACCTTGGCCCGAAAGGCCGGGTCTGCCCAACCTCCGCCATTCAGGATCACCGGTTGAGAGGTCCAGAACACATTTTTTGAATGAGATACAGGGACATTGTTGGCCCACATGCAGGACGGCACTCTAGCCTGAACATCCACAAACCACTGCTGTTGGATCACATGCAGAAGGTTTTGGAGGACATAAAGAAATCTTTTTTTTTTTTTTAATTCTTTTTATTGAATAACATCAAAATGACAGCATGACATTTGCAACTGCACTTCCATTGGGACAGTTATTAGAGTACATATATTCTGCTGAAGTAGTCCGGTGATTACTAGTACAGTTTCCAATCACTCATTTACGACAGCCGCACAAGTGTCCCAGTACTAATTTACAGTTGTGGTCTCCCATCGCGAACCTGAGGGAGCAGGACATAGGTGAGATGAAGAGAGGGGTACGGGGGGAGGGGAGAAGAACTCTGGCCTCCTAACATGACGTGTTATTGGGTTGTCTGTTCTCGCACCACCTGAGCCCACAAAAAATTCTTATCTACATTCCAGCGCCCCCTAAAGTTGACTGGGGAAGCCCATTCTGGTCCTGGGGGTGGGAAAGGAGATAGCTCTGCAGCGACCTCCAAATATCCCTAGGTCTAGCCTATTCAGGCATCAGCTCCCAGTATTCTGCCAGTTGGCTATGGGAGAATGCAGCGTCTTTGAGCCAATCAACGGCCCACGGACATCTACGGAGGCCCCCCAACACATCGCAATGCGCCGCTTGGCCATCAATAGGAGCATAGCCGCTAGTTTCCTGACTGTCGTGGCACTTCACGCACATAGCCCAGCAGTGCTGTCAGGGGGGAGCGCTCAATCTTGCACTCTAGCATTTCTTCCAGTGCATCAAATATATTTCCCCCAGTACCGTGCAATTTCAGGACTGGTCCAAGTCAGATGCACGAATGTCGCCACCTGGGCCCGGCACCTCATACAACACACGTCTTCACTCAAACCTGCTCTGTGCAGCTATCCAGGAGACCTGTATATCCTGCGTAGAAACTTAATATGGATCAGCCTCAACCTATAGTTGGGGGACAACGCCCTAGCTTGCACGCAGCAGTATACCCATTTATCCTCCTCTATAGGAGTGCCTAATATTTCTTCCCAAGCCCTCCGCGCCGGAGGGATGCTGATAGGCGCTGGGCTCTGCATGCCTGTATAAAGCCAGGTAATTAATTTACGTGGTGATGGCTTACATAGGAAGTCTTCCAAGACCTGAAACGTTAGGGGCGCTATCGGAAACGAAGTGAAGTGCCCACGCAGGGCCGCCCGGAGCTGATAATACGTAATTTTATCAAGTAGACCCGTGGTGTCCTCCGCAATCGCCATGTCAGGCTGTATAAATTCTCCGTCTGGGAACGCCTCTCCCATAGTGCGTAGATGTAACTTCTTTAGTCTCTGACATACCCCCATGTTCTCCGAGAACGGCAGCGTCGGGTGCCTTAGCAATGGCACAGAGGGGGCAAATAGCTTCTCTATCTGTGCCCTGTGACTCAGCTCTCGCCATGCCCAAACCGTGCAACCTACTGTATTCACCGCTGAGCACGGCCTAGTCTGCGGTCTGTAAAACACCATGTTTAGCGGCGTCCGGGCGGCATAATCATGCTCCGGCACCATGTATGCCATGAATTCAGTCGGATATAGCCAATAATACCCAAACTGGGCCTGCGCACAGTTGAATTAGAGCTCCATTTCAGGGGCCCCTAGCCCTCCCTGTTCAAAAGGCAGCGCCAGGGTCTCCCAGGAGACCCTGGGCTGTTTCCCAGCCTAAACGAGGGTAATCAAATTTGATCGTAGTCTCCACTTAAAGCGTGTGGTAAGGGGGAGCGGGAGATTAACAAATACATAGAGGAACTTGGGAAGGACGACCATCTTCGCTATTGCTATTTGTCCTGCGAGCGACAGCGGTAGTGCTGTCCAGCGGCCCAGATGACTTTACAACCATTCCATGAGTCTACCATAGTTAAAACAGAGGATCCTCAATATTACGGCTGAGCCAGATTCCCAGGTATTTCAGTGGGGCCTTCGCCCAGCTAAGTGGGTATTCCGATTGGACGCGTTCTGTGGCCTTCGTCAGTGGGAAAATAACAGATTTCCCCCAATTAATAGTGATACCGGATAGACCACCAAATCGTATGATTTCCCTGATCAGGGGGTGTGAGAAGCTGGCCTAGTATATGATGTCCACTAATGTAAGTGGGCACCTTGCACCAGTCCAGACAACCCTTATGGTGATTTAAGAGGTCTTAGACAACCTTAGAAAGCTCTCTAAGTGGTAGCTGTGGAGAGCAGCCTTCAGGCTTAGTCCAGAAGGAGTGTAAAGCAGCTTGTTTTACCAGAATGCAATCTTATAGTATAGATTAAGTGAAAAAGAACCACACAAGGTAATTATAAAACTATGTATTTACTATAATATACTCTCTAACACGTTTAGATATCTCCTACCCAGAGATAATCACAATGTACACAATACTTTGCAAAGAAATTCAGTAAATAGCAAGAAATACACAGTGGACCCCGGGGGGGGGACCAAACCATACACTAAGAAAGTGGTATAAGAACCACGACTCGGGTCAAGACAATGTCGAAAGGACGTAGAAGTGCTGGGGACCCAAGGAACCACCCAAGGTGAGTAACTAGGAACCCCAAGGAGAGCGTGTGCAGTGTGGGAACACGACTGCTTGCTCCGTACAACTCTACGTTTAAGTCGCAGTTGGAATTTTAAAGATTAAGGACCCTTCCCACTGGACCCTGAAGAAACCCTGTGCAAGACAGAAGGTTGGAGACCACCCCACCCGTGGATACACTAGTACCCACGTTACCTACACCAGGGAAGCCGGGTGCATAGGTGTGAAGTGGTGTTGGAAACTGCTGTCGAACCCAATGGAGGACGTCAGGAAAGTGCCACTGCTGAAGAAGGAGAAAGTGCCCGGTGGAATCCGAAGGTGGATTCTAGATGAGAGGTACCTGCAAGCAGAGGGGACAGAGTCTATGTCACTCAGGAGATATCAGGAAACTTGGAAGATGAATGCCATCCGATGTCGGGTGTTGCAGGAGAGATGACGACCTTGACTCTGCAGCTGTGGGGACCAGGTGATGCTGAGAAAGACCAGGAGCCGTGCACGAGCTGTCCCACGTCGGCTGTCGATTGCTGAGGGGTCGGTGTCCGGTGGGAGCACCAACGAGCCTTGGCAAGTGCAACCAACGCAGAAGTCGAAGAAGGTGCAATGTCGGAACCAGCAAGGACCAGGGGACTCACCACAAGCAGGGGAGTCAGGGCAGGCCCCGAGCAATCAGTGGAGCCCAAAAGAAACAAAGGTGACCCTCAAAGGGACCCACAGGCCGGAGGCACTGGAGTCGTGAGAGGACCTCAAGCAGCTCACCAAAAGATGCAGGACACGATGCACACAATGCAGGGTGGCTGAAGATTCTGGTCACTGGAGGTGCTCGAGGTTGGGGCTACTTGGAGCCCATAGATCTAGCTGGAAGGAAGCCACAAGCCTTTGCAACTGCAAGTTGACGCGGTGCACAGGGGTTTGGTTATTGCAGCCCCCACGAGGGATACTGGCCTCAAACTGGGTAAGAGGGCAGGAAAGGCCTCGAGAGCTGTAAAGAACCACCACCTGTGTTGCAGAACCTTACGGAGTCCGGGGGAGCTCAGGATCAGCAGACCGGTCGACTTAGTTTTTTTTTTTTTTTTTTTCCTCATTCGCCTCAGACCACAGTCGACATAAGGTGGGATGTCAATACCATTTCTCGGTTTCAAGGAGACGTAGGCAATCGAGTTGGAAACCAGGGACAGCGCCCGACTATTGGTATGCCATAGTCCCATAGAATGCCGCTGGCCCCTTTGTAAAAGGGGAAAAGGTCTCACTCTTCTGGTGGATTATAACCAAAGACTGTTGTTGGTGCGGGCCTGCACACAATGAAAACTGGATGAAAGAGAGAAGCCCGACCCAGCCTGAGAGTTTCCAGAGAGGCATAATCATAGGATCAGAAGATAGTTTGAACTCCAGCAATTTAAGACCCTAGACTCCACCCCCCCCAAATCAGACTAACCCCAAAAAGACTAACGCTGAGACCAATTAAGCAAACAGTCCCATACTGCTTTCCTCTTACTATTCTGTAGTCTACCCAAATCTATCTTAGAGGTCTTATATAGAGAGGACAACCATTCTGAGTGCATGGGGGGTGTGGCCTCTACCCATCTCCTACAAATTTCTCTCCTGGCCAACAAAATTGCATAAAATAGAAAACCCCTAATAGGACTTATAACTTCACTAGTTATTCCAAAAATGATCAGAGTGAGAGAAATCTGGACTGGGGTTCCCACAATGTCAGCTAGAGTTGCCCCTACTCTCTCCCAAAATTCTGTTAGCCCAGGGCAATCTTTAAACATATGTATATCAGAGGCGTTTACTAGATCGCACTTCTTACAGCTGACTGGGGGGCCATTAGTTATTTTAGAGAGTCTTGCCGGAGATAAATAGGCTCTATGGGTGGTGAAGTAGTGGTTCCTCCTAAGCCAGGCGGGTTTTACAGTAGCAAACAAAGTTTGAAAAGAAATCTGCCACAATTCCTCCTAATGCTCGTCTGGCATGGAAGATCTCCACATTTCTTCTGCCAGTTTGAAGTCTCCGTCTACGGTTTCTTCTATAGACCAGTAAAAGAAAGAGACCTCTTTGCTCCCCCCAGGTCTTAGAACCAGTTGCTCCTCTAGAGTGTCCCTATACCTATCGGCTTTTTAAGATTCTGTGACCAACTCTGCAACAGCAAGTACTTAAACCTAGACATGCCATCCACTAGCCTACTGTGAAGAGACTCCCATGGTAAAAGTAACCCTTCAAAAGCCAAATCTCTCCATACCGTGAGCCCAGCTGTTCTGAGTGGTATAGCTAATTTGTCTTTCAGACATTCTGGAGCCCCTGGCGAATCCCACAAAGGAGCTAAACTTGAGTAGTAGTTTAAGCCCGTACGTTGCTTAATTCTGGCCCATATTTGGGCCGCGGCCAAAAGGACTTTCAGCCTGATCTTTTTGAAGTACTTTTGGTCGCCGTATTTGAAGAGGAACCCCTCCAGCGGCAACCCCACACCCTTTAACATGGCAGAGAACATGACTCCCCTGTCTGTGCTGTCTGGGGATTTCACCAGCATCCTAGAATGTGATAGTTGGAAGGCCCAGGCATAGTACTGAAGATCAGGGAGGGTGAGACCCCCTTTCTCCCTCCTACGCCTAAGCTTCTTCCACGCTATCCTCGTGGCCGTATATGCCCAAGCAAATGAATTGATAGCTTGCTGTAATTTATCAATCGCCTGTTTTTCAAAATGTAGGGGAATGGTATTGAAGAGAAATGTAATTTTCGGTAATATAATCATTTTAATTAAATTAATCCTACCTAGAATGGTCAGTGGGAGATGGGCCCAGGACTTCATGAGTTTCTGACATTCCTTAGAGATATTAGCTAGATTAGTCCCAGCAATCTTGTCTACATTCTGTACAATCCTGACCCCCAGGTATCTCATCTCACTCTTTGTCTGGTATCGGCACTCCGGCAGGTTCCACGCCATAATCTCCGTTTTCTCTGCATTCACCTCATAGCCAGAGACCCGCCCAAAATCTTGTGCTAGTCTGATGACCTGAGGGAAGGACGTCTCTAGTTCAGATGACAAAATCAAGACGTCATCCGCATACAGGGCTACCTTCCTCTCCCACGCTCCAAACCTAAATGATGTAATACTCGGCTCATCCCTCAGACACTGGGCGAAGGGCTCGATATATAAGTCAAAGAGGAGCGGAGAGAGTGGGCAGCCCTGTCTGGTACCCCTTGTAATCTTAAAAGGGCTGGTCAGTTTTCCATTAACTAACAGTCTTGCCGAAGGATCTCGGTATATAAGCTGTATGGCTCGACAAAATTTCTCTCCAAAATTAAACTTCTCCATTACTGCAGAGAGATATGTCCAGTTGACCCTATCAAATGCCTTAGTGGCATCTAGAGTCATCGCTGCTAGAGGTAAAGAAAAGGTGGAAGCCAAATCGATAGCTCCAATAAAATCATGTGTGAGGTCGTATAGATTTCTACCTCTTATAAAACCCTTCTGATCAGAATGTAGCAGTCTACCTGCTACTGCTCCCAGCCTGTCCGTGAGGATCCTCGTAAAAACGTTATAATCGGTGTTTAGGAGGGAAATGGGTCTATAGGACCCGCAGTTTGCCGGATTCTTTCCTGCTTTCAAGATTAATGAGATGGTAGCTTCCCCCCATGAAGCAGGAGGTCTAGCCCCTTCAGATAATATATTGTTGAAAAGTGCGGTCATAATTGGGATTATGGCCTCCCCCAAAGATCTATATAATTCCGCGGGGAGGCCATCCGGCCCTGCGGCCTTACCCCTCTTGCAAGCGGAGATGGCCTTCCTAACCTCCTGCTCGGATATATCCATCTCCAAATTTTCTCGCTGAAGGGTATTTAGGGAGGCAAACAATTTTCCATCCAGCCAATCCATAGCGCAGGTTCCGTCTACTACTCTGTCTTCTTTATATAACTCCTGGAAAAAAGCGAGAAAAGCTTCTCCAATCTCTTCGTCTGTGGATAATGAAGAGGTATTATCCTCACTGTCTATTCGTTTTATTACATTTCGCATCCTATCAGACTTAGCTTTCCATGCTAGAAGTTTACTGGCTCCCTCTCCATATTCAAAATGGGCCATTTTACTAGCCTCCCATTTTTTTGTAATCCTCAACTGGATGGTGGTATCTAGCTGATCTTTCAAGGTTTTTAATTCCGCGATATACTCTTGCCGTTTTTCAGGGACAATCTCCCTGTTCAGGCTCAGCTCTATTTTCTTCATCTCCGACTTCGTTTGGGCCACCTCTTCCCTGTATTGCTTTTTCTTATAGTATACCCTGCTTGTGACCATACCTCTCAGGCAGGCCTTCCAAGCGTCCCACACTACTGAAATTTCGGCCGAACCGATATTCATATTAAAAAAGCACTCTATTTCTGAAAATAGATACTTTACTTCAGGATCATCTAGAAGTAATGAACGATCAAACGTCCATACCCTTGATTGATCCTTCCCTGCCAAGCCTAAGTCAATCCATACAGCCGCATGGTCCGACAAATGAGGAGTCAGATATCCAATATTCTTGATCTTACCCCTTAGGTCATGGCTCACTAGAAAATAGTCAATCCTTGACTTGTGTCCATACTTGTTGTTATAGAAGGAGACACCTAACTGGGAGCCAGACCTTTCCCTCCAGACGTCACATAGTCCAGACTGTACCAACATCGTTTGAAGATATGCCTGAGATTTGTACAACACATTTGCTCTACTGCTTGGAGATTTATCTAGTAGGGGGTCTAAAACTATATTAAAATCGCCAGCCATGATAATTGGTTCTGGAAATTCAAGCAGGTTTGAGAAAATAGATTTCAGAGCAGAAGGGTCATCTTGATTGGGTCCATAATAACCTACCACTGTTGTAAGAAAACCTTGAATGGACAATTTAGCAATGACCCACCTGCCACCTGGGTCCACCATTGATTTTAAGACACGTGCGTTAGCTTGTTTTTTAACCAGGATAACAACACCCCTAATGTTAGCGCTCTGATTAGTACCAATAAAATGTTCCACCCACTTTAATTTGCTAAAAATTCCAACCAATTCCTCTTTTAAAAGATGCGTTTCCTGCAAGATGATAATCTGTGCCGGAGAGTCTCTAAGGTATTGCAGAATTTTTGCCCTCCTAATTTTAACTCGCAGCCCGTTGACATTCCAAGATAAAAACTGTATCAGGGTCATGGCGGTTTAGACAACAGAACTTCAAATATGCCGGAGTACCAATCCCAGGCCCAACATAACCATAGTGGATAGACGAAGCTAAAAGGCGAATGAGAATTTTTTTTTTCCTTTTTAACCCCTATGCTCCCCACCCCATGCTCCCCCTCCACCGCCCCCTTCCCTACCCCACCCCTGGAGAACCCTACCCCCATTTACCTGGACTACTAGTCCAGCTTCTGCCTGCCGGGGCAGCCTACCCTGTCCCTTCCTTACTTTACATAATAAGACTAGAAACTGAGGCTCCGAGAAGAGAACATTCCATTTCTAATCTCCTTTAAAGTCAGTCATGTAAGAAAAGTCTCCCTCGTCTTAAAATAAACCTGGTTGTGGTTGGCAAATCAATATGTTGTGCATTATGTTGTGCATTTTTCTCTCAAATCTGGTTAACGTGAAGGGACCTAATAACTATATAGAGACCTCTTGAACGTTTCAACTCAGCTACTTAGTAGCTGTAACTTTAACAAGGCTTTCAAGAAGCTCGTCTGCCTCCTGCACTGTCTTGAGATTGTACATCTTAATGTTGTGCATGACTTTCAAGAGTGCAGGGAATTTTAACTGGGCTACCGCACCAAGTCTCTTGAAATCCTCGATTTTCTTGCCCAGCTCCCACTGTCTGTCCAAGGTTGTTCGGGCCAGATCAGAGCGAATTTCACAAGCAAAGTCTCTAGATTTCAGGGACCTTTGCTTTAAGGCACAATTAAGGATCTTTTCCTTCAGGGAAAACGTAAGAAAGTTTATAAGGATTTTCCTCGGTTTTGTCCGATTAGGATGTTTCTGGAAAGGGTCCCTGTGAATCCTCTGTATGTCTTTCTTCAAATCCTCAGCCGATTCATCAATCTGGATAGACTCTTTTATGAGGGTGATAATATCTTCTCCTTCACTCCCCTCCGGGACATTTAGGAGACGCAGATTGTTCCTCCGTGAATTATTTTCTAGCATCTCGAGTCTATCCCGGAGCATTACTTCCTCTTTCTTAAGGAGTATAATTTCTGTTCTAGCCACTCCTAACTCTTCTCTGATTTCTCCTACAGAGTTTTCCAACACCTCTGTCCTAGAGTTCAGGAGATCAATTTTCTTATCCAGCGTCTCGCAGAAGAGCCGAATCTCTCCTTGGTTCGCCTCGGAGACTGAAAAGCCCCTCTTTATATCCACCGCTAAGGAGGAAAAAAGAGCTTCCAGAGAGGCCACTGAGGAACCACCGATCCCCTGCTGATCAACAGTTTTTTGGCCTTCTGCTCCTTCTATGCTATAGTTGTCTAATGTAGCTGAGTCGTCGGCGTTTACCTTGTGTGAAAGGGTCTTATTTATGTCCAAAACCATATTTACGGCTGTCTGGGCTGTTGGAACTGTTGATGCCATTGCAGTGCCTGTTGCTACCATTTCTGAAGAAGTCTGCTCAACCAAAGACGAGCTACCTGCCGCCTCCATTCCTTCAGTAATTAAGGGTAACTCCGACTCCCCTTTCGAGCGTCTCCTTAGAGCCTCTCCTTGTCCGACTATATCCAGTACTAATGGTTGTACCTTAAAATAAGACCGCAAAGAAGGAGTAATCTTAATTCTTGAATCCAGAAAGTGGGTTTTTGCTCACCCCGCTTTGATACTCCTGCCCTTTACCTCGCAGTATTGAAATGTAGAAATGCTGTCTCTAATCGAGGGATGTATACACCTTCACCTCCTTCTCCTGAAGTGCGCTGCCACTGCTGATCTTATTACACCTAACGTCACTTTTTCCCCCCTGGGAGGTATTATTACTCTTGGCCTTTGCAGTCCCCCGCGCCCCACCACCACGCCTTTTACCTTTCTTACTACTAGTTGTTGTGGGCACGGTATTAGAAATGCAATTACCAGTAATATTTATGGGGTTTGTACTCTCCCCCTGGTCATCCAGTGTCTGGGCAAGTGATTTAGAGTGCAGTGGCTGTGAGGGAGTGAGGGAGTTTGCACAAGCTTACCCCCCTCTGTGGTCAGTGTAGCAGAGACTGGAGCCACATTAAGATGAAATCCTCCTCCCTGCCCCCCGCACCTGACCTCATAATGGTGAATGTCGCTTTTGTTTCCTCGATGGCTGTGACCGGGGTGAGTCTTCAGGAGGTTGGAACGCGCTGGGCTGTTTAAGCGGAGAAAGTCGTCCTGTGCTGCCTCTGCCTGAGCCGGCCTGGAGGAGCCCGCGAGCCGCTGCTCTGCGTCCCCTCCTCAGCTCCAGGGCGGCGACAGACCAGCGCGGCAAGTTGGCGGGCGGACCCGCGCACATTCAGGGAGAGGAAATGGCGCCCACAACACAAACCTCAACCAAAAAGCGCCATCAAAAAAAAAAGGAGGAAAACGCCGACAAAAAGAACCTCCCGACTCCACCAGCAGCAACTCGGACGGGCTGCCTCACGAGTCCTGGCCTCAGATCATGCTGATGACCGAACGGGGAGGGACAGAAAGTAAGTGCCTCCGGCGGCAAGCGGCAGCTCAGCTAGCGGCCGCCATGTTCTCCCCCCGTGCCCCCGGTCGACTTAGTTGTGGTGCCTACGAATGCAGGGAAGTGACTCCTTCACTTAAAGGGAGATTCCTTCAGGTATCTTTTATGCCCACAGGCCTTGGAAGGTTCCTGTATGGTGCACAGGCAAAGACGATGCAGCAGACTGGAAGGGAGACGAAGTCGAGCCCAAACGAAGTTCAGCGAAGTCTAGAGTGCCCAGACTGTAGAAGAAGTGGTGTCTGATCTGAATCTTGTCCCACGACAAATCTAGGGACCCACCCATAGGTAAGCCCTTAAGTACCCTATGGAAAGGGTTGGGACGATTCAGGGGACCCTCCCAGGGGAGGGTCTGGACAGTGGGGAGGTTACTCCCATGTCCTTTGTCCAGTTTCGCGCCAGAGCGGGAGCAAACAGCTCGCAGAGCTGGTTTGAACTGGACTATGCATGGGGACACCAAATGTGCCCCTCATGCAGGCTGAGTGGCGCTGGCAAGCACCCCCACCCTGCCCCAATACACTAAATCCTGTCTGGGAGGTGGTCACACCTCCCTGTGACAGGATGCCTATAGTTCTTCTTTTTTTTTTTTTGACACTTATAAAGCGCATGGTTACACTAAAAAAGTGTGTCCCCGCGCTGAGCAGAACTCTACATGGAAAAGGGGTTCTGCCTTCCCCTGCTCGAGTTTGGCTCAGCAGCAGGAGGGCAGATTCGTGTCTCTGGTCGGCAGCAACCATTTTGTGCTGTTCGGGTCAAGAAGGCTGGTACCGGGAGCACTGAGAGCCTAACAGAGGGCTCTTCCAGTGCTTGGAATCATACCCCCACACCGTTTACGGTGTGGGGGTATGATTCCAACATGTTTGATACCAAACATGATAGGATTCGTTGCAGCCAGTTTCGAGATGGTCATCGCGTAATTACGCGATGCCCCTCTATATAGTATATGGCTGCTTCACTTACAACCAGGGAGAATGGACTCCGTAAGCTGTAGGAGTATCCTGCTCATCCAGGGGCACCCTCACACTTAGAGCCATGCACCCTGCCTTCAGGATTGATAAGGCCTGCTTGAGGGGTGACTTATAAGTTTTAAGTGCAGTGACCCTAGATATAGAAAACCTATATCTTTAGTAAGTGGTGCTAGCACCAGCTTACACAGGCTGCAATGGCAGGCCTGTAGTTCCATTTTGAATGGTCTCCCATGGGTGGCATAATGCATGCTTCAGCCCATGGGGGACCTCTGTGGTACCTAAGCCCTGGGTACCATATACTAGGGACTGAGAAGGGTACCCCAGTATCCAATCTGGGATGTACCCAAGTACTGAACATACCAATTTAAGGGAGAAAGCAGATAGACTGGGGTCCTGATTAGCAGGATCCCAGTCAGACTGGTCAAAAACAGCTTAGCACCAGGCAAAAAGTGGAGGTAACCTTGCAGAAGAATCCTACCTTCCTACAGGGGGCCTAGATTTTCGGTCAGACACTTGACATATATGGTCACATCGTCTGCGTACAGCGACACCAGGATCACTCGAGGGGTAAATGCCAATCCACAATGTACATGATGCTGTCTCAATCCCACCGCCAGAGGCTCCATCGCCACAGCAAAGAGAAGGGGTGACAGCGGGCAGCCCTAAGGGGAGATTATCCCATTAATCCGGAGCCCCGCTGTCGGCGAGGAGTACAGCAGGGCGATCAGCTCCAGGCGGGAAAAGAATGCAAAAAGGTATGGCCACTCCAAGGTATCAAAAGCCTTGGTGGGGTCCAAAAATATTGCAGATGCCGAGAGGGAGGGGTCTATTTCTTGCATAGTTGCAAAAAAGGTGCGAAGGTTGTGGGATGTACCCCTGCCAAGGACAAAGAAGCACTGGTCAGGGAGCAGCACAATGGGCAGCAGTGGGAGTAGTCTCGCCGCGATCAATATGGCGAGAATTTTATTATCTAGGTTAATCATTGATAACGGTCTGTAAGAGTCGCACAGCAGCGGATCCTTATCGGGTTTAACAATCGTGAGGATGAGTGCCTCCCGGAGGGATGGAGTAGGCGTTCATCGCTCCAGCGATTCCTCATACATTTTGATGAGGTGAGGCGCCAGCAGCTGACCAAATTCTTAGTAAAAAGTGGCCGTCAGGCCGTCCAACCCTGGGTCTTTATCTCCGGGCAGAGCTCGAATCACTCCAATCACCAGGTCAGGGGGGGGGGGTGGCGGACTGTCGCGACACAGAGTGAGGAGTAGAAACACAGCATTTCGGCCTGGAAGGCCTCCTAGCCTATCGCCCTCTCAGTCTCTGTTGTGCGTAGCTCGCTAATGTAGTCGGAGACCGGCCAGTGTTTTGCCCGTGCGGTTCCCTTCCCCATATAGTCTCGTGTGTGTCTCTTTTCCTAGATAAAGTGTCTCCCTTAGAGCTGCCTCCTCAAACTCATCAATTTTGCCTCAGATGTCCCCTAGAGTTTCCGTCCTATTGGTGTTGAAGTATTCTTTTTCGAGCTCCCGTATTTCTCCCTCAAGGCAACTGAGGTCCCCTCGTAGCAAGCGGAGCACGCCCGCCTGTTTAGCAATACAGCCAACTCTCCACCTCTGCATTTCCCAACAGAGGGAATAGAAGGGACTTGTTCCAACTGATTAGATAGCCTGAAGCCTGCCCAGACGGGTCCAGCGTCTGGAAAAGTTGCGGCCTTGTGGCAAGAAAGGAAAAGCAAAATATAGTCTGCATACAAGGCAATACGATCGTTCAAGCTATGCCCCCAACAAACACCCGACACCTGGGCATTGCATCTGACCCATGTTGCCAAAGGATCCATCGCCAGTGTGAATAGCTGTGGAGATAGTGGGCACTCCAGGTGGGGTATTGGCTATAGGTCAGCAGAATCTGAGAGATTCCATGGACTCCTCATTCAAGCCTAGTAATGCACCTATTTCCTGTGACAGGAAGTATGTGACCATCCTATTGTTTAAGCACCATGCTTTTAGGTGCCAGATGGACCGCTACTGGGGAGTGGTCCTAGATTCCCCTAGGTAGAATGTGGGCTCCCATCGTAGCAAGCATATCAGTGGCAAGCAAAAGGAGATCAATATCGGACCTCGTTTTACCTGAGGCCGAAGCTGTCAGCACACTGACTACCCCTCTTTGGGGAGTCCCTGTCGCTCTTGTGTGGTCCCCTGGGGGGACATCACGGCATTGAAGACGCCTCCTATGACGGGGAGCCACAGTACTAAGGTTTTCACCGCCTCCAGCGTTGCCCCATCACTAATCAAGCTGAAGGCCCGCCCCACGATTACACCCTCAGCCACTATGCATCTACCCTGTGTGTCAGTCTCAATGCGGGAGACCAGCATGTGCAGCCGCTTTTGTAGGAAGACTGTCACACTGCGGGAACCCCTGGAATAGCCCACGCGATAGACTCTGTCATAGTCATATCTGACTAGGAACAGACATTTGGATTGGAAAATCATTTAAGTGTGGAAGGGGTGTGCAAGTTCTGGAGAAGTTCCAGAATTAGCGATAAAGTGTTATGCCTGTTTGAAAGGTTGATTTAAAGAAGTTGAGGATTCACTATGCGTTGACAGTAAAATGTGTCAAAAACTGGGGCTCATACGAAAGGAACAG
Source organism: Calotriton arnoldi (assembly GCA_963921515.1). Taxonomy (NCBI): domain Eukaryota; kingdom Metazoa; phylum Chordata; class Amphibia; order Caudata; family Salamandridae; genus Calotriton; species Calotriton arnoldi. The sequence continues at coordinate 874,329 of CAWUFW010000376.1, read as the reverse complement.
CAGAGAAACAAAAGAATAGTCATTACTGTCTGAAGACCGAGAGAGAGAACATTACAGGCTAGTGGAAATGAATTTAAGGAACTTCATTTTTAAGTTGACTTGGAACAGGACACACAGGTGTTCAAGATTCAAGAGGTGTGAAGTCCACTTGGCAGGAATTCGTTTTTGGACAGACACAATGTTTGACTTCTTTGGTTTTTCAGAGGCGTCCAGATCAGACTGTGATGAGGGGAACACACTGGCACAGAGTTGGGCACATTTGACAGCATATGATTTACCCCCATTTCAAGATGATGCCTCAAGTGTTTGAGTAAGTACAGAAAATAAAGAGTTCACAGTGATTAAAAGTGTTTCAGGTATGGTATTCAATGATGATGGTTATGTGGGTAGATTGTTCAATACTAGCACCAATTTTTCAAGAGTTGGTAACAGATTAGCAAGATGAGTTTCATTAGTTGGTATTGGACAGTAATCTGCAGTTGTAATCATGGGAGATTTCGGTTGAGTCTGGGAGATGCCACACCTGTCTGTACAAACTTCTGATCTCATCAGAGGATCAAAAGCTCCCGGCATGCCAAAGCCATGTAGATAGGCATGGAATAAATTAGTTTGTAGGTGTGTGGCCAGGGAGGTTGTTCCTGCTTCAGCTCTTTTAGCAAATATTTTACATTTTTTGACTGAACATTATCATAAGGGATAATCTTTAAATGCAGTTAATCTGTTCACAGCAGAACATATGCATCAGAAGATTGGTTATAAATGTTGATTGGGAACGCCTCCTGCCACAAGAGAACACCTGGGGCATGGGAATAAAGCATTGGAGTGGGTGGAGACATGCGGGACAAGCTAGGGTTAAACTTTGCGGATGTAGTCTATGAAGTCAGCTATGTTGTGTGTGGTATCTTACAGGAGTTTACATAATGAAGGCATTAGATGTTTCTAGTAGCAGATTTCAACAAGAGGTAGCCTGTTTTGACTAGGAGGACCAACACTATGCCACCAAGCATTTTTTACATGTTATTCCAAGGTGATAAGTTGCGAGTTTGAAAGAACATGAGAAAATGACAGCCAACGAGGAGTTGAGCTGGAGTGGCTGATCATTTCTTTCAGGACACTTTAAAACCTATGTCCACATTCACTTTGGCTAGTTGGTCGAAACAGGTGATGAAGCGTATGTTTCTGTATAAGCATTTGTGACACATTCTGTTGGTGGATCAATGGCATCAAAATCATGTATGGTGTGGGGAAAATGCAGGATAGTTTAAAGTGCTCAACACTTTTTTTAGACCGCTGCTTTCCCCCACTGACGTACCCCTGCCTCCTCTAACGCCCTGGCTCTGCGCGACTGGCTCACGCATTGGTCTCTGACAGACATTTGGCGTGCCCGAAACCCAGACACCCGCGTGTACTCGTTCTACTCCCACGTACACGGCCTGCATGTGCAATTGGATGGGATTGTTGGCTCCTCCTCGCTATTACTGCTCATTAAAACCATTGTTTACCTAGGTCGCACACACTCCGACCATAACCCCCAGATATTACAGCTAAGCTGGGAGGTTGGCCCCCCAGCAGTTCCTACCTGGTGTCTCCAACAGGCAGCGCTGGAGGATCCTGCGTTTCGCACCTCGCTAGAAGCTGCCACAACACAATACTTCGAAGACAACGCTGGTTCCGTACATAGCACATCCTCAGAGTGGGAAGCGTTTAAGGTAGTCATCAGAGGGCATAGCATGGGGCTGGTCTGTAATATGCGCAAACAACTCACCCGAGAGATAGGGAAATTAGAACACGATCTCTTACCCTGCGAAACCCAATTAACATCAGGCACGGAAGACCCACAACAATTGCGCAAGAAGCAAAGTGAACATAGGCTGTTCGAACGGCTACGATGTCTTAATTACAAAGCACACTCAGCGCGCACGCATGCACTATCAGACAGACCTGGTCAATTATTGGCTTGGTTGTTGCGTCAGGAACAGCCAGACACCCTATACACGCCATACGCCGCGTAGATGGCCCCACAGTATATACCCAACACGAGATACATGCAGAGATGACCAAACACTATACAACTCTCTATAAAGCCACAGCCCCATTAGACCGAGCCAGAATAAGAGCGTTTCTATCTGCGGTACAATTACCCACTATCACACCAAAGCAACGCAAAACACTAGGCGCCCCGATTGAACAAGAGGAGATTAGAGAGGCCATAGCGACATTAGCAACTGGGAATACCCCCGGCCCAGACGGGCTCCCGTCTGAATTTTACAAGGCGCACGTAACAGAACTGGCACCGCGCCTCCAAGTGGACTATGCCACGGCAAAAGACGACTCCTCCCTCCCACAAACATTAAACGAGGCCAGCTTAGTCTCGCTACTCAAACCGGATAGAGACCCTATGAAGCTAGGCTCGTACAGACCGATGACTCTGTTAAACACGGATTATAAAATTTTGGCGAAACTGTTAGCGGGTCGACCAGCACCATTAGGTCAATCGCTTGTGCACGAAGACCAAAACGGGTTCGTCCCAACACAAAGCACCTCCTTGAACCTTCGCAGATTCTTCAGGGTTGCCAAATATGCGCCAGGACAATGGCCCCGCGCGGGGTGCCCGATCTTAGACTTAGAGAAGTCATTTGACACCCTAGAATGGGACTTCCTGTTCGCAGTGCTGCCGCTATATGGGCTTGGGGAGGCGTTCATTAAGATGGTCCGGCTACTATACAACGATCCACTGGTGAGGGTGAGAACAGGCCAGTACATGTCAACTCTGATCAAAGTGCAGAGGGGCACCAGACAGTGGTGCCCCTTATCTCCATTGTTGTTCTCACTCGCCATGGAGCCGCTGGCGGCAATGTTCCGGGCAAGAGGCGTAGGCTGGGGGATCCCTCGGGGAGACAACACACATCATCTCACTATATGCGGATGATCTCCTCCTATATCTAAGAGATACACACTCAATCCCAGGGGCGGTAGAACACATTTTAAGGGAATTCGCCGCTGTGTCTGGGCTTGTGGTCAAAGCATCCAAATCCTGCCTTTACCCATTCGATGCGGCTTCTCCCGACCCGCAATATGTCCTTAATGACACGAGCATTGAATGGAGGACGCAAACCGTCCGATACCCGAGGATCCGGGTGTACCACCACCCAGAAGTCTTGCTTGAGTGCAACTTGGGCAGGGCAATAGCCTCCATGCGATCGCAAATCACATTCTGGGGAACGCTCTCCCTAACCATTATGGGCCGCATTGCATTAACGAAAATGATAGTCCTGCCGCAACTACTATATTACTTTGCTAACTTGCCCATATATCAAAACACTGGAGGGGTGGTGAGAGGACATATTTGGGAGACCTCCCATAGCAGAGTAGCTCTCCGGAAGCTCTATCTACCGACAGACCAAAGGGGGCTCGCCCTGCCCAACTTAGAGCACTACTACCTAGCGGCTCAGCTGCAATGGGTGGCTGTATGGCTCTAGGAGCAACGCTTGGCAGACATTGTGACGGAACTCCCGGCCCTGACCCACAAGGCCCTTCTCGCCCTCTTTCATTGTGCAGCAAACAGAAACCACCGCCACAACTACTACTAAACGTGGCGTACAGATCCTTTCGCAGGAGCCTGCTCCTGACACGTAGCGTTAAGCCATATGCCCCTGCACTCCCAATAATAGGTACACCAAGCAACCATGGTCCTATCACGGCCCGAGAGATACGCTACCTAGCTGAAAGCGGAATACAGGATCTGGGGAACCTGTATCATGAAGGAAATTTGTTGTCCTATGCCTCACTTATAGACAATTACGGGGTGGCACCGGGGCAATTCCTCACGCACCGAGCAGTCATAGCTGCGCTACACAAACACTGGGGAGACATGACCAAAGAACCACCCACGCACTTAAACATCCAATACTTACACGTGATGGGTCAGGGTAGACACCTTATAAAATGGTTCACAGCTTTCCTTCGGTCTCACACAGCGACGCCGTTACTTTCCCTACGCACACTGGGAGGAGGATCTGCAACGCCCTTTCACAGATGTCGAGTGGAGTAGGGTGTTGGAAGGTTCGACTGGTGTCCCGCGCAACATGCGGTTCCGCCTCATACAGTACTTTATCGCACAGAGGGCATACTTCACGCCAGCGAATATTAATAAATTCTATGCTGGTGCGGACACCACCTGTCTGCACTGCCAGGCGGCCGATGCAGACCTGTTACACATGTTGTGGAGCTGCCCAAGACTAGGGGAATACTGGGAGTCCGTAACGTCCGCACTAAGGCACTGCACGGACCGAGCAATACCCCTAAACTGGGAGACCTGCATCCTACACCTGTATGCAAACAGCAAACGTCTGCGAGTCACCTCCCGGTTTATAGCGCTAGGGCTGATTGTTGCAAAGAGGCTGATCACAAAAAGATGGAGTTCGACCGAGCCCCCGGCAGTGCGCGCCTGGGAACACTCACTGCAGGTGTGGGCCAAAGCAGAGAGCATAGTACTACGCAGGGAGGACACCTTAGGCCTTCACAAAATCCCAATCGCAGAAAGTTGGGACGCAATATTGCAGGAGCTTCTGAACACAGTGGTGAGACCCCGAAGCAGGACCAATAGCACATGAGCAGCAGCGGAGCCCCCCCCATACGCAACCTGAAATGACCTATCGCACACACTGCACCTGCGTGGATAAGTACTAAAAAAGTTAACGTGCAGTACAAGAATGCCCTGCAAAGAACGCAAGCCAGCCCCCGAAAACCACTGTAACATAACCTACACTTCGGTTGATTGGAGGTGCCCCGTCAGCCCATGCCCCCAGCCAGTTGTTCATAGTTACCCTCGATTTCCTTACCACTCAAAAAAACCCCAACAGCGCTGCAGCAGGATAATAGTAAACATGCACTCCATTAGCAGGCGACCCCTCCTTCGGTGACCAGCAGCAAGACATAGGTCGCACCCCGCTGATCGCAGATCCGCGACCCCACTCACAGCACGCAATAACTGAGAAGTCGGGTCTGCCACCCAATCTCCTCCGCTATGCAGTAGCAGCGAATGCCACCAGAGTTGTTCTGTATTATACTATTCATGTTGCATTTGCTTGATCTGTAAACGTAATGATGATAAACGCAATAAAAACAGATCAAAACAAAAAATGGATGACTATGCAAGAGACAGAGCAATTTAAAGGATTTACCATTAGTAGTTTAGAGTATTGTGAGGATGGCTAAGACAAATATGTTTACTCTTCATTCGCAGCACATGGAATAAAAGAAGAAAAATGGCTGCAAGTTGTGATGCTTTTTACTTGTTCAAGAATGTTAACTTTGCAATAGTGTTCATGTATTGTATTGCTGCTGCATGTGAGCATTAAAGAAAGTTGTGCCAATCTTAGCCATTGTTCCTTTAGTAAGACCACAATCCTCTACCCGCATTCTGTGGAAAATCTGCTTTATATCATCCAACAGGAATAACTGGGTTGGAAGAAAACAAGTTACTTACCTGTAACTTTGGTTCTCCAGTATTGGAAGCTTTCATAGATTCCCATGCTTAGAATCATTCCCCGTCGTCGAGATGGGAGTCTCGGTAAAAATAAAATAGTAGTAAATAACCCTTACAAAGAGAAACAGGCCTAGGCCTGAACTCATTTTGCAACCAGACCATGTCTTTTTGTAAAAGAGACCAAAAAGAACAGGCAACCAATCAGAGCAGCCTCACCCTCTAGAACCTTGGTGAAAGAACCTCAGCTCCTCAGATTTTCGTATACGTTGTGAAATAATCACGCAGAAAGAGGCTGAGCTTTCCCAGGGGAGGAGGGTGGGTCGCATGGGAATCTATGAAAGCTTCCAATACTGGAGAACCAAAGTTACAGGTAAGTAACTTGTTTTCTTACTCCAGTATTGGAGCTTTCATAGATTCCCATGCTTAGAATCAGAGTAGCTAGCAGTAAATATACACATTTTGTAATGAAGCATAACCTTTTGATAAATGTTTGTTAAAACATATTTCTACATGAATAATATGCAGAAAGATAGTTACAACTGACCATGCAATACACAGGGTAATAACAAATGAATTCAGAAACTAGATAAAATGTGTACAAGCTGAAAAGTAGGAAGGAGGGATGCAAAGGAAAGCTCACCACTCATTGGAAGAGGTTCCTCAGAACTGCTTGGCCCACAGCCGTGTCATCTCGCAGTGAAGCGTCCAGGCAGTAATGTTTCGTGAACGTGTGAGTGCTGCTCCAAGTAGCAGCTCTACAAATGTCCTTAATCTGGACACCAGCAAACAGAGCCGTAGAGGATGCCACAGACCTTGTGGAATGAGCCCGGACTCTACCCTCCAGGGGTTTGCCCGCTGCTGTATGACAGAATCGAATAGCGCTAACAACCCACCGAGCTATCCCCTGTTTGGAAAGGGGAAAACCCTTGCGGGGAGCGCTAAATGACACAAAAAGTTGAGAAGTCTTACGGAAGGACTTAGTTCGGTCCAAATAGAATTTCAGGCACCTCTGTACGTCCAGAGAATGAATAGCTCTCTCAGCAGGAGAAGAAGGCTGAGGGAAGAAGGTCTTAAGAATCACTGGCTCGTTGAGATGAAAAGTAGAAGGCACTTTAGGAATGAATTTAGGATTAGTTCTCATGATTACTGTATTCTTTTTGAACTGAAGAAAAGGTTCCTGAATTGTAAGAGCCTGCAACTCTCCAATCCTCCTGGCTGAAGTTAGTGCCAGCAACAAAGAAAGTTTCCAGGAGAGGAACTTTAGATCCGTTCGATGAATAGGTTCGAATGGGTGCCTCATTAGTTGAGAAAGAACCAAGTTCAAATGCCACGTGGGAGGCGGAGGTCTCACTGGTGGAAATACTCTGAAGAGGCCCTTGAGAAATTGTTGAACAATTCTGGCTGACCACAGGGACGGCCCAGATGAGGTGCGCCGAAAGCGAGAAACCGCTGCTAGGTGCACTTTAATGGAAGAATGAGCCAAACCTGCCTTAGCCAAGGACAGGAAATATGGAAGAACCTGGTGTGGCTGCGACAATAAAGGATCCAACCCTGCTCCATGACACCAGATGCAGAATCGCTTCCATTTCAAGCGGTAAGTTTTGTTAGTAGAAGGGGCCCTCGCCTGCGAAAGGACATCCTTAACTTCCTCTGGAAGATCTAAGTCAAGAAATTCTCGCTGCTCAGGAGCCAAGCTGAGAGCTGTAACGAGCGAGGATCTGGGTGCCAAACCTGACCCTGAAACATCGTGAGGAGGTGTGGAATCGGCTGCAGTGGGTGAGGACGATCCAAGGAGAGAAGGTGAAGTTCGGTGAACCAGAACTGTCTCGGCCATGCTGGAGCTATGAGGATCATTTTGCACGGTTCTGCTTTCATCTTCATGAGCAACCTGGGAATCAGCGGAATGGGGGAAAAGCGTATACAAATGCGCCTGACCAGGCAATCGAAAGCGCATTCCCCAGAGATCCTCGATGGTGTAGCCTGCTGGCGTAAGACAGGCATTTCCTGTTTTCTGGTGTGGCAAACAGGTCTATGGAGGGTCTGCCCCACCGGTGAAAGACTCCGTGCAGCGTAGCTTGATCCAGTTCCCACTCGTGGGTGACAGATTTCAGCCTGCTGAGCCTGTCCGCTTTGTCGTTGAGCACTCCTGGCAAGTGTTCTGCTTTCAGAGAAATTCTGTGCAGGATAGCCCACTCCCAAATCGCCTGGGCTTCTTGTGACAAGGGGAAGGACCTGGTGCCGCCTTCCTTGTTGATGTAATGCATGGCTGTGGTGTTGTCCGTCCAGACAAGAACCGACAACCCCTGCAATCTTGGAAGAAAAGCCTGAAGAGCTAGACGAATCGCTCGAAGCTCTAAGAGGTTGATGTGTAGGAGGCGATGTTCCGGCAGCCAATGACCACTGACCTGCAGATCTTGCAATACTGCGCCCCAACCCTCCAGAGAGGCACCCGTCGTCACCACTTGAGGCGCTGGAGTGTTTACGAAGGATAGACCTTGGGATAAATTCCTTTTCCTTGTCCACCAGAGGATGGCTCGCTTCATTGCGTGAGTGATCACTAGCTGGTCGTCGAAAGAACCTGTCACCTGCTTCCACTGTAAGTTTAGGTGCTCCTGCAAGGGACGCATTCTCAGTCTGCAATGAGGTATTAAGGGAATGCAGGAGGACATCATCCCTAGAAGGGATTTGAACCGGCGAACAGAAAGACACTTTCTTCCTCGCACTAAATGAGCCATGGAAATTAGATTTCTTTGTCTCTCCGGAGATGGAAACACCCTGTTGAGAGATGTGTTCAAGACTGCTCCCAGAAATTGAACCTTCCTGGACGGGAGGAGAGAAGACTTGGCGTTGTTGAGAGTAAGGCCCAGATTGGAGAAGAGGCAAGTGCAAGCATTGACCGCTTCCTCTGCTGCCTCCCTGGACGAAGCTTTTAGCAACCAATCGTCCAGGTAAGGAAAGACCTGGAAATGTTGCTTCCTGAGGAAAGCTGCTACTGGTGCCAGCACCTTGGAGAAGACTCTCGGAGCTGAGCGAAGACCAAACGGCAGCACTCTGAACTGGAAATGGCTCTTGGCGACTGTAAATCGTAGAAACCTCCTGTGGGCTGAATGAATGGGGATGTGGAAATATGCATCCTCGAGGTCGAGAGTGGCCATAAAATCTCCCTTGTTGAGAAGACGCAGAATGTCCTGGAGAGACACCATCCGAAACGATAGCTTTGTGAGATAAGTGTTGAGCTCCCTGAGGTCTAGAATGGGGCGCCATTTCTCCAATGTTTTCTTTACCAGAAAAAATCTGGAATAAAACCCCTTTCCTCTCTGTGAGAGAGGGACCGGCTCTACTGCTCCCTTGATCAGCAGTTGATGGACTTCCAGCCGGAGGAGACGTAGGTGTTTGGCAGAGTTGGCGGCAGGGGCCTTGGATGGTGGAAGATGAGTGAACTCCAGAATGTGGCCACTCTGAATGATGTTCAGGACCCAACGGTCTGTTATACGTTCCCAGTTTTGGAGGTATCGAGATACCCTGCCTCCTACAGATCTCCTGGAGGAAGAGGAGGGCACAGCGCAAAGAGCGAGGTCGCCGCTATTGTCTCTTAGGGGCGTCCCGTCCGGGACGATTCTGCTTCCCTCTAGTGTTCGATCTAGAGAAAGTCGACGTCTGGCCTTGCCTCTGATAAGGACGGTAAGATTGTTGTGTGGAACCATAAGAGGAGTATCTCTGTTGTTGGTAAGATCCCCTGTAGGATGGAGCACCTCTGCCTCTCGCTCCGCGGAATGGCGCTTTTTGTATTGAAGGGTCCCCAAGGACCGAGCAGTTTCCGTATCCTTCTTGATGTTTTGAAGGGTATCATCTATGTGCTTGCCGAACAATTCCTCTCCGTCAAAGGGAAGATCCAGGATCTTATTCTGGATCTCAGGACAAAACCACGTTGCCTTTAGCCAACCCTGGCGACGAAGCACAGCTGCACCAGCCAGGGACCGGAAAGCCGTTGTGGCAATGTCCATTGCACAATCGATGATCTCAGTGGACGAAACCTCCCCTTCTTGCAAGATCTTCTTTGCCTCTGACTTGGAAGGATCAGACAACTGGTCCAGGTAAGGCGAAAGGTCACACCACAATTGGCGGTCGTACCTTCCAAGAATTGCTAAAGCGTTCGCCGCTCTGATGACAAGGCTGGCCATGGAGGAGAATCTTTTCCCCGCGTTGTCTAGGCGTCTGCCCTCTTTGTCCGGCGGTGTAGTCAGCGGCGCTGAAGGATTCCTTGACTTCCTCTGCGCTGCTTGTGAAATGACCGAGTCGGGTCGTGGCTGACCAGTCAACGAAGCTGGGCTGTCATCTGGGGCCTTATATTTTTTGTCCAGACGCGGCAAGACTGGAACCACAGTGGCCAGGTTCTTCATGGCCTTAATGCCTTCTTCCCAGACATGCCCCACGATAGGAATAGAGCGTACCACCCCCTTACTCGGTTCTTTAAAATCATAGAGAAAGCACTCTGTTTGGACTGAGGGCATAGCAAGCTCGAAACGTAGAGACGCTTTCTCCATCAATCTGTGAAAACCCCCAATGTCAGCAGGGGGAGAATCGATCGGGGCTGGAGCCGGTGAAGCGGGATCAGGGATTACATAATCATCCCATTCATCACCTTGATCTTGATGAACAAGCTCCCCCTCTTCTTCCTCAGAGGAGACATCCTGGTGTTGATCTGGAGGAAGGACATCAGAAGATGCATGAAATTGGGTATGTAGTCGAGCTGATGGAGGTGGTGAAACCCTCACCGTATCAGGAGGAGGAGGCACAGAGGAGGCCAAGAGAGCGGGTTGTGGAGGCGGAGTATGAGATGAAAATCTCCGTTGATAGTCCAAAAGCATCCCCTGTAAATCCGCTAAAAGAGAAGTTGGTACAGACATCATCTCTTGTTGAGTATCCTCTTGACGTGCAAAGGATTGTTGGTATGACTGATCCTGATAATAACCCTCCGAATCAGTCTCCTGACATTTGACAATAAGCTGAGAGGGGCTATTGGCATCCCCAAATTGACTATAGCCTCCATCAGAGTCCTCGTCGAGAAGTAATGCAGGAGGTAAAGAATCCACCATTTTAGGGGACGTCATTTCTGGTGAAATTTTCTTTCTCCTCACCAATATGGGAATTTTTTCCGACGGCTCCGTCGACGCAGAAGCGAATTTCTTCGTCGACGGGATCACCGTAGACGAGGATGCAGATGGAGCCACCGTCGACGGAAGAGGTGTGCAGACCGTCGTCGACATGATGGGTGTCGTCGACATCGTCGTCGACGAGACAGTCAATGTCCCTGCTGACTTTGTCGTCACTGTTGTCGCCGTCGTCGACACTCTCGTCGTCGACGCCATCGTCGTCGACGCCATCGTCGATGAAATTTTCGTCGCTCTTGAAGAAGTGCTCGTCAACGAGCCCGTCGACACCGGAATAGAAGACGACGTCGACACTCCCGTCGACGCCGGAGCACTTTTAGCCTGCGATTTTGGAGGCTTCGTCGTCGAGGGTTTGCGCAGCGTCGACGACGAATGACCACTCTTTCCAGAAGACTGTGAAGAGGGTTTTTAAAAGATTTGTCCTGGCTAGGGACTGTCGCAGGTGGTGTACTTAGTCCTTCCCTCTCCTTTACACCGCAGTGAGGAGATTTGATAGGACCCTGAACCTCAGACTCCTTCGGGGTCTTTTTTGAGGCCTTAGAGGGGAGATCCACCGATGGTGAAGGGGAACTTCTACCCCTTTTGACTGACCTTCTTGATGAGGCGACAGAAGACGACTCCTCACTATCGCTCGACAGTGGATCCTTCCTGGACTTGAGTCTGTGGAGCCAGGTTAACAGACAACCCTCACGGTCCCGGAGAGTCTTGGTGGAAAAAGTGCGGCAAATCTTGCACTCCGCAGCCTTGTGATCCGGGTAGAGGCAATATATGCAGTCCTTATGTCTATCTTCCACATAGAGCCTCTTCTTGCCACAAGTGGCACAAGCCTTAAATAAAGCTTTCTTTTTATCAGACATTTCCAAAGGCTTTGGAAAGAAAACCTGAAGAAAAAAAATGCTGGAAAAAGCAGTTGAAAGAGTTGAAATAGAGCAAAGCTCAAGGAGACTCCCTGTAGCACAAAGTGCGGTAGAAAATCTGAGGAGCTGAGGTTCTTTCACCAAGGTTCTAGAGGGTGAGGCTGCTCTGATTGGTTGCCTGTTCTTTTTGGTCTCTTTTACAAAAAGACATGGTCTGGTTGCAAAATGAGTTCAGGCCTAGGCCTGTTTCTCTTTTGTAAGGGTTATTTACTACTATTTTATTTTTACCGACTCCCATCTCGACGACGGGGAATGATTCTAAGCATGGGAATCTATGAAAGCTCCAATACTGGAGTAACAGAGTCTGCCATTTGGAGGAAAACACATCCCAACCAGAATTTACAACCCTTTGCAGTTTGTCAAAGAGGATTAATAGGGTCAAATCCAGAGGCTGCTGTCAAGGATGTGGATATTCCTCCTTTAGATGATGGTCTTCGGAGCAAGAATCCCTGGAGCAGTACTTGCATCCTTTGGTCTCAAGTGCCTATATTTTGATGATTTTGGAATCTTATCCCTCTGTGTGGTGGGTAATGTGGTCTGTTTATTGACAGACTGCAATTTATGTGAGCTACTCAACACCTACAGGAATACCATTATTTGCAGCCCTTAGTGAAAAAATCAATGCCTAGGGAAAAACAATGATGCAAGTAAGTTTATATTTATATATACAAAGTGAAACATAAGAAAAGAAACAAACCTTTCATTTAAAACCTTCAACAAGCTGCGATGCGCACAAGATCTAGATTTCTCAGGATGATAATGGCAAATTACGAAGGCCCTATGGCTAGGTCAACTGTGCATGGCCACACGTGGTGGTATGTCTGTAAAGAAAAGAGTTACCCTTACAAATCATATTTGTTATGCAAATTTGACATTTTGCCTGAGGTATAAGAGGACCCCAAGACATCTGGGGCTTGTCCTTTGGTCCAGATAAACACAAATTAATACTATTAGAAGACAACGTACTGTTAACACTGAGTGTCCCGGACTTACTTTTTGCTCTCAGCGCTAGTCAATCAGCTACACATATTCTAAGATTTGGCAGGCTATAAAATGAATAAGGGAAAATCTGATATTCTTAATCTCAAACTGCCCGGTGGTACATTATCTTGACTGAAGTCAATCTAGCAGCTCCAATGGGAAAATCACAACACAGGTTTTGGGTCAAAATTACACCATCCGTGTTAGACCTGCTTAAGGCAGCATTGTTCGATTTGCAGAGATCTTGGCTCTCTCCATTTGCATTCTGGTTAGGCGGGACAGATGTGAACACTTTATATCAACAGATGCCAGACCCAAAGTTCAGCTGAAACTCCTTCAATGAGGGGCTATTGGGTGCATTGGGCAGAGGTTTCACCTTATTCAATTTCATCCCCAACTTCTCGCCAGCACTTCTCATTTGGCCATTTGGGAAGTAGAGGGAAGATGGTTGCAGGTTTATTTCAGACATGTTTAAGAAGAGCACATTAAGTGCTTTAGTGAATACAAACTACAGTTCAACCTAGAGGAACTGGAACATCTACACTACACCCAACAACCCCACTGAGTTAACGCATTATGAGGTTGGGACTGCAGCCATAATGGATAAAACTTTTCAAAACTCATTAGTGACTCTCACCTCCTATTGGGGAATCGTTTGTAAGCTTTATGAACTCCTGCTAGAATCAAAGTACTATGCTCTGTGAATGAACAAAAATAAATGTCAAGGAATCTTAATGTGAAAATATTAGTAAGTACTGGGAGACTCTGCGAGGCAGTATACACAAGGGTTCTCTTTGTGAGAGAAATAGCTAAGCTAATTATAAAATGATATACAATTGGTATTATACCCAAGACCAGATTCAATGCATGTTTTCAAGAGTGATCCCCCAATGCTTGCTGAAGAGGGTATACCCATAAGGGCAATTTATTACACATTGGGGGGATTGTTCAAAAACTGAAATCCATTTGGTCCTGGGGGAGATAAAGGAGCTCACAGGGTTCCCCTACCACAAGACCACAGATTATTGATGTTGGATATTAGACCACCCAAAGGATGCTATTCCTGTCCGGTAGAAGAGAAAGGATCCCCTTTCATTTTCCAATGGCATGCTAAACTCGAACATACGAGTCATGGAATGACTAACATCTAACATAACGGGAAAACATTTGAAATTTGATGCAGTTTGGAAATCACTAATAGAATATATTGGACGATCAACCAACACTAGCGCCCACTCCCTGTCTAAGGGCATTACATTTGTCCTCCAAAAGTCCAGACAGGTTTCTTCTGAGATAAAAAGACTGTTGGGCTGGTGGACTAAACATATACCCGTGCAGAATGTTATCATGATATTTCTATCCTTAGAAATAAGGAGTTTTGAGACACATATGGGGAGGGGAGCGGTGGTTGAGGTACTCAAGGTGTTCTTCGGGGTTGATATCATTGTTATTGGTTGAAATAAGACAGCATAATATTGGCTGACGTTCACCTTTCGAATCCCCGTTTAGGAGTAATATGAAATATAAAAACACTGTTTATTTAAAAAAAAAAAACTTCCGTACCATTAAAAGAAGACATTCTCCCTTCTCCGTCACTCTCAAATGGTTTATAAAATAATTTAAGGCTTATCACAACTTTGCCACTGTGAAAACCATGGAATTACAATCTTACCCCCAGAAGAGACTCATCGAAGCCTACTAGTTTAAGAAACCACAAACACTCCCCTACACGATTACTGTGGCTTTAGCACTGTTTTAATACCCATTACAATGTTCTAAAACTGGTATAGCGCACAGCAGTGCAAAAGGAGTATGTTACCCTGTAAGCATCTATTGGTAGCGTGTAGTGCTGCAGATTCACATGCTATGCACACTCCTGCCATTTAGTGTTGGGCCTGGACTTTGCAAGTTGTTTTTCTCTAGGTAGTTTTATGGTCAGCGTTGTGCGTCATATCTCCTTCTCCTCAAGTTATTGAGCATATTCAAATGATTTGTATGTTTGTGTCACCATCTAATACCTGCCTGGGAGGAGGGAGGGTGCATGTGTATCTGCAGCACTACACGCTACAAATAGATGCTTACAGGGCAATTAACATACTCCATTCGTAGCATGTGTTAGCTTTGCTGTGGAACATGCTGAATTTGTATGTATTTTTGTCTCCATCTAATACCTGCCTGGGAAGAGGGAGGGTGCATGTGAATCTGCAGCACTACACACTACGAATAGATGCTTACAGGGTAAGTAACATACTTTTGTATGTTGTATTTTGTATGTTGTTTTAAATGACCAGCCTTTTATGATTTTAAATATATAGCTGAATAAAGATTATGAATTTATGAACCAGAACAGAGGACTATCTGAAAACAGGCAGTAATGCATAGCGGACCCTTGGTTGAGGTTTTTGCATTTCTTCCTCCTTACCTTTCCTCTGTGTTAAAGCAACCATATAAAAATAATGCATGGATGTTATAAATGAAGGATACCAGGGTCTAATGATTATATATGTGAAATGATTTTAAAATGTATTCACTTTTGTGAGATCTCAATTGTATTTGTATGTATTTTTTTATTGTACTTTTATGGTCCAATTTATTTAGAACAAATAAAATTAAGTGAGAACATACTCCATTTGTAGCATGTGTTGGCTGCAGATACACTCGCTATGCATAGACTGTAAAGAAGTACCCCTCTAGTGGTGGCTTTAGGCATGAGATAGTGCTTTTGCTTGAAATAATTTGCGTAGAACTGTTTGTACCACTACAGCTTGCTGTCTAGCTTGTACATCTACACAATAGTGTTTGGTAAAAGTGTGTGGGTTTATCCATGTTGCAGCTTTACAAATGTCAATTAGTGGGATATTCCCTAAAAAGGCCATTGATTCTCGTCTTTTCCTTGTTGAATGAGCTCTTGGCATAGTTGTTAGTGTTTGTTTTCCCTTGGTGTGCAAATGTGTAAACATTTGACTATCCATCTTGCTATTCCATATTTTGAGATAGAATTGCCTTTGTGTGGTTTTGAAAAGGTTACAAATAGTTGTGTTTTCCTGAAGGACTTTGTTCTTTCCACATAGTACGTAAGAGCACGTCTGACATCGAGTGTATGTAGTGCTCTTTAGGTCACTTCAAGTTTTGGAAAGAAAACCAGTAAATACAAAGTCTGATTCAAATAGAAAAATGATTTGACCTAAGGTAGAAACTTTGGATTTGTGTGTAAATGCACTTTGACTTGGAATACCTGAAAGTAAGGTTCTTCAATAGCGAGTGCATGTATTTCGCGGACTCTTCGTAGGGAGGTAACTGCTACAAGGAACGCAAACTTCCATGTTAGGAATTGTATTTGGCATTTGTGCTTTGGCTCAAATGGTGGGCCCATGAGTCTTGTTAACACAATGTTTAGGTTCCATGTGGGTACGGGTGGTGTACGAGGTGAAATGATCCTTTTCAACCTTTCCATAAAAGCTTTTATGACAGGTATGTGGAAAAGGGATTGCTTTTTTCTGTTTGGTAGATATGCTGCAATTGCTGCCAAGTGTAGTAGTATAGATGTGTATGCTAAATGTGCTTTCTGCAGATGTAATAAGTAAAATATTATCTGTTGTTCAGATGGAGACAATGGATTAATGTTATTTGAAGCACAATAGTGAACAAAACATTTCCATTTAGCGGCATTGCATGCCCTTGTGGTTGGTCTTCTAGCCTCTTTTTAAAAAAAAAACAATTCATGCATTCAAGAGGTAAATTTAAGTATCCAAACTCTAGAACTTCAGGAGTCAGATTGCAAGATTTAGTTGTTCAGCACTAGGGTGTCCGACTCTGCCTACACTGTGAGTGAGAAGGTTTGGATAGTTGGGTAGCTTCTCGTGAGGTACTAGAGATAGCTCCAGTAGTGTAGCATGTCTGTCGAGCCCAGGTTGGATCCTTGAATATCAAAGTTAAAGAAATCTGCCTGAGTTTCCTGACTACATAAGGAATGCATGGGAGAGGCAGAAAAGCGTACGCAAAGATCCCTGACCAATTCATACATAGTGGACTTTGGGTGCGTGGCAAAGTTTTGCCATTTTGCATTTTTTACCGTAGCAAAGATATTTATTGTTGGAGTTCCCCACTAGTTAAAGTATTGTTGTAGTAACTGAGTGTGGATTTCCCACTCGTGGACTTTTTATTTAGTTGTGCTTAATAGGTCTGCTAGTGAGTAGTCCTGTCCTGGTATTTATTGTGCTAGGAGGTGGACTCTGTGATTGTTCACCCATTGACATACATTCTGTGCTAGTTGTGATAGCTGTATGAAATGGGCCCCCTCCCGTTTCTGAATGTAGTACATTGCTGTCACATTGTCCATTCGTAGAAGGACATTTTTCCCTGTAATGTTGGGTAGGAACGCTTTGAGAACCATTTGAATGGCTAAAAGTTCTAACATATTGATGTGTAATGTCTGTTGTTGCATGGACCAGTGTTCCTGAACCACAATGTCCTCCATATGAGCACCCCAACCATGAGTGATGCATTGGTTGTGATTGTTACATGTGGGATTGGGTCCATGAAGGCTCTACCTTTTAGTGGGATTTTGGTGTTCCACCACTGTAGTGCCTGATGGACTCTGGGTGAAACCAACACTAGGTCCTTCATGTTGCCGTCTGATTGTGACAATTGTGATGCTAAGCACTCTTGGAGAGGTCTCAAATGCAGTCTTGCATAAGGAACTATCGCTATGCAAGAAGCCATCATATGTAGAAGGCGCATCACTGTTTTGACTGGTAGGCGACGATGTGGCTGAAAAAGAGCCAGTTGGCTCAGGAGATTGAGAACCCTTTGTGGGTTGGGGCATGATGTCCAAGAGATTGCATTGAGTATGGCTCCTAGATATGGTTGTATTTGGAGCAGTTGTAGATGGGAATTTGTGGCATTGATTGTAAATCCCAACTTGTGTAATAGGTTGATAGTGTTTTGAGTGTCTTTAGACATTAGGACTTTGCCGGATTCTTGATCAGCCAATTGTCTAGATATGTAAACACATGTATGTTTTCCCTTCTTAATTTTGCTGCTACTATCGCTAGGTATTTTGTGATTACTCTTCGGGCTATTGTTACCCCAAATGGTAGCACTTTGAATTGATAGTGATGACCACTTACCACGAACCGGAGGTATTTACGATGTGCCTGTGGACTGGGATGTGTAAATATGCATCCTTCCGATCTAATGCAGTCATGAAGTCGCCTTCTTGTAGCAATGGCATTACATCCTGAAGGGTTACCATGTGGAAGTGTTCTGATAGTATGTAGTGATTGAGTGGACACAAGTCTAGTATGGGACGTAGTGACCCATCCTTCTTTGGTATTAGAAAGTAAAGGGAGTATACTCCTTTGTTGTGATATTTGAATGGGACCGGTCCTATGGCCCCTTTCTCTAGTAATGCCTTTACTTCTTCCTTTAGCAGATGTAGATGCTGTGGATTTAGAATGTGTCTTCTTGGTGGGATATTTGGTGGTTGCTGTGTTAGTTCTAGGCAATATCCCTGCCTGATGATTTCTAGTACCCATTATGTCTGTCCACAACTGATGGAACTGTTGCAGCCTTCCCCCAACAGGTGTGTTGTGATCGAGGGGAAGTTTTGGTAAGTCATTGTTTGGCTGTAGAGGCTCCTCTTTCTTGGTGTGCCTCTACTCCTTTCTTTGTTTTTATAGCCACCTTTGTAGTACCCTCATCCTGTTTGTTGGTGGTACTGTTGTTGCTGTCGTTGGTAGGTGGGGTTCTCTATGGTAGTATTCTTGGAAGACCCTCTCCCTTGATAGCGCCAAAAGGACTGCTGCTTTTGTGTGTTGCTTGTAAAGCACCCAGAGATTTTGAAAGCATCTTTCTTGATCGTTTCCAACAGTGTATCTACTTCTGGTCCAAAGAGATGTTCCCCATCAAAGGCAATGTTTAGAATGTGCTGCTGAACCCAAGGCTTAAAACCAGATATGCAAAGGCATGCATGTCTATGCAGCATTACTGAGCTGTTAATACATACCCCTTACAGCAGTGCCTGCACTATCCAGTGCACATCTGATGGTTGCATTGGAGGTTTGTTTGCCCTCATTCACTAACTCTTCTCCTCGTTTTTTGTAATATTCTGGGAGATGTTGCATTAGCTCCTGTATCTCATCCCAAGTAGCCCTATTTTAACGAGACAGTAGCCCCACTGAGTTTGCAATTTTCCAGTGGTTAGAGTGGCCTGTAGCCACTCTTTTGCCTGTGATATCAATCCGTTTAATCTCCTTGTCAGGAGGTGGGGCCTCTCCAGTGCCTTGTGGTGGCGCTCTTAGTTGTGACCACTAGGGAGACTGCTGGTGGGTGAACCTCAATATAAATGTGGTATGTAGGTGAAGGCATGTATTTCCTTTCAATGCACTTAGTGAATATCTTGGATTTTACTGGATCTTTAAATATGTCCTATGAGACATGCAAGACAGATCCAACCATTGGAAGGTATTGCACTGTGCGTTAGTAGTGTCTAATAAAAAATCAGTATCTTACTCTATAGTGTGCATAGGAAGTTTGTGGTACTCTGCAGCCCTTTGGATGACACTATGATAGGATGAAGTGTTATCTGGTAGTGATGCTTTTGCTGGGATTGATGGTTCAATATCATTATCAGGCAGAACCACATCATAAGCATCCCATGGGTCTAGGCTGTGGTGGGTATCCCCATGCGAGTCATCTGTGTCACAATCCTGTTGAGGTAAATCCCCCCTCCTCCTCTTCCTGTGTTGCTGAGGGTGATATTGTTTTTGACATTCTGGTTGACTGAATGTCCTGGGACTTGTGGCCCTATGTTCAGTTGCTCCTCTCTTTGACGGAGGTTGTAGTACATCTATGTCTTGTGCCTGCCGTTTTGCAGAGTCCTTTTACATATATTTATACAGACCTTCAAACTTATTCCCTCTTCTTCAATTGGTGTTTGCGTTTTGTGCTTCCCTAGACCTGGTGGTACGGCTGTTGAAGGTTGTGTTGTTTTGAGTGTAACAGAAACATGGCTTTTCTTCAGTATGGCAGTTTGACCATTTTTCTTCTTTTTTCTCGGTGCCAATGCTTTTTTGGAATCTGAGTAGCTTGAGCTGAGTGCTTTTTCAGATCTGATGCCTTGTCTAGTGTCAAAGTCTGTTTGGTTTTCTAACGGGCCAAAGCATCAGTCGATGCAGATTTGTGCTTCGGTGCCGGTGTTGTGTCAGTGCCATAGCAGTGTTTCAGCCTTGTCGCCCGATCAGGTTCGAGAACGTTCCGGTCCTTTCTCATCTCCGTGGCAGGAACGTGGTGTCGCCTGAGCCCGAGGCGCACTATGGTGTGGAGGGGGAGGCGTGTGCAAGATTTTCTTAACACGTATAGATCATCTGTACTCACGGCCCTTGGCGTTGTCTTTGTTTTCGGTCCCGACCCAGGTACTGGAGTCTTCTGCTTGGGGTCCTCGATCTGTACCAGTCTCTCTTCTTCCCTGCTGGACTTGGCAGAGGCAACATAGTGGAGGCTTGCGAGGACTATTCCACCTTGTGTAGTCATACTGGTTTCAATCTCTTTGTTCTGCGAATCTACGTGCGAGAACTCCACCTCTGCTGCTATCTCCATATTATGTGCTAGGCGCCAATCCCGTCTATCCACAGCGTCTTTTTATTCCTGAAGAGGTTGCACGCTGTGGACTCCTGTTTCTTGTGCTCAGGTGATAAGCACAAGTTACACAATTTATGAGTGTCCGAGTAAGTGTACTTGGCCCTACACTGAGGGCACATGCGAAATAAACTATTCTTTTTTTGTCTCCATTACCCAGAGACAGACATTCTCGATAGGTGAGGAGGCTGATTTTGCGTGCATTGGATCGAACGAAACTTGATTCCAACGTTTATCAGATCCACCTGCTGCTAATCTTAGATCTTGTATGTCGTGTTTTCTCTCTATAGACCACGTAGGCATCGAAACCTGTAGAGCTCCAACGCAGTATGTCCCGAGTCTGATGGTGGAAAAAATTATTTAACAAAGAAGCTGTTGAACATGTGCAATACCTCGAAGAAGAGGAGATATGATGCACAATGCCAACGATAAAACTTCCTTGAGAAAAACTATTTGCAAAGGCCAAACATTAGATGGCAGGAGTGTGCATAGCATGTGTATCTGCTGTCAACACATGCTACGAATACGCGCATTTCTGAAAACGAATTAAGTTCTAAGTAAACGGAGATACCAAGCACTCCTGTACTCCTTACTCTTTATTAGGCACCTTTCACAATCATTACAAATTGACTAGTATGGAGCTTTTTAATCAATTGCTCTCAGAAAATGAATGCATCCCTTCACACAGCCGGGTTCGCACAGAACAACAGCTGGAGGGGTAGTGACAGCACTGAATGCTTTGGAAGGTACTCATGCAGGGAGTGGGCTGTGTCTGTGGTGAAACATTTTGGGTACTGGCATGGTTTTTAAAATGACATTTTTATTATTTCTATATTAATTAGGTACTGCAGACAGAAGACGGCATATCTCTTGATAACTCTGAATTCAAAGTATTCAACCATTTAGTAGATACATGATTAAGGTCAACAATGAATGTTCAGATAAATACTCCCCCAAAGCTATTCAATATTCCATCAATGCATTTTTGGTCAGCTTAAAATTTCCTGATTTGTTTAGTTTAAAAAAATCTCTAAATTCACGCTATTTAAAGAGAAGTACGGAGAATCTCAAATTTCACTTGGAAATCATTGAAGAAACACATGGCATCCTTACTATATAGTCTTCTCATTTTACCCACCTTTGTTGATCCATATATCCTAGACTGGACATAAAAATATATTGCATAGAGGACTGACTCTCCCCACAGTGGAGTATACCGTGTCAGTGAAGATATCTTACATACTTTACGCCAAGCTTGCCAGATCTTTAATCCCACTTGATTTATCTTAAATGTTACCCTTTTAGACTAGTTATGATCATTAACTCTGATGAAGCAAGCAGGAGCATTTCGGCTTAGGCTAATAAGATAACGGAAGGCACTTCATTATCTGAATTATGTATGACAAAGGATTAAAATTGCTATCCTCCTCTCCCAGAAGCTCATAAATAGAGTTGAAAGTCAGGTAGCACCCAATTTTTTATTTTTTTATTTTGACATATTAGCACTTTTGTAAACCGAACGGACTACCTGCGCTATTCTAATTACAAATAAAATTATTAATGGCTGAAACCAGCCTAAGAAAAACAACTTTGATACTTGCAAAGAAACAGATTGAAACAAATTTGGGAAGAAGTCATTCTAAATATATTGCAACAACCAACCAAATAGGCAAATAATGCCAATTTTACATCATCGCAATACACCACTTTTATAAACTGTGCTAATTTCCTTTCACTACAAACACTACATCACCAGATATATAAATTTACAGCTTTCGTGATGATATGACTGTCATGTAAATATGCATTATTGCTGGTAATAACCTGAGTTTTGGCAGTATTTAAATGGTAGCCTGAAATATTACCAAATGTAGCTGCCTCATCTTCAATAGACACTGAGGCATCCGTAATTGAGGATGTACAAACAGCAAAATCTCTGGCAAACCTGCCATTTTTAAAAGTAGCCATTAATTTGAAGTGGTTTAATATATGCCATATTAGGATATGTCTTAAGCAGGTTCCAGCTAAATGGTTGACAGAAGCGGGAAGACAGGGCATTCATGGCATTCGGTATCGGTGGAGAAACCATACCCAAACTTGTAGCACTTGAGTGATATATAATGCCAAAACCAAATTGATAAACCGTAAGCTGAACCCTATTGTTACATAACAAATCAAAGGTAAGCCCAGGAGACCCTATCAAATGCCTTCTTTGTGTCAAGACGAATCACATGGCGATATCCGTCCTAACAACATCAGCAGAATCAAGCAATGAAATAGCACCATTGACACATGCTCCAGTTTCCGGACTGGGAACAAGTCTGTGATGCAGAGTAGAAACCCTTTTTACTAAAATCTACCCAAGGAGCATAGCTAGGATTTTCGAGTAAATATTGGCAAATATACACTGATATAGAAATTGGTAAGAATGAGCCTCAGTCATCCCTAAGTTTCCCCTTCTTGTGAAATACTAGAAAACTGATGTTATCCCATGAAGGCGAGATTCAGTCTTCTCTAAAAATTGCATCATTAGCTTCCAACAACACATTGGCTAAAACAGACAAGGAAGTCCTGTAGATTTTTATGTGGATTGAGTAATTTCCAGTAGCTTTTACCACTAGGCAGGACATTAAATGCCTCAACCACTTCGATTGAAGCGATTGGTTTGTCTAGCTCTTCTGCTGTTTGGGGGAGTAAAACTTCCTAAGCAGCTTGAGACAGATATGTCTCAATGCCCACAATGATGTAATTCAAATAGCCATTGCATAACCTCTGATAGAAGCCTTGGAAATGCGCTATCATAGTAGCCGGTTACGGCACCAATTGTCCAGAATCATGTCCGATAGTTTCTATGCTCACAGAGTATTTGAGCTCTTTAATTGTATAAGCCAACAACTGGATAACCGTCAATACAGGCCTTTTGGAGCAGAGTCAGATATAATGCACTTACCATTTCTCTACCAGCTTGTAGAGAGCTGGCATTAAAGATAACTATTTGTGAGTAAATATACTGCTCCCTCAGTATGTTGCATTGTTCAATAGTGGCATGTTCAATTTCTAAAGACAATAATCAATGTTTAACCAAGATCCCAACTCTTGTCTATATATGATGTACAGCATATGGTTTCGCCTTTTATATGTAGAGGGCGAGATGTTCTCTTCTACCGCATTATCCCATTAATGTGGAGGATGTAAACATCTTGCCTTCCACAGTGGATTTTAAAAAAAACTTAAGACAATGGAAGAGCTTTACTTGCATCCTTAAGTTTTTTTTTTCCACTGTGAGAACGATCAGCACGTATAGCTCGTTGCAGTCACACAATGACAGTGAAAGCAACTGATGCCATTATGCATGGGCTGTTTTCACTTTGATCAGTGATCGAGGGGCATAACTCAGCTACCTGAGCACCAATCAATGCAGGAGAGGTTGTGACGTAAAAAGGACAATGTCCCCTTTTTAGCAGCGGTTCCTTTTCCTAGTGCAGTGGTTCTTAACCTTTTGACCTTTAAAGACCCCCACTGAATTACTACTGGAAGCCGGGAATCGCTGTCTAAGCAGGTCTACGATTTGAACCTCAAAACAATATAGAAAAAAAATACAGAAAAAAAGTATATGCTAAACCATAAAAAATACAACATATTTTATTTAAATCACAAACAAAATGCACAAAAATCAGACATTTAATTTCAATGGGAAGGTTGGATTAATGCATGCTCGTTTTGATGGCACATGCTAGTACTTCATTTGAGTCTACCAATCAACGATACTAGATTCTGTTTAAGGTATTAATGCTGCTTCCACTAATCAAGCTAAGGGTGCCAACTTAGAGCCTGATAGTTTGATGGCAGTTTACTAGGTCACAATTTACTTTAAATTATTTAAAGTAATTAAAAATATAAATTTATGCAAACTTATAACATACATATTTATATTATTAACTACTCTAAATAATGTAAATCAATTTCATTTAAATTATTTAAAGTAGTTAAAAATATAAATAGGTATAATTTAATGTAAAATATACATTAAAATAATATATGTTATTTAATTATAAAATATTAACTTGTGGGCATTAAAAGTTAATGTAAGATTACATTTTGGTAAAATACAATTATAATTAATTCTATAAACTACTTTTAACGATTATTAATGTGTAATAAACATTACTTTAGGTAGGAATTTGCTCATTTAAACCTGATTTTTTTTAATTTGAAATATTTAAATTGAGTTTATTTTCAATTCAAAATTAAGTTAATAATGGTGCAGCTTTTTTCTTCTGTTATACATTTAAAATGGATACATAAAAATTAATTTACCTTAATATTCAACATAAATATGCTGATTAATTGTTCCAGGTTTAATTACCATTTGTACTTTCTCCTATATTTTACCTCAGGGAAACTCAGCTGAGAGAGCAGAGATCTGTGTATAGTGCAGCATGAGGAAAAGCTCTCTATACTTTACCATAGGGAAAGCTCGATTGATGTATGGTAAAGTATAGGGAAAATTGTAAAACGTTTACTGAACTTGGAAAACGTACGCATAGACACGTTTACGTTAAATATTATTGCAAATTATTTATATATATTTATTTTAAAGGTAGAACATAAGAAAAAATGCTATAGCATTATTACGTTTTGAATTAAACACCAAATGAATTTAAATAGATTAAATCTAAAGTATTTTTCTGACGTTCAAATAAAAGAAATAATACTTTACCACCTAAAGTAAAATTCTTTTATTGTGCATAAATGATTAAAAGTGAGGTATAGAAATAATTATAACTAATTCACCTATATTTTACTAATATGTTGCCTTACAGTTTTAAAATTAAAAAATATTTAATAATTTAATATTTAACATACTTATTTTAGGCATTTATTTAACATTAAACTATATTTATTTATATTTAACTATTTCAAATGATTTAATTTAACATTATTTTAAGTCGCTACCTTTAATGATTTCTACGAGACAATGCTGCTGTACACTCATACGTTTGGCTCCACTCCCTTTTTCAGGAGGTGAAGACATGTAAGTTCACACTTTTAAATAACTTTACTCTTGGACTTTATGAATAGGCCAAAGTAGTAAAGTTACTCAAAAGTATAATAGTAAATGACGTGTAAATTACTCAAAAGTGTAAGTTACCCTTGTACTAGCCCCCTCGCCCAGTATTTAGTATCATATCATACTCGGAAACACAGGCATCCTATTGCGACATATATATATTTGATTCCTAAGAGGCTATATTATACATCGTCATAAGCAATCCCTTGTGTTGGGTGTTGTGGATGCCAGGAAGTATATTTTTGCCGCAGCTAATGTCATTGTTAATCAACCTCTGAGAAGGGGGCATATATTCAGAATTTTAGTAGTTTTCTGCAGTATGGCTAGTCTGCTGGATGTCACGAGTGGTTGGTTTAAATATTCAATGAGACTTTGCATCTTGCTTAAATGATGAGGGTCAAGAGGTAGTAGCATCTAGTGCACAATATATAATACAGCTAAAGTCCCCCCAAAGAATAATAGAATATTCCCAGGTGCTCTGCTCTAAAGTTAATTAAGTAAAACACGGTTATCCCTAGGCCCATAAATCAAGCAAATCACATACCTTATGAATTATATAACTTGTGCAATTACCCATCTATCCTGATTATCAAACACGGTTTGATCAGTTAAAGGTTTTCCCACAGAGCTAATACTGCCACACCTGTTTAGTTGTGGAAACGGCTATACCGCATGCCACTTGCCATAGAAGATCTCCATCTTATAAACTATGTGGGATTATTGTAAGCATAACAATCCACCTTTAAAACCAGGGAGTACCTCTATAATCACCTGATGCTTACTTGGATTATCAAGCTATTTTATGTTCCAGCTTGCAATATTCAAGGTGGCAATACGTTGTAATATACAAGCTATACACACCCCAATCCTTAAACCTGAGAATTGTGTCAATGTACATCAACAAATCCACTACTGCGTTTCTTTCTTATTTTTTACTGCACCCATCTCTAAACCTTCCATTCCCTCCAAACTACCCATCCCACAACCTGGAATGTGCTCTGAGGTATTCTAAGGCAAGATGCTAACATCTTACTGAAGGGAGACCAGCTCAAAACTAAAACAATCTATCAGTTTGTCTTTTTTTTCGTTATGTTATGTTAAGATGACCTTGTAGAGCGCACGGCTGCCCCAGCAAAGGGGCGTCCCGGCGCTGAAAACAGAAAACTGCAAAGCTGGTAGCAGAGCAAGACAGCTTATAACGGAGGGAAGAGGAATGTTTTCACAGCTTTACGGAAAGGCAGGTAGGACTTTATACTGCGAAAGGAAATGGGAAGCTCATTCCAGAGCTTCGAGGCCAACACACGGAAGGAGCGCCCTCCAGCACGAGCCCTCCTTTCTTGGTTGAATCCTTTTGTACTTTTTTTGAAGAAAGGAGATTGCTTTATCAACATTCTAATAGCTTTGAAATTGTCTTCCCATAACACTCAGAGGTGTGACTGCTGCACAATTTGGGCTTAAATCAAACACCTCTATAATCAGTGTTCAGGGACTGCAACTGTTCGCCACACTGAGCTGTCTCAAATGACAGCTCAGAAAATACTTGGAATATAAAACCTGTAGATGCTTTAAATGCTTTTATGGCCCATACTCTATCCGAGATTTCTTTTGTAATATGATAGAACACCAAGGTTGTGCAGGGAGGGCCACTGGCTTTACATTGTCCAGTTTCACGCTGTTTAGAGCTTGAGTAGATAACTTGGTCCCTGAATTTCACAACACTAAACAATTTATCAAATCTAAATGCTTATAGCTATGCACCAAAGAAAGCAATAGCATCAAACTTTACCATAAATCTATCCTACCAAAACATTTACTTACATGTTCAGCTAGAAGGACCCAGGCATGCTGTTCGAATGGTTCTGTAAGGAAACCAGCAAGTCGTTTATCTTTTCCATGTTCTGGTTATTGCTGGCAGAGGATGAAAGTGAAGAATTTTCAGACATCTGCTGGGACAGGAGCGTTACCACAGACTGCTCCTCATTCTGTGCTTGTCCATCTTGGTTGAGAGCCATCAACTGATCTGGCACTGTGGCTTGAGCTGGGGACAGAAGCTGGCCACAGTCTAGAAAGAAAAAAAGGAAAAGTAGCACTCGTTTGCAGTTAAAGAAGATGGTTTTCTGTAAGCAAAAAACAAACAAGTAGCTGGAGAAACCACCATTTAGATGAGTGGAAACATCACAATTCTGATGAAACAAAGTCAACAGAATCTATAAGCAATTGAGAAGACTTTGTTAGATCTAATGCTAATTGCAACAATGGAGGAGCCTTTACAGTTTAACTATGTATCAAGTTTATAATGTAGTATAGTAGGTAAAATAATACTAACAAAAGTAAACTACAATTCCATCTGCCATGTTTAAAAAACATGTGAATCATTGGGCTTATTATCACCACAGAGTTTGCATTGATTTTGCAAGTGGTCAAATGGCAAATCTGAAAACTAAAATTAACATTCTGTCTGAACAAAATGCTCTCTTAAAAGTAACAGTGTTCAATTTACTCACCAGTAACGTTGGAAACCATTTAATTGTAAGGCTAGCCTAAAATTGTCACTAGTCAAAGTGAAATCTCATTTAAAGAGGCAACTAAAACCTTCCTAAAGCAGTCTACTGGGTATAGCGCATTTAGTACAGCTTTATGTCCATATATAGCTGTGGCACTGCATTTTGTATTTTTGCCAGTATGACACTATCCCCTTAAGCTGCAGTGATATTCCTAAAGGCTTTTTCATCAGTTCATAAGCACACTAGCTGTAAAACACTGAAAAGCATTTCAAAGTTTATATTGGAGGGTGGTTTAGAAACCTACTTCCAATCTAAGAATCTGTGATCCACAGGGAATTAAAGACGCTAATCTCGTATACGACAGGATTTATTAGAGCTCCCTCTGAGTATTCATAGTTGCTAAGAGCCTTAGATATATCATTGGTTTAAAATGCACTAAGCACAACAAACCCAGGAAGAGATTCAAATGGAAAGAACAGATCAAGTGTTTAGAAACAAACCCCCAGGTTGTAGATAGTTGATGTGAATCATCTCATTTCGAGTGGTCTAAAGCCAGTGTAACAGATGCACTGGGCGATTCTGTAGTGATCGTTACCTAAAGGACAAAAGTTTAGTACGGTGAAACTTTAAAAAGATTGGACTGCAGAGTTCACCACTATACGCTTCCCATATTTGGGTGGTTACAGATTTTTGTTTGTGGTGCTAAAGCTTGTTCACCATTGAAAACGAGAGCATCTCCAGTCTGGCAGAGGGAACTACATGAATCTATAAGAGACCAGCAGTCTTAGTGTCCACTGTACTATTGCCACAGCTAAAGAACAAGAACGTTGCATTAACTTTTTTAGTGTCTCAATAATTACATTATAGAGGACCATTCCAGAGAATCCTCTACAATAATCATGCTAGAAAGAGTTTTTGAAGCAGCATTACTTTGCTCACCACAGAAAACCGGATTCAATTATTACTCTACAACAAAAATCTTTTTACTGATCCTCTCAGAAACTCAATCTAACTCTAACCACACTATAACTGTAAGTAAAGCTTAACCTATCCTTTGTTTATGCTCAAGTCTAACCTCAATTTTTTTTTTTTTATTGTTAATGAAACCGTCGTAAAAATACTAAACCTGTCTCTAACCACAACGCATTCAGAATATATTCAAACTCCTCTCCTCACCTCACCTTAACTACACTAAAAACATCCCATTTTCCTAAACTTAATGCAATGTTTTCGTAGGATACCTGAACTGTTCTTTAAAAGGGTGTGCTGTAAATATTCAATCTTTCTTCACCTGGCATGGAAATGTCCTCCCATTTTCCTCCTTTTGGTCAAAATTGGTCCAAATCTGTGCAGAAAACTTTAAATTTATGGGGACATTGACTACTACTGTTGCACTGCTGGGTTATGTAGCAGGCACTACCTTGTCAACCGGAAGGCTCACAGTGATGATCTTACTCCTGGACAAACATAGGGTAGCCATAGCCTGGTTGAGAGGCCCAGTTCCCACATCCGAGGCGTGGCTTCAGGACGTAGCTTACTGTAATGACTCTGCTGAATGCAGGCCTAAAAATATCTGTGGTTCATTTAAAGGATATCTGGTGCAGCAGTCACACTCAAGTAGCAATTTAATAAAATAGTCATGGTCCTGACAAACTGATGCGCCTTTAACAATGACTGGCCAGATAACTTATATTTTAGCTATGACAATGGCACTGAATGTGACAGGCTGATAGAATGTATGTAAATATCTATCCTGCTGCCAACACAGTGGCTAAAATTGTTATGTTGTTCTCAAACTGTTTACATTTAAGTATCTATGTTCATTGTGAATCCAAGTCGCTATGTTGTGTATACTGTTGCCCAGTACCCATTATACTGTTTGTCTGCTCTTCATGCTTGAAACCTAAATACAATAAAAAAAAAAAAAAATGAGATTGCTTGTTGGATGAAATTTTTTATATTTATTTCTTTGTTGTCACACAATAACATAAGAAATGTCAGGCCTAAGGAGCAGTCTCTTGATCCTGTGATGAACTGGATCCTTTAGCAAGGTACTAGGTTGTGTCAGATCAGCTTTCTGAATGTATAAGGATAACTATAGGGGGTGAATAAGATTAATAAACGATAGCTGAGAGGAATTATGCTGAGTGGTAGGTTTATTGATTTTGTAGGTCTTCTATTGTAAACTGATTAATTCTTGATCAAAATGTGGAAATTCACAGAATCCATCCAATCTCCATTGTTTAAACTCTAAATTTTGTACTAAAGTCCCTAACCTCAGGGCTCTTCTAACTAGAAATTGTAACGGCCATAAAGGACCAGAATTGGCTTTCCTGTCTGCTTCGGGACAATGAAGTATATGGAACAGAAGCCTGTTATTCTCTGCAATTAGTCCTACTGCATCCCAATGGGAAGATCTATGAATGTACTTATTTTTATATTCTTTATTGATTTCCATAGGAGTAGAACACTGTATCATGACAACAGTGTAGCGACTTTTATACAACGTTATAATACCAATAATACATATCTATTATCCCAAACTCCGCCCACCCCCATAGCTGCTTCTATTTGATGACAAAGAAATAAGTACTACATATAGGTATCCTATTGGGAAGCAATTGGTGTGGTCACTAGTGTCAATCCCAATAGTTCGCATATCTATCTGTTTCGGCCTTTTGCTCATGCTTCTGAGGTTCCTGTCCTTCAAACAGATACGCACTTCCAGTCCATAGAGTCTCCGATCATCCTTCTTGTACTCACAGGCATTATTCCATGTCTTAGACTCCCGAGTCAGTTTCGCCAACTGCTGTGTCCTGTAGGTCAGACAACATCTGTGGCCAGGTTGCCCAGTCATTCCCCAGACATTCATCCCTCCTCACATGCTGCATTCTGACTTCTTCTGCAATAGCCCATTTAGACATGTCACACAGCCAATCAGTGTAATCGGGAGGTTGCGGTCTCATCCACTTAATTGCAACTCGATAATTTGCAAGCAGCAAACCCAGCATCAAGAACTTACAACTAAGTTTATTTTTTGATGGGAACAGGATCAGTCCCAGGAGTATCTCCCATGGGGTGTGTTGGACCGCCCAACAAGTTGCCCTATTTAATCTTTGCAACACTACTTCACAGTAAGGTGCTACCAAAGGGCAACTCCACCTCACATGCCCAAAGTCAGCAGCAGGGGCACCAAATCGAGCACACCGGTCCGACCACATGGCATATATACTATGTAAAGTCTGGTGAGATACGCCTGATTTGTAGAATTATATTGTATTAGTTTAAAGCGCACATTGCAGCTCACTGTGCGTACACCCATATGAACCTTCTCCCAGTCCCGTGTGGAGAGGGTCTCACCCAGCATCTTTTCACATTTCCCATGCGCCTTCGGCACTATCCTCAGCAGGTCCTCCCTCAGTGCACGGTATAGTGCGATATGAGCATACAACCTCTGGGCAGCAGCAGTAGTGTAGTTAATGTCTGCGAGGGTACTGGCCCCTCAAGAAAACAAGGCCATATCTCTTGGGCGGCAGCCGATATCTTTGTGTATTGTAAGGTTTAGGATTGTAGTTGTAGGAGTTCTGACAAACAAATTTTTGCGTTTTTCCCAAAGCCGTTTATTTGAATTTAAAAATATTTGAGAACGAACATCAGATTTTCATATCAAATAGTACATAGCAGAGATCTGTACACAGGAGACTGAGGCTTCTGGGAAGATCCTGGTCCTGCAAGGGAGAGAGACAATCTCAGTAGTATGTAAAACGGAATACGTTTTAGTCTGGAATTCCTGTGCACTTTTCTGGGGCACTACAGCGCTCCATCCCACTCCCTGTCATTTAAGGATCTACCAAAATCAGTTTTCTATGAATAAATCAAAGGCTGCAATGAGATGCGTATTTCGGGTGGTACAACACTATTAAGCCAGGTGATGTGCCGACGACCACTGCCCAGAGCCTAGAGGCCTTGAATACACTGGTGGGTAGTCATGATGTCTCTGAGGGCCCTCTGAAGTGAAGTGTAGGAGGAAATGACCCTCATGGAGGCCGCATTGGTCCATCAGGGATTGAAGAGAGAAATTTACAGTTTCAGTATTGATCCCCCATAGTGGAGATCCTGGCCTGACACCAGGGTTGAAGTTCCTGATCAGTAAGTGGGCTGCGGTGTGTCCAGAGACCTAGGTGAGGCATTGCAGGTGCATAGGGAGTGTGTGAGCTTCAGCACTGCTACGCGTGGCCCTTTCTTGCTTGGTGGGATGGGAGGGAGAGGGCAGAGTCCCCACAGCCATGAGTGTTAGAAGTTCAGCTTAAGTCGGGGTCCATTGTACACATCTCCAGAAAGCGACCGACCAGACAATAGGAGAGCCACTGTAATTTGGCAGCTTTGTAGTAATATTTGAAGTTAGGGGCCCCAAGACCGCCATGCTGTGAGAGGAGCTGCAATTTTAGGAAAGCTACCCACATACGAGAGTTGTGCCATATTAGCTCTCCCAACAGTTTGTGGAGTTCCCAAAATAACTTGCATGGGAGAACTATAGGGAAGTTGGCGAAAAAGTACAAAAGGCAGGGGAGAATCACCATTTTGGAGACAGCATTACGACCCATCAGACAGGGCGAGAGACCGCCAGAATGACACATATGATCGGAGCAATGTCTCTGACACCGCAAGAGTACCGTCTAGTAGGTCTTGGGAAGAGTGGTATGTCCGGATAACTAGATAATGGAAGGAAGCTGGCTACCAACGTACTGGACCCTCACATAGGTCCAGGGTATTGGCCTTGTGCTATGAGTCAGAAAAAAAACACATCATTTAGCCCAGCTCGTTTGGAGTTTTGTCACAGAGCCGAACTCCGCTAGGAGTCTCGCTATCGGGAGTGATCTTGTGATAAATCTCAGAGCTAAAATAGGACGTCGTCAGCATAAAGTGAAATCGTGTGATTTCTATCTGATAAAGGGACTCGCCACCCCCATATATGGCTCTTACCGCCAAAGGTTCCATTGCAGGGTAGCCTTGTCTCGTACTTCTGTCCAGCGATATGGCCTCTGAGAGGAGTTTCCCAAAGCGGACCCTGAACGGTGGGTCAGTGTAGAGTAAGCAAATTAATCTGGTGATACGTGTACCAAAGCCGAATGCTAATAGTACGCTAAAGATATAATCCCATCGAACGTTATTGAATGATTTATACAGGCCCAATAACAGGGCGATGGCTGGCAGGAGCTGCCCCAGACCGACTCCATGATGTGGGCAGAGGTATTTCTGCCAGGGATGAACTAGTTTTAGTCCACATGGACATGGAGGGTAAGCACTTGTTGAATACAATTAACAAGCTCTTGTTGAGGATTTTGTAATCCATATTTAGTATAGTTATAGTGCGGTACGAGCTGAGGTCCACGGGGTCCTTCTAAGGCTTACGCAGCAAGACTAG
Organism: Calotriton arnoldi; assembly: GCA_963921515.1. Lineage (NCBI taxonomy): Eukaryota > Metazoa > Chordata > Amphibia > Caudata > Salamandridae > Calotriton > Calotriton arnoldi. The sequence continues at coordinate 841,134 of CAWUFW010000376.1, read as the reverse complement.
CGAGGATTTGCGTAGCATGGCCATAAGTCGTCCAGCTTCTATGACACCCTTGTATAGCCCAGTTAGCTTGGGAGCCAGGAGCCCTGCGAATGTCCCATATAACTCGGCTGGGAAGTCATTTGTTCCGGAAGACTTGTCGGTCGCAAGCTCAGATATGGCCCATTTAACATACTGCACCATAACGGGAGCATTAAGATTTTCTCGCTCCTCAAGAGTAAGTCTGGGAAGCAACGTCTCTGCCAGAATAGCTGCAGCCAACTGTGGCGTAGCCCAGGGAGGGGGGAAACATAAGGCTGTGTAGAACACAGAAAAGGCCTTATGAATGGCTGTGTGAATGGAGAAGAATACCATTCGGATGCAGATAGACACCACCTGAAGTTGTTTATGCTACCTGTTGGTGAGCCACGCTAGAAGACGGCCAGACTTATCTCCCTCAGCATGCATCTGGGCTGGATACGAAGCATAGTCCAGGCAGTGCAGTCAGAGATTGAATTTTCTAGAAACTACTCTCTCTGAAACATTTTTCTTCGTTAACTCTCTTGAGGGAGCATTTATGGTAGCAAAGTCTCATATGCATCTTGAACAGTATCTGTCCATGCCAAGAAATTAACGTATCGTAGAAACAACTTGTGAGGGATCAGCATTTGACAGCGCTTGTACTTTAGCAGGATCAGGTGTCATATCCCCATCAGAAAAAATATGGCCAAAGTATTTTAACTTTGTCTTGTTGAACACACATTTGTCTACATTCAAAGTCAGGCCTGCATCAGTCAGTAGCGACATACTTGGGTGAGAGATTTATTATATTTCTTCTGTGTAGCTCCGAAAATCAATATGTCATCGCTATCGGTGAATGCATTCACAACCGGCTGTATGACACGTCGAATGACGTCTTGGAAAAGTTCTGCAGCCGAAGACACACCAAAACTGAGTCTTTAATATTGAAACAGACAAACCTGTGTAGAAAAGGTTGTAATATACCTGCAATCTTCTTCGAGATTGAGCTGATGATAACCTTTATTTAAATCAATGCGAGAGAAAACCTTTGCACCTTTTAATTATGTTATGCCAGCAATGTGTGGACCTGGATGTTGTTCAATTGCCTTTTTTCCCCCCAGAGTTTTTATATAGCGCAAACTTGACCCACGGTATCAGAGCGCTTTACATGAGCACCAGTTGCTTACAGAAGGACACATTAATTATTTTTTTTGTTAGGCACAGGGAGATTAAGTGATTTGCCCAGAATCACAGGATGTTGAGCGTCCCTCCCGAGACTCGAACCCGGTTCCCCAGTGTCGAGGTCGACCGCTCTAGCCATAAGGCCACATCCTCTCCTTGTCTGCTTGGCGCATATCAACGCATATGTGTACAACTCCTTCAGTGTCCTTTTTAGGCATTACCACTATGGGAGAAACCCATGGCATCAGACCAGTTGAACACACAATAATGTGCTTAAGTAACGATTTAGGTTCATTTTCCAAGAGCTTCTTGTAAATGAAAAGCAACTCGTCAATGTCTCTGAGCAACAGGATGGACTTCATTAATGTGTAACTTTACTTTCACAGTCTTAAGCTTTCCCAAACCATGAAACCTTGAAGGAAATTGACTTACTATTTCATGGTGAGCATTCATATTGCAATTCACAAAAAACAGTTCCATATCAGCAGCGGTACAAAACTGAGCAGTCAGCCACTTGCCGCTATACCCTGAAGAACAGGGATGGGTGCTTGCATCTTCGTTTTCCTGTGTTTCAGTGTCGCTACAAATGAAGCTAGACCTTTTATGGGCGTTGATGCAGTTCAAGTTTGGTTTTTGATGGCGTAAGTCGAGGCAATGGAGACTATTCATTGTATATCTCTTCAGGCATTATGTTTATCAATGCACCACTGTCGATGAAGTACCGAGCTATCATTTATTTTTAATGTAATTTTCAGACAATGTTTGTATGACTTTGGTGGTTTGGCATGTCAACTTTTCTTTGACTGACATTTTTCCTCACATGCAGCCAGTCCAACATGCACACGTTTCTCTGAGGTAAACACTGAAATGGCGCAACTGTCTACCTCACTTTCATTTGATATTGTGGCGAACGAACTGTTGACGATGATTTAGATGACAATCGACTTTGTTCAGTGTCAATCTGCCTCAACTGATGTCGCCGCTTCGCCTTGTGTGGGGGGGGGGGGGGTGGTGCATCAAACGTTGCCTTGGGAATGTTCTGACAGCCATTTTTTCTTCACACTGTGACGCACTTATTTTTTCCTTTGCTATACAAACTGTCACTACATGGGTCTCTTTCCCACAGCCTTTACATAGCTGTCCAATGGCGGAACATTTACCTTCATGTGGAAACAAAAATCCACATCTAAAACAGAACTTCTTTTTACATGTAGACAGCACTTTGTGTCTTTCAGTCTTTTTCTTCGGCTTACTTTTTATAATCATGACTGATTCACTCTGGGCACCTCCGGCCTCCACGTCAGCAGCTTGTCTTTCAGCATGCTACTCAGCTCGTCTTTCAGCATGCTACTCAGCTCTGGCAGCCATCAACACTCACTCCAGACTAAGAGCTTCTCTCAGCATTCGTCGTCTGAATTAATCTGACAAGCATCCATCATTAACTCTAAGCTGCATAGCTTCCCAAGTGTTTGATGAGCGTATCAAGTTTCTCTACAAATTCATCAATGGTTTCACCAACGTTTTGACGTTCTTGACTGAAAATGTATCTTTCGTAATCAACGTTTGGTACTGGATTGAACTTGAGATTCAGCATTTCTTTAATCTGACAATATGTGATTTTTTCGCCAGTTCATGGCATTTTCTATATGACTTACTTCATGATGTGAAGCAAGATTTTTGAGATACTTGATAATCTTTTTGTCATCAGTCTCCTCAAGTGCATCAATGAAATCATCAAATGTCTCTATCGCCAATATTTTACTTTTTGGAGGTCTAGAAAGGTGGTGGTGGTTTCAAAAAGGCAACAGCATGGTATCTAGTTATCGGAGTGGCTTACCTTGAGGGTGGAGCTCTTTCTGCTCCTGTCGGCTGTCGTCATTCCTTATCTTTCTGAGGCCTTGCGATGGACCAGCCTCAGAGTCGTCATGGACAATCAGAGAAGTGAAACCTTCTCCTCGGGGTCCATCAGGGCTCTTGACTTGTTGGAAACCTCTGAGGTTGTTCTGAGCCGTCACCTGACAGCTTTGGTGGTGGACCACTTCAGGTGTCAGACAGCTCAGTAAGCACAACCCTCGTGCTTCCTCTTGGGTCTCCTCGCCCGGTACAGAGGTTGTAAAGCTCCGCTTATCGAGGCTCTGGTAAATGCAATTATAATATATTTCTTTCTTACTTACTCTGTCAGGAAGCACTTTTTCCTGTATCAGTACCTAACCACCTTTTGCAGTATCGCTCCATATAATGTCCAACTTTATATTGCGTGGCAGCACGGTACCTTTATATATGGCTGGACCAGCAGGTTCTCTACCATAAACGTGTAAAAGCTTTGCAAAGCTTCCGTTGTCTTCGCTTGTTTTACAGCGCCTGGAGTTGAGCTGACACCATGTGCAAGTGTCAATTTCGTTCTTTGACAGCGACCCACGTGGCACACACTAGCAGTTTGCTTGGACCACAGCAAAACACTCTGGGAGAGCACGGTCGTTCTTTCGGATACGTATCCCCTATCTAGTCGCCATTTGGAGTGTCTTCCTAGTCTGAGTACCCACTAATGACCCCACCACACATGGAGCTTAGTATTACATGTCTTTAGTCTGCTGTGTGTAACTGCGAACTCCAACATTCTAAAACCAGCTTTAATGGCATTGCGCTCTGACACCTACGTAACAGCTCTACGGAGTCCATTAGGAGCGAAATAGGTTCCGTCACAAAATATCGCAAGACACTACAGTATGCTGAATGTACAGGCCTTTAGTCCATTTCTGAATCAGTAGTGTCAATATACATGTACACTTGTAGTCGTTTTTGGAGAACTAGTTTGTTGAGCAGGTGGTGTCTTCTACAGGCTTATTCTAAGGTTGTGGATTGTTTGGGCTCACTGCTTGAAAAGTTTTATAGGCCATGTTAATTTAGTTTTCAATCTTTTCAGCCTGCAGATCCGGAAATGCCCCAATACGTAAAAGACTAGCTAAATGTTTCGGTTATACTTTTAACTATATCAAAAACCGAGAAGTAATCTACTCCATCCATTAACACTGATCTATACCAGAGTCCTATGCGATAGATAGAAGTAGAAGAAGCGACCCTTCAAAAATAGGAAAAGTTCACAGGAGGAACTAATCCTTGAGCCATGCTGAAAAGTTCTGCTTGTTGCTATAGGCATTTCACATATAGAGAAAACAAGGGTATGCCCAGTCTACTAGACCAAGAACTTGGGGTAACAGAATATAACAACACTGGTTTGCTGTTGACTTACTAACGAAATAACAATTTGATGAACATGTGGAAGCAGCCACTATCCACGAGTGATACATTAATCACATGTCTATATTTACGGGCTTGAAACAAACGTACGTTATTTAATTTATTTAAAAAGATTTTATATAGCGCTGGCTCCACCCAGGGGTATCAGAGCGCTTTACATAAGTATGAAGATAGTACAGGAATAAAAACAATTGTTCCAAATGCAGCAATCAGACAAGGTAAACTTGGAGAACACATTGAATAATATAGGTTGCACTGATAAATATGGAAAGAAGGAGCTATTTACAAACAAAAAGTGGATAAGGTAGTTACAAATTTTATACAGTAAAAGGATGTAAGCTCAGTAGACTGCGTATAGCGGGTAGGTTATGCGTGAGAAAGGGGGGGGAAATGTTAGGAAGGGGAGGAAGAAAAGGTGGAGCGGGGGTAAGGAAGGGGATGGGTAAGAGAGGTCGAAAAGGGGGAAGGGGGATAGACGGGGGGAGAAGGGAGAGAGTATAGCAAGTAAGATAAGAGAAGGATTATGGACCCCAATATTTGTTGAGCAGGTGCAGTTTGAGGTCTTTTTTGAAACGGACATAAGAGGGGTTACATCGCAGATCTTTAGGGAGGGCATTCCAAATGTTAGGGGCCTTACCAGAGAAGGAGCGAGATTGTGAGGCTTTCTTTTTTAACAGAGGGGGGACGAGGAGGAGAGAGTTGGTGCTTCTCATCGGTCGGGCGCAGCCCGCTTTATTGAGTTTGTTTGAGAGGTAGAGCAGGGTTTTTTGATGAAGGGCTTTGTGCGTAATGCAGGCAATTTTGTAGGAGGATCTGCCTTCGACAGGAAGCCATTTAAGGGCCTTAAGGGCAGGGGAGATGTGGTCAAAACGTTTGCAGTCAGTTGTTAGCCTGGCCGCTAGGTTGAGAACAGATTTGAGAGGGGCAAGGTGAACTTTGGGGGTTCCGGAGAGGATAGCGTTACCATAGTCAATTTTCGAGAGGACTAGAGATTGGCAACCGATTTGAAATCTTCAGCTGGAATGAAAGGTTTAATTTTTTTGAGATGTCGGAGCGTGAAGAGTTCTCCCTTAGCCGAATTTTTTATATGGGAATTGAGAGTTAGCTTATTGTCAATGGTGATACCAAGAGATTTTACTGATTTGGATAGGGAGAGCGAACAGTTGATGGCATTAAGGTCAGAGATCCATGCTTGGATGGGGAGTGGGTTGTTTTTAGGAGGGAAAAGAATGATTTCAGTGTTATGCTTATCATTTTCACCTTTGGGGAAAAACAGAGGTTTTAATTCAAAACTCAATGTAGTGAGTTCTGTATTCTTAGCTCTCAGTTGAAAGTATGAGTAGATTGCTCAAGCAAGAGTTATAATGGTGAGGAAGATGCACAATGTTATGGATACAATGGACCAAAAATATTTTTTACCATGCCATGACTGACCTCGATAATAGCCACAGAAATGAAGCAGAGTGGAGTACTACAAGGCACCGATGCACTTTGTTCAGTAGATCCTGGCCCTAGGAACTATGCTCCTTACCAACAGAGTAGATAAAATGAAAAATCAGGGATTACTTATGGACTTAAAGCTCGATTTGACTGTTAACACGTAGACCAATGGTTCTTAATCTGTGACCCCAGGGGGTCCGCAAAGCCAACTCAAGGGGTATGTAACTGCTTAGAAAGTTGAATACTATTAACAGATTAATGAAGTGTATAGAGATAAAGAGCCAAAATGCAAAATTGAAAATGTCAAATCATTCTATAAATGTGAAAAATATAGTATGGACTATGAGTGACTCAAAAATATTTATCAAGGTGCCAACATTCCCATTAAAAATAACATTTAGATTATGTTTTGTGTGTGTAAATTGAATAAAATATTTCAACATTTGTGTATTCGTTTTATAGATGCTTGTTTCTTTAAGTTTTGTTTTGTGGTTCAAATCATCGATAATGCTTACACGCGAGTGCCCGGCTTCCCAGGATTTCTATAATGATTCATTGAAGGTTCCCTGGTTCCAGTAATGATTAATTGGGGGGTCCACAGAAGTCAAAATGTTAAGAACCACTGACCTAGACTATTGTTAGATACATTATCTCCATCTTAAAATCACAAAGAATGCACCCAAGTTTCACTGTTTGAATGTAGGCAATTTAAACCCTTTGTAACCTCAAAGCTAGTTTAGATAACTAGAGTATAGTTGGGCATTCCCAAATATTTAATGTGCAAGCTGCAGTAATTGCAAAATGGTTAAAAAAAGCCCTGATGCGCTCGAAATACAGAGACAATGTATTGGGAGCCCACCACACACTGCATTGGCTGCCTGTCTTATTGACAACTGATTAAAAATCAATGTGAATATTCTATAATGCAAGCCACAATGAAGGAGTCATGTGTGAGAAGTGCACACTTAACCAGCGTGTACACACGCACACTATGTTCTAATAGCCTAATAAACTTCATCATTCCAAGAAAGAACAACTCAAAACCATGCCTTCTCAATGCTGGTTGCTCAGCTGTGGAATTATCTCCGAAGCAACATTAAATCAATAAATGTTCATGGCCTTTTAGATGGAAGGCCAAAACATGCCTGCTTCCAAAATCAGTTAAGATTATGGCTGGGTGTGTTATGTGGGGAACCTTGGTCTGTTAGCACGTTACCTCAATTGCAAACAGTCTTGTGGAAACGTACCCTATGGTCTGGTACATTTGTAGCTGGCTAGCAAAGGAGCACTGTGCAGGGAGCACGACCTGGATCGATGGGACAAAGGGAAAGTACAGTTAGTGGCATGGTGTGAAGTCAGTCCATTTGCAGGAGTGTTCCTAAAAGAGGGGAGGTTTCAATTTCTCCCTGGTGGCAGTGCTGTTATGTCAGACAGGATGTTGTTCCAGACCCTTGGGACACAGGCTGAGAAGGCTTGCTTTTTCTTTCTGCCATGATTTGTCTCTAATCTGGGAATGTCGGAACTCCTCGTCTGGCACTGACCTCCAGATACTGTTAGTTTGTTAGCTAGCTCAACAGTGGTCTTAGGTTAAAGGCCTTATAAATGATGCAGCTGACCCTGAAGATGATTTGGGCTTGCAGGGCAGACAGTATAGATCCTTTGCGCCAGGGTGATGTAGTATGATTTTTTCAGCTCCTTGATGAGCAGTGCTATTGTGTGAAGGATGCCTCTTTAGAGAGCAAGGGTGGCCTCTAGAATTCTGTTGAGCAGGGCATTGCCTCTGTCTAAGGTGGAGAGGCCAAGGCTTGAACTATTCTTCTAAAGTATTCTCCTGGGAGAAAATGTTTCACTTTTTTCAGGATAAGCGTTAGAACTAGGCTATTCTAGTTTCTTGGCAACGTTTACTTTGAGCGAGAAGTTCATGCCGTGGGTGAATCTGAGGAATTTTTCCTATTCTGTTGATTGGGGTTTAAGCAGGACAGCCATGACCAAGTCAGAGAATGTTTGGCATTGTTGGGAAACAGGAGGAACTCTTGTCTTCGTGGGGTTAAACATCAGGTTGTTTGTTGACATCCAGGTCTGGATTAATTCGAGGCAGGATTTGAGCTTCTGTATGACACAGGTTGAGGAGACTTTGAAATAGAGTTAGGTGCCATCAGCATATTGGTTGATTTTAATGGTGATGTGTGCACAGTAGCTTTTTCTTACTGATGTGCTCCTGTAGCTGGGTGCAGAGTGCCTTCTTGATTTTTCCAAGAATGGGGAGATGGGATATAGGATGCAATTTGGGAAGTTTGGTGATCTAGTGTATTATTTTTTAGCAGAGTGGGGCTCTGTCTGGGCTTGAGGTTGTCCGGGGAGATGCCCTGAGTAAGCGAGGTGTTGAAGAAGTAGAGTAGGGGGTTTGAGGGCTTCACTCTTGCAGAAACTTGATGAGGAAGGATGGAAGTAAGCCATCTTTGAAGGAGGTAGATTTGAGTGACTTCAGAATGTTAGAGAGGTTTGTGTCAAGATATAACGTACTGAAGGTTGTAAAGTTAGAAGTGTTTTGGTGGGTTACTGGTGATGTGGATGACTGATGAATTGGTGATGATAAATCACATTCAGCTTATTTCCTCTGTGACAAAGTGGTGGATATCTGTTGCATCAGTAAGCTGATGGTAGATTAGGAGTTTCATGGATGGGGCTGGCTCACTTAAGAGGGCTTTGCTTCTGGCGATTGCTCTATTAATGGGTGGTGTAGTATGTGGCTGTAGCCGTGGTGATGATGGAAAACAGCTGGAGAAGAGTACTTTCAGAAGAGTATGTTCCTCCTACTATTTTGTTTCTTTGCATTTCTTCTCGTCTCCACATGGCATGCTTGTTTCCCATAAATTCTTGGGTGTACTATAGGTGTTGATAGATTAGGCTGGAAGTGAGATTTTTCAGAGTAGTCTAGTGTTCAACTTGATTCTTTAGAGTGGTGTTGTAGATATTGGAAGGCGTGTTCACGTCTGTTGAGAACTGAAAGTGTGGGGGTAGGTTAATTAGTTCTTGTTGGAGTGCTTCTAGGTGGATGTCTTTGAAGGAGCGGAAGTTAACTTTCTCTTTTTTCTTCTGCTCTTCATGTGGAGGGGTGGCATGTGTGGAGGAGAAGGGGATGGTAAGATGATCAGTCGTGGAGTTTGGGGGCTGGCAGTGTATGATGGGAGATGTAGAGGGCATGAGGTCCAGCGTAATTCCGAGTCGTTATGTGGTATTTTATTTCTAGGTTGTTGGGAAGAGATTTAATGGCTTCCTTCACGGTTTTGGAGCTGGAATAGCTAAGCAGATTGACGCCACCTGAGGATGTTGGGACCGGAGTGTTAGATGGAGACAAAGATGATGAAGTCTAATAATTATTCTATGAAGTCCTTGTGGGTTCTGTATTTCTGTAGATGAGATAAAAAAAGGTTACTTTCCGGGACGTGAGGGAAATGTGGCAGGATATAGGTGTGGCCATGCTGAAAAGGGTGTAGGGCTATGTTTAGTTGTGTATGACTGCAGGACCCCTTCTAGTTCCGTATCTGCGGTGCATGTCTTGATTGCTGTATTCAGAGGAGAGGAGGGCATCAAGAAAGTGTGTGGATGAGGGAGTGAACCAATGTTAAAAAAAAGAGCATCTACATGGTGGTGAGTGATATCAGGAGTGCCACTGATTGCGGAGTATCTGTTAGTGAGCATGATTTGAAGGTGTGATGTGAGTGGTGTGTACTTTCTAGTGAGTGGTCTACTGATGAGGTTGTTGGTGTTAGATGTGCAAGTATGGTAAATGTTTGTGAGTTTTTGGTGTGGTTGGGAATGGTGTGAATAGTGGCGTTTGAAAGACACATTATGAAGGTAGGCTTACCTTGGCAGGAGAGCTTCTGATCCTAGGTCCTTCAGGTTCAAACAGGCAATGCCTTTGTCTTGGCCACCCTTCGCATGGGATGCTCGGGCAAGGGATGCCTTGGGGACAGCCCTCTGAAGTCTGTGGACGGTGGGAAAATGCAGTCATGTCACTTCTTGTTGGGATGGATGCTGGGAAATCTGGCGATGATTTCTAGCAGAGGTGAATGCTGGGAAATTAAGTCTACCATAACATAACTAACAAATAGTCATGTTACACTAGAAAGAGCAAACAGGGGCCTGATAAATGTTCTGCTAGGAACAATACATTCAGTGCTATTGAACCTGCTTTAGATGCTATGGTATTAACACCACTAAACAGTAATGCACAGATACACTTAAGTGTGTGAGAGTATAGGTGATGGACGGCATATTCCTAGGGATTTCAGTGAGAGCAATGCAGTGCAGTGTTTAAATAGGGCTGCTTGAGACAGCTCCCTGATTGTGTATGTTGCACTTTGAAGGGCTGAAAGGTTAACATGCCCTTTCCACCAATAGTGAGGAGTTCTGGGTAAAAGCCATAAAGTGGCATGAAAATAGAGGCAGTTCAAAAGAGTGTGCAAAGTAGCAGCCTAAGCACATATGAGGTAGAGCAACCACAACATGCATGGGACTGTGGTCGATGGTGCAATGTTAAAACCAAGGACTTTGCCAGGCCCAACAGTGAGACAACATACGTCCCACCCTTCCAAGACCTCGGCATCAGACTCAGCACCTTCTACCACCACAAGATCAGGCAGATCTATGACAGCTTCCACACCCAAGACCCTGCCACTACACCCGCCACCACTGCAAGTGACTACGCTGCACCCCAACAGATCGTGCTCAACTGCACTCCGCTCACCACAGACGACACACCCAAGACCATGAAGAGCATCCACTCAGGAGCCCCATCGGATCCTTGCCCATACCACATCTTCCATAGAGCAGCCGCCTCCATCGCCCCCCAGCTTTGCTGCGCTATCAACTGCTCCATCAAAACCGCCACCTTCCCCGACGACTGAAAACACGTAGACCAACTACCTGCTGATTAACCGTCCCCCGACCCGACAGACCTCAAGAACTTCAGACCCATCTCTGTCCTCCCCTTCCCAGCCAAGGTCATCGCCCAATTCTCCGATTTCATCCACCCAATCGGGTCCCGAAGCAACCACAGCACCGAGACCGCACTCACCGCCGCCACAGACGACATCTGCTCCCTCGATCGAGGCCAAACCACAGCCCTCATCCTTCGACACCGTCTTTCAACGCACCCTAATCACTAGACTCCACAACACTGGTATCCACGACAAGGCGCTGGACTGAATCTGCTCCTTCCTGACCAGCCGAACACAGCAAGTCAGACTACCCTAATTCCTCGCTGAGCCTACAGAGATCAGCTGCAGAGTACCCCAGGGTTCATCCCTGAGCCCCACCCTTTTCAACATCTACATGGCCCCCCTCGCAGCCATCTTCAGAAGCCACAGACTCAACATTGTCTCCTACGCCGATGACACCCAGCTCATCATCTCCCTCACCAACGAACCCCGCAGTCGCCAGAATCAACTTTCACAACAGAATGAAGACCGTCACTAACTGGATGAAAGACAGCTGCCTCAAGCTCAACTCAAACAAGACCCAAGTACTCATCCTGGGAACTACCCCTCAGCCAGGGATGACACCCGGTGGCCCGCCGCACTAGGAACCCTTCCCACTCCTACAGACCAGGCACGCAACTTCTGCATCATACTGGACTCCTCGCTCTCAATGAACTGCTAAATCAACGCAGTATTCTCATCTGGTTTTCACACTCTCCGCCTGCTTTGAAAGACTTTCAGATGGCTCCCCACAGAATCCAGGAAGACAGTCACCCATGCACTCATCACCAGCAGACTTGACAATGGCAAAGCACTCTACGCCCCAGAAACGGCTCAGGAAACTACAGAACGTCCAAAACGCCGCAGACAGACTAATCCTCGACATACCCCCTGCAGCCACATGACAACACCTCGACAACTCCACTGGCTCCCAATCAATAAGAGATTCACCTTCAAGCTCCTCATACACGCATAACAAGGCTCTCCACGACGTAGGACCAGAATATCTGAACAACCGCCTTGCTTCCCACACACCAGCCAGACAACTCACGCTCCGCCCAACTCGCCCTGGCCTCCGTCCCACTGATCCACAAGGGCAGAACCAGAAAAAGCTCCTTCTCCTACCTCGCCACCAAGACCTGGAACACCCTGCCCCTCCACATCAGGCAATCCACGCTGTTGACCAAATCCAGGAAGAACCTCAAGACCTGGCTCTTCGACTGAACTTCCACACTCAGACGGATCAGCAGCTCCCCCTCCCCCCCAGCGCCTTGAGACCCTCACGGGTGAGTAGTCGTGTTTTACAAATCCCTGACTGATTGATTGAAAATAACTGCACATGATGGAAACTTCCACATCTGAATAGACGTTTTGTGTCGGTAAGAGAAATAAGGTGCAGCCATGAGATGATGCTTTAATATTTATCATAGTTTGCTCTCAGAAAATCATCATCAAAAGAAGCCCACCCAGAATGACTGCCTACAAAGGAGCATGTAAAGCAGATGGTCTGGCTTGCTACAACGCGTTGCAGTGTGAAATGTTTAAATTTCTGTTTTCCCTGGCAATAACATTCTGGTTGCTGTGATGCTACATTCACAGTCCCGGGATGTGGACTCTGAGGTTCTTTACAGCAACCTGGTTGCTGTAAAACAAATCAGGAAAGGGGAATGCAGGTTTTCCCACTAAATGGCTGAATTGTTAGACAAAGCTAACAGTCCTCCCACAGTGGAGGTAACCCTACACCAAAAATGCAAACTACTCCCTTGTTTAGGATTCTATTGACAATTGTTTACTGTTACCTAACACAATGGAGAATTTTGAGAAGTCTTCAGTAATAAGTTCAATTCCCAAATACCACTCTGGAAACTATCAGAGACTGTACATTTCACTTAGAGGAAGTGTACCCAGCAATCAAAGGAGGATCCAGATCATCCCAGCCATCTGCCCTGCTGGCCTGACTGTGATCATGTTACTGAACAAATTCCATAGTATACTTCTGTAACTGCAATGGCTAGGCTGCCAAAGAGCTGTAGTTTATAGGCCCATTCTAGGGAGTTTGTTGGTCCAGTCTGGGTGTCCATGTGCCTGGTTCTGCATCTCCACCAATGCTCAGTCATGGACACATTCCAGACCACGGTGGATGCCTCTCTGCTATTTGTTGGCAGAGCTGTTCATATCATCACGGAAAATACCACCTTCTTGCCCGATCAGAACAAAATGGACAATGTAGATTGACCCCTGCTGTGTGTCAAGTGCAAGTTTTTTCTCAGCAGCTCATTTTACAGGACGTGGTATCCTACATGCATTTTTAAAGGGGCATTCGTGGCTAAAATGATACATAGTTCTGTAGAAAATGTGCTTTCTCCAAGGCAGCTGATCTTCACATTATTCAGAATGAGGAGCAGCTGTTCTGAGCTTTAGTGTTTGACCTCTGATTACATAAACAAGCAAACTGGATTTTCTGTCTCAGCAGAGGTGGGGGTCGAGCGACAAACAAGAGACTACACATCTCTGCAGGCTGATTGCTAAATGAAGATGTGGTTTTAGCGGCTGTCGTGTGTCGCCAGAAGGCAGTAGGCCGCAGCTGGGACTCACGGAATGAAGGACACCACACAGTATGTTAACTAGTTGGCGCGAAGACCTCGAGCGGTCTTCCGCCGTTTATTTATCCCCTCGGGTCGAGCCCGCCCCGAGGGGTGTGTGTGTGTGTGAACTGCAACATTGTTGGAGAGAGCCCGGATGGCTCTCTACATCCCTTCCTTCTTTTGGTTGACGTCACCAAAGTCAGTAATGTTCATGGGGACATGTACAGAAAGTTCTTGAACTTTTGGCTCGGCACCGGGTTCGCCCGTCGGCTGTATCTCTGGCTCCTGGGCACAACAATGCTCTCAATGCCACCCGGGACACCCCCGGGTGAGCCACTATTGTCTTCAGACATGGGCGACGGCTTCTCTGTTCTCGGGCAACCCCCCTTCAGGGACTCGGTCACTAGCCCTGGAAGATCCTGGGGATGACGCGCTGGGATTCTCAGCTGCGTCGTCACAGTCTTCACTGTCTTGACCACCCCCGGCGATCCGTTTGAAGCACGACACATTTCTTGTGACTTGAAGGTGCCCTTTTCGTGCCGAGACCATTGTTCATTGCACTTCCGTTACGGTCCATGCCTCTGGCTCAAACGGTGTTCGGAACTTCCACACAGGGTGTCGATCTTTGACTACCATTCGGTCTCCGATGCAGATTCGGGGTTCTTGAGCCCTCCGGGTCTCACTGGCCTTCCGGTTTGTGATTTCTCTCCGGGATTGAACGGCTTCATCGTCTCGCACTGGGGGAACCCACGTCGGGTCAGCGGGTATACTGTCTCGTGGTGGTCGCAGAAACATCAGGTGCGAGGGTGCACACCTGGTGGTGCTGTGAGGCGTTAGTCGGTACACTCCGAGAAATTGGTCCAGAGCTGCTTCCGCATCCTCCTCTCGTTCTACTGCTATACGCAGGGCCCTGTTGAGAGTCCTCATCAGCCGCTCCACCTCCCCGTTAGCTTGTGGCCAGAGTGGCGTGATCTTCCGGTGGCGGATGGCCTTGCTCTCGAGATACTCCTGAAACTCCCTACCCTGAAATGGAGGCCCGTTATCAGATTTGATCTCCTCGGGCAGCCCGAACATGGCAAATATCCTGTCCAAAGCCTTCTTCACGTGGGAAAACGTCGTTGACCCCACGACTTCCACCATTGGAAACTTCGAGAAGGTGTCAACCACAACCAGCATCTGACGGCCATCTGGGAAACTCCCGAAATCGAGACTGACATGGGTCCAGGGAGCTGTGACCGGATCCTCTGTGATTACTGGCGCCCGTCGGGGGTCCCCCTGTGATGGTACATTCATGGCAACTTCGGACCATTTCGTCCACCTTCGTATCCATGGCCGCGAACCACACCTTTTGGCGCAATCTAGCTTTAGTCTTGGCCATGCCCTGATGGCCCACGTGAGCGAGCTCTAGGATGTGTTGCTGTAGGGCTTCCGGTATCACGACCAGGTGTCCTCTCAGGACGACGCCATGCTCTCCGACACTGAGCTCATGCCGCACCCTCCAGAGCTGCTGTCGGTCATGTCCAACCTCCGGGCGTAGTAGGCGACTTCCATCCATGAAGCGGGCCCACGTGTTCTCCTCGAGAGCTCCTTTCACCTTTGACAGTGTTCCGTCCTCCGCCGTGGCCTGTCCGATCTCCTCCAGGGTCATTGCCTTCGGGCATGCGTGCTGTGAAACCATCTTCACAAACTCTTCTGTGCTCATTTCTTCGACTGACTGTTCCATGGGCGATGCAGGGTCCGGGTGGCGGGATAGGTAGTCGGCAGGGTTATGTGCTCCAGGTCGGTATATAACCTTGAACTGATACGCTTGCAGTTGCACGGCCCACCGCTCAATCCTCGGGGCGCCAACCGTGACGAACCAGCGAAGAGCGGGATCAAAGGCTTGTGATCCGTCACCACTTGAAAGTCCTGGCCACACAGGTATAGATGAAAATGTTGGCACGCCCACTTGATGGCGAGAGCCTCCTCTCTATCTGAGCATACCGGGTCTCGGTGTCCGTGAGGGCCTTGCTTGCATATGCCACCGGCTTCCACACTTCCGGGTCGTGTTCCTGCAGGAGCACCGCTCCTAGACCCGTGGGGCTGGCATCCACGACCAACTCCGTGCGTTTCTTCGGATGGAAATACGCCATGATCGCTTTGTCCTGCAACCTCTCCTTGATGTCATTGAACGCCTTGCCTTGTTGGCCGCACTCGACCATTCCCATGGTTGCCCCTGTTTCGTCAAGGCCCGAAGCGGCTCTGACAACGTTGCGAGGTTCGGGATGAAACGCCCGCAATACGTTGCCATGCCCAGGAAACTTCTCACCTCCGTGGGGTTTTTCGGCGTGCTGGCCACCCGGATGGAGGTCGCCTTCTTCGGGTCCACTCGGAGTCCTTCCCTCGTGAATATGTAGCCAAAGAATTCCACGATGTCCTGATAAAACGAACACTTCGCCTTGTGTAGCGTCAACCCCGAGTCCTCTAGCCTCTTCAACGTTGCACGGAGATGCTTGTGATGGTCTTCCAGCGTGCTCGAGAAGACGAGGATATCGTCGCTCAGATTGATCACTCCTTGCAGCCCTGACAGCACCTCTCTCACCGCGTTCTGAAAAACTTCGGCTGCCGAGGATATCCCGAAACTGAGTCTCTTGGATCGCCAAGGCCAACGTGGGTCGAAAACGTTGTAATGTACCGGCGCTCGCTGATACCCAGCGTTTAGGTCCAATTTGGAGAACCATTTGGCCCCATTGAGGTCGGCCACAATGTCTTCCATTGTCGGAGTTATGTGCCGTTTCCTCTTCACTGCCACGTTAGGTAGGCGCATGTCCACACAGAGCCTTATGGCCCCCGGCTGTTTAGGCTTCGGGGCCACCACCAGCGGAGACACCCAGGGAGTAGGACCTGAGACCTTTTCGATGACGTCCAGTTCTTCCAATTTTCTCAATTCCTCCTCAACTTGCGGCCTTAGATTGAATGGCACTCTCCGATGTCGGAGTGCCACCGGTCTCACGGCCGGGTCGATATGTAGCTGGAACCTTTTTCCTTTCAGTTTCCCCAGGCCTGTAAAGAGGGCAGGGAAATCTTTCAGTATGGCCTCGGCGTGCGACTCATGTATCTGGTTCGCAAAGAATACCAGTCCGAGATCCTCTGCGGTGTGACAACTGAGCAGGGTCCCTTTTCGTCCCTCTGTTATGTGGAAACGGGTGTTCGTGGTGTATGTGCCGCTGTTGACATTTGCCTGGATGACCCCTCTCAGCGGGAGCGGATCGGTTCCTCCATATACGTAGATTCTCGCCGTGGACGGCTCAAGCGCGGGCCTTGGTGACAGGCGATCGTACTGTTCCGAGTCCATGACGTTGACCGAGGCGCCCGTGTCGATCAGGGCCTGCACGTCCGTGCCTTCCACAGTCACAGAGCATATCGGGGGAGGCCTCCGTCGTCTGTCTGCTCTGCTGACATAGGACACCACAAAGACGTCATCGTCTTCATCTTCCCACACTTGCCTGGCTTCTTCGAGAGGGGGCGAATGCTCTAGGGACACCTGCTGTACCCGTTGCGTGACGCTCCTCTGTCTTGACGGGCCCTGCCGGAACCGTCCACCCCGGCAGACCCTGGAGTAATGGTTAAGCCTCCCGCACCGGGAGCACGTTTTTCCTTTCGCCCCGCAGACTGCTTTTTTGGCATGTTCATCCCCACAGTATCCGCACTGACCTCCTCGCGACGTCGGCTGCGCTTGCCTGGCCTGAGCAGGGCGCCTCTGTATTGCTTCCACCCTTTCTTCTTTGATGACCGGGTATCTTGGGGTACCTGGAGTCGATACGGGCGTATGGAGGGCTGCTTCCATTGCTTCTGCCCGGACATCCGACAGCTCGTGCGAGTGTGCCAAGACAAGGATCTCATCCAGTGAGATCCCTGGTTGTCGCAGGATGAGTTTTCGTAAGAGCTTTGAGCGACAACCCAGGATGATCTGGTCCCTGATCTCCGTTTGCGGAGCCATAAAGGCGCACGTGCTAGCCAGCTTGCGCAGCCTGGCATAGAACATATCAACAGATTCTGAATCTGTCTGTGAGGCCCTTCGGAACTTGAACTTTTTGAAGTCTGGATTTAGCTGCGGATCAAAGTGCCTATCAAGCGCCCTCACCGCCGCGTCGTAGTCATCTTCATTCCCAGTGTTTGGGAGCGTCTCAAACAGATCATAGATTTCGGGCCCACCATAATAGATGAGGAGCGACCGC
The DNA here is from genome assembly GCA_963921515.1 of Calotriton arnoldi. Taxonomy (NCBI): domain Eukaryota; kingdom Metazoa; phylum Chordata; class Amphibia; order Caudata; family Salamandridae; genus Calotriton; species Calotriton arnoldi. The sequence continues at coordinate 823,473 of CAWUFW010000376.1, read as the reverse complement.
TTGACCGTGTCGTCTGTTTCCCTTGTTCCTTTGAAATAAAGGTTCAGCCGCCCTACCCACGCCTTCCATCGCGGCGCGGCCGTAGCCGGGTCTGAAGCCTCACTGAACGGCGGCAAGGGAGCAATGGCGGTGTGATGGCTCCTGGGGGGCAGCGCACCCTGTCCTCCGTCCTGAGCTTGAGCGCCAGCTGGCGCGCCGGCCGTTTGGTTGTTGCTCATCTTGGGTGCCCCTTTCGCCCCTTATCCACTGATAGGCCTCTCAGCACTGTATGTGTCCTCGCGCTCTTCTTCCCTCTCTCTCGGTGGCCTGCCACGTGCTGGGGCAAGGTAACTGCTGCTGCGGGCGCGGTGAGGCAGTGGGGCTGGGGCCTCCCACGCCGCTGTGGGGCAGCGTGCCGGCTTATTCAGGGCCTTGTCCCCCTCTTCCGTCCTGTGCCTCAGGAGGCCTCTACACCTTCGTTGTGCTTATTTCCTCTTCGGGCTGCCTGGCACTCTGCCTCTCTGACCTGCTTTCCTTCCCTTGCTGTAGACAAACTGCAGCTGCAGGCAGGTGTCTCCGTTCCTCTTTTCCCCTCTTATTTCTTTTTTCGAGCAGGCAGCGCTGCGTATGGTCCCGGGGGCCTGAGGCAGCAGGGACGCTCCCAGGGGCGTGGCCTCGATCGCGGGAGTCACCGCCGAGCGGGAACCTCCCCTGTGGTCGCGCTGAGGGCCGCACTCACCTGCCCACGCGCTGCCGAGGAACAAAGTGCCGCCGGCTGAACGCGCTCCCGCGGAGTAGGGAGACGCGTGGGCGGGCCGGCGCAGGCAGGAGCAGCCAGATCCGTCGGGGCCAAATGCCGCCGGCTGAACGCGCTCCCGCGGACTAGGGAGACGCGTGGGCGGGCGCAGGCAGGAGCAGCCAGACCCGTTGTCGTCCTCCCGTGCGGGCGCCGCCAGCTGAACACACTCCCTTTGGGCCAGGAGACGCGTGGGCGGGCACCCTAATCGGGTAGGCAAACAGCACTGGGAGGTGCGGGCGGGTGCAACGGCCGCTGCTGGCAAGGTGCGCACACGTGCCGGTCCTACCGGCCTAGTCGCCAGTGTCGTGTGTCGCCAGAAGGCAGTAGGCCGCAGCTGGGACTCACGGAATGAAGGACACCACACAGTATGTTAACTAGTTGGCGCGAAGACCTCGAGCGGTCTTCCGCCGTTTATTTATCCCCTCGGGTCGAGCCCTCCCCGAGGGGTGTGTGCGTGTGTGTGAACTGCAACATTGTTGGAGAGAGCCCGGATGGCTCTCTACAGCGGCTAGGCAAAATATTTCTTGCTTTGTTCACAGGTAAAAAGCTGTAAATGTATTGTCTCTTGATTAAAAGAATTTTGAAGTTTATCATTTCCCCAGCTCTAAATCTCAACAATGACAAGCGATATTTGGTGACTGCTTCAGATTTTGATATTTCACGCGAGGATGGCTTGCTGCTTAAAGGACTTTTAATTTCGATATTGTTTTAAAATGTTTGGTTAACTCATTTCTAACAAGCCCCATTTGGAACCTTTACTTGCCTCTAAACGTTTTGATGCAGTGTTTACTTGAAACCTTCGAACTTTATGGCCTGAAACACATTACCCTGAAAAGTGTTCCTTGTGATTATTATCTTGTTGGATAGGCGGAGTTGTTACGCAGACCACCACACTTTTCATACTTTTCTTCTGAAAAAGTGATTATACGGGGAACTTAATGTCTGTTAAAGGCAAATATCGGAATAATATTATAATTAGATGCATAACTCCAGTGTTCTTCCCTTGTTTGCACCGATCCAACGAGAAGGGTTGACTCAAAGGATAGCCCCAAGACACCACTCCCCTAGTTTGTTTTTTGGACTTTGGAATTTTGGTTGTAGAGACTGTAGAGTCTGTGTTTCTCAAACACTAAGAAACACAAGGCTAACAAAAGCGAGCTTTCGTTGCTAGACAGGCTTATGTGTCAGGTTCTAACATCAGCTCACCAAGGGGCACTCAAAGAGTAAACCATCTCATTCAAATCAAAGGACAGCATCTTTTGCTACCCCGCTGAAGGATGTGTTTCAGTCAGTCAGATGTTTATTCGGAATTTCATCCATAAAAAAATGCATAAAAAAGACAATCCAATATCACAATAGTTGAGACCTTCATAGATAAATACTGTCATTAAAATAAAACACTCTTTCGCCATAAAAACAGAGGGTCATATGACCTGCAGCTCCACAAATACTAAAACTATAGAAGGTGAAAACACTAGTACCATTAGATGGTTTACAAGGCCTATTAATACAGGATATTAATCTGTTAAAGTAATAATAAAGTGCTTTGGCTCTCTAAAGAAAAAGATTCAGACAAATATAGGGTATTGTACGAACATTCAAATGGTGGACCTAGTAAAGTGCAAGTGCGTGCCCTCTGTTAGTCTATTTATTGAAAAGAGATAAGAACTATATGCCAATTAAAACCAATATGGTTTCAAAAGCAAATAAAAGCTGGTTAGAACACAAATGCCCAGTGCGATATGGCCTAAAGCTTCAGGTCACTGTTTTCCCTCAATGTCTCCACCGCAAACAAGTACCTGCTCAATGAGTATACAATGTTAATTGATGTGTCACTCTTCAAGGCCCTTAAAGCTTCCTTATGGCGTCTAAAGCCAAGCCTGGTGCTTAAAGGTCGAATCCACTATGCTTTTTTTTTTTTCTTTTTCATTTATTCATTTGGTTTTGTATTGAACAAACAGACATAGGAACAAATAATCATTACAGCATTTTGTTTACGGTATCGACAGGCTTATACATATATCATAGAGGTAGAACCATTGACATTTTCTAGGCCTTTACATTATCACCATGATTTGCAAGAACTATTCTGAAAAGGGTTACAATTGGGTTTATCTCCTCTATTTGTCTTGTGACCAAGCATCATCATTACATTGCTCTGCTTAGAGTGGGCAAATCGGACCATAGTAATGCCTGCGGGCCCTTCTCAGTCTGTTGACAATAGGCCACTCGTTTCTCTGGGATCATGGAGAGTACGAATCCACTATGCTCTTGGAGTTACATAGGCCTTGCAGAAGAGCACATGACCAATATTCTCCTTACAAGGTAAGGAACACATTGGGCATATCTCAATTTGGTATCTCTGGCTTCCTGCAGACCACTTAGAAGTGAAAGAGCTCATTTCTAATGCACCACAGCAAAACTTCAGGTATAAACTTTTTGCCTTCTGTTGTTGTGGTTTGTCCAAAAATGGCTCGTAACCTGGAATGACCTTGACAGATAAAAACTCTTCTGTTAAGCTCCCCAGCAAGTGATTACAATGGTACTTTGCTATAGCACTCCCAGCATATGTGTTTTAATTGCTTTTTTGGAGGACATAGATAAATCTTCTGGGTTAGTCCAGAACCTCTCGAGACCCAGCCTTGAGAGCCATTGTTGTATGTGCTTGAACCATGGGAAAATGGTGTTCTCATCTAGAATTAAATGTTCCTTCACAGCTTTCCTATAAGGTGCAAATTCTTCAATTGACCAAAGGCTCACCCAAAATAGCAGAGGTCTTAACCTGGCAATGCAACCCACCCTTTTAAGGGCTACATCAAAGAACATGGGGATCAGGGGGGTATTCTTAGGGAAATGCATTAGAAACCGAACAAACCTATTCTCACTTAGGGTCAGAAACTCACAATTAGCATGGCCCCAAATTTCGGCACCATAGAGTGCCGCAGGTTGTGCCTTAAGTTTATATACTTCCATAACCGGGAGTGTAGCTCTTGTGAATGATGTCTTTTGTCTTTTGAAAATAGCCACTGCTTGGTGCTGAAGGACGGCCCTCTGCTTTTGGATATGTGGTGCCCATGAAGCCTTACTATCCAGCATGATTCCCAAATATTCAAAGCTGGAGGCATGTTCTAGTTTCTACTTGTCCAAATATATGTTGCCCCAAAATGACTTGTGGGGTCCAACTACCATATATTTAGTTTTCGATATATTAATCTCTAACCCATTGATGAACAGAAATCACGAAAGTTCTTAATAAATTGTTTCAGATTCATGGGAGTTTGTGAGATTAGCAAGGTGTAGTCTGCAAATGGGAGAGCTGGTACACAAACCCCATCTATTTTAGGGGCATCTATGTTGCCTCTGAGTAGGGACCCTATAATGTAATTTACAAAGAGTGAGAAAAGGGTGGGAGCTAAGACACACCTGCCTCACCCCTCTGTGTACTGGATTCGGTAAGTTAGTCGCCCCTCGCAACCCCATCGTACTTGGGCGTAATTTCCTTGATGAAGCCCTATTAGTAGGACCAGCAGCACTTCGGGAACACCCCACCTTTTGAGCAAGGCCCATAACAGCCCCCTAGTAACTAAGCCGATGGCAGTTCTAAGGTCGACAAAAGCTATGTATAGGTGTGTATCTCTCAGCTTAGTGTATTTCAAGATAATTATTATGAGCCTGAAAACTTGATCTATTGTTCTGGTTTTCGCTCTGAACCCTTGCTGGGGGGATGGCGGATTTTCGTATCATCAATCCAATCTACGAGTTTTATTGAGAATTTGTCTTGTGTATACTTTCTGTAATATGTCTATAAGACTCATTGGTCTGTAGTTACATGGGTCCCTGCAGTCCAGTTTTTTAATATATGGGAATTATCTCCGCCCCCTTCCAGGTATTTGGGATCGTAGCACCCGTGGTTATAGAGTTACAGAGAGAGGTTACATAGGGGACCCAGATTGTTTTATAGTGAGACAGTAGTTCACCCGGGATTTTATCCAACCCTGGTGCCTTACCGTGTTTTAATGCAGGTACTGCTGCCTGTGTCTCTATTAAGAACTGTAAGTGTCCTGATGGTACATCGAGCAGCAGGAGTCGTGCCAGTCGTTTGGCCACTTCACGTTCAGTTTCGTGAAGTGGTCCTCCCAAACTGTTTGGTTCAAGTAGCTTTCAACATGCGCTTCACACCGTACACTCACATGGGCAATAATTCTATGTGAGGACCGGAGGCGAGGATTATGTTCATCTTTCTGATCTATTGGTGATGCCACGAAACCGGTCCCAGGATGCTTGTTTCCAGCCCAGGGAGGACTCGGCCTGGCAGTTCAGGCTGGACTATTCCCATGGGGAACAGGGTCAAGACTGATTTGCATACGGCTGGGTCTGAATTGGAAAGGCATGGGGAGAAAAAAAATGATGGATTTAGGCCCAGATCTCTGTACTGGGGTGAATGTTTGACATTGTGCAGCATTCTGTCCATCAATTGTTCTTTTTGCATCCATTTACTTCCGACAGACTTCAACTTTAACATAAACTACCTTTCCCAGAATACACAGGGGAAAGGACTAAGAACAAAGTTCAACCAATCATAATCCATGTCCATCCATAATAGCAAGCCTCCTCTCAACCACTTCCTTTTTCCTTCCTTTTACCTCTCAGTGAGACAATAAATGTTTGGTATGCTTGCTTATTGCTGATAACATGGTTTTTTACCCATACAGATCCCCGCCCTGGGAGCGCAAGTCAGTGCTCGATTTGCGGCCATAAATTGTATTACTAATCGGGTCGCAAGAGTGCGGTGAAGCACATTCCCCCACTAAAGGGCGCACTTCCTGCTGAGACGTGCTTGACTCGTTTCGTTGCTCCTTGGAAGACATGCACAACTTTTTTTAGTGAAACGTACTAGCCGCCACCCCTGCGGAGCTACTGCATCTCCAGAGCCGCCTGGAAGCCACTACGCCACCCCAGTGGGTACGTATTAAACATTTGCAAGCAGCGGGCGCCCATATAAATGAGCCGGTACTCAGTGCTTCAATTTTCTCCACTACAGAAAAAAGTTTTGGGGGTGCCGCTTGGGGGCTACGCCCAGGTGGTAAAAATAGCAAGTGATTACTTTTGCCTAGTGGTTAGTAAGGCGTTTTCAGACCCGGGCCTTTGACCCACTTGCTCGAGCATGGCTCGATTGTAAATTATACTGGTTTCCCCAGTGCCATATTCCTCCCTCAGGGTTTACAAATTGGGACTAATCAGTCCTGTGTGCTTTGAGCACAATACAAATCCTATCTGGTTCAAGCCAGTTCAAAGTACGCCCTTAGGGTTATCCACAACCATAATTATTTAATCTGTACAATTTAACTCCTGTGGGATCTTGAAAATGGAAATGGAGGGGGATTATTTAGAGGAGGAATCTATCGCGGTCATCCTTCTAGACGATTAATTTTGTAACGCAGTAGCTCTATTTATCCAACATGCGGTGGCCTTGACAGTGGAACCCCTCGAAGCGCGCCTTATGCAATTAGCATATACCTATCCAGGCCCCCTTAATTTGTCCCTGGAGTGCTCTCCCAGGTCCCAAGCAGGCGCCACAGTGCCTGGACAAATGCAAGTCGGACTCAGGGGTGGACCTGATCACCTTTGAACGGCTTAAGAAGGCCTTCCTTGAGTGCTCTGCACCTTCAGAACTAGGGTCAGCGTCGGACGCTACAAGCGCCACGGAGGAACTGTCTGCCCTACGCCGCCACCAGACAGGGACGATGAGGATTCCCATAGTGAGTCCTCCAATGAGGACGGCCCCTCCCGACCTTAGCGCCCTGCCCCAATCCTACTCTATCTACTGCCACCTACGAGGCAGATGACACCTCCGAAATGCTGGACCCATACGACCTGATCCACCCCAGGTCGACAGATTGGTTCCAGTCTCCTAAGGTTGGCAACTATGTGGCCGGTCACCTGAGGAAGCCCTTCCAGAAAGAGGCCCAAGCGAAACTCAGGGGGGAATTCCGCACCCTTCCCTCATAGGTATGGAGGCCCTCACTCCATAGATAGACGCTCGAATGGCCACCTTCTTACAAAAATACATCAGAGTCCCCAAGAAGGGTATAGATAGGTCATGGACGTCTTGCCAGAACAAGTTCCTGAAAGTGGTGGGACCCCTTACAAAAATTCTGGAGCTGACTGAAGGGGCAAAAGCCTTCGGTTCCAACATCTCCCCGGAAGACATTTTTGCATGGGCACAACATGCTGTAATTTTCTTAGGCAACGCCAATTGCGCGCTGAAGATAGAGAGACGCTGCTCTCTCCTCATAAAAGTCGACTCCAAGTTGGGGGACTTAGCTCCCACAGAGGCTGGGGCAGTAGTTCAAGGGGGACTTTTCAGGGAGCCTTTTGAGAAAGAACTGGGCAAATTCGTGGCCACGTTTACGTCTTTGGAAAAAGCCCAGGCCTCAATTAAGAAAATGTTTCACCCCTGCATTTTTGTCAGGGCCGGCCGTGGCAGAGCGCTCAGCCGGCTACTTTTACACCCAAGGCTCTCCACGGGGACAGAACTGCCGTAAGACCAACCCGATCTGGAGAATTCTTCCAAACCAGACGAGCACAGAGGGGATGCTACACACGCGGCTCCTCTAGAGGCCAGTTTCACGGAGCCTAGTCCACTGTCTGTCTCACTTCACAGCAAAGAGAGGGTGGCGTTTAGCCTTGTCCCAACACAATTGGGAAGCACTCACCTCCAACGCATCGGTATTGCAAACCATTCAGGGCTTTGAAATAGAGTTCTATGGTTCCCCAATCAAACTTTCTCGCCCATGTACCCTGGTTTTCTCGCAAGCTCAGATAAGCTTAATCAGTTGCGAAGTGGAGGACCTACTCTGCAAGGATGCGATTGCCCCAGCTCAATTGCACCACAACAGCTTTATCAGCAACCTATTCTTAGTGGGTAAACAAGATGGAAGTCAAAGGCCTGTAATCAACCTAAGGGAGTTTAATGGCTGGCTAGTTTACCGTTACGTCAAGATGGAGGGTATCCATCTTTTAAGCAATTTGCTACGGCCCGAGGACTGGATGGTTCGCCTCAATCTCAAAGATGCGTACCAGACGGTCCCCATCTTTCCTCCTCATCACTGGTTCTTACAATTCCGGTGGATGGGCCAGGTATACGAGTTCCAGACACTACCTTTCAGATTCTCTTCCACACCTTGGTGTTTCACCAAGGTGTTGAAGCCGGTGGTAGAATCTGTCAGAGTGCATAGCTACCGACACATCATCTATTGGGACAATATCCTTCTTATGGATCAGTGTCCGTTCAGACAGAGGGTTCAACTACAGTCAGCAATACAACTGCTCAAAAGTTTGGGGTTTGTCAAATGCCAAAAAGTCTCTGCTGACCCCATCCAACCAGACCACCTTCTTGGGCTTTGTCATCAATTCGTTAGAGAAGACTCTAAGCCTTCTTTCCAGGAAAATAAAAATATGACTGGAACTGAGGAAGACCCTGCCTTGCACCACAACCTACCAGCACCAGAAAGCCTGAGTAGTGGGACTGCTATCCTCGTCCATTCAGGTACTATTCCTGGGCCCGACGCACTACAGGGCCCTGCAAAGGCCAAAATGCTTCCGGCTCCATCTAGGTCTACAATACCTTGAGCAAATAATTTTGATGGAGGAAGTGAGGATCGAAATGAGATGGTGGTGGACTCAAATGGAGGCCTGGAATGGCCGTGCCATATTTGGTTCAGACCTGCATATAGTCAGAGTCCGACAACAGCAAGTCCGGCTGGGAGGGGCACTGGGGGGACTTATTTACAGGAGGAAAATGGTCCTCAGAAGAACAATCTCTCCACCTCAATTGCCTCGAATTGATGGCGAGTTCTGTCGCCGTCCAATCATGGAACAAGGAGAAGGTCAGTTGTTGTGTCCTGTTAAAAACGGACAACACCTCAGCTATCCAATTCATAAATCACTTTGGGGGGCACCAGGTCTAAGGTCACAGCGGAGAACCTACTGGGAGTATCCAACGAAATAGCGTATTGGTGCTTGAGGGACTGGCCAAACATGAGTCTGTGGCAGCTGGATCCTCAAGTCTACAGGGCCCCTTCTCGGTCGACCTATCTGCCTCCAGTCTGGAGCACCAAGTGGCCAGATATTTCAGTTGGAAGCTAGACCCACAAGCAACAGCAACAGATGCTTTCATGCAAGATTGGTTACAGGAGACAGTCTACGGCGCCAGGGGTCTCCAACCAGTAGCTCGTGAGCTACAATAGCTCTCCAGCTACCTCTGAGTAGCTCACCTGTGTGCAGCTCAGCTTAAATAAGAAAGCTTTTGCTTGGTTGAATTAATATTCATAAAAAAAAAAGAAATTATACAACACTAATAAAATTAGTAGCTCTCAAAGCATTTTATTGAACATAAGTAGCTCCCAGTACAGAAAAGGTTGGAGACCCCCTACCAGTTTCCCCCCTTAACGATGATCATGAGGTTGTCCGCACAGGTGCAGAGACAGAGGGCGAAGGTGGTTTTGATCACGCCATTCTGGAGGTCTGCAGTATGGTTTCCAGTTCTTCTGGAACTTTCTTGGGATTTTCCAATCTGTCTACCCCACGCTCCAGATCTCCTTTGGAATCCTCTGGGTGAGTTTCACCCATTAATATTACGGGAGCGTATGCCCCTAATGGCATGGAGGATTACTGAGAGAGATGGAGTCCCAGATCTTTCACAAGAAGCTGAGACACTCTTCGCATCAGAATGGGCAGATAGGACAGTAAAATGGTACAGACCGGCTTGGTCACAATGGATTTGTTGGTGTGAGACTAGAGAACATAATAAATGCGGCTGACTGGCCTTCAGACTCCATGATTAAACGGTTTTATGTCTCTGGTGGTGGACAAGCTTTGAACAAGCATAATCCTCACCTCGGTTTCTGACATAGAATGAAAATTTTCCTACCTCTCGTAACGGAGAATTTCAATTCTATTAAGGACATGTAGGCCTACACTGTACAAATCCTGTAACTGTATGTAAACAACACAAATGGCAATAAAAATATGTTTTAAAAAAAAGTAAGGGCACAGAGGCAAGGATTATTCCTGCCCAGGTTTCTATGAATTTCATCTCGATCCTGTATTTAAAGGAACTCCCCGTGATGCAACTTTTTTCATGAAATACTTTGTGAGGTATAAGTATGTTTGGATTTAATGTTTCATATATAGTGGACGCCTTTCTCATGGTAATGTTCTATTTTGTACATGCTGTTAGAATTTCTTTTGGCAAATCCTTGGTGTAAATTTGAATGTGCACGTTATTTTTCTGGTGAATTAATGGTGAACCATACTAGGACACCACAGTTATGGCCTGTGTATATTTTTTCCATACCTAATGATTCCGCCAAAGGAGAGTAAAAGAACAGTTAAGAGTCTCTTCTGCTGCACTCAAGAAAGAGGAAGTGATTTAGAGGAGGCTTGCTATTATGGAAGGACACGGACTATGAATTGGTTGAACTTTGTAGTCATTTCCCCTGTGTATTCTGGGGAAGATAGTTTATGTTAAAGTTTGCTGGAAGTAAATAGATAAGAAAGATGAGCATAATCCTTGCCTCTATGTCCTTAATAGAATTAAAACTTTCTGTAATGAGAGCTAGGAAATGTTTCATTTACCAGAAGGATCTGGAATCTCCAGACCTTGCTGCCACTACTAGGTCACTCCAATTGGAGTCATCCCAATTTCGCTGTGCTTGCTTTATTGTAGCTTTATAGTGGGCTCCAGCTTTCTGGACCTCAGCTGATTCTTTCTTGGCCTTTCTGGAGTCTCTGGGAATTTAGGTCGGTGTCAGGGTTCTTAGTTGAGGGGGGTTTCCTTCCAGGGCGTTTTGATAATACCATTTTTAGCTAGTCAACCAATTTGCTATGGATATCCACAGTTGAGATCTCAATAGAATGGGAGTATATGAGGTGAGCTAGAGCTGCAGCAAATAAATTACCCTGAATAGTGTTCGTTGTGATTATCTTGTTGCGAAAGGTTGAGAAGCTGCAAGTTGTCATGCAGACCACACTTTCCTTACTTGAAAAAGTGATTACACAGGAGACTTAATTTCTGTCAAACGCAAACATCGGAATGACATAATAACAGGATGCATAACTCGAGTGTTCTTCCCTTGTCTGAACCGATCCAACGAGAAGGGTTGACTCAAAGATTAGCCCCAAAATAGCACTCCCCTATTTTATTTTGTGGACTGTGGAGTTCTGGTTGTAGAGACTGGAGTGTCTGTGTTTCTCAAACACTAAGAACACAAGGCATTCACAAAAGAGAGCTTTCCTTGCTAGACAGGCTTATGTGTCAGGTTCCAACATCAGCTCACCAAGGGGCCCTCAAGGAGTAAACCATCTCATTGAAATCAAAGGACAGCATCTTTTGCTACCCTGCTGAGGGATGTGTTCATTCTTTTCCTTGGTGGTGGAGTAACCTGATCCTCAATACACTTCCACAAGGCACAACAGGCTAGATGTGAATGCAAGGGATAAATTGAGGCTTAGCTAGGTGTACTGCCTTTTACAGAGGATGAAAATGCTTGCAGAACATAGACTGAGTGCATGGCTCGAACAAATGTAAACAAAAAATGTGATGGATGGAATGCTTGAATTAATCTCAGCCACTGTATTTACGTGGGGCCAAATCACAATCCATCAATATTTTGCACACCATGCCACCTCAGGTTGGACTCAACCATATACAAACTAGTCTTGACCCTGCTCAATGAGAAAAGTCCTACCCGAACTGCTAGGCGGGGTACTCCCTGACCTGAAACACAAGCAACCTAGGACCCGCTTCACCCTAGTTAGGGATCATCATCCAGGTATAGTTTGGTTTCAAGTGACAGTGTGCATGGGACGATCGTCTGGGTATACCCGTCCCACATAGGTCAAGTGCTGGATATTAGAGTTAGTGAGCTTTACTTGGGTTAGGGTTTCAGGTCCAGAGCTCATTAGCATAGGGTTACTAGCTTTGCCCCCAGATCCAGACTGCACAAGAGTTGACAAGTTCACCTAGAAAAATTGTTTAGGCGTGCACTGTGAAAACTCTTTAGTCTGGAAGCAGCTGGCTCAATAGACCCACTTTTTACTTCATCTGCATAAAGAACAAGTTACTTACCTTCGGTAACGCCTTATCTGGTAGGAACTATATCAAGCTGCAGATTCCTTACCTTTGAATTTCTCCAGGCGTCAGACTGGATCCGAAAGATTTTTCGTGAGCAGTACCCTTGCGTGCCCGTAGGTGGTGTTGGTTGGCTCGGTTTGTGCCGCTGGCAAAGTACGCAACTGAAATGACATCCGCGTCACGTATGTAGGCACACTGATGGCAGTTACTTTTCACGACTTTCCACGCCAGAAGCGCAGGGCCATGAAGAGCACCGACACTGGTGTGTCCAAACTAGGGCCCTAAAAGGGCTCAGCCCTGACCCTAGAGATTGTCCACAGAGCGGGGAGGATGGGTGGGTAGGTAAGGAATCTGCGGCTAGATATAGTCTTTACCAGGTAAGGCATTATCGAAGGTAAGTAACTTGTTCATCTGATAGCGACTTCTAGCTGCATATTCCTCACCTTTGAATACAAACCCAAGCAATACCATCCCCGGTGGTCGGTCTTCGGACAAATTAGACTAGGAAGTCCTGCAGGACTGAACGGGCAAAATGCCCGTCCTAGCGGACCTGTCCGGGTAGTAATGCTTGGCAAACGTGTGCAGGGAAGCACACGTTGCTGCCTGGCAGATGACCATGGCTGGAGCTCTACCTGTTAACACAGTGGTCGCAGCTTTAGCTCTGGTGGAATGAGTCTGTAAGCCTTCAGGGGGCTGCTTCTTTGCCAGAGCATAGCAGATCTTGATGCAGAGAACAAACCATTGAGAGATGGGCCTTTCTTCGCACCAACATACCCCACGAAGAGTTGGTCATCCACCCGAATTCTCGCGTGCGGTTAAGGCAGAATGACAATGTTCTTTTTGGGTCCAGGTGGTGGAGTCGCTCCTCTTCCTTAGAGGGTGTGGAGGAGTAGACAGTGGGCAAGGTAACAGATTGGCCCACATGAAATGGTGTTACCACTTTCAATAGGAAAGAAGCCCTAGTGAGAAGCACCAGTTTGTACAGAAAAACAGAGAAGAATGGAGGTTTGGGAGACAAAGCCTGCAGCCGATGTAATTACCACAAGGAAGGCTGTTTTAATTGTGAGCAGCTGGAGAGGACAATTGTGAAGAGACCCGAAAGCAGAACATATCAAGAATGTGAGTAGCAAATTAAGGTCCCACTGAGCCGTAAAAAAAAGGAGAAGGAGGGAACATATGTACAAGACCCTTCAAAAATCTATTTACAATAGGGGACTTAAATAAAGATGGTTGGTCAAGCAGCCGCAACAAGGCAGACGGAGCAGAAAGATAACCCTTGAGAGTGCCCAAAGCAGAGCCCTCCTGGGCAAAGCTAAGAATTAAAAGCAAAATACCAGAAAGGGAGGCACAGAGTGGGTCAATGGACTTTTCTGTACAATATGATACAAATAGCTTCCAACGGCAGGCATATACCATCTTGGTTGAGGGACGCCCGACTGCCAGAATAACATTGCAGACTTTGGGAGGAAGGCTGAAAGCTATCAACTGCCGCTGCTCAATCTCCATCCACGCAAGAAGGCAGAGTTGACAGTTTCAGGAGAAGGACCCTCCCCTGCTGCTGCAACAGAAGATCCTCCCGAAGGTGCAGCCTGATCGCTGGATTTATGGCCATGCTCAGTAGCTTGGGATACCAGACTCTCCATGCCCAGTCCGAAAACACAAGGATGACTTGGGCCTGGTTGTTCCTGATCTTCTTGAAAACTCTGGGCAGGAGTGCTATGGGCAGAAAGGCATACAGGAGGCTTGAGCTCCACTCAAGATGAAAAGCGTCACACAAAGCCGCCTTGGAAACACCAGCATGCAAAACTGCTGACATTGCGCTTTTTCAACGGAGGCAAACCGATCTAACCAAGGCTCTCCTCACTGCTGAAAGAGACCTTGTGCCACCTCCGGATGGAGAAGCCATTCGTGATCTGCTAGGCATCGACCACTTTCATCCACCCTGACATTCAGGGAACCTGCCAGGTGTTGAACCATCATGGATATTTGCCGTGCTGTTCCAGCCATGTCCAGAGACGCAGGACCTCTTGACGAAGGAACCGCGGCCCCACCCCACCCTGTTTGTTGCAGTACCACATGGCAGTGGTTTTGTACGTGAACACCTGCACTAGCCTTCCCTTGATGGAAGGTAGAAAGGCTTTCAATGCCAGTCACATCGCCAGTATGCTGATGTGAAGTCTAGATTCCGCCGGAGACCAGATTCCCGTGATCTCCACCTCACCCAGATGGCTGCCCCAATCCAGGAGTGACGCATACTTTGAGATCTGGTTGGGGAAGGGACTGCCTCTGACCCAATCGCGGTTCCTCAGCAACCACTGCAGATCCTTTGCAGTTCACTTCGAGATCTGGACCATGTCGGAGAGATTCCTCTGATGCTTTGCCCACTGGAACTTCAGGTTACACTGCAGAGCCCGCATATGCCATCTGGCATGTGTCACCAGCAGGATGCAGGAGGTCATGAGGCCCACAAGCCTCAGAGTCAGTCTCACCAAAACCCAGGACAGAGGCTGAATATCCTGGACTCACCGTTATGGAGGATAAGCCCGAAACTGCACTGTGTCCAGAACAGCTCCAATGAAAGGGAGCGTCTTGAGAGGGAGTCAGGTGTGACTTTGGCATGTTGATAGTGAACCCCAGCGAATGCAGGAGGTTCATTGTAGTCTGGAGGTAGGAGACGACAGCCTGGGGCAAGCCTGCCTTCAGCAGCCATTCAACGAGGTAAGGGAAAGCTGGTACCCCTGAATTGTGCAGATGGGCTATGACCACCGCCATCACCTTAGTGAACACCTGAGGAGCGCCAGTAAGGCCTAAAGGGAGCACAGTGAACTGAAAATGCTTGTGCCCTACCATAAACCGCAGGTAGCGCCAATGGGCAGACAAGACAGGGATGTGAAAATAGGAGTCCTGCACGTCCAACGCTACCATCGAGTCTCCTGGGTCCAGGACAGACAAGACCTGAGCCAAAGTGAGCATCCTGAACTTCTCCTTTTTGAGAAAGTAGTTGAGGGTTCGGAGATCTAGGATGGGGCGAAGACCCTTGTCCTTTTTGGGGACCACAAAGTAGAAGAATACCATTCACAGCCTACTTCTGGCACTAGAACCCTCTCTATGGCTCCTTTGGCCATGAGAGTCAGGACTTCCTGGTGGAGCAGAGACAAGTGATCTTCTGTCAGCCGGTTGGAAGAGAGGTGTAGCGACCTTCGGATGATCTGCAAAACCTACCTGTCTGATGTTATGGACTGTCAGTGGTAGAAGTGAAGGCAGATCCTGCCACCCACTGGACGCCCATGATCTAAAATGGCAAGATTAGGAAGGTCTGGAGGCTGCAGCTGCCGGGGGAGGGCGGGGTTGTGGCTGGTCCAGACCACTGGCTACCCGACCAATCAGGCCGGTAGGAACCGTGCCCTCGTCCACACAGAGGCTGGAAAGCTTGCACAGCTCGGTGCCAGGGATAGGGTTGGAGCAGTTGAAAGCCCCTTCCATGCAAGGAAAGGAGTGAAAGGCAGACTGGGGATGACATGGGGCAGCAGAGAGGCCCAAGGACTTGGCCGTAGCCTGTGCATCCTTGAAACACTCCAGCGCCGAGTCTGCCTTGTCTCCTAAAAGACAGGTGCCATCAAAGGGCATGTCCCTGAGGGACGCTTGTACATCCCCTGAAAAGCCAGATGTTCTCAGCCAAGCGTGGCGTCTGAGGGCCACTGTCAATGAAACCGCTCTGCCCAGCGAGTCGGTAGTGTCCAGTCCACAGTGTAAAGTGTACTTTGCTGCATCTCTCCCATCTGTGACTGCTTGGGAGAGAATGGCCCAGGTCTCCTTCGGGACCTCTGGCAGCACTTGTGCAACAGTTTCCCACAGCGTGTGGGAGTAACGGTCCAATAAGCATGTGGTGTTCACTGACAGCAATGCCAGTCTGGCAAAAGAAAACATTTTCTTTCCCAAGCTGTCCAGCCTCTTGGATTCCCTGTCGGGGTGAGCGTCAGGGAACGTGCCATGGGAAGTGGAGGCTTGGACCACCAAGCTATCCGGGGTTGGGTGTTAGTTAAGGAACGTGGGGTTTCCTGGAGCGGGGCGGTGGCGGGCAATCGTTCTAATCACAGGAGCACCTGTGCTGGGTTTGGACCAGGTCCCCAGAGGGACGTTGATGGCTTTGTTGAACGGGAGCAGGGGTTCAGAGGAGGAGACTCACGGTTGCAGCACCTCTGGCAAGATGTTGGTCTTGACTGCCATCAAGGGCAACTGAAGGTCTGGACCTCAGCCGCCCTCTGCACCACGGTATGTAGCTCCCTCCTCCGTAGCCACGGTAGGGGGAGAAAGCATGCCAGTATCTGGAGACGTATCCAGTCTGCTGGCATCACTCAGTTCCTCATACCGGTCCATATTCTGATCATAAGGCTGGTCTTCTAAAGGGTCCAGCAACCCCTCCCATTCCTCCCCGAGGCCTAGCCCTACAGAATAGTGCTCAGGCTCCAACCTAGGACGTGGGGATCTTGTTGGCACCGCAATCGGCGTCGGTTGACGTGGTTCCGGCTCTGTGTCTGATTCGGGGATCACAATGTGGCTGGCTCCACCGGTGGGAGCCAGGAGCATCGACATCGGGGCTGGAGCCGGAGAAGATCGAGGGGGCTCGACCGGCACTGGTCTGGATTCAAGGGAGCCTACTGGAGCCGGGCCCGGAGTCACTCGTGTGGAACCAGATGCAGCCCAAAGGTGTGCTGGAGGGGTCGGCCACTCAAAAATGAGGAGAATGGCCTCATAAATTCCTTAATTTAAGTGGGGGTCGCTCCGGCTCCTGGGAAGCTGAAGAGGCGACCCAGGTGCAGGTTCTGAGGAACCAAGCCTCGAACACTGATGTTCCTTCTTCACGTCGGCCGGCGGACAGGGAGAAGTCGAAGCACGCTTGGACTTCTTGTAGTTTTTGTGCCTCTTACCCGAGTTCCAACAATTTTGAGTGGGACGAAGATGACTTCGGACTCCTAGAATAGACCTGGGACCTTCCTCTTGACAGTGACTTCTGCGGAGTCGAATGCCAGGCCACTAGCAGCTTCAGGGACCACTCCCTCAAAGCCTTCGGCGCCATGGCCAGGCAATCGGAGCACGACTTGGAGTCGTGGTCACGCTCTAGACACCACAAGCAAACGTGGTGTGGGTCCGTCACCAACAAGGCGCAGTGACAGGCGCCACAGGGTTTGAAACCTGTTTTCCTCGATGACATCCTCAACACCCTAGGAGGAAAAAACTCAGAGAGTCGACTAAACTGAAAAATTCCTGTCAAAAACAGACAGAGGAGTAGCTCTTCCCTCAGATCAGCGCTGGCTGGCGTAGAAAGAGAAGAACTGATATCTGCGCGCCAAGGTGGCGCCTATATATGTGATGCAGACGTTATTACCAGCGCGGACGATGTCATGTGGAGCAGACAGGTGCGCAGGGGTACTGCTCACAAAAAGTCTTCCAGATCCAGTCTGACGCCTGAAGAAATTCAAAGGTAAGGAATCTGTGGCTGGTAGTCTCTATAAGATGTCTTGGGTACAGTGGGCCTACCCTCCTTAAGCCAATTTCATTGTCAGGCCCAACAAATTCGGCTCTAGTTCTAACATGGTAGCAGGAGGGTCAAATAGTTAAATGAGCTTTAGGAAGCTTCCTCCCCAAACATCCACTCCTCCCCTCTCATGTCCAGAGCTCAATTTTTTATATGCGTTGCTCATAGTTAGAAATTGTCTAGAGTCTCTAGTGCAATACTCTACAGGAATATAGGAGGGATAACTTGTAATTTATGCAATGATGATTCAACGAAATTTTGTAATGTCAGGTAAGTTTTGTTATGAAAGAGTACAGCGGTTTCAGACCTATGACAAAAAGAAGCAGGGAAAACCTAATAGGGGCCCTCATCAATTTTTGTTAAAAATATGCCCGTCCTTTCACAAAATTAAGCTCACCTCCAATTTAAACTTATTTTCCTATTTCAGAAGGCTAATCAACTATCACAATTGATAGCTTTCCCAAAGGAGATCTATCTATGCCTCTAAAATAAAGTGTACCAATAACATTAGTTAGGAGAAATTAATCCTTTATGGGTGGATTTCTAACAAAACGCAAAGGTGCACCACTTAACAATAAAGAAAGAAATAACTGGTCTGTATCCATAGAGTATTTCTGTGTTCTTTTAAACAAGAATTTTGTGAATAAAAGAAGAAACAAAAGAAATACTCTATGGATACAGACCAGTTATTTCTTTCTTTATTGCTAAGTGGGGCACCTTTGCATTTTGTTAGAAGTCTGTTATAATCCTGTATTGGATTGCACCGCGACAGTGGGTGCATTAACAGTGTGCACACATGAGCTGTGGGGAATTCCCATTCAACACATACTAACTAGGGGATATACAGGTCAGGTGCTAGGTTTTTACAGGGTACACTGTCAATTGTTTGTTCCTTTATGGGTGGATGTACAGATCAGATCTCAATAAATCTCACTGTCCAATGGACAGAATGTCACAAATCAAGTTACTTACCTTTGGTAACGCTCTTTCTGGTAGATACTCTAACTGCAGATTTCTCATCTTCTGAATATTCTTAATACACCAGACTGGAGCCGTATGTTTTCAGAGAAGTGCACCTGCAAGCTGCTAGGTGGTGTTGTGCAGCTCTGCTTTTGCCTTGATCAATGCTAAACGTAACGGAGCCACATATCAGTGCCTTGCACGCCTACGTCAGTTTCTTGCTTGACGTGTTATATGCCCTCAGACCCAGAGCACAAACAATCAGAGGTACCAGTGTGCATATCGTTTATTTGTGTCATTCATAGATGCCAAGAGTAGATCACTCCACATAATGGGGAGGTGGGAGGGCAGTGACAAATCTGCGGTTAGATAAGAGTATGCACCAGAAACAGCATTACATAAGGTAAGTAACTTGTTCTTCTGATGGATACTTCTAACAGCAGATTCCTCCCTGTTAGAATAGATACCAAAGCAGTACTTCCCAAAGGTGGAGAGTGTGCAGTAGGCTCAGACCACAAAAAACCGAGCAGGACCGAAAGAGCGAAAAACGTGTTTCATTAAAGTATACACTGTCGCCCAATCCGTTGCCTGGCAGATGTCTAGAATAGGCACTCCACATGCCAACGCAGTGGTAGCAGCCTTGGTGGAATGAGCACTCAGTCCTTCCAGAGGCTGCTTCTTGGCCAATGGTTAGCAGGTCTTAATGCAGAGGACGACCCACCTTGACAGAGTCCTTTTCTGCCCAGCCTTGCCTTTCTTGGTTGCAGAGAATCCCACAAAGAGCTGATCTTCCAAACTGATAGTTTCTGGTGTGACCAATATAAAAGCTCAGAACTATCTTGGGATCCAGTTGATGGAATCTCTTCTCTTCTTGGAAGGGGGGTGGAGCAAAGAAAGATGGGAGAGTGATAGATTGCCCAATGTGAAACAGAGTACAACTTTAGAAAAAGCAGGCAGCAATGGTCCTCAACTCCAGTTTATCTGGGGGAAAAGGAGGTGTAGGGCAGTCACACCAAGCCTGAAGCTCACTCACGTGACAAGCTGAAAAGATCACGATGAAAAAGACAATTTGAGAGTGAGAAAGTGCAGTGAGCAGCTAAGCATTAGTTTGAAGGGGGGTACACATGAGGAAAGTGAGGACCAAATTGAGATCCCGGTGCGGTATCAAACGGTTCAGGAGAGAACTTGTGTGTCAAACCTTTAATAAAATGCATCATAACAGTTTATTTAAACAATGATGTTTGTTCCAGCGAAATGCAAAAGGGCAGAAAGGGCAGATAAAAATACTTAATAGTGCTCACTGCAACACCTTGCTGGACCAAGGAGAACACAAACAGTAATATATACAACAGTATGGCGTGTAAGGGGTCTGTGCTGCAGACCATGAAATATGTCCCAGTATCCAGCATACATTGACTTTGTAGAAGGGCGCCTGGATGCAAGGATGACATACATCCACATTCTCAGGTGGCTGATCGAGCATAGTCAACTGCTGCTGCTCAATCTCCATACATGGAGGTGTAGACTGTGCAGGCTCGGGTGCAAAACCTTGACCTGCTGTCGTGACAGAAGATCCTTCTGCAGTAAAAGCCTTATCGCAGCACAAATGCACATGTCCAGAAGTTCTGGGTACCACATTCTCTTTGCCAAATCTGGGACCACCAGGATTACTTTGGCTTTGTTGTTTCTGATCTTCTTCAGCACTCAGGGCAGGAAAGGCAGTGGCAGAAAGGCATATGGGAGTCCAGTGCTCCACTGTAGCCTGAATAAGTCCCATCAACAGCATTGGGAAGTTGGAGCAGAGAATAGTTCGCACTCTGGTGTAACCCTAGGTCACACATATATGGGCTGATAGTAAGCTGCATGCCTGGGGGGTGGGGAGGGTGGGAGTTTGGGTAGGGGCGGACTGGAGTTGTAAGGGGGGCACAACGACTGACAGAAGAGATCCTAGTGGATTGATAACTATTGTATTAAGTTGACAATAAGTAAGGGGTCGTGGGTTGGGAGTTGGACCGTTATCATGACAAATGCTTTTCCCATGTTCCACAAGGGAGGGTAATGGACAATTGTAATTGAAGAGATTGCTTTTATTGTGATTACTTGCTTCCTTATGCTTGTTGGCGTTTCCTATATAGGGCTAATGAATCCTGAGTTCCAGTATGATATGCAACTTGAAAACTTAATAAAGTCTGTTTAAAAAAAAAAAAAAAAATCAACAGCATTGGGAACTTCAATATGCAGAAGCCCTGACACTGCTCGTTTTTGACAGTGGTGAAAAGAACCAGCCAGGTCTCCCCTCATGGTCATAAGGTGTCCTCCGCCATCTCTGTCACTAGTGATCTGCAAGGTGCCACCGCTTGAGCTAGTCTGGCCTGGTGTTCAAAGATCCTGCTAGGTGGTTCACGATCAGGCAAATTCCCTGACACTCCAGCCAACGCCTAAAGTGCAAGGCCTCTTGTCACAGGACCCAGGAACTCACTTCACTCTGCGTTTTGAAGTACCCCATGGTGGTGTCCTTTAGAATCTGCAGTTCCTTGATAGCAGGAACACCAAGCGAATGACCTACAGCTCCAAATGATTTATGCGGAGTCCGGTTTCCCCAAGAGATCGGAGTCCTCCGATCTTCTGATCCCTCAGATAACTGACTCAACCCAGCAGAGACGTATCCGTCACCACCATCAGCTCTTGGTGGGGAAGGGAGAGGGGTTTTCCGCTGGTCAGGTTGATGTCAAATAGCCACCACTACAGATCTTGGGCAGTCACCTTTAAAACCTGGATGACATCCAATAGGTTTCCTTGGTGCTGGACCCAGTGAGACTTCTGATCCCTTTTCAGAGCCCGCATATTCCACCTAGCGAAGTGGACTGGCATGATGCATGAGGCCAACAGGTCCAGAAGTCTCAGAGCTGCACTCACTGAGATCCAGGACCGAGGCTGAAACTTTGGGATAATAGCCCGAGCTGAACTGAACTGCACCATGCCCACAACAGTTCCTATAAAAGAAGAGTCTGAGGAGCCAGGTCTGACTGTAGCTTGTTGATCAAAAACCACAACTGTGACAGGAGGGTCGCCGTCATCTGGAGGTTGTCTACAACCGATTGTGATGAGCCTTCCTTCAACACCCAGTTGACAAGGTAGGCGAATATTGGAAACCCCAACATCTTAAGATGGGCGGTGACCACTGCCATCCCTTTTGTGAAAGTCCGAGGGGCACTGGTAACACTGAAGGTAGAAAGGCAAACTAAAAACGCTCCTGGCTGACCGTGAACAACAGGTAACATCTGTGGGACTGCAGGATGGGCGCATGAAAGTATGCATACCCTGGAGGTTAATGGTGACGATCCAGTCTCCCATATTCAGGGCAGACAGAACTTGGGCCACAGTGAGTATTTTGAATTTGTCCTTCTGGATGAAGACATTCAGAAGGTGAAGAGCCAAAATAGAACAAAGACATCAGCCCTCTATCCCCACAATGAAAAAGCGGATGTAGCATCCAGTCTCTACTTCCCTGGACAGCACCCTCTTGATGGGTCCTTTGGCCAACAGAGCCTGCATCTCTTGCAACAAGGTGGCTAAATGCTCCTCCGAAAGCCGCACTGGTGTAGGAGAGAGTTTGGGTGGGTCAGAAAGCAATAGTAAGGCATAGACTTGCTGGAAGAGAAATCTGTCAGATGTGATGACTTGCCACCCTGAAAGAAAATGTCTGATCCCGTCTCCCACAAAATGCTTGATGGCGGATGACACAGGGAGGAGGACTGATTGGAACTGTGTCCCTGGTGACCTGCTCGATGTCTGCCTGTTCCCAGTCACTGGCCCCGGAAAGACTAGAGTGATAGCTGCAGTGGTGGTGAGCCCTGGCGATGCCCCTGGGAGTGGCCTCGAATGGTCAGAACTGCTGAGGTAAGTGACGGTGAGGGGTAGGAACGTCCTGTGGCTCTGCTTTCGTAAAAAGGTAGAGGGCAAAATTAGCATTTTGGCCAAAAAGGTGGGACTCATCAAAAAGCATATCCAGTACAGAGACCTGCACGTCGCCCTAAAAGCCAGTGGCTAATATCCACACGTGGCAGTGAAGCACCACAGTAGTGCTTACTGCAAGTCCTAGTAGTCAGTCATATGCAGGCCAGCTTTAAAGACTAATTGCTGAATCGTAATCGTTCTGAAAGGTTTGAGCCAGAGAGGCTCAAAACTCATCCGGGACCGCTGGCAAAAGTTCACTAGCCATATCCCAACTGATGTCCCAACTGATGTGCTAAGAGCAACAAATAGACAGACCACACTGAAAGACTCAGCACCAAGCTGGCATAGGAAAACAAACTTTCTGAAGGCCTCATTCTTTTACGACTCCTGAGGTGTCATAGGGAATGCATTTGGATTGCTGCTGGTGGACGCTTGACCCACCAAATGCTCAGGAGACGTGGGCAGTTCCACGTTACCCAGCGCTGGTCTATGCCAGAGCACCCACCTGTTCACTAGTGAGCAAAAGCAGGCCTTCGCTCAAGTACCCATAATTATGCCAGCATGAGTTCATTAAATGGAAGCAAGAGCTCAGATAAGGTTGGCCTCAGGTGCAAAACGCCAATAACGACATTTTCCTTGACTACCACCGAAGGTAGCCGTAGGTCCAGGACCTCAGCTGAACATCTAATCACCACAGCAAAGGATGAGCTCTCCTATGTAAGGGGCCCAAGGGGTGACACAAACCCCAGTGTCCGGGGAGGTATCCAGCCCACTGGCCTTCTGCAAGTCCATGTAAATATCAACATCAGGATAATACACTCTCCAGATAAATGCACATCCACTGGTGCAATCCAAAAGAGCTGGAAGGATAGAATCACTATTTGATTACATTTGAAGAGTGTTTCTGATGACCCATCCTCATGGTTTAAAAGCTGTTTGATAAAGCACGCAATTTATTTCAAAGATTTTGCTGTTAAAGCTAAAAAAGTAGGCGACCTTGAACATTATTAACAAGGTGGAAACTAGTTTATACCAAATCGCTCTTAATAAAGTGTGGGTTTAATAATAAACTATATGCTTTCATATAATCTAATAAAAAAATTAGAGAATCGGTTTGCATTGAAAGCCTCTCTAAAGCATTTGACTGGACCCATAGGGAGCATATTGGGGGGGGAGGGTTGTGCAGTTGATGAATGCGTTTAAAAATTACTGCAGTTTCTTAGTTCGCTTTATTTAATATTTTTATCTTTGTCTACCTCTTAGGAAGAGGAAAGTATTCAGTTAGGATATCTACTTCTGATGCGATAAACGAGACTGTTCACTTGCACCATGTTTATTTACTGTATTTCTTTGTGTTCTACCAGAAAATTCAACAAACGATACATTAGTACACAGAACCTTGGGCAGCGCACAGACAGTTCAGATTTGCATATGTATATAAAAATTTCAGCTACAAATTAATAAAGAAAGAAAAAAAGCAGAAGCAACTACTGTCATTAAGGAAGGGAGAATCACTCCATTTCAGAATAATACAGTCCTATACATTGTTCGAAATGTTTCTACTGTAAACATAAATCTTATTTTAGGTCTTCAAAAAATGTTCTAGAAAAGAACACAGGGCGACAACCTTCATCAGCAAATAAAAAATCGTCTAAAGCACAGAACAGTAACCAGGCCAAGTTCTATAAAAATGTATCTCGGCACTGTTAAGAAACAGCCCAGACCTTAGAACTAATATATAAAACTATATTAAAAAAAATATAGCAAAACACATTTAGCAAGGATCACTCATTTCTTTTTTTTTTTTTTTTTAAACATTGTCATTTTGTAGCGGTACAATAAATTCAAAACAATTGTGCTCACTGTCATACCATAATCTCAGTAGAATGTAAACCGATATATCAGAAGGAAAAATAACACTTCAATATTCATTACATAGGCAGTTCGGCCCTGAAAAATGTCCCATCCTCCCAATCAACATCAATTGACTGCATGGTAGCCCAAATGTCCCACCCGGATCCCGTCGAAATTATGCATGGTCGAGAAATACAGATGAGGTCTAAAGCAGGTAGGAATCACATATACCATAAACATCCCACATACACATTTATCCAACCCCGGTGGGCACAAGTCCGTGTTCCTGTTGTGAATCAGATGTCGAAGAAGAAGTGGATGCCACGTAAGCCCTAAAGGGACCCCAAATATCTTTCGGGCGCGAGGTGCGAGGAAGTGTGGAAGCAAATGTCTCGCTGTGCGTGTTGCAATACGCTAGACTCCGTAACCATGCCTGTAAGGTGGGAGCCCTCTTCCCTCCCCAGTTAATAGCAACCAACCTTTTAGCTAGGAGAAAGCAAAGAGCGGCAAATCTTCGGACTCCTTTGGGGAAGTTCACTACGTACCCCATGAGTGCAATCTCGGGTTTTGGGGCAAGTGTTAAATTAATCATGAGGCCCAATGTATGGTGCATCGAAATCCAATAGGGCTGAATTTTGAGGCATGTCCAAGTTAAATGTGCAAAATCTGCATGTGGCGCATTGCATTTTACGCAGTGATGTGATCTGGAGGGGTCTATTCTGTGTGAGTGTTCTGGAGTGACGTACGCTCTGCGTAGAAATTTAAAATGTAATAGCTTATGTCGGCTGTTTAATGATATGTCTTTCGTGACCGCACAGCACTTTTCCCATTGATCATCCGTTATGGGGTGCCCCTAATCTGACTCCCAAGCCTCCCGAACCTTATGATCGTTAATGGGCAGTAAGGTCGAGCAATTTTTATAGAGTCTGGAAATCAAGTGTCCACCCCCGCTTGCTTCAATAATGATCGTGAGTGGAGTAAATGAGTCGGGTTCTATGGGAAAGCTGGGGAAGGTGGCTCGCAGCGCTGAGCGGACCCTGTTTAATACAAAGCGAACCATGAAGGTAGCCGACTAAAATCGGGTGTCTTCCGCCAAAGAGAAAGCGTGGCCCCCCGGAAAAAGATCGCCAAATTTAACAATATCATATGCGGCTAATGTGCGTTTAACCAGTGCTTCCCCCATTATGGGGAGCCAGCGGGAATTGGGAATAGGCAGAGCTGATGAATATAACAGGGGAGACTCCAGCAAGCGACGCAGTCTATCCCATGCCCAACTGGTGGTAGATACAGTTTGAATGTCCGTGGGGTCTCTAGGAATTCCCTTGGGGAGCACTGTCGCTAGGGTGTCAGGGAGTACAAAGTCTGCTTCCGGTCGGAGGAATGGAATCCTAGCGTCCGGATGGTACCAAGCGTGAGCGTAACTGCACTGGGCAACGAGAAAATACAGTCGGAAATCCGGGACGCCGAACCCCCCTCTGTCGTAGGGTAAGGTAAGGATTTGCCACCTAACTCGGGGGCTTTTGCCCCCCCATGTTAATCGAATGAGATAAGAGCGTAGCGTCTGGAAGAAGTTATTCGTGAGTGGTATGGGAATGTTATTAAACAAATATAAAAATTTAGGGAGTACAATCATTTTAATCAACGCGACTCGGCCGGCAATAGACAGGGGGAGCCGGAGCCATTTCTCGATTTGTGATTCAAGAGCATCCAAGGCCCGACCATAGTTAAGACGGATGATTTGAACAGTGTCTAAATGTAAATGAATACCCAGATACTTAGTGGATTCCGTGCACCATTCCAACGGAAATTCGCAATCCCAACGCACCGTGCTGGTAGTCAAGGGAAAGATTACCGACTTAGACCAGTTAATATGGAGTCCCGAGAAGCGCCCAAATCTGATCGTCTCCCTGATTAACGGTTCGAGATTTACCTGAGGTTCGCAAACATATAAAATGATATCGTCCGCATATAGAGAGACTAATAATGGGCCGGTTTTAAACTGAAGTCCCCGCTGTAGGTGCCGTTCCTGGCAGTGACGGACCAGTGGGTCCATAGCGAGGATGAACAGTAAGGGTGACAAAGGGCACCCCTTTCGCGTGCCTCGGGATAAAGAGAATGGCTTTGATAATGTGCCATTCAAACGAATTCTCGCAAAAGGTATACGATATAGTAGTGCTGTGGTGGCAACAAAGCCCATAGGCATCCCCATCCTGCGCATCACCGATAAGAAGAAGGGCCACTCTAAGGAGTCAAACGCCTTCTCGGCGTCCAATAAAACCGCCGCCGCGGGGACGTCTGGGTTAATTCTGTGTAAAACCGCGAATAATGTCCTGAGATTTAATGACGTCGACCTATGAGGAACGAAGCCCGATTGCGCGGGGGAAATAATTGATTCCAGCAGAAGAGATAATCGGAGGGCGAGCATCTTAGCCAATATTTTGTAGTCCAAATTTAGGAGGGACAGTGGTCTATAGGAGCTACAAGATGTGGGATCTTTTCCTGGTTTGGGTAATAGGACTATTACTGCTTCACGGAGCGTGGTAATTCGTTTTTTTCAAGAGCTTCTGCGTATACCTCCACTAGTTTGGGGGCGAGGAGCTCTTTGTATGTTTTATAAAAGTCCCCGGTGAACCCATCCAGGCCAGGGGCAGTAGAACCGTTAAGAGCCTCGATGGCGCTTACGATTTCTTCCGCGGAAAACGGTTCGGCGAGGAACTCCTGTATGTTTTTTTCCAAGTATACCAGGGCAATTTCTGACAGGTAATCTTCTTGGGCTGATAAGTCCCCTTCCGTTCTAGTGGAATACAGCGTGTTATAGTAATTGAGAAACTCTTCCTGGATAGCCATAGTGTCTGTGAGCATGTGACCATCCGAGTGGCGCAATTCGGTAATGTAGGCCTTGGCATATGGGGGTCGAAGCATCTGTGCCAGTGTGCGCCCAGGGCGTTCGCCCTCCCCATACCAGCGAGCCGTCTGGTGTTTACTCAAAAAATTGACCTCTCGGTCTGCGGCGTCCCTGTATTCGGTAAGTAGTGAAAGGTGATGTTTCGCGGTATCCGAGGTCGGGCCCCCCTGTGCCTCTTCGTCTAGTTGAGCCAGGTCACTTTCCAATCTAGTTATCGTGAAGCGCAAGTCTTTCAAGACCCCGGCGTGTTTGGAAATGCACACGCCTCTGATATAAGCTTTAAAAGCTTCCCATAGAACCGCCCATGTATCTACAGAACCAGTATTTATCCTGAAATATTCCTCTATGGCCTCTCCGACCTCGGAGTGGAATAAGTCATCACTAAGGGCTCACTGGCGCTCATAGCCTTCCGGCCGGGGTATCTTGAGATGCAGGACCAATGGGGAATGGTCAGAGAATGTTCTGGGCAAAATATCAACGGAACCTATCCATGTGTATACATCAGGAGATAGCAGCCAGTAGTCAATACGGGTCCATGTGTCGTATTGCCCTGAATAATGTGTATAGCCAGGCTCAGAGGGATGGTGACCCCGCCATGCATCCATAAGGGAAAAAGTACTACACATATCCAATACTATAGAACGCGCTCGCGGTTTGGCCGCCGGTGCCGTAGAAGTGCTGTCACGCATGGGACACATCAACAAGTTGAAATCCCCTCCCACAAGCAATGTATTCGTTTCTAGCTTGGCTAATTGCGCAGATATAGAATGAAAATACTCTGGATCGTCTATGTTTGGTGCATAGATACATAGAAGGGTAAGAGAGTGGCCCATCAAAGTACCCGTAACAATCGTATAACGACCGTCATTATCATTAAAGAGGGAGTGCATGCAGAATGGAATTCGCTTATGAATAAGGATTGCCGTGCCCCTGGCATAGCTGCTGTAATTGGCAAAGTATCTGTGAGGCCCCCAGTTCAAGGCGAATTGTGTTGCGTCAGATTTGGGAAGGTGTGTTTCCTGTAGAAATGCTATATCTACCTTGTGGCGGTTAAGATAATGCAGAACATTTTTACATTTCCGTGAATTGTTAAGTCCTCTGACATTCCAGGACATCAACGTAAGGTCCGAGGGGCCACTAACGTTTCCTAATCGGGCCATAATAACATATCATATAACTTTATACAGTATTTCAGACATAAATGAAAAGCAAGCAAAACAGTGAGAATTATGAGACGCAGACAAACTTCAATAACTCTGTATTCTATCCCCCCCCTCCCACCTCCCAGCCTCGCTTCCCATAATGCGAGGGCAGTACCCCGGTGAACCATCTACCATGGCAACATATTTCCCAGTGATAAAATTTGCATCCTGATAGTAACGATACATCAATAGAGACAAATCTCAGTGGCCTACGCCGGGGGGCGCAGCAACGCTACGCCGGACTGCTGACAACCTGAAAAGAAGAATGAAAGGCTGGAGCAAAGTAATATCCCCACCTAAAACATCACCGCAACCGTTTCACAAAAGCATATCACAATAATTAACCATTGCCACTGCTTGAAAATAGTTCCGCGCTGGCGTTGGAGCCGCTGCTAGGAGGAGAGGCCCCCGCCGAGCCAGGAGCAGGGGGAGTGTTATTCCGCTTGTACCTTTGACAAAAGTCCTGCACTTCCGAGGGGGAATCAAAAATGCGGGTTCGACCAGCAACGCCTATTCGGAGTCGGGCCGGGTATAGCATTCCATATTTTAATCCAAGGTTTCTGAGCGTAGCTTTAACCCCATTGTATTTACGCCTAGCATCCTGTACCATGGGAGTGAAGTCAGGGAAGAGCGCCAATTTAGACCCCTGCCATGTCGTGTCGCCCTTTTCCCTGGCTAAGCGGAGAGCGGTGTCTCTGTCTCGGTAGTTCATTATCCTGGCAATTATAGGTCTGAGCGGGCACCCAGGGTTGGCTCTGGGGCCCAGAGAACGATGCACACGTTCTACAACGAAACCAGAAGTAAAGGATTCTCTCCCAAACAGGTCAGACAGGACCTTTTCGACAATCAGATCTAGGCGGCCAGTATTGGTCGATTCTGGTACCCTGAAAAATTCGTACGTTATTTTTACGGCTCCGAGCCTCAAGGTCCTCATTTTTCATTGCAACCTCTTTAAGGATGCGCTCGACTCGATCCAGCCTTTTGAGTGATTGAGCTGTGCCGTCCTCAATGTCTGAAATCCTTGCTTCCGCCACATCCAAGCGTCGATCATGCACCTGTATTTTGGATCCAAGAGTCTCAATCTGTTTCTCCAGGGCATCAAAGCGGCCATCTAGTGCTTTAAATCCAGCTTTCATTTCTTGGAGCAAAGATGTGGACATGGCCGCTGCGTCACTGCTCTGCTCCGATTGTTGGCCACCGTCCGCCATGTCTGGAGCTTCTTCTTGGTTCTTGTCTGCTAGCTTTTCGAATGTCAGGGTCCGTTGCCGGGGATCTTTGCTGCCCATGCCACTTTGCGAACCAAATGGGGACACTAGTGCGAGCTGCACGTAGGTGCCGCGGTGTGTCGGTTGGGCGTGTGGCAAGCTGGGCAGGGATAGCAGCATAGCGAGTCACCCTCGTAGGGCAGGTGGGGTGCACCTGTTATACCAACTCTGCGCCTCCACTAGAGTAAGTTTACACTTCCCGGCATGAAGGTGCTCGTGTGTTCCCGAGGAGGAAATTGTGGGCTGGAATTCGAAGCAGCGAGACCTAGGGGGAATCCGCGCCGCTTGTGGCGTGCGTAGACCTCTTGTCTTGGTGACTGTTGATGTGGGGGCCAGGAGCGTTTCGTGGCTTGAGAGAATGTGGAGCTGAGGGTGTATTGGACGGGACACAGAAGATGGCGCAGATGCGTACCGCAACGCACCCCTCAGCCTAAGGCCTCCCTCATGTCGTCTCGGGGAATCCGCTCTGAGGCGAGCGTGTTGAAGCAAGCAGAAGCCTATTCCCTCCGCCGCATTGTCCGGGCCAGGGGGTGTCTCGGGCAGGCCAGATCGGTGAGGGGGGGCAAGAGCCAAGTTCCCAAGTGGCAGCGTCCTCGAGGCAATCGGGCGCCGCAGCGTTCAGGCGGGCCTCGGTACAGTGCTCACTTCGGGCTAGTCAATGACGCCCCAGTATTCCCAGCGTCGGCGTGTGCCCCAGACATGGGGCCTTGCGGCATTAACTGTCGTGAGGTAGTGTAGGTTGCGACGGTATAAAGGTTCACAGGCGCTGCAGTACGCCGCACCTCTCCTCCCCCAGTCAGCCCCCGCGACGGCCGGGCGGCCGCTCCCTAGGCTCACCCGCAGGGCTTCCGGGATTTACACTGGGGCTCCGTAGTGTGACGCGGGGTAGCACCGCTCTTTAGTACGTGGTGCAGGTGGGAGAGGGAGGGATCTATGGATGCGGCGCACCTAGTGCACTCACCGCGCTTTAAAGGCGTTGATTCGCAGGAGTCGGCGGGGTTCTGCTCCGTAAGGTCCCGGGATAGCCGCTCACTCCAGGCCGAGGCCTCACGGCCTGGTCCCACCTCCAGTGTCAGCCGCGCAGGCGGTCAGAAAAGCATGTTCCCGGCAGTCCCGGGCAACGGGAAAGGGACCGTTGGCAGCGCCTGAGGTTCCGATGTTGATTGCGGTGATGCAGGTAGCTATTCAAGGCTCATTCCTAGGGGGAATTACCGGATCGGCAGCAATGTCCGGCGGAGCTTCACAGTCGCGCGGCCATCTTGGTCGGCGGCTAGGCCACGCCCCCCAGGATCACTCATTTCATTGGTGAAGTCATGAGGGATGTCATCAATGTTGTTGCGTGATGTGGTAGGGATTCAAGGGGGTGACGCAAGTCATGTCTGAGGCAGTGATGTGGA
This sequence comes from Calotriton arnoldi, assembly GCA_963921515.1. Lineage (NCBI taxonomy): Eukaryota > Metazoa > Chordata > Amphibia > Caudata > Salamandridae > Calotriton > Calotriton arnoldi. The sequence continues at coordinate 792,482 of CAWUFW010000376.1, read as the reverse complement.
TGGTGATTTCATATGAAGTCGTGTGATGTCACTCAAAACGCAAGGGGGGTTAGAAATATGGTTTGCAGCGTGAACTGGTGAATTTGAATGATTTATACATTTGAGCCAGAACCATCATAACTTTTAACTGGGACTTAAATATGTATATAGTACACAGTGACAGTCAAAACTGTATAGTTATAGTCAGGTCAGGCTTTCCATAGAAATAGTCTTTTTTATTAATAGTTTTTTGTGCCATTCATGAACCTGATGACACGTTCCAAAAAAGTTCATACATCTCAGCTTTTCCGAGATGATTGGTCCAGGTGGCGCTGAGGAAAAAAAAGGCGGTGGTCCCAAAACACATTTTTCCCATGCTATTCCCCATAGAATGTTTAGACAGCAATACAGAACAAGCATTTGCAATGCAATAGGTCTCGCATTTACGCAAGTTTAAGCTATTGGCATTGTAAATGACAATGCCTTTTATTTATGTTTCAAAAACAAAAACATAAATAAAAGGCATTGTTATTTACAATGCCAATAGCTCAAACTCGCGTATATGCGAGACCTGTTGCATTGCAAATGCCTGTTGGTTTTAGTTTCTGTGTTTGAGAAGGGATGTGCAAAGCATGCCTTCATTTTTTTGACATTGGCCTACCTTCCCTGTCATGGGATTAGCTGTTCTGGCAGCGGACTCTGTTCTCTGAATCAGTAGTTATAACCAGACCTTTTTATCTGTTCCACATGAGTGAAGGCCTATTGGCCCACTCAAGTAAAGTCCCACTGATATGCACTAACCTAGGTCCCAGCACTACAATTCTAGTGCATATTTGCATGCACGTATGTATAGGTGTGGCCTGCATGATGCATTTTTATTGTGTGTATGAGTAAAACAGAGTAATGGAAGTCTGTGAGTTTCATTTTAAAAGCTTGTGTCCTGATGATCTTCACCAAGTGGAATTGTGTTTTTTTCCAGATGGTAGAATTGTATTGCTGACGTTCATGAAGCTGTAAGGAGGAGGCAGGTCTCACTTTAGATTGATTTTATTAGGTCCTTTTTGCTGCATTGGGTTTCTGCTTGGTCTCCCTGAATGAATGAATGAATGATTCTTCTATAGCACACAGCTACTCAGAGGATTGTCCCGGTGCTTTTAGGCACTGAAGGGAGCAGAGCACAGAATCGCTGAGATCCTAACATCACTGAAGTCTGAATAAGAGTGTTTTCAGCTTCTTTTTAAATGCAACTTCCTTCGAGATAGACCTCAAGTAATCAGGCAGCTGATTCTACATACTTGCCGCTCTGACCATGAAGGAAGAGCCTCACCTCTGTTGTCTTTGGAAGTGAGGTACTGCTATAAGTTTAGCATTGCTGAAACACAGGTACTTTATTCAGCTATATTCCTTAATCCATTCATTAAGGTACATAGGCTGAGCTCGGGCGGCCGATGACAAAGGGCAGTCTCCTTAACCCGGAAACAGGGGTGGGAGGAGTGTAGATTTAGGTGTTAAGAGGGAGGGCACCACACAGGGAGAATTGTTAAAGTTCAGTCAATGTTATGAAAAAAAAATGGAGGTAGTTAAGCCGCGCATGCGGACCAAAACTTCTCAATAAAGTGTAAAATAAAGTGCATCTAAAGTATTCACTATCTGAGGTCCGTGGCCGGGAGCCCCAGGTTCCAATGTTGTCCTCGGCTTAACATCCTGTGATTCTGCGCACTTCCCTTAATCTCCAAGTGCCTACGAGAAAATGAATATGTCCTCCTGTAACGTCACTGGAGCTCATTGAAAGCGCTCCAATACCTTCGTGTCGAGTTAACGCTATATACAATTATAAAAAAAATCCTCAAACTGCAGGCCCGCTGCATCAATGGAACTTTTTGCATTGTACATTTCACATTTAACATGCCGTTCCCTGGGAAGCAGCGAGGGGTTGGAAAGGGTTAAAAGGGTGGAGAGAAGGAACATCTGTGCACCATCCCGTGGCCGGGAGCCCCAGGTTCCAATGTTGTCCTCGGCTTAACATCCTGTGATTCTGCGCACTTCCCTTAATCTCCAAGTGCCTACGAGAAAATGAATATGTACTCGTGTAACGTCACTAGAGCTCATTTAAAGCGCTCCAATACCTTCGTGTCGAGTTAACGCTATATACAATTAAAAAAAAAAATCCTCAAACTGCAGGCCCGCTGCATCAATGGAACTTTTTGCATTGTACATTTCACATTTAACATGCTGTTCCCTGGGAAGCAGCGAGGGGTTGGAAAGGGTTAAAAGGGTGGAGAGAAGGAACATCTGTGCACCGTCCCGTGGCCGGGAGCCCCAGGTTCCAATGTTGTCCTAGGCTTAACATCCTGTGATTCTGCGCACTTCCCTTAATCTCCAAGTGCCTACGAGAAAATGAATATGTCCTCGTGTAACGTCACTGGAGCTCATTTAAAGCGCTCCAATACCTTCGTGTCGAGTTAACGCTATATACAATTTAAAAAATCCTCAAACTGCAGGCCCGCTGCATCAATGGAACTTTTGCATTGTACATTTCACATTTAACATGCTGTTCCCTGGGAAGCAGCGAGGGGTTGGAAAGGGTTAAAAGGGTGGAGAGAAGGAACATCTGTGCACCGTCCCGTGGCCGGGAGCCCCAGGTTCCAATGTTGTCCTAGGCTTAACATCCTGTGATTCTGTGCACTTCCCTTAATCTCCAAGTGCCTACGAGAAAATGAATATGTCCTCGTGTAACATCACTGGAGCTCATTTAAAGCGCTCCAATACCTTTGTGTCGAGTTAACGCTATATACAATTAAAAACAACAAGCGCTCGCCAGGCATCCGCTGTTTATTTTTGCATCGCGCTTTCACTTTAAAGTGAAAGCGAGATGCAAAAATAAACACGCGGCGCCATGTCTCCTTTTTTGTCCGGCCCATCCGGACTGGATCGCATGGCTTGTTTACATAACACGCCTCCTTGAGATAAGATAAGTAACAAGGATACAAATATCTTAGCGGAGGTAACCAAATGCTGTGCTGGGTCAAGCACTGAATACTCGGCTAACTAATGTAAACCACAAAGACTTTAAAACCTAGAAATCTAACGACCAAATGTTTATTGTACAAAAACAGGCTAAGGCTAAAATCTCAAAGAAACAATATGTGGTTCAGATTTGGTCCTAATGTTCAGCGTTTGAACTCTGGCTTCCACACCATCTGGTAAATCACTTAATGCATGTATGTTTAATTTGCGAGTGTATGAAATGTGTTTGAAAGATTTTAATCCCCGTATAATATACACAATTGTGTTATTCTCTCAACCCGAATTAAAACGTACAGCAGGCTTGCACTATACAACGCCATCCAAATAGATGATCTCTTCCTGGTATTGGTAAGAAACCAGACCTGGACCCTGTTGCAATGACCTTGTTGCTGGGTCAGTGTGAATTGTACTCGGAGCTTCCTCTGCTTTCTGGATTCGCCGCCAGTCAATGAGTCGGAGGAAGGAAGAAGACAGGTGCTTAAAGCCATTTGAAATGACTGCATCAAATCAGAAGCCTTCCCTACTTGCCGCTACCATGGTGTGGGGGGGTTGAAGGGGGGCTTACGTTGAAAGAGGTGAAAAGCATGCAACACCTGCCAAAGGCAGGCGAGTTGAGAGGTATGTTTAATAAACGCCACTCCCTCCCATTATCAGCATTATGACATTGAGAAAAGGACCCACCACTATACAATAAGGCCTTTGAAATGTATTTTAAAAAAGTAGGGACAGTCCTTTCAACCACATCCTGCCAAGCTAATCATTTAGGGGTTAGACAGCAGCTTTTTTGTGAGCCCTCGGTCTACATGTTTATATTAGTCATGCTACTGCTCTTGGGGAGTATATTTTTGATCTGTCTCCAGCGTAAAATTGTCTACACTTCAACAGAAGTCAATGGGGAAAATGCTGGCATTACTGACAGACATTACTGCATAAACTTGTATGTCTGCTGATAAATAGATGTGTTAGTAAGAATCAAATTGTCTACAGTCCTCAAAGTAAGTTTCTTTACGTCATGGAAGATATTATGATGCAGTTTGGATCAGAAGCAAAGTGACCATTTCTATTAACCGGATTTCCCGTGATGACAATCGGACCAATGTCCTGTGATATGATTTCCAGTGGTTGCTAGCATTACCCTAATTAGCGGCCTTTAAAACTTGACCAACCCTATTGCTTTCGGGTCGGAGAATGTTGACAAGTATGCAACAGATGGCAACTTGAGAGCCATGTGAAGGTTTTGAAGGGTTGCAGCGGCAGGCTGGCTACTGAACTTCGAAAAGATTAAAAGGAAGGACAGAGCCAGGCCCGGCGGCTGGTCACGTGGGTGCCCATTATCATAAAGGCAACAGTCACTGGAGGGAGATCTGCAGGCTTTCGTGACAAAGCGAATTTGCCATAAACACTGACATTGAGCTAATCCAATAATTGATGATTAGTGCGACATTGAGGGAAGTCTGTCTGCTCTGCTTCCTTCCTCACAGGGCTGTAATGGCGGCCGCGGGAGTGGGAAATGGAGGCTAGGAAAGCCAGTCGTCTCTGCGGCGGGTCTCATGGCATCCTATGGTCAGGTCACTCGCGTCTTAGATCAAAGGCAGGGCTGTTTATAGCACTTCTGTGATCCCGGCATCAAGCCCGGCTGAAAAACAGCTTCTGACGGACCAGTACCAGATTTATGGAACCTTCCACACGGGCCTGACGGAGCTGTGCGGGCTGGTTGGCGACGAAGGGTTACTGCACTGTGCGGTGCCAAACATGTCATAAGATCATGAAAAACAAGCACGCGCGCCTCGCGCTGAAAGTTAAAAAAAAAAAAAAAAAAAAAAAAAGGCGTGCAGGCTGCAGCAGTAGGGACGTCAGAGAGGGAGAGAGAGGCGGAGGGGTGCACCCGCGAGTGGTGCGCGCGCGCTTGGAAGAGCAGTCTGCTCATTTTCAAGCACTGCACTCGTGCTTGTGGCGCGCCCCTGCTCGCTCCCGCAAGGTGGATGCCGCCACAAGCACGAGTGTGTACTTGAAAATGACCAGAGCGACGGCTAAAGGTCCTCCTTTGCAGCGCATGCGCGTTGCATAGGCGAGACCTAAGAAATGGCTGAACAGAATTACAACAAATTTGGCAGAAAATTAGATCTTTACTCAGAAAGCGTGCTTTTTTATCATTTGGTGTAAATCTGTTCAGCATTTAAAAAAAAAAATGGAAATAAGGTTTAAAAGTTAGTTTGGCAGGTTGTCCTGCAGGAGTACCGTAAATTATATAAAAATTACAGAATATGATTGGGATTTTTTCTCCCATCAGCCATCTCGGTACAACAGGACTGCTAAGGTCTGGTGGGACAGACAGATCGTATTGGCTGGCTACAATGTCAAAATGAATGTAGCAGGGGTCATTTCTGGACTGGGGGACACCTTGTAATGAGTTTGCTTTAAAAAAACACATATAAGGGGCAGGGCAGGGGTACCCTGTTCCCCTGGCCTTTTCTAGAGTTTATTTTAATATTGAGTAAGATATCATACCCAACTATACCATCACTTTTCAGTGGTGAAAAATAAAATATACATACACATATATATATACACATACATATATACACACATACACATGCATACATATATATACATATACACATGAACACACCTATATACATATATATACACACATATGTACACCTATGCAGATACATATATACAGATATATACACACATATATACACACACACATACATTCGCACATATATACATACATTCACACATATACACACATACATACACACACACATATATACACATACATACACACATATACACATACATACACACATACACACATACATACACACATATACATACATTTCTACATACACACACACACACATATATACGCATACATCTGTGCAGAATTACATATACATCTGAAAGTCTGATAACATATTAGGAAGTGAACTTTTATCTGTCACTGAACTTCTCATATGTGTCCTTTACCTTTATTTAAGAAGCAACAGATAGGAAAATATAATATTGTTTATCGTGGGGATTACAACCATAAAATGAATAACATTCTGGAACTTTTAAGAGTACATTGCCATGACGCATCTATTGACAGATATACTCAAAGAATAAGATTTTACACTAGGCATAAAAAGATCGACATTTACAATAAGTGGTATAATAAATCATATGAAAAATGAATAAACTCCAGATTCATTTCTTAGAAATAAGATGGTTGAATAGTGAAGAAATCAAATATTGTACTTTACATAAATTATAACCATGAAATGAGAGAAAAATGAAATTAGAATTCATCTATGAAGTTAATGTTTAAATAGCGATAGGTGATATAGAGAATTAGTATAACTTATAAATCATAAAATGAATCTCTCTCCCATTCATTTGCTATTCTCACCAGCCACCTTGCTGTAAAAATTAAAAATTAAATTTTATCTGTGATTTTTATATAATTTTATCCTTGGGATTTTACATTATATTACATGAAATCAATTACTTTCATAGAGATGTCTTACGTAATTTATATTTGACAATCTTTTATACATGTCCCTATAACGCAATTGCACTTTTTGTCAACATAGCATTGCCATAAGGAGAAATTTGTCGTGATGAATTTGCAAAATGTACTTTACATTTATTCATAATATGGCGTTGAAATGTTGCCAACATTTAAGAGTGAAGATCAGCAGTCTAGTAATGCAATGTAATAGACAGTAAAGAGGTGTTAATGCACAAGGGCACTTAAAAAAAGACGTTCTAGATGCAGGGACTCTATGGTCCAGTAGAAGGCTGGGAGCCGAAATGCGTAGACTGTCCATCTGTGTGTTTGCACTATGGTGTAATCAATAAAAAGAAAAGTAGCATACCGTCTATGATTCCGTGAGTTTGTTTAGGAGGTAAAACGGAGACAGTGGAATACATATATATACATATATATATATATATATATACACATATACATACATATATCCATATACATACATACATACAACACGTTCCGGAGACCCGGAGCTCCAATATTGCAGCGGTCCTGGCGGGGCTCTTACAGCCCAAATTTAACAGCAACAAAGAATCCTTCTGTTTAGGAACTGCCAGGACACTTGGGAATGCTTAAATCAAATTTATTAAGTACAGCCACTGTACCAACGTGTTTCGGATTTCGCCTTGCTCGTGGTATCGTTGTTATATACACACACATACACACATATATATACACACACATACATACATATATATATATATATATATATATATACACACGTGTATATACACACACGTGTATACACACACACGTGTATACACATACATATGTATACACATACACATATTTAGAGATTTTTGGCACGGGCTATACCGAAAAAACTATTGATACAGCAGTCATTAAAACTCAATCGATTAATAGATCTAAGCTCCTATTTTATAAGATCAATAGTGACACAATCCCCAAACCCACAGAGACAGGATGAAGATCAGCAAACTAGGCTAATTATCACGTATAATAAACAAGAGAAACTATTGAGAAATATAGTCAGGAGAAATTGGCCATTAGTACTGGATGACCCTATTATCGGGCATCTTCTGCTCGATTCACCCTCTATCACATATAGAAAAGCCATCTCCATGAGCAATGCGTTAGTCAAAAGCAGTACAGAGCTAACAGAGGTGGGTACTTGGCTTACACACAGAAAGGGTTTCTCCAAATGTACCACCTGTTGAGCATGTAAGTTTGGGGTTAATAAGACATCATACTCTACCCCATTCAGAGATGAACCCGTCAAAATCAAAAAGTTCCTCACATGTAAAACGGATTATGTGGTGTACGTGTTGGAGTGTCCCTGTGGACTGCGCTATGTGGGCAGTACCAAATTACAAGCACACAAGCGGATACTACAACACTTACGGGCAATCACCAACTCTGATCCAACCTATCCTGTTGCCCGCCATTTTAAAGAAATTCATAGCAACAAACTGGAAGAACTCAGATACCACCTACTAGACTCAATTCCCAACTTAAGACGGGGAGGCAACAGGGAGGCTATACTTAGAAGGTTGGAGACCCGGTATATTTTAGAATTAAATACAAAGACACCTGGGGGCCTTAATGCCAGTGAGGACTTATTCACCTGTCTTTACTATGCACAAGTGTATGTGCATTTTACAGCTTACACTAACATACTGACCTGGCCCTTTCAGCCCACTAGCAACCAATAAGATCAATAAAGTCTACACTGCTAGAAGGAAGATTAGATAAAGCGATAAGATATAACTTAGCCAATCCACTGGAACATACTTATTCAGGACACTGTGTCCGATAGTGATAATGATTTGCAGCTACCAACCTGCTGCTACACATTTGCATTTTAATTGTAAAAAGAGTGTAACTAGTTCTATAAGGCACTTTAAATTTGAGCACTTTTGCACCTTTTGCACTTTAAACAGACCATTGTAGTAAGGACAAGGTAATACTTGATCCATAAGTGTTATAGTATTTGACAATAATGGAATGTAGTGAAACATTAGTAAAGATTAACGGGATTATAAATATATGGGATTGCCTAAACAGAGTCACCCAACCTGTGATAATGCATTGATGCGCTCAGTACAAATCCAAATGTGTCCCTAATTTATGTGCACAACTTCATTTTAAATCATGTTTTATTACTTGCTCCTAACAATATGAAATTTGTATTGTATTTTACTGCAATAATCGAGTAAGAAATGTGTATTACCTTTGGCACTACGCCTTCAGAGCATCAAGCAATAAGAAGTCTGTTTTCAATGTCCATGGTAAGACTAAAAGCACCTGTCACTTTAAATACAATGCAGTGGCGTCATGTGATTAATGGCTGTCCAGGCCGAAATGCGTTATGGCGGATTATCAGCAATAAACACAAAGCACCAGTGATTTTGGGTTTGTGTCCTTTTTCAACACAGGAAACGGAACGAGTATACATACACATACAAAAATACACACATACATATAAATACACACACACATATATACACATACACACATATACACATACACACATACACACATATATACACATACACATATATATACACATACACACATATATACATAAATATATACATATACATACACATATATACATACACATATATACATATACACACATACATATCCTTTCAGGCATAGAGTGCTGCATAAATCATACCAAAAAAAAGCAGAGAACTCTGGGTAGTTCTCAAGTTTAGGTGGAAAGCAGCATAATTTATGCATCACTATGTCTGAAAGGGTATTGTTTTGACTTTTACTGGGTGCTCCCTTGTGTCTGGACAAAGCTATACCTCTCTGAAGTGCTCTAATGAGAGCGAAACATGTGTCAGGGGTTGCTTTTATTCATTTCAGCTTGGCTGGTATTTTACCAATGCAAAGCTGAAATAATGTGCCTGGAGTGGTAAAAGGCTTTTTTGTCGTTTAACAGCTCGGCATGGACAGCACTGTGCTAGTCCTATTCTTAAAGACTTTGCTGTAGAAATGGCAAAAGACTGTGTCCCTTTCTATCAAGGCGTGGATGGCACTGTGCTAATCCTATGCTTAAAGACTTTGATAGAAAAGCAGACTTTTGAGGATCGAGAGTGTCGCTGGTGTTGAGGGTTCTCTATACAGGAGCTGCTTTCCACCTAAACTTGAGAACTACCCAGAGTTCTTTGCTTCTTTTTTGCATACATATACATATATCAAAGACAAACTACGGCATACAGGTTCAATTAGCCAGACACCGACACCTCAGCTCCAGTCTTCTTAATCAGGTTATTTTTATTTTATATGCTGTTACACGTTTCGGCAGGATCCCCTGCCTTGATCACTACATACAGATACATACATGCATATACACACATATATACACATACAAACATGTATACACACACTTTTTTTGTTACATGTTTTTATTAACATTTTGCATCTTTATACCGATAGTACATTTGTATATATGCATCACATTTGTTTCAT